>BSBN01000254.1:45434350-46130275 GCA_027924645.1 Cunninghamia lanceolata | reverse complement strand
ATGGTTCCTCATGATCTCTTGTCCAACCTTTTTTAGTCTTCATAAAACATTCATCTATCTTCTTTTATTTTACAACTAACACCCACTGATCTCTTTCTTCCAAAAGATCTTCTGTATTGAGCTTCCATGTCTCATATTTGGTACCACTGAATTTCTCAATATACATAAAAGAAGTAGAGGCTATGGTTTTCAATCTCTTTACAAATTTGTGAAACCACACAATGTGAAAGCTTCCATTATATTAAGAAAACCTTCAACACTTAATATAAATGTGCCCCCCTCTATGTAAAATCATTACATTTGATACTAAATGTTGACAAAAAAGGTGAAACTATTATATTAAAATATTTTTAAAAGTGTATGCAAATCTTAAATTTGTTCCTTTTTATGAGATTACGATAAAGATTATGTATAGATACATAAATCAACAAATAAAAAATAAAATCAATAAACTAGTCTAACACAATATTTACATTGAGAAGCCCTCTTAATAAAAAACTCCACCCGCAAAAGAGAGTGCCAATTATGTGTTAATTTTCTCAAATGGGATTGCAAATATACAACACACTTCACTTGTCTTTTATAGAAACAATTTGACAAAACCTATGTACCTACACATTTTCATACATACCACTATCCAAAGGCCTCAATATATAGGTAAATAAAATACAAGATAGCATAAATGGTATTTTAAACCATTTTTTAATACCATGGGTCAAAACTAGGTGCAAAATATTGACTCTATTGGCTCAAAAATAGATAAAAAATGTGGAGGCAAAAAATTCTCACATCACTCACAAAATCTCTCAGAATAGTATGTAACTCCCATCTTGTAAAGAATATATTTTAAACTATCATAACATCCCTTGTTGAAAAGATCCTACTACAATTTGTCAATAATTACTATCATAGATGTTGGAATTGACTAAGAATAACCCTAATATCATAAATGTTTTCATAGACCAAATTAAACTTCCCCACTTAATTCCACCATGCAAACAATATTGTAAATTCATAGAAAATAATATTTAATTAGAAAAATGTTACTTCTCACATGGGATGTCCAAATTCCCATTCCATGATTCTAGGAGTCATATTAAATAATAACCAATTATTAAAATATATATTCTTATGATTGCAAAGTTAATATCAGAAATCCTAACATGTCATGTTTTTAAAATTATAAAAAATATAAGAAATTTCTAGGTTTGAGAAGTCTTTGTTCATTTTCTATCATTTTATGGGTTTGCAAAAGATATAAAGACTTCATCCTTCTAGGATTTTTCCTGCTTTTCCTTTCATTCCTCACTTTTGTATTCTTTCACACTTCCAAAATTTCAATTGACTTCTACATTTTTGTACATTCCCAAGATATTTCAGGGAGGCTATCTCTTTAGAGGATAGTATGCCTTTGATGTAGGCCATCTGAGACAAGATAATGGAACTAGATAGTTGTGACACCTTAGATCTTGTTAGTTTTCAAGATGGAAGAAATCTTGTTGGTCATAAGTCAGTGTATAAGAAGAAAATTAGAGAAAATTTATATTTAGAGTGGTACAAGACTAGACTAGTGGCCAAGGGCTACTTGGAGGGAGGGAGAGAGAGAGAGAGAGAGAGAGAGAGAGAGAGAGAGAGAGAGAGAGAGAGAGAGAGAGAGAGAGAGAGAGAGAGAGAGAGAGAGAGAGAGAGAGAGAGAGAGAGAGAGAGGAGAGAGAGAGAGAGAGAGAGAGAGAGAGAGAGAGAGAGAGAGAGAGAGAGAGAGAGAGAGAGAGAGAGAGAGAGAGAGAGAGAGAGAGAGGAGAGAGAGATGAGAGAGAGAGAGAGAGAGAGAGAGAGAGAGAGAAGAGGAGAAGAGAGAGAGGAGAGAGAGAGGAGAGGAGAGAGAAGAGAGGAGAGAGAGAGAGAGAGAGAATTTTGGTGAAATTTTCTCTCTTGTTAGTAAGTTATATTATATTAGATTCTTATTATCTATTATTATAACTTGTTATTTTGAGATCAAGAAAATGGATGTTAATACTTCTTTCTTGTATAGAAATTTTGATGAGGAGATATATATATGTAGGAACCATGATAGTTTTGTTTCTAAGGGGAAGGAATATTTAGTTTCAAAATTGGAATAGTCATTTGTAGGGTTATAAACAATCAACTAGGTTGTGGTACCAAAATTTAATACCTTTATATTGAGTTTGGATTTTTTTAGAAGCAAGGAGTTTCATTATGTTTATATTGAGTTTGGATCTTTTTAGGAGCAAGGAGTTTCATTATGTTTATGTTAGAATTATTGCTGATAGATTCTAATCATTATCTTCTAGGTGAATGACATATTTATTATTGGTAATTATAAATTAATGATTATGGAGACCAACACCTAGCTTTTCGACACATTTGATATAAAGGTTTTGGGGGATACAAAATAAATTCTTTGTATGAAGATTAGTGGGGATCAAGCTTCTTAGTTTTGACAATAGTTATATTTATTATTATAATATATGTTAAAGTTTAAGGATGATTAGATGAGTAAAATTTAGTAATTTATCTTGAGAGGCATTTTTTGGCTAATAGTTGCATTTAGTGGGACTATTTCTAATTGTAGAAAGTTATTTCTGAGTTATGCAAAAGAATGAATATTTGAGAAGGTTATATAACCATTATTAATCTATGTGGGGCATCACATGGAGATTATCCACCATTTAGCCTTTTGAATTTGTAAGCTTTTAATAATAGGTTGGGGACATGTTTCATGTGGATTTAGGATTTACCTCATCTTATGACCAATGTAGATAATTTGACAAACTTGAGGATGCTATATATACTTGGCTGATAACTATTAGAAGGTAAACAAAGAATGCATGGTATGATAGAAGGTTAAAGTGTGCATCTTGGTAGCAAGGGGTGAGATCTGAGAGGTTGTGTAGAGGTATAAGGACTATGATTTGGAATTAAATCTAAGGAAACATGTAGGGGCTTTAGTGGATATCACTACAATATAGTAATTGTAGAATTTTAAATTTATATTTTACTTATTGCAATAAGTTCTAGAAGTAGTGTTTTTATAGTTTAGTTATTATATACATGTAAGGAGCTTGTGTGGTGACTATTGACTTCTGTAATCTTGTTGTAATCAAATGATTATGGATTGGAATGTAATAGGGTACATTATAGAATATTATATGTTTGTAAACATTGAGATAATTGTGTAAGGTTATGTGGTATTCTATGTGAATTTTTTTTGTTTTGTAGTGATTTGTGTGTGTCATTGTTGTTGGCTGCACAATTGGATAGTCCTTCATTGGACCCTTCTACCTTGACCGCATCAAATTGAGATGTTGTTGAGAGATATTATTTTTTTCTCTTTGAGCTGAATTATAATATTTGTTGTAGTGGTATTCACAAAGGGGTTTACAAAAGGATAGTGAGGGTTTATAAATTTATTAGAACTCATTTATACCACTTTCCTAGTTCTAGGTACTAGAAGAGAGAGGGGAGGATGTTCAAATGATTGATGGTGGCTACATGAGTTCTATCCTCCATAATGGAGTGGTGGACTTTGAGATGTGAGTTGTTACCTAATTTATTGGTTAAAGATACCATATTAGTTGCACTTTTTACTCATGGATTCATTATTCAGAATATTATACCATTGGATTTTTTTTATGTAGGAGCATCTAGGTTAACAAGAAATGCCATGTCACCCTAAAACATCTCTAAGTATTTTTTTTCTTTTTACTTTTATGTTGCAATTGGTCATGCTATTTGCTTTAGAAGTAATTTAATTCCATTTTGGGATAAGTAAAGATCATCATTTTGTGGAGGGGGCATTATCAGGTAGTTGTCATTCTCTATTGTTTATGTTAGTGAATTTGGAAGTACTTTAGCACATTTTGGTGAAAACCCAAGTTTGTGTACTCTATAGTTCACCAAAAAGGCTATTTCCTTTTTCCACATTATCAATATTTGCTTCATTTCACTAAATATTCAATTCAATGAAGGAAAATCCAAGAGTTCATGAAATTTTATTTTCACCAAACAAAGTCTTGGTTCTATTTGTTTTTAGTAACTTAAGTAGTTCACAAACCATTAATGCTGCTAAAAAGACATTTTGATTTTATCCTATATAGTTTGCAGAGAGGTGATATACCCAAAAGAGTGTAGTTTTGGTGAACACTTAAGTTTACGAGAAAAATCTATCAGCAAGAAAGAAGATAAATGGTTCTAGGTAAATCATTTCTCTCAAAAAGAGTTTAGTTTCCATGAACATTTAAGTTTGTGAACTTTTGTTTGGGGTTTGACAAGTGAGATAGAAGAAATTTTGCATTGCAGATGCTGGTTCATGGAGTTTGAAAATTGTAATCTATTTTAGAAATTATACTCTTGTAATTCTGTATTGCTGCATACATATAATGAAAATTGAGATTCTATTGAAATTGTAAGTTGTGGTTGTTTGTTGGATTTGTAGCTCATCTTGATTGTCTTATAAGGCACTTGGGGTTTGTCCTACACCAAGTGGTATCGAGCATATTTTTCTATCAAGATTGTGAACATGTAAAAGAGGGGATTCTAATATTTTTATTGTGGATAAAGAAGAGCAAGTGTAGAATTAGAAACTATAGAGAATCTAAAGAATACATCGAATGGAGAGGTTGTGGTAGAGGACAAACACCATGGGCTAGTGATTTGGCCATTGTAAAAATATTTAAGGTAATAACCATCATAGATTGCTATGGAGATGGTGTCGTGTAGATGAGTATGTGTTGAGGATGTGAGTGGTGATGAAGAATAAATACAAGTTAGAGAAGATGATGCAAATGAAGAGGGAGATGAACCAGAAAGGAGATTTTTGAGGGCGTTGTTTAGAATAAGTAGTAAACCTTGATTGGATCATCCTAGTTACAATGGTAATTTGAATCTAGAAGAATTGATCAATTATTTTGATTTTGAATCTATTGAAAACCCCAATAAAGTGGAATTTTCTTGCACAAATATGAAGGGTCATGCCTCCTTGTGGTGGGAACATGTTTAGACAAAATGATAGAGATAAAATCAAATCCTAGGAAAGAATATTTACCAAATTGAAGGCCAATTTTTACTACAAAAATATAAAATTAGTTTATTTAGTAAATTCAAAAATTTGAAACAAAAGGAGAAGAATGGACAAGAATATACATAAGATTTCTATTGACTAAACATTCAGGTTGGCCATCTTGATGATGATGTTGAAAAAGTTTAAAGGTATGGTAATGTTTTGTAGTATTCAATACAAGATGAAATAAGTATGGTGCATTTAACAAGTGTTGAAGAACCCTACTAGTATGCCTTGAAGGAAGAAGAAAATACTCGAAGAAAACAAAATAACTCCACAGGTAAAGGTAGATTTTCATGTGGAAGAGGATGGTCTAGTGGTGGAAGAGGATACCAAAATAAACAAGGATGAGGCCAATACATTGCCAACAAATACCTAGGAAAATAAACAAAGAGGAAATTATTCAAGAGGGAGAGGTGATTATTCTAGAGGTAGAAGATCTTTTGGAAGAGGAAGAGGATTTAGTGGCACTTGTTTTCAAAGTAGAGAAACTAGGCATAGGGATTTGAATATCCTCAGATAAAACAATGTATTGTGAAAAGAAAGGAGGAAATAATAAATGTGGCATAAGCAGATAATGAATGTGTAGCTTCACCTAAATATGGAGAAGATCGTAAAGATGGACAATCCTTGATGTCGTGAAGGATTTTGTTGAATCTAGAGAAGGAAAAACATGGACCAGTTTAAAGGAGGAATGTATTCCAAACTAGATGCCATGTCCCTAAGATAAAACATTTCATCTTCTCATACATTACATTTAGAAGCCAACTGGTCGATATGTGATTGCTTAAGGATTGTTTCATTCTTAAAGCATAATGGGCAACAATCAAATAACCATGACCAAGTGTATTATTAATGCTATGTTTTTTATATGAGAAGACATCCACTAACTAATAAAAAAGCAACGATTATTTGTTAAGAGAAATAGGACAAACAGTGAATAAGATAAACAATGTTGAAGTGGAATGTAAAAATTATAAATTTCTACTAAATTTACTATCCCAACAAAAAAAATTATTAAGAGAGAAATGTGCAAGGGTGAAGGAGAGAAGTTTCATAGTGGAGCTGCTGGTAGGGCAAGGGCATTTGGCGATGCTGGCGAAGGCAAGAAGGCTCAGAAATAGAGTAGAAATGGATGAGTTTCTTCTCAGGTGAAGGTCGGTGGAGCCGAGCAGCGGTGTTATCAACTACGTCAGGTTCTTGCAGGGATGGGACTCCTGGTGGATCTGAGTCTCCTCCTCTTGCTTCCCTACATGGTGATACAACTCCTCTTGTGCTAGCTGATTCTATTTCAAAAAGTTATGATGATTGTAAAAATAGCTCGAACCCCTTCCATGTCTGTAATATTTTTTGTTTAGACTAGATTCGAAAGTTGAACCCTAATCCTCCTCCTTCAAAGCTACCAGATTCACATCCTAGATCAGAGGAGACTCCTTTCCCTGGTAGGTCTAGCCTAGTCTTCAGTGATGTATAGGTGGCCTTTGTGAATGACCCTACTATTTTTCACATTTTAGATGACAGCTTCAAGGCATTTCCAATGATGTGGGGAGTCGATCTCTCATTCTTCACCGCATGCAGATCTAGCCTTCGGTGGAGGACCTCCAAGCCTGGGTTTCATCCATTTGGCATAATTTGGCTCCTCCAATGAATGAATCCTTGGATTTTGGCTTCTTTCTGTTAACCTTTACTTCTCCTAAGGATTGCTTATTTGTTACTCAAAATGGCCCTTGGTTAATGGGGAATTGTGGATTGTTCCTCACCCCATGGACTCCTTTCTTTGACCTTACCACTGCTATTATTTTAGATATCCTGATCTAGATAAGGCCTTACAACCTTCTCCTGGTGATGAGGGAACCTTCCTCATCAGGCAGATGATCAATCAGGTTGGGTCTTTTGTGAAGATTGACTCTGGGGGAAAAGCTTTGAACAGATACATAAGGATTTGTGCCCTCATAGATAATTCAAAACCCCTTCCTAGCTTGATTTAGATTCTTCTTCTCATGGTTCTTCGATGCAATTTTTAAACTTCGAGGGCTTGCCCTTTAGATGCTTCCGCTAAAATGAGTTGGGCCACAAGATTGGGGACTACTCCCCACCAATACCTTCTAGTTCTAGATGTTACATCCTTAAGAAGTGGAGTAGAAAACCTGGGTCCCCAAATGTAGATTTTGTTTGGCACAATCATGGACAGTTCTTTGATACCTATTATGTTTTGGGATTTGATTTAGAGGCTCATTTGGATCCTCCCTCAGTTCAAATTTCAATCCCCAAACGTTCCTCTTGCCCCTTTCTTGGATATTGTTCCTATTATGGATGATGTGGAGGATTCAGAGTCAGATGGTACTTTCTCTTTTATGGATGATCTAGGTGACCCCATTGATAATATTTTTGATCAAGATTTTCCTGTGGTTCCTTCTCAGATTTTGGGTATTCTCAGATGGAATCCAAAAATACTAAACCTGACTATGGTGCTTCAAATAAAAAAAAGGTAGGAAGTCCAAAGCTGAGAAAATTCGCATTGAAGGAAAAGAGGTAGTGGAGGAGGGCACTCAAGGGACCATGGGGGCTCTCCTCTCTAGGAAAAAATGCTAAGATTTAGCTTGGATTGGTTTGGTTGGAACTCAGTCTCTCTCCATTTTTGTTTCATTTCTTGGAACTTTCTCTTTTGTAGTCTCCGTTGGATAGTGATGGCTTAGCTTCTTCTTAGTGTGCTAGATTATAGTTTTGTAGCTTAATGTTATATGCTTATGCTCCCCTTTTTCAAGGGCTTGCTTTCTATTTTTTTTATATCTTTTCATATATAATAAATTCTATTAACTTATAAGAAAAACAATGTCGAAGTGAGAATAAGACAAAAAGGGAGAAGTAGAGATCCATTGTAAGCCATGATTTGTAAACAAAAAAACACCATTTACACAAGGGTGCATCGATCAGCAAAGGAAGGTGATGGTTTAGTGTGAGAGGTTACATCTCCTCATCCCTTAGAGAGCTATAATAGAATAAAGAAGGAGAAGCATGAGGAAGCAAGGGAAAAATATGGACAGAGGAGAGTTCAAGGGAGATAGTCTAGCTTCCTCTAAATATAACTTAGTCCTCCTTGTATATGATCGAAGGCATAAATCTCTAAACCCTATCAATGTTGTGTGAAGTTATGGGTATTGATCATCAATGATGAAAAAAAATGGGAGAAAGGAAGAGTAGATAAAGAATAGATTTAGAGCAGCTATGAGTACATATATATGAGTGCCATATATATATATATATATATATATATATGCATGCAATTTGAGAAAGGATAATATAATCATCAATAAGTAAAAATATATGTATGTATTATACATGACTATATACATGAATAAGTATATATATAGAGAGAGGCAAAGGCAATTAGAGTAATCAATAATAGTTATATATATACATATATCTATATATATATATATATATATATATGTTCATATGAATTATATTCAAAATTATACTATAATGATGCTTGTAGTAATTATCAAGCCTTATAAGTAATTATGATACTTTAATAGGAATGATAGATTCTTCTTAGATTGATCTACACTAACATTAAACTTTGAGTGTTAAGAACATGTCATCAAAGGAGAGGAAATATACAAGAGACAAAGGAGGAATTGTCCTAGTCATCACCACAAATTACTATCATCAGATATATTATATATTCAACTATATTTACTACCAATCATTGCTTACAAATGTATGCATATTACCTATATGACAATAATAATATTTAATGAATGATTTCTTGTATATGATGCGCTTGATTATCTAAAAACCCACCTAGGGAAGGGGTAGAAAGAGAGCGGTGTGCTCCACTTATGGTCTACCCACTCCAAAATAGAGGTTGAGTAATGGAAGACTGGAAAGCCAACTTATGGTCTGCTCAATCTTAAAGAAAAAGGAGGGGCCATGGAGGAGTGGAAGCACCAAGACCATTCGTAGCTCCACCCATTTCCGCAAGTGGGCAAAGTGTTTGCCAAGGTTGGGACATGAGTGGGGAAAGCAGGTACAAGTCACCAATAAGGAGAGTTGTGGTATACAATCTCTTAGGTTGGTATATGGCTTTGGACAGACCCACCATGCCACTCCTCTTAATTCATTTTAGGCTGCATTATTGACAATCTATAAATATGTTGCCACGGATTAATATGTATGATTGGAAATGTTGTATTTTGTATCTATGTTTCCTATATTATGATTGCAGATATAGAGCACAAGAATGATGAAAACTAAAGATAATCTAAATGGTAATTCCAAAACCCTAACCATAGTTTTTGTTATTTGAACTTTTCTAGGGCATATTCGGTAGGGGACATTACACTAGATGCAAGTAGGGTGGTAAATATTGTAATGTGGTAGTGGATAGTGGTAGTATGGACAATTGAAGAGATCATTAACAAATTAATATTGAAGAGATTTAAGGATGCTAGTCCTTATAAGGTTTCTTGGTTGTAGAAAGAATATTAATTGGTGGTAAGAGAACAATATTTTCTAAGTTTCCAAATTGGTAGTTATAACCATGAAATTTTGTGTTATGTAATACTAATGGGTGCATACCATATTTTGTTGGGTGGATATTGGTAGTTTAATAGACAAGATATACATGATGGAAGGACTAATACATATAGAATCAAGAAAAAAGGAAAATAATTCACCTTAAATCCACTGAAGGATAAAGAGGATGAAGTAGAGAACAATCCTAAAGTTTGTTTGGTTTTTGGAAAATAGTTTTTGAAAGAGTTGAAGAAAGAATGAGCATGCTATTCTTATGTTTCCATGCCTATAGCAGTTATGACAACAGAGAATCAATAAGATTTACCAATAAAAATTCTAGAAATTATGGACGAGTATGCCATGATATCATAATGTAAGAGTTGCCAAATGGATTTCCATCTATACGAGATATAAGTCATTATATGGACTTGATACCCACTATGCATTTTCCTAATAAATCACCATCTAGAATGATGCCTATGGAAAATGAGGAGATAAATAGGCAAGTGCAAGAGTTATTGGATAAGGGATTGATAGTGGAGAGTCTCAGTCCATGTGTTGTACTAGTAATGTTAACACCAAAGAAATATGGGAAATGGAAGTTGTGCAAAAAATCATGAGAAATAAACAAAATGACTATCAAGTATAAGCTTCCATTACCACAAATGGATGATATAATGGATTTCTTGAGTGGAGCCAAGTACTTTATGAAAATGGACTTCAAGAGTGAATGCCATCAAATCAGTATAAGAGAAGGGGATGAATGGAAGGCAACCTTCAAGTCAAAAGATGGTTTGTATGAATGGTTTTTGATGCCATTCAAATTGACTAATACTCCCAGCACCTTCATGAGATTGATGAATAAAGTATTGAAGACTTTTCTTGGAAACTATGTGATTGTGTATCTTGATGGTATTATGATTTTTATTAAGACCAAAGAAGAGCATTTGCAACATATTAGATCAATATTTTAAAGGTGAAAGATAAATTGTTAGTAAATTTGAAGAAATCTAGTTTCATGAAAGAAGAATGAGTATATTTGTGGTTTGTGGTTTCCAGTGATGGGTTTAAGATGGATTCAAAAAAGTTTAAGGAGATTTTTGGATTGGCCTTCACCCAAAAGTAAGCTTGAAGAAAGATTTATTCATGGCTTGGTGAGCTCCTATAGGAATTTCATTTGTAATTTTAGGGGAATTTGTGCACCTATTACTGAAACAATGAATGGTAATAGAAGAAAGTTTGTTTGGACAACAATAGTCAAAAAAAATTTCTGAATAATGAAGGACAAAGTGACTGATCAACTAGTGTTGACACTATCATATTTACAAAAGTATTTCATGTGGATTGTGATACTAGTGTTACAACCATTAGAGGAAGTTTGAGTCAAGAAGGAAGACTAATTACATACTTCAGTGAGATGTTGAATGAGGCAAAATGGAAGTATTTTGTATATGATCAAGAGTTTTATGCAATTGTACAGGGACTCAAGAAATGGAGACATTACTTGCTATTGAAGGATTTTGTGTTGTATATTGAACATTATGCTTTGTAGTTCATACTTGTGCCAAATATTCAGTGAACATAGAGATGATTAAAAATTTAGTGATTCATGTTAGAGTGGATGACAATTTGTACACATGAATGCAAGGTTAAGACTCATGTGAAGTGGTATAAATTAGATTTCATCTTTTGTTTGATGTGTAAATTTATTTTCATCCACTTTAAATAAGCCCTTGTAGGTATCTTCATAGTCTCCATATTAATCATTGGTAGTCAAGGACTAAACTATAATCTTGCATTTCTCTTTAATTGTTCTATTCTTGACCTTAGGGAAACACCCTCCTAGTTTTAGAAAACCATAAAGAAGAAGATTTGCCCTCTCCTATCACATGGTGACAAGTTTTTCACTCTCTAAAGATGATTATTTGCTTTGTATTTGGGTTAATCTTATCTCCCTACATTGATACTCATTATTTGCTCTGGGATTTATGGAGCCACCACTTTGGGAGCCAAAAGATACCTCATGACATATGATACATATTGACAACCACATTGATTTGTGACATTTATTTTCTTACTATGACATAGTTTTGGACTACACATGATTTTATTTTGATCAACTCTATGCCATTTATGACATGTACATTACACATTTATTGATTTAAAATTTTATGATCTTGCATTTCCATACTTTTCTTTTTAAATCTTTCACATTTGAGCCTTCATTAACTTATCATTATATTGGGGGAACCATGCCTTCTCTATGCTCATTCATAAGCTCCATTGTACTACTTGCCCCTTTTGGGGCATCTTTATTTTCACATGTACTTTCATGATTATAGCTATTGAGATGAATCATTTTATTGATTATTACATGAGGCTCTTAGGGTATAAAATTAGATCTCACATTATGACTATATTAGACCATCCAATTTTATTGAGTCATTTTTCTATTGTACTTTCATGAATGTGCCCATAGTGTGCAATTGATTGAAGGAAGATTGCGTTAGATATATCAATGTGAACATGAACATACAATAATTTATTGATAACAAAATACATCATGAGATCATCTTAATCACAATTATGTGATAAATCAATAACAAAATATAAGCATGTAAGCATGTACAATTGTCTAAGAGTAAAAGCATAGTAATTATGACTATAAGATTACATCAACTATAGGGAAAAAGTATAGAAAACATTATCTATACTCCACTCAACCAAGGATTCCATCATATCTAATCACGCTTATCCAAACACATGTGAGTCACCTAGCAATCATTCTATAATTCATGTCAATGTTTGAAGCATGATGGATATTAATGTGTTTTCAAATACCACTAGCTTGACAAAAATAAAAACCCTAAGAATTCAACAAATGATATCACTACATAGAAGTATATTTATCTAGAATTTAGAGGATAGAATTTAAAATATATCTCTGAACTTGATTGACAATAGAAACTTCACCCAACATAGAGGATAAAGGAATATTTTGATTTTGATCAACATACATGATTGCCTAGAGTATTTCTAGATTCCAAGGTACATATATCTCATTGTCTTTATGAACTGGTAATCATTTTTTAGTTACAAAACTAAGCAATCACTCTCATTTGACGCTATTTATAACATGGTTATACTTTGTATATGATAATGATTGATTTGGTAATTTAATGCTTAATGGTGTGATTTAACTAATTAATCTTCATTACACATATGAGAATTGTACTTTCGATTTTCATCTATAAAAACACTATATTAGATTTAAGGAAAAGCAAAATTTATAAATTTAATAAATTCTGTATACACCTAAAATTGGCTCATCTTGATTTAATTAAATATTTTAATATTTATCTTAATTCTTATTTTCTTCTATCAATTAAATAAAATAGTCTAAGTTTATTTGATTGGTTCATTATCCCATAATTAAATAAAAATCAATTTAGTTAATTAAATTCCCTAAATTCTTCTAATGTCTCACATAATTAAATAATCCTAAATTATTTAATTAATCCTAAATACTCTATCCTAAGTCATAATTCCTTAAATCCACCTCATCAATCCAACTCACCAATCCACCACACCTTTCTACCTCACCTTTTCCACCTCACCATGTTGCACATGTAATTCAATATTCTAAATATTTAATTAGCTAATATTCCCTCACCCACATGTCCTATTTATCCTCCAGTAAAAATTAGTTAACTCATCAATCAAATATGTTAACTAATTAGTCATTTGAGTTCACTAATCAATCAATTCACTTAGCTGATTAGTCAATTCAGTCAACTCCCCAATCAACCCAGTTAACTAATTAGTCCATTGAGTTAACTCCTTAATCTATTCAGTCAACTCCTCAATCAATTCTGTTAACTTTTCAATCTATTCAGTTAACTCTCCTGTTGCATGAAAAAGCTTGGACACTTGTCCTCTTTCTATTCACACACATTCCTCAACCATTCTCAACCATTGATCTCTTATCTTTTGAGTCTATAAATTGAACCTTATTCCTCCATTTATTTCATCCAAGCTTTAAGTAGAATTACTCTATCAAATTACCAGTGCGCCTTTGGCACCCCCACTATCATACATTTTCTTGAGATCATCCCCCATTGCTTTGAAGCTCATCTTCATAGCAATAAAGTATCATAGTCATTTCTCCATCACCATCTTGAAGAACAAAGCAAGGAAGTACGCTTCCTAAGGGCAACTTTCATCATAAAAGATCAATCAAGACTAGGTGAACAATGGAAGCCGTAGGATAACAAGGTTTGTGTGAGGTTTGTGCTTTATTTATTCAATCTTGTTATTTGTAATTTTCATTGATGTTCATTGGTTTATTAATAGTTTTATGCTATTAACCATAATTTCCTGATAACATTTCTGGTGCCCACAATGATCTAACCCATCTTGTTTCTATTTTCTTTTGTTGACTATGTTTTGTTACAAATCTAGGCATTAAATTTCATACACGACCTCTTATGCTCAATCAGACCTCACTGTTGAGCTCAGGAGGTCTCACAGGTGAAAAATAACATATAATTTGCCTAGCTTTTGTTACTTGAAAATTTTTGAATTTTTTATTTATTTTTACACTATTTTTGAAAAAAAAAACATCATTTTTTAAGCTTTTAGAGTATATTTTATTTGGCCAAAAAAAAATCTTTTACACATTTTTTATTTTTTATTTTTTTCATTGTATTTATTTTAAACTTACCAAAAAAAATTAATAATAAAAATAAAAAATAAAAAATAAAATAAAATAAAAAACACAAAAGAAAAATAAAAAATAAAAACAAAACAATTTTTGTAGGGGCCAGAGCCCCTGCACATAGCATCACCTGCTCCCCCCAGCCCCAAAAACCCTACTCCTCCAAACCCCCTGACCACCCCTAGCCTCGACATACCCCCCGTCCTCAGCCCTACTCTAAACCCCGACAACCCTCCCCAAACTCCCCTGACCCCCCTTCTGCCACTCTTGCCCCACCTCCCCTTCTCCCACAGTCCTCCCGCTGCTTGTCACTCATGTTGTCCACCACTGCCACCACTCCCTACGTGCCTCCCCTTCTAATCTCCTCTCTTCTGCCACCTCTCCCTCAACTACCCTCCACCCTCTATATGCCCTTCCCTCCACCTCTACTCCATCGTCCTTGCCTACCCGCTTCCCACAGTCATCTGCCACCTAGCCCCCTGCCCACTCCATAGCTCCGCTCAGCCACCACTTGCACACACAACACCAAAAAAATAAAAAAAAATTAAACTTTTTTTAGGAAGTATTAAATAGCAAAAACATTTTATAAAGAAGTAAAAAAAAAATTAGGGTTAGGTTATTCTTTTCATGTTATAATTTAATTTATTTTTTAAAAAATTTAATGTTAGGAAAATAACCTTTCTTTTATTTGTCAATTGTTTTTTTTAACACAAATGTTCATGTAGGTAAAATAGGTGTTCTTTTTTTTGTTTTAGCATAATTTTTTGTAGGTACATCAAATTTTCACAACAGTACAGACATCTTCTTCCCACTAGGTCAATATCAACAAGTGGATATCATGAGACTACTAATCCAGTTTTTGGTGTATAACATCCACTGAAGACCATCATTTTCACTAAGTGTTGAATAGGATTGATTTAGGCATTATCATGCAACTTAAATACAATTTCCATCTAGTTCTAATTAGGAAGGAGTAAACCATTGTTCATGCAAATTGCATACAATTTTCATCTAGTTATAATTATGAAGGAGTAAACCATTGTTCGCATACAATTTTCATCTAGTTCTAATTAGGAAGGAGTAAACCATTGATTCATGCAACTTGCATAAAATTTTAATCTAGCTCTAATTAGGCAAGTAAAAATATGCATGTAAATCTCACATAGTTTCTAACTAGGAGGGTGGTAACTGAATCATTTCTATCTTGGTATCATTGATCATTGCTATATTGCTCTCTTTAAGTTTAGAATATTGCTATCTTGCAAAGGAAAGAATCATTGCTATCTCCTAATCACTTCAAAGTTAACAACTGTGTGTGTGTGCCCAAGTAGAGTAACACATATAGTTTTTCTCATTTTAATTAGGATTGGATAAACCACTATTTATTGTGTCTTCAGAATGACAATAGGCTTATGCTCTCCCCTTTATTGGGTGAGCAGAATGCCAAACTTGTCATTTTATGTGTATAACCTTTAGAGGGGCCTGCCCTTGGATGCCTTCCTATCCAAGTGGGAACAACCCTAAGTGGTAGCAGGCTAAAGCTAGGCCCTACCAAGCCACTCAAAATAAATTGTGTTTGGAGCGAAAGCTGCAAACAATGAGTAAAGTTGTGTTACACCGATAGCCAACCTCCTCCAAAACCCTCCAATGCGTAACCCTTGCGTGTTGGTAGACTCCACAATGGAGAGTAGTGTTGCCACATGTGTAACCACTCAAACGGCTACTTTTATTACATATCCTTTATTTAGTAGATGAAAATCCTTCTATTTGTTGGTGCAAAAGGTGGAACCTTTGAAGCCACCCTAATTCAAGTGGTTCTTAATAGAGATAGTAAAGATAATCCTAAGGTTTGGTCGGGGTACGAGCCTTGGGAAACTTAGATCTTGGTATGCATGAGAAGTGTGTGCCATGGAGGGGAGTTGGTGCTAACAAGATCCTGATGCTATCCACTTTGAATATGCACAGCTAGCAGATCTGACAAATACTATCTTTTACTAGCCTAGGATTGTACTTTTTTTCAGTCAAAAAGAGTCCAAAAAATTTCAAAAAAAAATTAAAGAGACCATGAAATCATTCTATGTGTTTTCTATGTTTTCTTTCTATAATTGATACAATCAAAATCAGCAGACCAACCTACACCCAAAAATCCAAAAAAAAAAATTGAAAAATGTGTCAAAAAAACTTCCGAGTACCCATTTCAACTGTATTCCGATTTCTAAGATCAGTTTTTATTGTGCAGGTACTTTTTCTGTCCACTTCCATAGCAATTCACAAGAGTTTTCCAAAATCAAAAAGCACACCAAATATCAAAATTCAAGTTAGGACAAACAACTTCTAGATCAATTCAATCTCATACAAACCTAGACAATCTTTGCAACCAAGGATCAATCATCCTTTAGAACTTCTCTAGGGGCTTATGCAAGACTAGTCAAACATCAAGTAATTGGATATAAACATCCTTATTTTGACTATCATTTTGTATCTACCATCTTGTTTGACGTGTTTGGTCCAAGAGTTCCCTTGTTCAAACCTTGCCACTACAAGTTTTCACTTCAATGTCATCCTGTCCAAAAATCACCTTTGCATGGTCCTAACAAGATCTCAACACCAAAAACAATTAGAAATGATAGGCACCTCTACAAAATTTATTGCCACCCCTCATGACAATGATGAGGAGACTACTCAGGAAGCACTACTACAAATGCAACAAGACTGAAAGTTCCAATGGTAATGGATAAGGTGCTCACCCAAGACCCTACTAGATTCTTGCTTTACCTAGCAAGTCAAGGAGAAAAACTACCCAAGGACTTTGATGTTAACACCTTAATAGAAACTGAAGATGAAAGAATCCCTGAGGATAGTTCATGACAAGAAAGAACCGCAGACAAAGGGAAAGCAACCATTGACTCCACCAACGCTTTAGGCTTAATAACACAACAAATCCAAGCCTTACAACAATAGTTAACCGACATGCAAACTGGAACATCAATGAAACATTACTTTCTAGAGGATATTTCACCATATCCTTTTGATAAATCATTGGTCATGATACCTTTTCCCTCTAAATTTGAGGTACCCAAATCTGACAAGTATCAAGGAAAAGGTGATCCAAGATACCACATTAGAGAGTTTAGTGCAACATGCATAGAAGTCACCCACAATGATACATTCCTACTGTGACTATTTCCTAGAAGCTTGGGAGGACAAGCATTGGAGTGGTTCTCTAGACTACCCCCTGGCATCCAAACATTCAATGAACTCATACAAATGTTCATCCTACACTTCTCCTATAATATTGAGCATGACATCTCAATTTTATATCTTTGTAACACCAAGCAAAAAGGTGGAGAATCATTCGCCGCATTCTTACAAAGATGCAGACAGTTGGTGAGCAAATATCTGCACCAAATACCTAAAAAGAAAATGCTAGAAATGTTCATTCATAACCTCCACGCTGACCTCAGTTACCAAATCTAGATACAATGTCCTTCTTCCTTTAGCAAGGTCATTGAGAAGGCATTGGTAGCGAAAGGACAAATCAAACAATACAATGACACTCCAAGTACAAATACCAACATAGAAAAACCTTGCTTCTGGACTAAGAACAAAAATGTTGTAAATGATGGAGTGGTGGATGCCAAACCTATGGCGCAAAAACAACCAATTTTCACTTTAACAAGCCCACAAAACAAGGGACACAAAACAAACGATTGCATAGCACTCAACCATACCATTCAAGACCTATTAGACCAAAAAAAGGTTTCACTCAATGGACATGCCTCTAACACTGATCACTTAGCATTCAAGGATCCACTTCCTAATTATGAGCAGGGCAGAGGTTCTAGGCAAACCAACAATGGCAATACTAACGCGAATTATATGAATGTAGGATTTGACTATGTAGTTAACCACATTTCCAAAAGTGAGTCACACATCAATACCCTAAATAATACTCCTAATTGTAAACTGACCACTCGCAGTGGAAAAGTTACTCTTAAGGGGGTCCCATCCAAATCGTCCTCTTCATCCAATCAGTATAGAGTCTTGGATCAACTCAACAAAACTCCTGCACATATCTTCATCTTGGAACTTTTGCATTTGTCCCCATCTCACAGAGCCATACTAGATCAAGCTCTTTCCGAAGCCACCATGCCAACAAACCTCACCGAAGAGAAATTCCAGACCATGGTAGGTAACATTACCACACCTCACTCCCTATCATTCATTGAAAAGGATGATATGTCTCCCACTCAACTTCATAATGCCTCTCTACACATTGAAGCCTTAATCCACAAACACAAAATCAAGAGGGTTCTAGTTGATGGAGGGGTGGGTTTGAATATTTGCACTTTAAAGCTAATCCTTGCATTGGGGTTTTCAGAGAAAGCTATTGATCCAAAGAGGAAAATCACCATCAAAGCCTATGATGAAGAGGAAAGAACTTCAAAAGGAGTGGTAGTTTTACCTATCAGAGTGGGACCTGTTGTCAAAGATGTCATGTGTCAAGTATTGGATATGGAGCTAGCATATAACATTCTCCTTGGGAGACCTTGGATACATGCTATGAAGGTGGTACCTTCAAGCTACCACCAGTGTATAAAATTCCCCTTTGAAGGTCAAGAAATCACCATCCAAGGTGATTCTAATCCATTTTAGTATTGTAACACTGTGCATTCTAAACTTGACATTGTGATTCCCCATAACCATGCATCTACCTCATCTACATCTCGTGTCGACCCCACTTCACTTCCTTCTACATCAAAGGCACCAAAAACTAACTTCAAAGTCAAAGACAAAGGCCTAGGTGAGTATACAATTTCACAATCCTTTTGTTTGTCACAACTCACTATCTCCCTCAGATCCTATGGAAAGCCTTCCATGAGCAAGCCCAAAGAATTAGTAACTACTAAAGGTCCATTTGTCAAATGGGGAAGCCTCAAAGATGAGAGATGAAAAAGACATTCTGCAATGGTTATATAAAGATGAAGACCATCTATCCTAGCAACAAGACCATCACTCCAGAGTACAAATTGCATAGTATGGTCATGGATTCTCAATACTACAAAGAATGGGGTATGAAGGTCATGGTCCCATCCGATTGAGAAAGGAAGGTATCATTGAACCTATCCAACCTCTTATGTTAACAGCTATGGATACTACAGGGCTAGGCTACACCAGCAAAGCAAAGACCAAGAGATTAGACAAGCATAAGAACAAACAACTAGAAACATATGCTACTAACATAGTAGATCAAATTCACCAACTACAAGGATGGAGTGAGACAGACTCCAATGAGTATGAATGGGATAGTATCTTTGAACTATCTTATGATGAAAAAGATATTGATGTGGTCCATGAGTATGTCCCTACCCATGCAACTAATGAGGGACAAAGTTCATAGGCTAGACTATTAGAGTTCGACTTGCACAATAATGATTATGCAATTCAAGAGGAAGGAATGATACCAAACTTGATAGATCAACTAGTGGAGAGTACCATCACGGGCATTGTCAATGCTTATAATGACCATCTTAACTCCTCAATCTTGTCCATCAATGTCCTAGAACCCAACGAACCAAATGACCCTCTACCACTAGTGTATCCAAAACTCATAGATTGGGACCTCCAAGATACTACCCCCGAGCTAGATACCTTCCAAAACAATGAAGCCATCATAGATTTTCTAGAGCTTAGGGAACATATACCCACAGGGGATCACAGGGTTGGCTATGCCATAGAACTCAATGAGAAAGTGTATTTTAGAGAGAGTGCCAAGCCTTTTAGTCTCAAAAATATAAAAATGAAAAATAGATCTAATGGTGAAAACTGCTCTGTGGCATTGTTAGATCATGAAAATAGTAAAAATATGAAAGACATTTCCAACAGTAAAAACCTCTTTGAGGCACCAAAGGATGGAAGGCTTGACCCTCTCCCCAATCTAACACATCAGGAGAGATCGTCGATCTTGATAGAACCAGCAGAGCAAATCAATGTCAACATAGGTGATAATCCAAGGATGATCCATATGGCACAATCTCTAACTACACAGGAAAAACTAGAGTTCATTGAATTCTTCAAAATGAAACAAATAAACTTTGCTTGGTCATATGCAGACATGCTAGGACTGGATCTAAGTCTCATAATGCATCACTTGTCCTTAGCTCCAAGAGCTAAACTTGTTAAGAAGAAACTTAGAAGATGCACCCACATGTAGCCCTCATGGTAAAAGAAGAACTGAAGAAGTTGCTAGATGTTGGGTTCATCAGACCAATAGACTATCCTGAGTGGATCTCCAAGATTGTGCCCATCACCAAACCAAATGGGAGAGTTAGACTATGTAATGACTTTAGAGACCTCAATAAAGCTTACCCAAAAGATGGTTTACCACTGCCAAACATAGACATCATTGTAGATCTCATGGTAGGACACTCTATGTTGTCACTAATGGACGGTTTCTTAGGATATAACTAGATCAAAATTACACCTAAGGACCAACACAAGACTGCATTCACATGTCCATGGGGCATTTATTGTTGGTGTGTCATGCCATTTGGATTGAAAAATGTAGGGGCAACATATCAGAGAGCTATGACCATAATCTTTCATGAAATGATGCACACCATAATGGAAGATTATGTGGATGACATATTGGCCAAATCTCTCACAAGAGAAGGACACCTGGTAGTGTTAGATAAGATCTTCATAAGATTGTAGTAGTTCAATGTGCACCTCAATCCAAAGAAATGTGTATTCGGAGTCACGTCTGGCAAAGTTCTAGGGTACATCGTATCGAGAAATGGAATTGAAGTAGACCCATCTAAGGTGAAGGCTATCATGGAAATGCCACCACCCAAAAATATTAGTCAACTAAGTTCTTTATAGGGTAAACTACAATCTATCAAAAGGTTCATTTCTCAATTGGCAAACAAGTGCCACCCATTCACACATCTCCTACATAAGAGTATTCCTTTCAAATGGATTGATTCATGTGAACAGGTATTTCAACAGTTGAAAGAGTATCTCATGAACCCACCAGTATTGATGCCACCCATCTAGGGTAAACCTCTGTTACTTTATATCTCTGCCACACAAACATCTCTAGGAGCTCTCCTTGCACAGTAAAATCATGAAGGGAAAGAATAAGCAATATATTATATCAGCAGAACATTAGTTGGCTATGAGTTGCAATACACACCAATTGAAAGAGCCTGCCTCACGGTGGTCTATGCTTCATAGAAATGGAGACATTACATGTTATCGTATTTCATCAATCTAGTAGGAAAAATTGATCCACTCAAATATTTGCTCAATAAAGCTGCTCTTACAGGTAGATTGTCCAAATGGGTTATGCTTCTCAGTGACTTTGCATTGAATATGTAGACAGGAATGCAATAAAAGGTCAAGTACTTGCAGATCAACTGGCAGAGGCACCTTTAAGAAATGATAATTGTTTGAATTTTGAATTTCTAGATGACTCCATCTTTCATATAACAACGACAACTTGGAAACTATACTTTGATGGCTCCTACACTCAGCATGGATCAGGGGCAGGTATCTTATTGGTCACACCTCATGGTAACACCATCCCAAAGTCATACAGATTGCTCTTTCCTTGTATTAATAATGTGGCAGAGTATAAAGCCCTAGTCATCGACATCAACCAGGTAGTGGAATGGAACATCACAGAGCTTCAAGTATATGGTGACTCACAGTTAGTTATCAACCAAGTGAATGATAACTACAAAACAAAGGATGAGAAGTTAATACGCTACAAACGAATGGTTGATGACTTCAAGGAATACTTTGTTCAAATCTCTTTAGAACAAATACCAAGGATAGAGAACAAAGCAGCTGACGCCATGGCAACGATCACATCTCTCCTTGATGTCCCTAACAACCAATCACATTATGAGCTCTTGGTAGAGCTAGTCTCCCATCTTGCATATGACTCTCTTGAATCCCATATCATTTGCCATATTGTAGGACCTAACTCTCCCCTCTATGGACAAATATTTGCCTATCTCAAAGACAATATCCTACTACTGGATCTCTCAAGTAACCAAAAATGAACCTTCATTTGTCAAGCGTCCCGTTATGCTATTATCACCAATACCTTATATCGACATAGTCTCGATTGTACTCTCCTTAGGTGTCTCGATAGCGAGGAACATCAAACTACCCTGAGTGAAGTGCCCGATGGTATATGTGAGACCCACTCTAGTGGTCCTACCCTAGCAAAGAAACTCATATGCATGGGATACTACTGGCCAACAATGGAAAAGGATTCCTATCATTTTGTAAAGAAGTGCATGAAATGCCAAGTCTGTGGGAACTTGATACATGCACCAACACAAGAGTTGCAACCTTTATCTACTCCTTGGCCTTTCTGTCAATGGGGACTTGACTTAGTGGGCAAGATACACCCTCCATCCTCTAGTGGCCATAAATTCATAACCACTGCCACTAAGTACTTCACAATGTAGATTGAGGCCGCACCCCTCGCCAATGTCACAGGCAAACATATTAATGACCAAGAGCCCACTGAACCAACCATGAGGGTACCAACTAGATCCACTGAATGCGAACCATAACTCCCTCACTGACAAGGACCTTTAGAGCCAACTAACCACAGTTCCCTAACCAAACTGCTAGCCCACGAGAACTCTATGATGGACAAACCATGTGTCTAGAAGGGGACATTACAGTCTGCCCTCCCTAAAATTGCTTGCCTTAAGCAATTTCAGCTCAGGATGCTCTAGTATCCACTCATTCTCCCATGTAGCATCCTCAATCGGTAGATTTTTCCATTTGACTAGGTACTCTCTGATAATCCTCCTCCTCAAATTGTAATCTCTGGTGTCAATGATTGCCTCGGGTACCAATATCAACTTCCCCTCTTCATCAAGAGGAGGCAACTCAACTGAAGGTGTCACATTGTGCCCCAATGCCTTCTTGAGGCGAGACACATGGAACACATTATGTACCCTACTCCCTACTGGTAACTCCAACTCATAAGCCACCTCACAAATCCTACTAGTGACCCTGAAGGGTCCATAATACCGTGGCCTCAACTTCTTTGCTCCACTCTTCTTGAGAGCAGATTGCCTATAAAGCTGTAGTACGAGGTAAACCATGTCTCTAACCTCAAATGATCACTCAGTCCTCTGCTGATCTACATACTGCTCTGCTAATTCTAAGCCTTCTGTATGTTTTCCTTTAATTCCCTCATGATATCCTGACTTTCCTGTAGGAAGTCTTTGGCCTTCGGCACCTTGCTATCACCAAACATTAAATCAACAAAGCTCGGTGCCTCATTACCATACAATGCCATGAAGGGTGACATCTGAATGGACATGTGGTAAGTAGAATTGTAGCAATACTCTCCCATGTGGAGCCACCTAACCCATGCCTTCTGCCTCCCTGACACATAGTTCCTAAGGTATCCTTCCACCCACTTGTTCACTATCTCCGTCTACCATCAGTTTGGGGGTGATAACTTGTATTGGGTGTGAGCTCTGACCCTGACAACCTGAAGAGCTCATGCAAAAAATTACTGAGGAACTTGCTGTCCTTGTCACCGATGACACTCTTAGGCAACCCGTGAAGTCGAAATACCTCACGAAAGAACAACTCTGCAACCTAAGCTACAGTATAAGTGATAGGAATAGCAAAGAAGTGTGCATACTTCGTCAACCTGTCCACTACCACATAAATACAATCCCTGCTTTGGACTCTAGGTAACCCTGTGATAAAGTCCATAGAAATGCTGTCCCACTTCTTGTCAGGAATGGGCAGGGGCTGCAATAAACCTCCTAGAAGTGAGTGCTCTTGCTTGTTCTGCTGACATATTGGGCACTCTCTCACATACCGCATCACCTCGGTCTTGAGGCCCTTCTAGGTGAACCTCTCTCTGACTTGTCTGTAAGTTTTGAAGTATCCTGGATGCCCTGCCATAGGCAAGTCATGAAATGCCCTCAAAACTTTTTGCTTCATCTGTGAACCTGACACCAAGAAGATCATGTCCTTGTAAATGATCAAGTCATTTACCAGTGTGTACCTATCATCTTTGATGGTGTGATCAATCACTCCAGTAGCCCACTCATCCTTGGCATGTTCTGCTGAAATCAACTCTCTCCAATCATCAGCTATAGTACCTAGTGCACACAAATGAGGTCTCCTTGATAATGCATCGGCAACAACATTATTCTTTCCCTTGACATAAACAATGTCAAAATCGTAGACCTGTAGCTTGCTGACCCACTTCTGTTGCCTCTCATTCAAATCCTTCTGCACAAGGAAATGCTTCAAACTGTTGTGATCCATCTTAACCACAAATTTGCTGCCCACTAGATACTATCTGAACTTAGCCAATGCATGCATGATTGCTAACATCTCCTTATCATATATGTTGTAACTCCTCTCCACACCCCTCAACTTCCTACTCTCAAATGCAATGGGGTGCTTATCCTGCATGATTATCGCACCAATGCCTACACCCGAGGCATTAGACTATAGCTTGAAGGGCTTGCTAAAATCTAGGATGGCTAACACAGGGCAAGTACTCATGGTCTATTTGAACCTATCAAAGCACTCCTGTGCCTTATCCGACCAACTGAAAGCATCCTTACAAGTCAAATCAGTAAGGGGAGCCACTGATTGAGAGAACCCCTTCACAAATTAGAGGTAATATCCATAGAGGCCAAGAAATCCCTTAAGATATGAGAGATTTTTTGGCGGTGGCAAGTCCACAATTGCCTGAATCTTTTCTGGGTCTACCTTCACACTACCAGCACTGATGATATGACCCAAGTATAGCAACTCAGTCATCCCAAACTCACACTTTGACATTTTGGCATACAACAACTCACTCTCCAAGATGCTTAGAATAATGTCAATGTGTTTTAGATGCTCTTCCCATGTCCTACTGTAAATCAATATATCATCAAAGAAAATCAGCACAAATCTCCTCAACTACTCTCTGAATACCCTGTTCATACAAGACTAGAAGGTAGCTAGTGCATTGGTCAAACTGAATGGCATGACCAGGAACGCAGAGTGCCCATAATGACACCTAAATGCTGTCTTCTCCACATCCTCATCTCTGACCTATATCTAATGGTAACCGGATCTCAAATCAATCTTGGAAAAGTAACAAGCCCCATGCAACTCGTCAATCAGCTCATCGATTCTAGGAATTGGGTACCTATTCTTTATTGTTTTCTTATTGAGTTCCCTATAATCGATACACATTCTGAGAGTCTGATCCTTCTTCTTTACCAATACCACAGATGATACAAATGGACTCTTACTAGGCTTGATGTGACCCATCTCAAGAAGCTCTTTGATAGCCTTCTCGATCTCATCCTTATACCTCTTTGGGTGCCTGTAAGGTGTCATGATTACTGGCTTAGCACCCTCCTACAAACTCAATCACATGCTCAAAACCTCTATCAAGAGGTTTACCTAGTGGAATATCACTAAACACTTTGGTGTGTTTAGTAAGTATAGACTGTATGTCAGGAGGATACGCATGCTTCTGCTGATTTACTGTTGGCATCACCATAACCTCAGCTGCCCACTCCACCTGATCATGTCAAATCAATAGCTCCATCCACTTGAGAGAAACAACTCTCAACCTGCCATCTGAAATGCGTCTAAGCACATGTCTAACTCCGTCCACCTCAAACTTCATTTCCATTGTTCGCAAGTTGAGAGTGAACTCCTCAATATCATTCAACCACTTCATACCCAACACAACATCCATCTCACCCATGCTGACAACATAAAACTCTGATTGGCAAGTGTACTTGTTTAGCTAGATTGATAGATTGGGTATCCTCATAGTGCATGTGAGTACAAAACCATCTGCAACCTTCACCTTAAAGCCCCCAAATTCCTCAATTTTTAGCCCTTTCTTGGCGACCAAGCCCTCATCTACGAAGTTATGAGAGGCACCTATGTCAAGTAAAGCAATACATTGCTGCCCGCTCAGTACTCCTCGTATCCTGAATGACCCTTCCTTCTGGATACTCGTGATACGTGCTGTAGGTAGAGATAGATCATCCTCTCTATCTGATGCTTCCCCTAAGCCCTCTGATTATGCACCCTTGGCCTCTAAATTGTAATCCAAATTGGGCTCCCCGTCAACAGATTCGTCGGCTAAAAAGTACTCTAACTGTTTGGCCTTTCCTTGGACAGCACACTTGTGCTTAGGATCCCAAGGCTCCCAACACTGAAAACAGAGCTTCTTCCTCCTCAAGTCATTCAGCTGATCATTGTCCAATCTAGAAGAACTCTTATTCTATTGTCCTGCATCTCTCTGAAATGGTCTTCTATCCCTCTCCTTATCTTTCCTTGGTGGAAATCCTTTGGATTGAAACTTATTCCTCCAAATTGATGACTCCATGTCCTGGGCCTTCTTCATGGCCTCTTGGAGTGTATTAGGGTCAAAACCCTTCACCCAACCGCGAAGTTGATCTGACAATCCGTTAATGAAAAGAACCACCAATTTGCACTCCGTAATATTTAGAACCATAACGGATATATCCTGGAAATCAGCAATGTAGGAGTCTACTGATCCACTCTATCTCAACTGAGTCAACTCCTTGAACTGTAACTCTGGGTCCTTTTTATCGAACCTATTGATCAGTCTAGCTGTGAACTCCACATATGAAGTGACCTGATCGTGACCCAGTGTGACCTTCCCGTTACTCCACCATTTGTGAGCAGTCTCCTCCAAGTGTAGAACTGCATAAGTAATAGCATCCTCCTCTGGAATGGGACTAATCTACAAGTAGCTGTCCAATTTATAGACCCAAGCTCTCATGGTGGTCTTACCCGATCCGTCAAATTAAGGAAGTGTCATCTTACTTACTTTCCTCTACAGTTCTTGGTTCTATGATCTACCTCCCTTCCAAGTTTTACACCTGGTCCTCATTTCAGAATGTTCAGCAAATGTCATCTCATTTCTAAAGCCCTCACTAGATGCTCTCTAGTCCCTCAAAATCTCCTCCTAAAACTCTTCCTGAGTAGAATCTTGTTCAGGAACTTGACTCCTGGGAGCAAATATCAGAATGCCAGGTCTATCTCCCACAGTGAACTATGATGCACTATGGTGGTTAACTAAAGCCTCATCGTCATCATCTCTATCCCTGCATCTATCATCATAATTCCTGTCCCTATTATTACGTTCTTCCCAGTTCCTGTCACTGTTATGCCTATCATTCCCAGCATTCCTGTTCCTTTCTCCTCCATCATGTCTATTTCTATCACCGTCCTGGTACCTATTCTAGTCACCTCCGTTGTATCTATTCATGTCAGCTCCATGGTACCTGTTCTTGTCACCTCCATTGTACATGTTCTTGTCATGGTGATTGTCCAAGTCATTACCCATCCATTCGATGGCATGTGCCTCTACCATCTCTCATCGAGACTCCCTCATCTCTCGAGTGAGTACGATCAAAATATCACAAGCACTAAGCTCTAGTTCCTCCCTGTCATCCATCTCTCCTGTAGGACCTATAACTGGTGGAAGCTCTCCAGAAAATGGGTCTGTTCGTGATACCTGAGAATCATCCTCAGTAGCTGCTAACACTATTTCTAGTTCTGGCTCAAAAGGATCTATTATAGGTTTTGGATTCTCTGGAATAACTAACTGCAGAACCTATGTTACTTGCCTTGGCCTTGTACTTCTGAAAGGATATCTATCTATAGATCACATGTCTCATTTTTACTTCTGCATGTCAATACTGAACCCATAGGATGTCAAGATCTTTAGCTCTAATACCACTGTAATGTGCCATACCTATTTGTATTTTTTAAAAATCTTTATTGTTTGATTTTTATTAAATTTTTGTGTGTTCTTTCAGATAGACAGAAGATGCAGAAGGGGGTTTTATGTTTTCCTACAAATGTAGTGCCAGAGCACACAATGTATTGCATATAATAGAAACCTAGAAAATATACAATGAATCTAAAGAAACTAAAGACAAACTAGATAGTAAAATAGCTAGGAAATAATTACTATCACATACCCATATGAAAATATGCAACTTGGTACGGCCACCAGAAATGGACCAGCAAGTGGGTATGGCTGGAAATGCATCAAATCTCCATAGAATGTCACAAATGACTCATATAAAAGATAAGAGCAATAACTAAAGTACTAAACACCCCCCAAAGACCATGAATAAGTAGTAGAAGTAAAGAGGAAAGCTTCCCTACAATACCCACGTCCCTCCTTGACATGGTACGGCCATGGCTATTGTGTGTGCTTGCAAACAACACTGAAACTACTCTAAATCCACTGCAAAACTGATGGGAAGTAATTGCTACAGCTAGGCAAATAGCTGTCTAATGGTTTCAGCCCCAAATAACACTACAAAACTCCTCTTTATGCAGTATGGCCAAGCTTGGATAGTATGGCCAGCAATATGGAAAGATATAGTAACAAGGAACTACTTCAAACACTCTGATTTCTGCCTTCTATACCATCCATTATCAACTTATAATAGCAATAGAAAAAGATCTTTCACTCAGCACAAGAAACAACCTCAAACATCTCCATTTCAACACATATGTGAATGCCGAATACATCCACCATCAATGGCACTGTTGGGTGGTCTTGCACACCTTGGGATACCGTCACTAATGGAGGTTTCTGTCTCCAATAGCCTAATGCAAATTCTCAAACTCTAGAAACCCTAGCAAAGCTCTCACAAGTAAATATCAAAACATAGCATAAAAACTAAAATGAGCTCCAAGTGACCTTTTATCTTCCTCCAAGATAGGCGTTGGGCAATTAGGAGGGAAATTAACATTGTAATTTCGCTTTATGTCTCCTAAGAATGGGCACCCAAGGTCAAGACATAAGCTTAAGTCTTTATTTCATTAATTTCACTTTTTCCCACAATTATAATAAAGTCCATATTAATATAAATTAATAAATCTTTGGACTTTAAAATAAGTATGAAGACAGTGTTAGAAATCACTAATCTTTATTTTGTTGGAAAGGTCTCGACGAAACACATCTGATCCAACTTTAAAAATCATGAACCGACACAGTACCTGAACTTACTAAAAATTGTAAGTAACGATGAAGAGCCCACTGAACCAGCCATGAGGGTGCCAACTAGATCCATTGAATGTGAACCATAACTCCCTCACTGACAAGGACCTCTAGAGCCAACTAACCACAGTTCCCTAACCAAACTGCTAGCCCATGGGAACTCCATATGGACTAACCATGTGTCTAGAAGGGGACATTACAGATCCTTTATCTGATTGGGGGCAAGTCCTTAACCTGGTTGTAGAATTAGATTCTTGAATGCCACATATTCTAAGACATGTTTCACCAAGACAAGCATGCACATAGCAAAGCATGCTTCCAAACCAAAATCTTGACACAAAAATGTCAACCTTTCCAAAGAAAAGAAAAACAAGGACCAAAAGCATATCAAAGTGATTTTATCTATACTATAGAAAGAAAGCACATCTAATCCAAGAATGTTTTGTCAAAAGGGTTAAGTTAGAGAGTCTTGATTTTTCGTTATTATGTCTTTCTATGCTACTCGATGATGCCAAAAACTGCAGATGCTATGATGGGGGCATAATCACTTTTCTTTGTCTGTTGTTTGTGGATTAATCTTTAGTAATGTGATGAATTTTGTCTAAAAACATGATCAGCAAAAGATCATCGAGGACTTCAAGAGTCTAACATGAACCAGGTACAATCCTTGTCTGTTAAAAGGCAAGAAATAATCACGTCATCTAGATTCAACTTTGACTAGATGCTTGTATTAGCTTGCCATATCAAAATCTATGCAAGCGATACTTAAGTAATCTCAGTTTAATTATACCTAGATGCTTGTATTAACTTACAACATTTGGAAAAAGTACCAACAAAAAAAATAAAATTGCCCAATGATGAAATAAGCACTTCAAAATACTTGCAATATCAAGATGGAAAATTTGCATTCCATATCCATTTACATACCCATACCATATCCAATTGTATTTCATATCCGTATCCATGTCCCATGCAATAAAGATTCTATGTAGGGTATGAATATTTACAATTCAAAGCTTGTGATTCGTTCATTCATGTTTTCTTCTATCAAATCAAATTTCTATCTATCATATTATCTCTCGTCAATAGTTCTAGTTGTTAGTCTGAGCAGTGATCTAAATGCAGGTCCATCCTTAGTCCATACCAATCAAGTTAATCAATCTTGTCTAATGATCCAAGCAAAATCAGTGGTCTTGATCCTTGTCTAGTTGTAAACCAACTCAATCAATTCTAATCAATCAATTGTCTTATACAGGATGTTGCATTGCCGAAATCAAACCAACACACGCGTCTTACACAACATGATTCATTTCCTAAACCTAGCCATTATCCTTCGTGTTGCTCTACGGATATATCGTTCCCCACCATGACAACACTGTCATATATCGTTATCAATTAATTAGTTGGTTTACTGCTTGACAGGGGCAATACCTTGTTTGTTCTTGTATCATTGTGCATCCTTGCTTACTTTCTTGTGTGTGTTGTCATTCTATCTTGCATCACATATCATTTAGCTATTTCTTCACCTATTTTTCTTCAATCCTAACCTATTTTTCACCTTCTTCATCATGAGATTGTTCATTTCATGCCGTCCACCTTGGCTTCCCCATCCAGTCTCTTGAGGGGGCATCCTGTCGTCAAACTTGTACTAGGGGCAAACTGGAGCATGTATCATTGTTAAAAAAAATTTATTCTTTGAAACAAGGTGATAAAATACATTGCTTCAAAGAGGGGCAAAATGTATATACCTAAAATTGGCTCATCTCAATTTAAGTAAATATTTTAATATTTATCTTAATTTTTATTTTCTTCTATCAATTAAATAAAATAGTCTAAGTTTATTTGATTGGTTCATTATCCTATAATTAAATAAAAATTAATTTATTTAATTAAATTCCTAAATTCTTCTAATCTCTCACATAATTAAATAATCCTAAATTCCTCTACCCTAAGTCCTAATTCTATAAATCCACCTCATCAATCCACCTCACCTTTTCCACCTCACCATGTTGCACATGTAATTAAATATTCTAAATATTTAATTAGCTAATAATCCCTCACCCACATGTTCTATTTATCCTTCAGTCAAAATTAGTTAACTCATCAATTAAATCTATTAACTAATTAATCATTTGAGTTCACTAATCAATCAATTCACTTAACTGATTAGTCAATTTAGTTAACTCCCCAATTAACCCAGTTAACTGATTAGTCCATTGAGTTAACTCCTCAATCTATTCAGTCAACTCCTCAATCAATTCTATTAACTCTTCAATCTATTCAGTTAACTTCCCTGTTGCATGAAAGAGCTTGGACACTTGTCCTCTTTCTATTCGTGCACATTCCTCAACCATTCTCAACCATTGATCTTCTCATTTCTTCTCAACCATTAATCTCTTCTCTTCTTAGTCTATAAATTGAACTTTATTCCTCCATTTATATCATCTAAGTTTTAAGTAGAATTACTCTGTCAAATTACCAGCGCGCCTTTGGCATCCCCACTATCATATATTTGCTTGAGATCATCCCATTGCTTTGAAACTCATCTTCATAGCAATAAAGTATCATAGCTGTTTCTCCATGGTCATCTTGAAGAACGAAGCAAGGAAGTACGTTTCCTGAGGGCAACTTTCCTCATAAAAGATCGATTGAGACTAGGTGAACAATGAAAGCCATAGGATAACGAGGTTTGTGAGGTTTGTTATTTATTTATTCAATCTTGTTATTTGCAATTTTTATTGATGTTCATTGGTTTATTAATAGTCATGAAGAAGCTTAGAGAACATAACATTTGGTAAGAAGCTCATGTTTTTGAAAATAAAAATCTAAATCAAAATGATTGAGCATTCTGTCAATGTGTGCGCCCCAATTTGTAGGACATGTACCAACAATTCCGTGAGCAGTAAAACACATATCTGCAACAATACGTGGGCATGGGCGTAACCGATGTTTGAACAGAACTTCAATTCATTAGCAGGTGGGTGATAACTGAATCACTTGCATAACTCTGGAATCGCTTTAGCAAACGGCATACTTGAACATTTTTCTCAATGCCATACACCCAAGGCAAGACACATTCCCAATTCTGCAGCGGCAGCCACATGGCCGAGACTTGCCTGACAATTTTTGTCCTCCTCTGCTCCCTCACTGCCGCTGAACTTGATTATAGCCATTGAATAAATGGCACGTGAGTGAGATGCATTGGCAGCCTTTTCTAACAGAGAAATTCCCTCTGTCCGTTGTTTGTAGAAGTAGAAACGGAGCTGCCAAGACAAAAACAAACACAATATGAGCTGGGAGAAACTTAATACATTTAATGCTTGAGGGTGTATCTCAACCTTCAGCAGTTTAGCCTATAAATTTTGTAACTGAAAATGTTTAAATTTATTGCATTGATTTGGCATGTGATGGGAGGTTTAAGTAGCCACAATTTGTTTCAATATTTTTTTAACCAGAAAGTATGTAGTTTTAGTGATTACCTATTTTACTGATACTGATAACAAGTTTCGTTCTACGCTCAAGTAATTATCAGTCGGTCAACAAATACTACAAGATATAATTGGCAGAGGAAGAGCTAAGTAAGTAATTATCAGTCGGTTAGCTACATAGAATCATCCACAATGCAGAAGACACTGAGACCACCTCAGATTTGACTCATCCACAACTACACCCAATAATGTCCCTAAAGCAAAGGCTCATGATTCTTTGGCTGAGTAAGACATTTTTTGTAAAAGCAGGTCTAATACAATCTAAGATGATAGTGATGCGGTAAAGCTAAATTTTGGACATTATAGTTTCCTACTGGGTGTTTTACAGAAATATACCGAACCTATAGAGGCATTAGGGTTTAGATTATAAGGGTGACAATATATACAGTTGTCTAGACTCTACAGTAGTGTTTGTAGTATCTGTATCCAATGGTGTTGAGCAACATACAAATAGGTGGAAATTATAAATCTAATAGAATTAATGAAAGTAGCAACCTCGATAAGGATAGTTTTAGTCACTGGATCTCAATATAATAGCACAAACAAGTTTGAAAACTTGTCTCATAATCTGGTAATAGTTATGGTCAGCTCTTTAACCGATAACTTGTATCTTTCTACCGTACAGTGATTATCAATTTATCAATAAAAACATATAATATGTAACTGGCAGAAGAAGAACTAGATAATTGAGGGTTGTCAGGTAATTGATCATTATGGCCCTATAAATTTTGCTTATGCGGTAAGCTGACCAACTGTAAAATCATACACAATGCAGAAGACATCGACACCGCAACTATAACTGATGATGCAAGGCTGATGATGCTTTTGATGAGTAAGGTATTTCTGGTAAAAGCTGACCTAATACTTTCCTAAGACCTAAATCTTAGGTATTTCTGGTTAAGTACCAGCAACTGACCTAATACCTCCCTACGATCTAAATCTAAGGTATTTCTGGTTAAGTAGCGGCAACTGACCTAATACCTTCATTAAGATCTAAATCTAAGGTATTTCTCCTTAAGTAGCGGCAACGGTTTTTACTGTTTATGCTCATCTATTTGATTGATACTGATAACTTGTATAAAAGGGAAATTATGATTTCCGAATGGGTATTCATAGAAATATACCCACTCTACAGAGGTGCTAGGGTTTAGGTTAGAATAGTGACAATCTACGGAGGTTTCTAGGCTTGACTCCAGTGTTTGTAGGAGGGCAAAAATGGAGAAATCTAAATCTATCATGGTATCCATTGTTTCCTGTTACCTTGGAATCGAAACATACATCGCAAAATGAATACACTGTGTGCCTGGAGCCTAGTATATTTTGATCAAACTAAAACATGGAAAGTGTAAGAGGGAAATACGGTCACAGCATTATTATGATAAAATAAGAGATAGTGTATGTAAAGTGGCCTCTTACAATTCCGAGGGTGTAACAGGCCTCCACGTTTCCAGCATCTGCATATTTTTGGATCAAAGAAATATTTCGTGGAGTACATAAGGCTTCAGACGCACATTGCAACACTGCTGGCTGCATGCCTAAAACGTTAAACCTCTTGAATCTGCATAAATAGAATGAAAAAAACGCTTAAAAATGGAAAATGTTGAAAACGACTATTTTTAAAGGAAAAAAAAATTCTTACACAAGAATTGCCCCAAAGAAATCCATAGGATGGTTCGAAGTGGAACTGAGTTTAGAGAGAATGCAGATGAATTCATCTGGAAGGTTGTTAAAATGACTGAATGCAGAATTCCTGCAACCTTTTAGCATCCCAGGACTTGCATGGCCATGTTTTACATCAGTATCCCAGTCTTCCATTGGAGGGGAAGAAGGAAATGGGTAGGAGATTCCTGTCCTGGTTCGCATGGTGTTCAATAACAGACAAAAACACATTCAACATGTCTATCCGTATTTGTTTCATTTCATTTTATATGTTGATAGGATTGTCTATTTAATTTTTATTTTTACATAAAAGAGCGATGGTATAGTAAAATCTCTAAAACTTAGGGGTACAACTTCCAAATATATAACTCCTAGAAGTAAGTCTTCATATTTTAAGGTCCATAAAATATTTTAGTGGCTACAACTTGCCGTTGGAGGATTCTTAGAAGTAATCTCCGCATTTAAGAGACTTTACTTGGAAGCAATCTCTGCATGGCCCGTAACTAATGTGATAGAAGTGATCTTCACAAATTCTAATGTTTAGCCCATAGGTCAAAAATTTGTCACATACCACAAAACAACTTTCTTATTGGGCATTGAACCATTTCCTAAAAACCAATAATGTGAAAAATCAAATCATCGTGGTCAGGTCACATGAAATCATTAATGTGAAAAATCAAATCTTCCCACAAATTAAATCTTCCTCGGGTAAAAATATTAAATTATAATTAATACATCTAAGTTACTAATATCATTATTTTCCTATGGACATTAAAGATGCAAGTGCCAGTATGTATTAGCAAACTAATACTAGACAATAACAACAAGAAATAAGTTTAATGGAATTAACACTTATAATGGAAAATCAAAATTTTCCCACTTTAGTCTAGGCTAATCTTATAATATGCACTCACATAAGCATAAATTAACATAGATTAAATGGTTGAGATGTGGAAAAAAAATTAGAATAACAAGTATAGACATCTTAGATACATCTATCTTAAGTTATCTATACTTGTTATTCTAAATTTTCTTTAGACCATCCTTATCAAGGCAGTTTGAAAGCAAAATGGTGCAAGGAGCACTAAATCGCCCCTTACAATGTACCCTAAAAGCAACTTTCCATACTAGCTAGTCTCCCATTTTTTCTGACAACAAAAACATTTTAAATACTTTCCTTCCTAACTAAGCAACTTTTTTTACAGACCAACCCCTCATTAGAAGAACCCTGAGGGTGACTAAATAGACCCTCATCCTTTTTTCCCTCATATGAGAAGGTTCGTTGCATGGGTGATGGAGCTCATTAGAAGGTATACAAATTGATTCAATAAGCTCACCAAATCAATCTTTGATGATTACAAATTGATCCCTACTAACTGGCTTAGAACCTTACAGAATAAACCCTTCATTTAAAACAAAGATATCTTATGTTATTTGTACATCACCCTTAATGACTAGAGAAGGAGAGAAAAAAAAAGTCATTCACCATAGCCATGATCTCAAACTAGCTACTACAATTCCCTTTTCTTTTGGGCCATTTTATAAAAACATTGATGTTTGGTCTCACTCTAAGAGACATCCCTATGAGAGAGTTCCTAGGCTTAGAGGTAAGTTTGTCAACAATGGCATCTAGAATCTTAAAGGAAAGATTCTAACCCTCCCTAATAAGAACCAAGGATAAGGAAAATGAAGACCAATATTTTGAATAAATAGCTTTATCCCCATAGGCTACCTACCAGAACAACTAATAACAATTGTATTTAATTTTGCCACTACATGCCCTATTCCAAATTCTTTATCACTAGGTGTTCAACATCAAAGTAGAATACACCTAGCACCATAGCCTTGTAACCAAAAATGCATTTAAACCTTCAAATGTAACCATCCCAACTCAGAGATTCACATATAAGATGGTCTTGTAGGAAAATCACTCTCCATTACAATAGGGAGAGCCCCCACCTCCGAACATGCCTCTTGAGCCTTAACTACCATCTTGATCTCTAAGAATCAAAACCCCTAAAAACTTTCCTAGTTTAAGGATCTGATGTAAGACTAGAGACCCCCATTACCTTATATGACCCACCTGAGAACATCACCTTGTGGCCCACATAAAAGGAACAATGTTGGGCCTCTAGCCAGATATCAAGAAGATTTTCCTCCTCCTCTTCATCTAGTGGATGGTTCCATTTATCCACAAGGGCCTCATTAGAATCATCTTCAAATACTCCATCACCATCTTCATCGTTTCTAGTTTCATGTACTCCTTCCAGCTCTTTCCTACTCACACCCATTTAAAAATTATTTTCCTACTTGACCTTTCTAGGACTTTATAACTATTTTATTTACTTAAAATTTATTTTATTTATTTAAGAGCTATTTTTTTTACTTAATAATTATTTTATTTACTTAAGAGCTATTTTATTTACTTTAGAGTTTTTTTATTAATTTTAGAACTATTTTTTGGTTATGAAATTATAATCTAGGGGGCTGATCCCATTAGAATAAGGAACAAATGATAAAATAAAAAAGGTGAATGAAACCCATAAATAGGGATGCATTATGATTTAAAAAAATTATCAAAGGAGAGATCTCACACTCTTTCTAATTAATCCAATTTTGGTGTAGGGAGTTGAGCTTGTCATTTCTCCCAAAAGGCACACCTGTTAGGAAACTACTACCATCCTAGATAAGGACCAACAGGAGGCAGTTAAGCCTATAATGAAAATCTCGATGGGGGATACTAAATATTTTGCTAACAATCCCCCCTTAATGTTACCCAAGGCAATTCAAACCCATGACCTAGCTTTGATACCACTTGTAGGGAGTTGAGCTGGCCATTTCTCCCAAAAGGTGCACCTATCAAGAAACTGCTACCATCCTAGATGAGTACCAGTTGGAGGTAGTTAAGCCATGTCATGAATCTCGTAGGGGGACACTAATTTTTTTGCCAACATTTGGAACATTTGGAACATTTTTGCCTATTTTAACATGGAAATGAAGAAGCATTTAATTTCAGCCAACATTATTTTTGGGTGGAGCTTTATTTTTCTTTTGCACAATGGTCCATGCATAATTTGAATTCCCATTATTAAGAGCATCAAATTAGGGTTGTGACCCATTAACTAACACATAATCTTTCAATATTGAATATGCCTTTTAAAAGGAAGCGATTGGCTTTTTGTTTAACAAGCTCTTGTAAATTCTCTGCACCCTTAGGCTATACAAGTGAGACTTGAATGAGCTCAGAAGAGGGTCATGAATCCTTGAAGGGATGTTCAATATTATAGTAATGGGGAAGATCTTATTTCCATTATGAGGCTTGGCAAATTAGTTTTTGTTTGGACTCAAGGTAGTCATTACGCATATGGCCTATATCATAACACCTACAACAATGAAAGTGTAGTCCCTCATAATCCAAATATTAAGACTAACTAGTATCATTAACTTTTAGAGTAATGCCTATGGAAGATATTTTTAGATATTGAAATCAACTATAATGCAAAAAAATGATGTATATGTAAAATCAATTTAAGTGTCTACATATATCACTTGGAAGCTTCCCAAAGATTTTCCAATAGATTTCAAACATCCATGAAACTAGAATTGAAGTGGAAGGTTTGGAACACAAAACCAAACTGACATAGCAAGGAAGGATTCAATTGAAGGATTAAAATATGGATTCTATAGTTTGAGAAAGAGTAGGTGTTTTCCCTAGGTCCAAAGATAATTGTAGAGAATAACAATTTGATCTTTCATGGTGTCAAAATTTATGAGCATAGTGATAAATTTCAACATTATGTTCCATAATTGGCTTCCATATTTTAGTGATATGTAGTGTCATTTTTCTAGGCACTTTATTTTTTAAAACTTTCACAGATCATTTATATAAAAGTTCAATTTACCTTTAGATAATAAAAGAAAGGTTTTAAGAGGTATGTAACACAAGATTTTGGATGTTATGAAATTACCATGTTGACCAAACCATTTCTTAGATAACCACGTGATAGATAAATATGCATGCAACCTTACAAAATAACTATAATGAAAAGATCAAAAGAAAAGCCACAAGATAACACATGATATATCCTAGGAAAACCCTCAAGATTGAAAATACCAACCTCCAAAAGCATCCATACTGTATGTATTTTTCAACAATAAGACATTACAATGCACTTATAGAGTCTCATTAATACTTCTAAGTCATCAAGTTCCTCAAATAAATCCATCATGTGTCAATGAATGTAAACACACATCACATGACATGCTTTACATATGCACTCACAAGAGAAACTCAATACAATAACAACCCACTCAACCAACAAACCCAAACCACTAACCATGTGCTGGCTTTTATAGACTCAAGCTCACACAAATAATTGTAGTATAGAGGAAACCATGTATCTCAAAACCCTGAGTACACAAAATCTTTGACCCCTCATTTAATTGTTGATGCAAACTTTTCATTTTATGGTACTAAGTCTTACAAATAATAATTAATCATTCTATGTCTCGGGTCTCCTATGCATAAAATAACTATCTCAATGTTACATACAACTTACAAGTGGACCCAAATAAATATTTAATGTGGCTAAAAACATCCCACAGGATGCACCACAAATAAATATTTATTTTATATAATTAAAATACTCCATTACCTATGCAAGGTGTACAAAAAACCATTTTCCTAACATTCTTCTGCTTATTGTATACATTGCATAAGGGTCAATTAATGAAATATATCATCATAGCCATATATGAAACCACATGAATCTCCAACATGATTTTGTGCTCCATCTAGATACTTTCTATAAAACCAAGGTGACCACCATCTTAGGAAAGAACTCCTCCCATCCTCCAACATACCACCAATGGAAGAAAAGGAACATGCCAAGGTAAAGATTAACCAATCTAAAGAACACAAACATCAAATCCAAGAGATAACAAAGGGTCCAAGTTGTTGTCAAAGGTAATAACCCACATGACTAGAAACAAAACCCACACCATATTCTAATGCTTCCAACCATCTGTACCTCCTAGGTATCAACAACATCAATAAACTCATTTCAACAATATGTCTAACCCATATATACCACAAGCACAAGCTCCCTATATGAAACATGTCAATGAAGAAAATACATATCTAGGAACTCCCACTACATGGGTAATGTTAAATCTGAAAAAAATCAAGGCATACTAAGTCTACTAATAAAAAATGAAGACAAGGTGTGGCTAATGATCAAAACCATGTAGTACTAAGAAAAATCACTATGACCCACACATATAAATCAAAACACTGCATACTCCCTCACAACATGTCATGATAACTCTTCCAAGTCAAACCTATGAACATGAACCTCTAGGAAGTAGCCATAGAACAAAGAGAGAAAACTGGTAAATCATATCATGTCCTTCTACCAACAAATCAACATGCTAATTTGTGTCAAGTATGATCTCATTTACAACCCCAAATGAAATGCCTCAACAAAACCCAACCATTCAATCTCATATATCAAAAACAATATATGTAGCATGTAAAACCAACATGGATGTAAGCCTTTACAACCAAGGAAGATCAAACTCAAATGTACATTCCCATAACTAGGAATAAGCACAATCACATCTCCTAAATCCTTATAAATCATACCACAAATCAACTCATATGCATAGTAGATAACCATGCCAAAACTCCTCTAATTAACCCTCTAGAACTAACCACCATAGTTCAAGATCCATATATGTATGAGAAGATAAAGTGTAAAATAAAATACATTTAAAATAAGATGGGAAATACCTATCAGAAGATAATATTCTGAGTAGACCAAGAGTGGGGAATTAGAATGCTCCTTTAGGATACACCAAGCTACAATGACTCTGTCCAAGAAGAATCTCCTTTGAAGGGTCCATGAACCCCTATCCATATCCAGGTGTAGGCTCCTCAATCTTCCTTCTCAAACCTCCAATGGTTAATCATCTCAACAAATGTCTCTAACCCCAAGATAACTCTAGGCTCACCCAAGTCTCTATTAGGATTAAGGTGCCATAAATCTTGTAAATCATAATTACTCATAATATTCTAATTGTTAATGCAATCATAAGGGATGAGGAATCCACCAAAATGGTATTTTTTTTCTTGTATGGTAGTTAATTAAATTTTACTAGCAATAGTAACTAATTATTTACCATTAGTGGTTACTATTTATTTTTTGACCTCATAATTACTGTAGGTAAAATAAGTGCATGCAAATCTATATTTCACTTATGAAATATTTAAGAGCATTAACTATTGTTAGTGCCTTACATGTTGTAATGAATCAACTATTATTAGTTTGTTATGATAGATCATCTTATGATGGTGTAAGTTGTATAATGGAGTATATCTTTGTCCTATTAGTGGGAATCTCAAGAAGGGGTGTTTTCTTATGAAAGGTGTAGCTCATTAAATATTTATTATCTTTAGTTGGACTCCATTTTTTGGTGGCTTCTTCTATTATCTTGAAATTCTATTATTTAACAGAAGCTAGAGAGGAAGCGTTGGTGAGGAGTTTGTTTTTAATTACATAGATGTTGTTGGATTGGATGCGAGATTGAAGAAATTTCATGTAGTATAATGTTTTTCAAGATAATACAAAATTTCCCTCTTTTCCTAGTGGAGTTTTTTACCTGAAAGGGTTTCCTCCATGGAAATAGGTGTGTTGTGTATATGACTCATGAGTATTATTGATTTCTTTGTTTCTTGATTCACATTTCCATTCACATTATATAGTTATATTTTAGATTTGTAGGTTATTTCATATTGTAGTGTTTTTTTTTCATTTCTAACATTTGGTATTAGAGCCTAGCCAACTTTGTCTATTCAAGGGAAGTGTGAGGTTTTCTATGCCACAGTGGGAGTTATGTTTTACATATTTGTGTGTGTGGAAATCATGGTTGCATCTACATCTCAGTTGGACATTAAAAAATTTAATGGTTCAAAGTACGAGCTATAGAAGATGAAAATTGAGGATCTCCTTGAAGAGAGGGATCAATAGTTTTCTTCAAGAAAAGATAAGAAACCTGATACTATTAGTCAATATGACTGGGATGATACAGATAAAAAGGCAAGGGGCACAATCTATTTATGCTTTGTATATTATGTTCTACTGAATCTCTATGAATAAAATACTACATATGGTTTATGGAAATGGTTGGGTGAGATTTATCAAGCCAAGAGTCAAGTAAACAAAGTGTATTTAAAAAGAAATTTGTTTTGTGTAAAGATGAAAGAAAGTGAATCTGTTGCATAACATTTAAATCCTTTTAATTTAATTTTGAGTTAATTAGCCTTTGTTGATGTTAAGACTGAAGAATAAGACAAATGTATTATGCATCTTTTTTCTTTACTTGAGTTTTGGGGGAATTTCATTCCTATTATCACTACTAACCTTCAAGATCCAAAGATTGATGCTATTGTTGCATGTTTGTTCATAGGAAATGAGGAAGAAGGCTATGGATAGTTCAATGGATGCTATTAATGTCTGGAGAAGGTCTAAAGAAAGAGAGACAAAAGGAGATCACAAGGGGCCTAAGGAATCAAAATGTAGGTCTAAAACTCCTAGAATTAAGAATAGAGTTAAGTATTGGAATTGTGGTAAAAGTGGGCATGTGATGAAGAAATGCGAAAATAATAAAAAATAGATGGATTCCACTACTAAAAAGTCCTTTGATGCAGGTGATGAAGATTTAATTTTCTACATGTAATTTTGCATCTAATGAACATTGGTTGATTTACTCACATGCTCTTATAGGATGACTCCTCATAAGGAGTGGTTCTCCACATACGAATAATATGATGGAGGTAATGTCTACCTTGGGGAGAACACTACATATGCAATAGTTGGATGAGAAAAGAACAATGAGAGGAAGATTGGTGGTAGAAAGGGGAACAAGGATGTGAACTCTATTTAGGTTTGATTCTACTACTATTTTGAAATCCACCTAAGTGAAAAAATACAAAAATACATGTATGTTGTGGGACCATAAATTGAGCCATATAAATAAAAATGTTTTAAAAATGACTATCAATAACAATTTTTTGGATGGTTTCTCTTCTTCTGATGAATACTTTAATTTTTCTGAGCATTGTGTGTTTGGTAAAAAAATAGAACATCTTTTCCTTCAAGGGGTAATAAGGCAAAGGATAAATTAGAAATCATTCACAAGGATGTGTATGTTCATGTTGGTAATGATTCAATTGGAAATTCATGTCATTTTGTTACCTTCATTTATGATGTATCCATACTTACATGGATTTACTTTATGAAGTATAAATATGAAGTTTTCACTAAGTTTAAGGATTTTAAAGTCTTAGTAGGAAACAAATCAAGATTGGAAATAGAAGTATTGAGATTTAAAAATGGAGGGTAATATTTCTCTAAGGAATTCGATGAGTTTTACAAGAATGCAAATATCATTAGACATAAGACAACTCCATATACACCACAATAGGATGATGTTACAAAGAGGATGAACCAAACAATTATGGAAGGAGGTAGAAGTATGTTTGTCAATACATATTTGGATAAATGCTTTTTAGTAGAGGCTATGAATATCACTTATTATCTAGTAAATAGATCTCCTTTTAAGGATCTTGATCCTACTCCTTACACAGTGTGGAATGGTAAGAAACCTTATGTTACACATTTAAGGGCTTTTGGATGTCAGTCTGTTGTTCATGTGCCTAAGAAAAAAGTTTTCTAAGTTGGAACCAAAAGTATACAAATGCATCTTTATTGAATATGGTGAGAATGAAAAAGGTTATAAACTTTAGCTTCTCCTCTAGTGAAGAAAAATGTACATTCTAAAAATGTGATTTTGAGGGAACTTAGAATTATTTCTAATCCTTTACATCTAGAGGAAAAGGAAAGGAAAAGGATAGTGCATTTTAATTTACAACAAGAAAATGCACATTGGGAAGAACAAAATGATGGATTTGAGGATGAAGTGGAAAAAGGTTCAAGTGAAAATTCTGATGAATAAGACTTTGTTATTATAGAAGAAGTTGAGCACATAGAAGAACACAAGGAAGAATCTCTTACTCCATCCTTGAGAAGATACACAATACAAAAAATCCAGTTGATAGGTATAGCCCACTAGATTTAGGTTTTATATTTTATTTATTAAGTACTAACGATGAGCCTAGGTCTTATAGGGAATATATTCTTGCAGATGATAGTGAGTCTTCACAACTAGCCATGCATGAGGAGATGATAAAGTTAGACTCTTGTGATAGCTTAGATTTTGTTTGTTTTCCCAAAGGAAGGCCATTGGTTGTAAATGGGAGACCTATAAAAGGAAATTTGGAGCAGATGGTTCATTGGAGAAGTAAAAGTCTAGACTGGTAGCAAAGGGCTACTCCTAGAGAGAGCGAGTTGATTTTGGTGAAATTTTCTCTTATTGGTAAATTATAATTTATTAGACTTCTTTTAATCATAGGTGTTGGTTATTATTTTGAAATTGAGCACTTGGATGTTAAGATTATATTTTTGCATGGAGATCTAGAAAAAAAAATTTACATGTAACAACGTAAAGGTTTTGAGGTAAATGGGAAAAAACACATGGTTTGTAGGATAAAACAAGCTCTTTATGGTTTGAAATAGTCCCTTCAGATGTGGTATCAAAAGTTTGATTCTTTTATGTTGAAATTGGGATTTATGAGAAGTGAAGAAGATCACTATGTTTACATTTATTGCATTGATGATTGAATACTAATTGTTGCATTGTTTGTGGATGGCATGTTGTTTTTAGTAACATCAAGGATATGATTAGTGAGCTAACATCTTATCTTTTAGGTGCATTTGATATGAAGGATCATGGGATAGAAAGGTACATAGTGGGAATGAAAATAAGAAGAGATAAAGGTAGCCAAAATCTTTGGTTATGAAAAAGTAAGTATGTAAATACTATTTTGCACAAATTTATATGCAGGACTATAAGCCAGTTAGAATTCCTTTACCGATTGGCACTAAGCTTACCTTAGATATGTGTCCCAACTATGAAGATGATTTTGAGGATATGTCTATTGTGTCATATGCTATTGATGTAGGAAGTTTTAGGTATGCATTATAGGCTAGATATTACTCAAGTAGTAGGAGTTTTGAGTAGGTTTATGTATAACCCTAGTGGAGATAATTAGAATTATGAAAAGATGGTGTTAAGATATTTGTATGGTACTTCTAATTATTTTTTTATTTATTATAGTACTAATATGTGTATAAGGAATTGGACATTTATGGTTTTGTTGATGCAGATTGGGTAGGTTACTTGGATAGTCAAAGGTCCACTATTGGCTATGTGTTTAGTTTATTTGGAGAAGCTGTGACTTGGATGAGAAAGAGATATCTCATGGTTTCTTTGTCCACCACCACAAAAAAGTATATAGTTTATACTCATATCTCTAAAGAGACTTTTTAGCTATAGATATTGTGTATAGGTATTGGTTTTGATTATAGGACTATTTAGTTTGGTTGTGATAGCTAGAGTGTAATTTGTTTGGCCAAAAATCTAATGTATCATGCTCAAACTAAGCATGTGGATGTTCAGTATGACTTTGTTCAAGAAATGGTTGCAAATGGATAGATTGAGCCAAAGAAGATTGACACTAAGGTGAATGTTATATATTATCTTACCAAACCTATGATCATAAAAAGTTCACTAGGTGTAAGGAGGTCATGGGCCATATTTCTTGTCCTTAATTGATTCATGTTTTCCTATGGTCTTATTTACAATGTATGATATCAAGTGGGAGAATGTTAGGAGTAAGTCTCCATCAAACCTATAAACCAAATTACTCCTAAGATTGTAATTGCTAATGCTAATGTAATCATAAGAGATGAAGAATCTATCGACATGATAATTTATTTTTACTATTATGGTAATTAATTATTTTATTCAAAACAATACCTAATTATATACCATTAGTGGTTACTGTTACCAAATTGTAATCTACAACCCAATTAGGTTGGGTTGTAATAATAGTTTCTTTGTCACTTTGGAGAAGTAGAAATGTTAAAGAGAAAGGGAGAAGAAGATTCAAGTTCATAGGCCAACCTAAAAGGCCTACTGTCCAAATGGAGGACCCTTCTAGCGATCACATTACCAAGATCATGTACCAGCTTAATTAGAGCTGCTACATGAGCTAGATAACATGAGAGGATACTCTAACAAGGTAGGAGGTATCCAAGGACTGACAGGTGAAGTTAAAGCTAATCTAAGCATTGTAAATTGTGTTTTAATGTTTTCATTGTTAATGCATTGCAGATTCATTCATTGTAGCTTGATACATTTCAGAAAGGTACATAAGATCTAGCTAGTCTACTCATGATTATAAAAACCTATACCATGCAATAATGTTTAAATTATGTTTATGCAATTGATTTATAAGAAAGAGAAATTATACACATCATTGCTTGAAATAACTATTTATATTCAAAGGAAAAGTGTTTATATCATCCAACACAAGCCGTGGGAGTAACTGTATATGATGCAATACACAATAACAAGTACATCTAAAGTAAAGGAAATGATATAAAAGAAAAGTGGGACCTGCCATTGCCTGAATGAATGATGAATCTTGTTGATAGTTGCACCATCTTCAGCTTGTCTGGATGGTAGCATCAAAGAAGACTTGCAAAAAGAAATGAATGCAATTGTTAGAGCTCAAGGTATCTTTTACTTCTATATATGGATAAATTCAACATGTACTTGTCATCTTATATCTAATCAACAAGAGTAAAAAGAGAAACAAACATCAAAAAAAGATAAACAACCACAAGAAGAAGCAAGAAAGAGAAGATAAGCAAATCAAAGAGAGGCTTTAGCCTCTATGTTTTATCTAATTTGTTTGTTTACTGTGCAAGTATAGGTTCATTAAAATAAATCATTAATGACACACGTGGATAGCAACATTAATTACATGATGTAAGGATAGTCATAATGAATGAAGACACTAGCTACAGGTGATGGTCAATGAAGCATGAAATAACCACTGTGCAAGCAGTCTATGACAATTGAGGACTGAACCATTATAAGATCTAAGCTAGTGTAGCATATAGTCACAAAAGCATGCAGAGCAACCCCACATGATAGTCCATAATGGAAAGGGAACAGTTATAGCAGCTAAGATGCATACATATCATCATTTAAGACTAATTTGAAGAGGTAGAATCAAACACCAATAAACTATCCCAAGAGTAGGAAAAGTATCTCTAATCACTATAACACAAAGGGTTGGAGCATTCATTGTGGAACAATCATAGTAGAGCAAGGTCATGACTGAAGGAGACCATTGTATTAGTGGGTAGTCCATAATAATGATAGCAATCCTCACAGACCTAAAATCCCAATAGCAAGTAGCCATCCAACAAGAAGAAAAATCTGGTGGATAAACAATAACATGGTAGTAGTTATATAAAGGATAACATAGAATGAGTTTCACCATATGCAAGTGCCTCTTAGTCCTTGCAAGCTATTTGATATCAAGAACTAGCTTAGTAGATGTGAATGCATAGTATTCAATAGTCCCAATGTTAGAAAATCATTTATGTTCATTAAGGTTTAGATCATAAAACATCAAACTACAAGCATAAGGATATAGTCACTAAGAGCAATCAAAAAAGGTGCCTCACTGTTATTCAAGGTCTAAATATGCAAAGAATAGAGAAACTGATATGACAGTACATACAACTACAATATCAATATAAAGAGGAAATTCTTCTCAATATGAATAAATTATGAGGAGTAATCCATAAGGGAAATTTGCTACAAAGTGTAATAAAGTTTCTTGTATTTTTATCAATAATGATAGATGTGCAAGAGTTCTACTTGTGATCAGGTACTTTCTGATAAATGGCATATGATAAAATATCTTTCCAATTGTTGTGAGTAAAATTTGGAGTTGCGTATATTCTAGTAGCTTCCTGTGAACTTAAATCTATGTATTCTTGAGGCATGGTGGGCTTATACATGAAGGGTGCTTGCTAGTTTGTGCATTTTTGTTTCAGAGCATCTTCATGTCTAAAAGGATTTGCAGTTACTTCAAACTTAGGAGTCAAATTTTTAAGCACCATTTTAGGGTTGGAGAGGGCACATGAATCCATTTTATTAGTTACAACAACTTCATATGATGTAGTGCACTCCTAGTTTTTTAACTAGGTTATTTTCTCTATAAGCATACCAACTTATCTCTAGGCTCCATGACAACATACATCTTAAGTGACAAGTCAAAGTTTAAACATGGGAGTGAATAGGGGGATGTGGTCAAGAAAGAGGCAAACAACTAGATTAGCATGTGTAGATGCTACTCCAACGAACTCTCTACCATCCAATCAAGTTACTTCTCTTAAAAGTCAAGTTCAGTTAGAATCTAGTACATGGGGGATTCCTTCTTGCAAAATAGCTACAAATTATCCAAATACTGATGCTATAGAGGAAAGAAAGGATTGTCCCATAGAAAGTTGTGTTGATGTCGCAAAAAGAGCATTAATAGGGGAAAAGTAAAGTAGAGTAAAGGGTAATCCATGTAACAGAACTAGTGGCAAGTTGGGTAGCTTGAAGATGGATTTAGCCAAACAAGAATTGGGCCATAATAAGTGAAGATAATTGTGATGAAATATTTCCTAAACACAATGGTAAAGTTGTATACAATTTACAAGTATTAAGAGGGATGAATAAAGTTCTATTAGAGCCCAATCCATCTACAATGAAAGATCAAAAAAGTAGCACACTTATTTCTTCTATAGAACATGGTTCTAAGGAATCAGTTCATGTTGTAGACCCTAAGACATCTAATAAGAATTATACTAAGATTGAGGAGGATGACACTAACCTTGAATAGTTAAAAAATTGAAACAATATGTTACTAAGAGAGGTGGAACTATTGATCATGACTATAAAGTACAAATTTTAGATAAGTGCAAGTGAAAAATTGCCCATATATTTCACTAGACAACATAAGACTCTATTCATAATTCAACAAAAAGTGTTGTCAGGCACTTAAAGGATATAATTACAAAGGGAAAGCTAGTAGTTTTTCTAATCAGTCATCACTACTATGTAGAGCAAAGATCATTTTTGAATAGTAGAGATAAATATGGGCAAGTCATAGCATATTGCCACTATGTGAAGAGAGATACACCAAAGAGAGTTTACAAACACTGTTGTAAATATAACGAATAACAGAGATGATAGTCCAAGAAACAAAAAAAGGATAGTGATGAAGCTACAAGTTGGTATGCTAGAGATAAGTTGGTATGCAAAGATAGAATGGGAGAGAGGTGGAGTTCAAAGTGAGGTGGAAAGATCATGCAGAGGGGAGTTTCCTTTCTATTTTTGACTTGAAGTTAGAAAGGCCTATTTTTGGCAATTTTTTTGGTCAAAAGCATCTTGGGAGGTGGATTTTTGAGTTATTTTTTCTCATTTTGGAGTAGTTATGGGGTGTAAATTTTAGGTTTTTCTCTTGTGCTCACCCAACAACTTGGAGTGTCTTTTTCAGACTCATGCATGTATCATTGAGAATCTAGTTGAGCTGGAATTGACTTCCTTTCACCTTTTTGGGACAGATTTTGTATTATAGGGAAAAAAAAGCTCATGTTTTTTCTCAGTTCTTTCTTTTTTCCTTGCCTTTACACATTGCAGAGAGAGAGATCCAATCTTGTAACTCAACCATTTTTTATAGTTTTATGTAGTAGCCACAGTTTATTTTAGTAGTTTTCATAGATATTGCAAAGTATTCCTTGTATTATTCGATACAATCAAGTGTTCCTCTATTTAGGTTCAGGTGTCTTGTCCCTTTTTAAGTGACTTGATAGGGATTTATTGTGTTTTATCTTAAAACCTTTATGTTTTTTGGCTCATTTATTGAATGCAAGTACACAAATTACAAGTTTATTATAGGTTATAGATTGTGCAAGCCATTTCATGCCTTTCTGTGAAACATTTATGTGCTAAATTTGATTAGTTTGAGTTGTAAGAACATGTGTATTGGAATTTAATTGTGAATTATATTGCAAATTAGAGTTAAAACATTTGGGCATCACCCTCTTAGGATATATTTTAGTTTAGTTCATCTTATTTTATCGTTTCTTCTATATCTTTTCCACAAAAGTATACAGATCCAGGGAGCATTTAAAGGGAACCATATCTTTTAGAGGTTCATTCTTGTAACAAACAAACCCATAGTCTAAGAATGTTCCTGTGTTGCATGGGATTGCCAAGCTTGTAACAACTTGGCATTCAAGGTGCAATCTTTCATGACAATAATTTTTGGCATGACTGATGGGACTCTGAGCTCAGTTTTAGACCACTAGATATGACATTTCCATTGTTGTTTTATTTTAGAGCGTAGTATTTTCAACCTTTTGAGGTTATAAGTATATAGCTGGTGATTCTAATCTTTGATTTTCAAGCAGATCTAGTGAACAACACATGAAAAGAGCACATACTAAAGGATCTAGTGTTTTCTTCAGTGTTATCAGCCTTTGGAGGCAAACTCATCAAACACCATGGTGACTCTAAGCATTTATCAATTGGTTTTAGTAGCCCAAGGATATGCAAAGAATCAAGTTGGTGTTATTTTTCTTAATGTTCATGTTTTGACTGCCATATGATTCAGGCCTTCCATGCAAAATGTCTAGATATTGCAGCAGTTATAGTGATTCTCTGCCATATCATGAAAATCCAAGCTTTTGGCCACCAAAAAATCATTTCCCTCATTTTAATCACCATTATCAGCCTTCTAGCTATCCATACCAGATTGAGAATGCAATTATTTTTATCCCAAATAGCCATGCAACAACAATATATCAGCATGTTGAACATGCTTACCTCCCACCCTCCCATGTTCAACCTTGTTGGTAGCCTATTCATGCCTATAATCATTCCTAGAAAGGATATTTTAATCCCCGCAAATAGGTTTACCCTCCTAGTCAACTTTAGGACACTAAGTTGGGTGCCATCAATAGCATGATCCTAGATTCTAAACAAATGATCCTAGATTTTCAAAAATAGCTATCAAAAATAGCTAGAGAAAATTAATATAGTATGTAGCAAGAACAACAGTCTTATGAGGACTATTGTTATCAGCATGATGATAATATGAGTGTTAGGGATATTGCTTGGAATTTTCAAAAAATAGTTAGATAATATTAACAGAGAATGAGAGTACAACATGCAACATGCAGAGCTTGCTTATCAAGCCTATCTCCAACAATAGGAGGAACAATCTTATGAGGCCTTTTATTATTAGAAAGAGATGGAAGAAAATAAAAAGTATGAAGAAGAATCTCAAAATAGGCAAATTTCTATTGAGGAGGAACAAATGAGACAACTTTTGGCTCAAGTTCATACTGTGTTACCAACTGAACCTATCACAAATCCTTCTCAAGGTCCAAAAATTCCAAGTTTTAGATGTTCTAATTTTGTTCATGAGCCTTTTTTCATTCAAAAGTAGTCCATTAATTCTAAGTTTCAATCATATCAAGAGCTTGAACCAAGTCATCAAAGTTTTGAACAACCATGGTGGCCTTCTTGGAATAAGCATCCTAATTATAAAATGCTAAACCTTATTAAGGCTACACCTCCCATACCAATCTAAAACTAAGAAGAGGAAAAGGTAGTAAAATATAAACCAACCAATATTCCAAGTTGGTGTGGTAGGAAGGAACAAGGGGTTGTAGAGTCCAAGCCAATCAAAATTCCAAGTTTTAGGAGTGCTCCTTCAATATAGAAACCAATTCATATCCAAGAATAGTCCATAATACCTCATAATGAGCTTAGCAATGAGCATATTTATCTTACTTCAGTAGCTAAAGGTTCTTGTAGTCCTTTTTGTGCCACCAAATAAAAAAAATTAGATATGGAGAAAGAGGTTGCTATTGTTTGTACTGTGTTCCCTACTAAATATAAGCATAATGCATGTGTAAAGGAGGTTGGTTCAATCTTAACGCTTAATCCTTTGCATTTTCATTCATTTGAAGTATTTTCTAATGCTATGCACAAGATGAATGAAAGCAGAATACATATGTTAGAATGTGAAAATCTTTAGTTGCAAAGACAAATGTTACAAGTTCCAATGAAGAGAAAGCCAGATGAAGAAGAAGATCCAATCTCCTTATTTGATCACCTACTTGGTTTTATTGACAATGGTGATGAGAACATGCAAATGCCCATTTTACCAGCTGATTGGGAGCAACAAGAACATGATGTGTTGCAAGTTGATGAAGAAAAGAATGAGGGTCAGTTTGGATAGCAAAATGTTGATAGCCATTTTGAGGTATCTAGCTGGTACAGTGATGAAGAAGATCTAGAATGTTTGTTAGATGACTTGATGGTAGCTTGCCTTAGAGAGCAATCAAGTAAAGTAACTGAAGAAGCTTAGCCTTTTCTGGACAACTCTACATTCGATTGTCAAGATCCTACCTATTCATCTTGTAGAGAGCTTGCTACTCTTCTGAATTCTTGTGATGACCAAGAGAATGATGAGGGTAGCAAGGTAAAACTAGTTTTGGAACTTATTCTTTTTGCATTTGAACAAAATGAAGCTAATCAATTTGAGAAAGACCATGAAAGTATACAGCTAGAGCCTTTGAAAGAAGAGGCCAAATGTCAAAATAGCTTCAAGGTTGTTGCTGATTGCATGAATGTTCAGGAGCATCTCCTTATAGAAGACACTTTGTCTCAAAGAATGGACTATCAAAAGGTAGGTTTGAAAGAGTTTATGGATTATACATTCATTCAAGGAGTTAAAAGACTCTAATTTGGGTAAGGTTTCACACCCCCTAGAATCAGTTCATATTTTAAATTCAGGGTAATAGGGAACTAGAAAGCAAAGATCAAACCAACATTGATTGTTCACACATTGGTTTTTCAGGAGGATGTCCTATTTGACATCTAATTCAGTTAGAAGGCAATAAGGAGAAGCTATTACTAAAGAGACTTTATGTCTCAAATTGCTATTTGGAACTTCATTTATTTCGCATTGTTTCACTGAACATACAATTTGTGCGTATATCGCAAATATATGTTGTGAACATTTCGTGTTTATACCACAAATGCATGTGAAAACAATTTGTGTGTATCTTGCTATTGCATATCACGCTTGTATGTAATGAACATACATTGTGAATGCACAAGTGTATCGGCATACAAAGGAGGTCAATGATCGGGTCAAAGGTCGAATGCATCTTTCGAATGTATGTTGTAAATACATGCTGTGAATGTACATTGCAGATGTACATCGAGTTTAGATACAAGGAGGGTCAACGGGTCAAACTTTTTGAATGCATGTTTCAAATGCATGTTTCGAATGTATATTGGAAATATACATTGTGCTCATACATTGAGTTAGATACAATGCATGACCAAATGTATCAGTGACATCGGGGTATGATACTTTAGTTTACTGGCTATTGTAAGTCAACTAAAGCATATACAAGTTAGCTTCTTCAGAGATCAGCATGAGGTAGTTCATTGGGGGAATGTAAACTATTTGGACTGATGGCAAAGGTCTGACCAATGAAGGATGGAGGACTTGGGCATCACGGAGACATTGGACTATCAGTGCAATAAGTGAAGTGCTCACCGATGGAGCAGGTTAGTCCGATAAGGCTACAGGTTGGCATCATCGGAAACAAAATTGTCGACGATGCTATTATTGTGTGTTTGGCCATATAAACTAGAACATCGTCAACAACCTGGTGCATGTGGGATTAAACATCTCACTAGAATATTAATCGTTGTGATGGTTGGAAGGCAGCGACGCTAGAGACGTAAGATCAATTAGTGAGGGTAAAAGTGGTGTAACTATTTTGTGCTCTTGAAGACTGATAATATAACTTGATCTATTGGCATCGTTGACGGTTGATGAAACAATTTAATTATATAGTTTATTCTATAGATATAAAGATTGACTAAACGGCTTTGTATAATTGTAAAGAATCAATACCTGAACAAAAGAGATGGGATCTTTATTGTAACTATTCAGTTTACTGTAATAAAGATATTCTCTCTTGTGGTGGTGGGTTTTTTACCCGAAAGGGTTTTCCCACATAAACTAGTGTCATTCTGTGTTGTCTTAATTATTTATTTTGTTTTTCTGGTGTATTCATCTGTGTTTTTGAAATTGAAAGTTACCTGTCTGTATAATCACCTTTAAATTAACATTAGGGAAGTTGTATTTCACACCTCTACTTTCCTTACAAGTGGTATCAGAGCATGGCTAGTTGTGTTGTCCTTGTTGGTAGGTTGGATTTTTTATGTTAATTCTAGGAGTGGGAGTTTTGTAGAGGTCTATTTTGTTAATAGGATGGCAAGTACATTAGGGAAAATAGACATTGAAAAGTTCAATGTCACAAACTTTGAGTTGTGGAAACTTAAAGTTGAAGATATGCTGGTTGACAGAGATCTTTGGGTTGCTGTGTCTGAAACTAAACCTTTAGCCATGAAGGAAGAAGATTGGGACCTCGCAGATAGGAAAGCCAGAGGACTAATAAGATTAAGTTTAGCAGATTCTATTCTATTGAATGTCCATGAAGAGAAGACTACAAACACTCTATGGAAGAAGTTGGGAGCTATTTATCAAGGCAAGTCCTTGGTGAATAAACTTTTTCTCAGAAAGAAGTTGTACTCTCTGAAGATGGATGAAGAAGCATCTGTAGTAGAACATCTTAATACATTTAATCTGATTGTTGCACAGTTGACATCTATAGGTGTAAAAATAGAAGAGGAAGATGATTGTATGCTTCTATTGTGTTCCTTACCTAACTCATGGGATCATCTTGTGATGGCTATTGGAAGTACAACAACCACGTTTACAACTGAAGCAGTTGTTACCTTGTTGTTATCTGAATAGATGCACAGGAAATCTTCTGAGATAGCCAAAGATGCCCTGTCTGTTCGACGTAGATCAAAGGAAAAAGGCAAGAAGAAGGACAAGAAGTCTAAGTCTAAATTAGAAGGGAGATCAAAATCTCCTAGCACAAAGTCCAAGGTGAAGTGCTAGAATTGTGGTCAAAAAGGGCATATCAGAAAAGACTACAAAGAGGAGAAAAAGAAGAAGAAGAAGAACTTTTTTGACAATGATTCTTCTCAGAGTGATGCTGATACCTTCATTGCTACCTTGGCAATGCCTACATCTGAAGATGTGTGGTTGGTGGATTCAGGAGCATCTTTTCATGTGACATCTCACAGAGAATGGTTCACAAAGTATGAACCATATGTTAGTAGGAAGGTGTTCCTGGCAAGTGATTCGACACTAGAAATTGTTGGCCGAGGAAGAGTCAGAATCCAGTTCCCAGATGGTAGAATAAAGGGAATGAATGGAGTACTACATATACCAGGTCTGGCTTGAAATTTACTTTCTGTTAGTAATCTTAATGATGTTGGAGTGCAAGTTACTTTTGTGAATGGTGGTTGTAAGATGACTAGAGGTTCTATTGTACTGGCATAGGGTGAACGCATTGGAACTTTATATAGGTTAGATGCTAAACCAGTGTGCTATAATAATGTCTCTATAACACATGATGTAAACTCTATGGAAGTTAAACTTCCTGCAAAGAAAATAATGCTCTAGTATCATAGACTTGGTCACATAGGTGAAAAAGGTTTAAAAACCTTGAAAAACAAAACCTTGGTAGATGGGATGATTGATTGTAATCTGGAGTTCAATTTCTGCAAACATTGTATATATGGAAAATAGAACCGTGTTTCTTTTTACTCTAGTTCTCATAAATCTTCTAGTGTTCTGGACTATGTACATTTTGATGTTTTTGGTCCAGTTGATGTTCCTTCTTTATCTAAATCAAGATACTACGTATCATTTATTGATGATTATTCAAGGAGGGCATTTGTGTATTTTTTGAAAAATAAATCAGAAGTATTCAGTCGGTTTAAAGAATTTAAAACTCTTGTGGAAAATCAAACTGGTAGAAAAATAAAATTCTTGAGAATAGATAATGGTGGTGAATATTGTAATGCAGATTTTGATAAGTATTGTGTAGACCATGGAATTAAAAGGCATAAAACTACACATTATACTCCACAACAAAATGGAGTTGCTGAAAGGTTAAATCAATCTTTGATGGAGAAAGCAAGAAGTATGTTGAGTTATGCTGCTCTTGAATAAAGGTTCTGGGCTGAGGCAGTTGCTATAGCTTGTTACTTGCTGAATCATTCTCCTTCTTCAGCATTAGCTGATAACACACCTATGGAAGCGTGGTCTAGAAAGAAGCCCTCTTTAAGACATCTTTGTGTATTTAGTTGTGAGGCATATGCTCATATTCCTGAGGTAAAAAGATCTAAGCTGGATTACAAGGTAGTCAAATGTATCTTTATTGGCTATGGAGTCAGTGTTAAAGGGTACAATCTTTGGAATCCTAAAACTGAAAAAGTAATTTATAGTAGGAATGTAATTTTCAAAGAGCTAAAACCTTTGGTTATTGATTCTCAGCTACAGAAGACAGAAAAAAAGAAAGAAAAGAGTGTTGTTAATATTCCTTTGACTCCTATAAAAGAGGAACAACAAACACCAAGTGTAGATGATTCAAAAGAGAGTTCATGTAGCTCTGATGATTCAGATCCAGAGCAAGAACCTGAACCTACACCTCAACCATTGAAGAGGTCTACATGTGAAAGGAGACAACCAGATAGGTATGGATTTTCAGTACTTGATTCAAGTTGTGCTTGTGCTTTGCTTACTGATACTAATGAACCTAGGACTATGAAAGAAACTATTAGTTTATCTGATTTAGATTCTTGGTTGGAAGCCATGGATAACGAAATGTCATCATTGGAGAAAAATGGAACCTAAGATCTGGTGCCCTTGCTCGAAGGTAGAAAACCTGTGGGTTGTAAGTGGGTATTTAAAAAGAAATATGGTATAGATGGTAGTATTAATAAGTGCAAGGCAAGACTGGTTGCTAAGGGGTATTCTCAAAAGGAAGGTATAGATTATGGAGAAATTTTTTCTCCTGTAGCTAAGCTACATCCATTAGATTTCTGTTGTCACTTGCAGTAACATATAATTTTGAAATTGAGCAGATGGATGTGACAACAACATTTCTTCATGGGGACCTTGAAGAAGAAATTTATATGTCCCAGCCAGAGCATTTTGTGGTAAAAGGTAAAGAACATCTGGTATGTAAACTTAAAAAGTCTCTTAATGGTTTGAAGCAATCTCCCAGAATGTTGTATCAAAAATTTGATACGTATGTTTTATCCTTGGGGTATGTGAGATCTAAATCTGATCATTGTGTTTATTATAAAATTGAAGGTGATCAGATTCTTATAATTGCACTGTATGTGGATGACATGTTATTCATTGGCAATGGTAAGGGGATGATCTCAGAATTAAAATCTCAGTTGTCCTTGAAATTTGAAATGAAGAATCTGGGGGCAGCGAAGTACATTCTGGGAATGGAAATCAAAAGGGATAGATCTAAGAGAAAGATTTGACTCAACCAATGCAAGTATATTACCAATGTTCTAGATAAGTTTAATATGTCTGATTCTAAACAGTTAGTTGTTTTAGTTTCGCAGAGAACGAAACTATCTGTTAAAGATTGTCTAGAATCTTTGAATGAAATTGAAGATATGAAAAAAGTGCCTTATGCAAGTGTTGTTGGCAGTTTAATGTATGCAATGGTCTGTACCAGACCAGACATTGCCCAAGCAGTGGGAGTTTTGAGCCAGTTTATGGCGAATCTAGGAAGATCACATTGGGATGTTGTGAAGAGAGTTATGAGGTATTTGAAGGGAACTTCTGATTATGCTATTTGCTATCATGGAAACTCAGTTGGAACTCATAAATCTACCAGCATTCAGGGATATGTAGATTCTGATTGGGTAGGGGACATTGATAGTAGAAGATCCACCAGTGGATATGTATTCACGTTAAATGGTGGTGCTATCAGTTGGATGAGAAAGAAGTAGGTTGTAGTCACTTTGTCCAAAATAGAGGTAGAGTACATGGTAGCTACTCGTGCATGCAAAGAAGCTGTTTGGTTGAAGAGGTTGTGTTCTAATGTTGGTTTTAATGCAAGGCAGATACAAATTCATTGTGACAGTCAAAGTGCTATATGTTTGGCGATGAATCCTACATTTCATGCTAGGACAAAACATATTAATGTCCAATATCACTTTGTTCGTGATATGGTGGAAGACAGGAAGGTGAAGCTGGAAAAGGTTGACAGTTTGGAAAATGTTGCTGATGCTTTAACTAAACCAGTGACCACGACCAAGTTCAAATTGTGTTCAGATGCAATGGGTCTTTGGGCCCATAATACTCAGTAATCATATGCGGATTAAGAGGTAACAACAATCTCTTCGACAAGTGGGAGATTGAAGAGACTTTATGTCTCAAATTGCTGTTTGGAACTTTATTTATTTCGCGTTGTTTCACTAAACATACAATTTGTATGTATATCACAAATGCATGTTGTGAACATTTCGTGTGTATACTGCAAATGTATGTGAGAATAATTTGTGTGTATCTCACTGTTGCATATCGCAGTTGTATATGATGAACATACATTGCGAATGTACAAGTGTATCGGCATACAAAGGAGGTCAATGATCAGGTCAAAGGCTGAATGCATCTTTTGAATGTATGTTGTAAATGCATGTTGTGAATGTACATTGCAGATGTACATTAGGTTTAGATACAAGGAGGGTCAACGGGTCAAACTTTCTGAATGCATGTTTCTAATGTATATTGGAAATATACATTGCGCTTATACATTAAGTTAGATACAATGCATGATCGGCTGTATCAGTGACATCAGGGTATGATACTTTAGTTTACCAGCTACTGTAAGTCAACTAAAGGATATACAAGTTAGCTTCTTCAAAGATCAGCGTGAGATAGTTCATCGGGGGAATGTAAACTATTTGGACTGATAGTGAAGGTCTGACCAATGAAGGATGGAGGACTTGGGCATCACGGAGACATTGGACTATCGGTGCAAGAAGTGAAGCACTCACCGATGGAGTGGGTTAGTCCGATAAGGCTATAGCTTGGCATCATCGGTAACAAAATTGTTGACAATGGTATTACTATGTGTTAGGCCATATAAACTGAAACATCCTTAGGGACCTGGTGGATGTGGGATTAAACATCTCACTGGAATATTAACTGTTGTGATGGTTGGAAGGCAACGATGTTGGAGAAGTAAGATTGATCAGTTAGGGCAAAAGTGGTGTAACTATTTTGTGCTCTTGAAGTCTGATAATATAACTTGATCTACTAGCATTGTTGATGGTTGATGAAATGATTTAATTATATAGTTTATTCTGTAGATATACAGATTGAATAAACAACTTTGTATAATTGTAAAGAATCGATACCTGAGCAAAAGAGATGGGATCTTTATTGTAACTATTCAATTTACTGTAATAAAGATACTCTCTCTTGTGGTGGTGGGTTTTTTACCTGAAAGGGTTTCCCCACGTAAACTGGTGTCGCTCTGTGTTGTCTTAATTGTTTATTTTATTTTTTTAGTGTATTCGTCTATGTTTTTGAAATTGAAAGTTACCTATCTGCATAATCCCCTTTAAATTAACATTAGGGAAGTTGTATTTCGCACCTCTTCTTTCCTTTGAATTACCCATCAAGCCTATTGCAAGATAGGAGGATGAGTAGTACAAAGAGGAGAACCAGCTGACCTGTCCACCTCATAATAGCTGTACATTTAGTTAAAGCAAGTAGGTATGTGTTTTTATTCTTTTTCTTAGAGAGGCATTACATAAATTTATTGGATACCCACCCTTTCCGCACCACTTGTTGGCTGCCTACAAGTATGAAAACACTCTCGACTGAACAATAAAGGTAGCTACTTTGCGAGTCCAGTTAATGGTTTCATCTAGAGAGCTTGTTCATTTGTTTAGTTCAAGTAGGTAGGCCATTTCGTTTAGTTTTTATTTTCCAAGAAGTGCTAATTCACAGTTGGTTGGTCTTGTTTGGAGCCAACATTGTTTTGTTTTTAGTTTTGTTTCTACTGTTGTTGTTTTCTAATAGTTGGGTTTTTAGGAAGTTTTCTAATTTGTAGGTAACAAGGAAAGACTCTATTGCCCAATAGATATACTAGGAAACTAGCATTAAGAGTTTTAGCAGGCAAAACTGGTGTAGAGGTCACCAAAAATGTTACCAAATTATTCTCTGCAGCCCAATTAGGCTGGGTTGTAACAATAGTTTATTTGTTGCTTTGGAGAAGTAGAAAGGATAAAGAGAAAGGGAGAAGAAGATTTAGGTTCATAGGCCAACCTAAGAGGCCTACTATCCTGAGGGAGGACCCTTCCATAGATCACATTACAAAGATCATGTATCAGCTTAGTTAGAGCTACTACATGAGCCAGATAACATGAGATGATACTACAGTAATCAAGGAGGTATCCTAAGATTGATAGGTGAAACTAAAGATAATCTAAGCATTGGAAATTGTGTTTTAGTTGTATTCATTATTTATTGATTGAAGATTCATTTATTGCAGCTTGATACATTTCATAAAGTTATATAAGTTCTGGCTACTCTACTCATGATTATAGATACCTATACCATGCAATAATGTTCAATTTATGTTTATGCATTTGATTTATAATAATGATAAATTATACACAAGTCATTGCATGAAATAATTGTTTATATTCAAAGAAAAAGTGTTTATATGATCCCACACAAGCCATGGGAGTAACTGTATATGATGCAATGCACAATAACAAGTACATCTGAAGTAAAGGAAAGTATATATAAGAAAAGTGGGACATGTTGCAAGTATGAGGTGAACCAGTGTTGTCATTGATGTCAACATACTCATATTACTTTGACAAGAAGGATTGAATGAGCTGTGTGCTGAGGATATTGAGAAGATTAGTCTCAATCAGGAACAGTGATGAATAGTGATGAGAAGAAGGCAAAACTACTCAACAGGTTGCGATTCAGAGGATGTGGATTAAAGGGTTTGTAGATACGAGTCTTGAGATGATCCAGTTAAGATTTCAGAGGTCCACATGAAGATGTGAAGAAGTTGTGATCGATCAAGTAGAACTGGTTCTGGGAGATGCTCCGGAGTGACATAGTGTTACAAAAAGGTCTGATGAGATCTAGAAGTGCATTGTCCTATTCTACGGATTGGACAGAGTGTTTGGGATGTCCTTGTGATCTGTCATCTCAATTGGTATGTGGTTTGGAGGTCCAGAAGCACCTCTTGCAGTATGACAGTGGCGATAGACTATGTTCTTGAAGTTTCAGATGAGGAAGAGAAGAGATTCTAGTGAGTAGAGGAAGTGCGGATGTACCTGGTCATTCAGGTAAGCCTGTGAAGGTTCTTGGATCATATTGAGGTTGTGTTGTTGGTCCGCATTGGTGGTAGAGCCTGGAATTGAAGATATTCTTCCCGATGAGGTTCCTGTTCAGACTAGCCAACCTGATGAGTTGTTCATCGTGTGAATGTTCTTGTGGTGGCTGACCAGATGTGTTATTCATCTTGCAAATGTTCCTATGGTTGATTGCTGACTTAGATGATTATTCCTAAGTCGATGTCTTGTATAAATAAAGGTTTTTGAGTTCATTTCGAAGAGTGGTGTGGAGCAGATGAGGGTGGTATAGCGAAAGAGCGAAAGGAAGAGCAGAAGTGTTTCAGGCTTAAATGGAACTGATCTAGACATGGTGAAGATGTCTCTCTCCAATTCATGGTTGTGATCCTTATGATCTTCTAGACAATGTGTCTCTTTGTAGGCAGTGTGCCTCTTTGTGAGCAGTGTGCTCGGGCAGTGAGCCCTGACTGGCATGTGCCATGCATTTTTCTTATTCTTCTAACAAAGAATAATCCTTGGGGTAATCACCCCATGGTTTTTCCCTTAACCAGGTTTTCCATGTCAAAAATCTTGGTGTCTAATGTGTTGATGTTTATCTGCTCTGGTGTTTATCTTTCTTCTTTCATGAATGGTTAATTGTTATGCTATTAACTAACAAGAAGAAACAAGTGTTTGAAGTATGTGCAAGGTTTTTGTACAACTGATTCAGCCCCCCCTCTCAGTTGTGTGCCCTAGATCTAACAATTGGTATCAGAGCCAAGTTCCTCTGAAAGGAGCTTAATCGCTTGAGGAGATCCAGGATATCATCATACAAGAAGGATAGTCCGAAGTTGGATGGAACCAACTTCACTCTCTAGAAAGGTCGCATGAAATGTCACTTGGAGTGTATGGGAAAATCATACTTGGCCATGGTTTCAAAACCATATGTACCTCCACAGGGTGGTCCATCAACTTTGAATGAAATCATAGATGCTAAAAATAATTTGCAGACCAAAGAAGCTCTTCTAAGCGCATTGAATGATTCAGAGCTCTCAAATGTCATTGACCTACCAACTACATATGAGATCTGGGTTAAATTGGAACTTGTGCATGAAGGAGATGAGTTTGTTAAGAGTGCAAGGTTGCAAAGTCTAAAAGGGAAATTTGAATGATTGAAGATGAGAGATGATGAAAATATCACTACCTTTATGCCAAGGGTAAATGAGCTAGTGTGTGGAATCAGGAATGCTGGTGGAGTTCTGGATGAAAATGAAATTGTTTGCAAAATTCTCAGATCCCTTCCTACTACCTACAAGATCAAGGTTGTTGCCATTGATGAATTCAGAGCCCATACAACTGTCACAAGAGAGCAATTGGCTAGCTAACTAGCTGCATTTGAAATGACTGAGTTTGGAGATGATCACCCCAAGACTGAATCTGCATTCAAGGTCAGTGCCTATGTGAAAGGCAAACAAAGATTTGATCTGGGAGAGAATTCTTCAAGGAAGCTGTCATGGTATGATCAAGCAAGGAAAGACATGGAAGAGGAAGAAGCAGAAACAACTCAACTTGAAGCCCTCATTGCAAAGAGATTGCCAAGAGGATCCGGTAAGTATGAAGGAAAACTACCCTTTAAGTGCTTTAACTGCAATAAAATTGGTCATTTTGCTTCAAGATGTCCAGAAAGATCTGCAAGATCAAATGCTAACAGACAAAGGTTTCAAAAGAACTACTATTATGTTCATGAAGAAGATGATAATGAAGGAGTAACAGATGATGCATCAGAAATTGGAAGCAAATCTGGAAATGAATGGGTGTTTATTGCCATCAAGGAAGAAGATTCAATATCCTCTAAATCTGTCAATCATAAGGTTGTAGAAAGAGCTTTGGCTACCCAAGTTGAAGAAAAGGATGATTGGGTTATTTACAGTGGTTGTTCTCACCATATGACAGGTGACAAGAACAAGTTCTTAGATTTGGAAAGATATGAAGGAGGAATGGTAAAGTTTGGTGATAATTCTGCTGGCAGAATCAGAGGTAGAGGAACTATTTCTTTTGATGGAAAGAGCAAAACTGGTAATGTACTCTATGTTGAAGGATTGAAACACAATCTTCTCAGTGTTGGTCAGTTGGTGGACAAAGGCTATGATCTCCAGTTCAAGAATGGAAGATGCAGGATCTTTGAAAGCTCCGAAACTGAGATTGCATCTGGTACTCAAACAAAAGGTATTATCTTCCATCTAGTTGGTTCCAATAAAAGTTGTCTATTTGTTCAAGTTGATCAGAGTTGGTTATGGCATAGAAGGATGTGTCATGTGAATTTTGATAACATCATCAAGATAAGCAACACTCAGGCTGTGAGAGATCTTCCAAAATTGGTGAAACCTACAAATAGTTTGTGCAAAGAATGTCAGCTAGGTAAACAGAGCAGAGTCTCTTTCAAAATCAAGGATCAGTCCACTACCAGATTACTGGAATTAGTCCATACTGATCTATGTGGTCTGACAAGAATCAAGAGTATGCAAGGTGATAGATATTTCATGTTACTGATTGATGATCATTCCCAGATGATGTGGGTTACCTTCCTAAAAGAAAAATTAGAAACCCTTAAGAAGTTCAAAATCTTTAAAGCTATGGTAGAGAATCAAACCGGTCTAAAACTAAAATGTGTGAGGTCTGATAGAGGTGGAGAATTCACATCCAGTGAATTCATAGACTTTTGTGAGAAGCATGGCATAAGGAGACAGTTGTCTGCCTCTAGGACTCCACATCAGAATGGAGTTGTTGAGAGAAAGAACCGGACCATCTAGGAAGCATCCAAGACAATGATGATGGAAGCAAATGTTCCCCAGATGTTTTGGAGAGAAGCTATCAGCACTGTAGTCTACACTCTTAATCGAGTTCAAATCATAAGCAATACCGGTAAGACTCTTTATGAACTTTGGTTTGGTGTAACTCCTACTGTGAGATATTTCAGAGTATTTGGTAGCAAGTGTTATATCAAAAGAGATGAAGATCTAGGAAAGTTTGATGATAGAAGTGATGAAGGAATTTTCTTGGGTTACTCCACTCAAAGCAAAGCCTACCGGTGTTACAATAAGAGATTGAGAAAGATGATAGAAAGTACAAATGTGAAGGTTGATGAAGGAATTGAGAAGCCCTCAAGATTCTATGAATGTGATGAAGATGATCAGAATGATTCTCTGGTGCAAGGAGCTCAATCCTCCTCTGAAATTCAGATACAGACTGATCTGGTAAATCAAGAAGAAGAGGTTTGTCTGAATGAGCCTGATCAAGAAATAGTAGCGCAAGAAATTCCCAAAGTTCCAAGGTATGTAACTCTAAATCATTCTGGAGATCAGATCATAAGTGACAAAAGCAAAGGGGTACAAACAAGGAGAAGAATTGCTCAAGATTCAAATGATTGTTGTCTGATTTCAAAGATTGAACCTAAGACAATTAATGAAGCTTGCAATGATGAAAACTGGACCAAAGCAATGGAGGAAGAGTTGATGCAAATTGAGAAAAATCATACTTGGGATCTTGTTCCCAGACCTAGAAACAAGAATGTGATTGGAACCAAATGGGTCTTCTGGAACAAACTAAATGAAGTTGGTGAAGTGATCAGAAACAAAGCTAGATTGGTCTGCAAAGGCTACTCTCAAATAGAAGGAATTGATTTTGAAGAAACCTTTGCTCCGGTGGCAAGAATTGAAGCAGTCAGATTATTTCTTGCATTTGCTACCTTCAAAGACTTCAAGGTATATCAGATGGATGTCAAGTCTGCCTTCCTAAATGGTGATCTAGAAGAAGAAGTTTACATTGAACAACTGGATGGATTTCAATTGTATGATAATGATGATATGGTCTACAAGTTGAAGAAAGCATTGTATGGATTGAAGCAAGCCCCAAGAGCATGGTATGAAAGGTTGGATAAGCATCTTGTGCAGATTGGATTCAACAAAGGTACTGCTGACAGTAACTTATATTTCAAAATTGATCATGAAAATATTTTGATTGTTGAAGTGTTTGTGGATGATATCATTTTTGGAGGAAGAGATAGTATGTGCAAAACTTTTGCAAATCAGATGAAAAGTGAGTTTGAAATGTCTATGCTTGGTGAAATGAATTTCTTCTTGGGTCTGCAAATTACTCAAACAAAGAAAGGGATCTTCATTTCTCAGACCAAATATGTGAAAGAATTGTTGAGGAAATTTGGTATGGAAGATTCAAAGCCAATGAACACTCCTATAGCAACCAGATGTAAGTTGAGCAAAGATGATGACTCTCCTAAGGCAGACCAGACAATGTATAGATCAATGATTGGTGGATTGTTGTATCTTACTCAGACTAGACCAGATATAATGCAGGCTATTGGTCTTGTGGCAAGATTTCAGGCTGATCCTAGAGAATCTCATGTTATGGCAATCAAGAGGATTTTTAGATATCTAAAAGGGACAGTGGAGTATGGTTTGTGGTATCCTAGAGGTCATAATTTCTCTCTTCATGCCTACACAGATGTAGATTGGGCAGGAGATGTAGATGACCAGAAGAGTACAAGTGGAGGAGCATTCTTTTTGGGAAAAAGGTTGGTTTCTTGGCTAAGCAAGAAACAAGATGCAATATCTCTGTCTACAATTGAAGCAGAATACATTGCAACAGTAGGTAGTTGCACTCAAATCTTATGGATGAAGCAGATTCTAAAAGACATTAAAATAGAATATGAGGAGCCTATCACAATTTTCTATGATAATTCAAGTGCAATAAATATTTCTAAGAATCCGGTGTTGCATTCTAAGACCAAGCACATATCTATCAAGTTTCACTTTCTGAGAGAACAAGTGAACAAGGATGAAGTTAGATTGGAGTATGTATCCTCCAAGGATCAGATTGTAGATATCTTTACTAAACCTCTTCCCAAGGACTCTTTTGAGTATCTCAAGGAGAAGTTAGGGGTCATGGTCCCTCCAGAGATGAACTAGGATGCACTGATGTGCATCAGTCCGGTGGATATCACAGTCATATCTTGTGATCCAGATTGATGATGGGGAGCTGCTACTAAGGGGGAGTAGCTGGTATGATTTTGATGTGTTAGAATTGCAAGTATGAGCCCTTTGCCATTGATGTCAAAGGGGGAGAGAAGACATGTGAAAAACAAGTGGTTGATGATCAAAGGGGGAGTAGTAAAGGAAGAGAAGACATGTGAAGAGTTGCTGTTGATAGGGGGAGTTGTGACAGAAAGGAGAAGTTCTTGTCTTGATGGTTTTTCACATCATATTTTGCCATCAATGACAAAGGGGGAGATTGTTGCAAGTATGAGGTGAACTAGTGTTGTCATTGATGTCAACATACTCATATTTCTTTGACAAGAAGGATTGAATGAGCTGTGTGCTAAGGATATTGAGAAAATTAGTCTCAATCAAGAACAGTGATGAACAGTGATGAGAAGAAGACAAAAGTACTCAACAGGTTGCGATTCAGAGGATACAGATTAAAGGGTTTGTAGATATGAGTCTTGAGATGATCTAGTTAAGATTTCAGAGGTTTGCATGAAGATATGAAGAAGTTGTGATCAATCAAGTAGAACCAGTTCTGGGAGACGGTTCAGAGTGACAGAGTGTTACAAAAAGGTCCGGTGAGATCTAGAAGTGCATTGTCCTATTCTACAGATTGGACAGAGTGTTTGGGATGTCCTTGTGATATGTCATCTTGATTGGTATGTGGTTTGGAGGTCCGAAAGCACCTCTTGCAGTATGACAGTGGCGATAGACTGTGTTCTTGAAGTTTCAGATGAGGAAGAGAAGAGATTCCAGTGAGTAGAGGAAGTGCGGATGTACTTGGTCATTCAAGCAAGCCTGTGAAGGTTCTTGGATCATATTTAGGTTGTGTTGTTGGTCCGCATTGGTGGTAGAGCTCAGAATTGAAGATATTCTTCCGGATGAGGTTCCTGTTCAGACTAGCCAACCAGATGAGTTGTTCATCGTTCGAATTTTCTTGTGGTGGCTGACCGGATGTGTTATTCATCTTGTGAATGTTCCTATGGTTGATTGCTGACTTAGATGATTGTTCCTAAGTCGATGTCTTGTATAAATAAAGGTTTGTGAGTTCATTTCGAAGAGTGGTGTGGAGCAGATGAGGGTGGTATAGCGAAAGCGCGAAAGGCAGAGAAGAAGTGTTTTGGGCTTAAATGGAACTGATCTAGACATGGTGAAGATGTCATTCTCCAGTTCAAGGTTGTGATCCTTATGATCTTGTAGACAGTGTGTCTCTTTGTAGGTAGTGTGCCTCTTTGTGAGCAGTGTGCTCGGGTAGTGAGCCCTGACTGGCATGTGCCATGCATTTTTCTTATTCTTCTAACATAGAATAATCCTTGGGTTAATCACCCCATGGTTTTTCCCTTAACCGGGTTTTCCATGTCAAAAATCTTGGTGTCTAATGTGTTGATGTTTATCTGCTCTGGTGTTTATGCTTTCTGCTTTCATGAATGGTTAATTGTTATGCTGTTAACTAACAAGAAGAAACAAGTGTTTGAAGTACGTGCAAGGTTTTTGTACAACTGATTCACCCCCCCTCTCAGTTGTGTGCCCTAGATCTAATAGGACCCATCATTACCTAAATGAATGACAAATCATTTTGATAGCTTGTCCTGATGATAGCTTCAAAGAAGACCTGCAAGAAGAAATGAACACAATTGTTAGAGCTTACGGTATCTATTACTTTTTTATCAAGATAAATTCAACATGTACTTGTCATCTTACATATAATCAACAAGAGTGAAAAGAGAAACAAACATGAGAAGCAGATAAACAACCACAAGAAGAAACATGAAAGAGAAGCTAGGCAAATCAAAGAGAGGCTTCAGCCTCTATGTTTTATCTAATTTGTTTGTTCACTGTGTAGGTACATGTTCATTAAAATCAATTATTAATGACATGTGTGTATAACAATAATAATTACAAGATGCAAGGGCAGTCATAATGAATGAAGACACTAGATACATGTGAGAATCAATGAAGCATGGAATAGCCATTGTGCAATTACTCTATGATAGTTGAGGATTGAACCATAATAAGAACTAAGCCTGTGTAACATATAGGTGACAAAAGCATGCAGAGCAACCCTAGAGGGCAGTTCATGATGGAAAGGGAATAGTTACAGTAGTCAAGATGCATACATATCATCATTTATGACTATTTTGAAGAGGTAGAATCAAACACCAAAAAATTGTCCCAAGAGTAGGAAATAACACAAAGGGTAGGAGCATTCATTGTGGAATAGTCATAGTAGAGAAAGATCATGACTGAAGGAGACCATTATATTAGTGGATAGTCCAGAATAATGATAATAATCCTCACAGATATGAAATCCCAATGGCCAGAAGCCATCTAACAAGAAGAACAATCTAGTGGTTAAACAAGAGCATGGCAGTAGGTATATAAAGGATCACATAGAATGATTTTCACCATGTACAAGTGCCTCTTAGTCCTTGCAAGCTATTTGATATCAAGAACTAGTTGAGTAGATGTGAATGCACATTATTCAACAATCCCAATGTTAGAAATTCATTTATGTTCATTAAGGTTCAGATCATAAAACATCAGACTAGAAGCACAAGGAAATAGTCACTAAGAGCAATCAGAAAAGGTCCCTCACTATCATCAAGGTCTTAATATGAAAGAATAGGGAAACTAATATGATAGTACATATAGCTATAGTATCAATACCAAGATGAAAGTTTGCTCAATATAAAGAAATTATGAGGAGAAATCCATAAGGGAAATCTACTACAAAGTGTAATAGAGTTTTCTTGTATTTTTCTCAACAATGATAGATGTGTGAGAGTTCTACTTCTAATCAGATGCTTTCTGATAACTGGTGTATGATAAAATGGCTTTCCAATTGTTGTGAGTAAAATTTGGAGTTGCATATGTTCTGGTAGCTTCTTGTGAACTTAAATCTATGTATTCCTAAGGCATGGTGTGCTTAGACATGAAGGGTGTTTTTAGTTTGTGCATGTTAGTTTCAGAGCATCTTCATGTCTAAAAGCATTTGTAGTTACTTGAGACTTAAGAATTAAATTTTTAGGCCCTGTTTAAGGATTAGAAAGGGTACATAAATCCATTTTAATAGTTACAACAACTAAATATGATGTGGATCACTCTTTCTGGTTTCTTAACTAGGTTATTTTCTCCATAAGCATTCCAAATTTATCTCTAGATTGGATGACAATAGACAGCTTAAGTGACAAGTCAAAGTTTAAAGATAGGAGTGAACAAGGGGCTGTGGTCAAGAAAGAGACAAATGTCTAGATTGGCATGTGTAGATGCTACTCCAATGAACTCTCTACCACCCGATCAAGTTACTTCTCTTGAAAGTCAAGTTCAATCAAAATCTGGTACATGGGGGATTCCTACTTGCAAAACAAGTATGAATTTTCCAAATATTAATGTCGTAGAGGAAAGAAATGATTTTTCCAAAGAAAGCTATGTTAATTTCTCAAAAAGACCATTCATAGGGGAAAAGCATAGTAGAGTAAAGGGTAATCCATGTAACAGAACTAGTGGCAAGTTGCATAGCTTGAAGATGGCTCCAACCAAAAAAGAATTGGGGAAAAATAAGTGAAGATAATTCTAATGAATTATTTCCTAAACACAATGGTAATGTTGCAGACAATTTGCAAGTGTTAAGAGAGATGAAAAAAGCTATATTACAGCCTAGTCCATCTCCTATGAAAGCTCAGAAAAGTAAAACACTTATTTCTTCTGTAGAACATGGTTCTAAGGAAATAGTTCACGCTATAGACCCTGAGGCTTCTAATAAAAATTATACTAAGATTGAGGAGGATGACACTGACCTTCAATAGTTAAAAAAATTGAAAGAATATGTTGCTGAGAGAGGTGGAACTATTAATCCTAATTGGAAAGTACAAATTTATGATAAGCAAGTGAAAAGCTACCCATATATTTCACCAAAAAACGTAAGACTCAATTCATAATTCAACAAGTGTTATAAGGTACTTAAAAAGATAGCCAAAGTTATAATGAAAAAGGGAAAGCTAGTAGTTTTTGAAAGCAATCATCACTACTATGCAGAGCAAAGATGATTTTTGAATAGTAGAGATAAATATGAGCAAGCCATCACACAATGCAACTATCTAAAGAGAGATCCACCAAAGATAGTTTACAAAGATTGTTGTAAGTACAACCAACAATATAGATGATAGTCTAAGTAGCAAAACAGGATAGTCATGAAGCTACAAGGAATAGCCAAGATAATAATAGCCACAACATGACTAGCACAGTTAATGCTTTGTTAAGTAATAGGAGTCCAAGAAAAGTCTCCACATCACCATGCCAATTATTGTAGAGTTACAAAGAGATAGTAGGTATCATCAACAATAGGAAAGTATGCAAGAGAACATCTGATACAGTCATACAGAGACAAGATACTAAGAAGCAGTAATAATTGATGACTATTACAACAACACATGATAGTAAATATTCATAATCAATAGCAAAAAGGGCAGTCCAATAGATAGATGTAGTCCATGAGCAAAGAGGATTGCTTTGACAATACCAAACGGTGAGACTGGCACTATCAAAAGTAGAACAGGGCATAATAGTCAAAGGCTTTTAAGGAACAACATCCAAAGTAGCTTTAGAATTTGTAGATATGTGCCTTCAGTTTAGAATATAGAGCTTGAAACAAAAAGAAATGATATAGGAACTTCCAAAGGCCGTCAGAAGAAGCATTGCAAAATGCCATTTTCTACCAACTATAGAATCTATGCATTTGTTTCGAGGAATTTGTCCTGAGTTGCTACTAAAAGTTGGTCACAGAGACAAAACTAGAATACTTCACTCCAAAAGAGGACATTATTCTTCAAAACAATGCACTTAGTGACATCCACATAATGGTAATAGGGGAAGTGGATGAGATTACTTCTAAGAATGGAAATGAAGAGATCATAGTGTCAAGGTCAACTAGAGTTTTTAGGGGCTACAAAGACATTCATGAAACCACATCAAACACATATAGATAGAAAACATAGAATACACACTTTCCACCATTTTCTTAGAGCATAACCATAAAGAAGCAAAAGTAAATTCCATGATTTTACAAGGAGTCGTCAAAAGAAAAATGAACTCTTTCCACTATTTTCATCATGAGAAATAGGAGATCACAACTAGAAAAGAAACAATGCTTCCACATTTCAAACCCTAGAAGGAAAGTCTCCACATCTTCCATTTTTGCTAAGCATTTACACAATGAAAGTAATTTTTTTACCACAGTTTTTCGTTAAGAACAATAACAAGAGTTCAGATAGAGAAATATATTACATCTTTTTTACATAATGAACAGGGAATCAACATATAAGATGGTTATTTCAAAATTTTTCCTTGTATAGAGGGCATAGCAGTATGTATGAAGGAAAACATACCAATGAAGTAGCAATAAGAATGCAAAACAATAGAGAACCTTTCTGTAGCTCTTCTAGGGAGCAGTCTTTGAAACCCTTGGCGACGCAACATAAGAGCAACAAAGAAAATTGAAAAGAATGAGATGAAGTTTTAGGGTTTGACAAGTTTGTTGCATAATGCCCTAGCCTAGCCCGATGGGCTTAAATTCTTTTCTTTTTGACTTTAAAAAGGAAAAAAATCATTAAAAAAATCAAGTGGAGACTAATACCCCCACGGTGAAAATAATTTCCTAAGTGTTGAATGTTAAGAGATGCATGAGGAGCCCAAAATGAGGTAAGGGAGGTATAAGGAGATCATGTGATTTTTGATCTTTCAATAAATTTTTTTAAACCTTAAACCTTAAGGAGACATGTTTTAGGTTTAAAAAAGAGAAAAAAGCCACATTGGGCTCTTTTATTTTGGTTGTTGGCTTAGGTGAGTTTGAGCAAGAATGAGGTATTTTTACAAGTCAAAGGTAGAGAGGGCATCTTTTTTTGACCTTGTGAGCTTTGAGAAGGAAGTTGTATAACAAGTATTGTAGTCATAAAACCCTTATGTCTCTTTGCATGACCTAAAGACACTTATAAATTTAAATTAACACTTATTAAGGTAATAATGACCAAAATACCTTGATATTTGTTAAAATAAATCTAAGTCAGTTATAGTTTATGATAACACTTATAAAGGTAATTAATAAATCATGTTACCTTGAATATTTGTTAAATTAAACTTATAATTGCCCTCCTAGCAAAGAGAGAATGAGAGAGAGGTGGAGTTCAAATTGAGGTGGCAAAATCATGTAGAGAGGGATTTCTTTTCTATTTTTGACATGAAGTCAAAAAGGCCTATTTTTTGTAAGTTTTTGGTCAAAGCATCTTAGGAGGTGGAGTTCTGAGCTATTTTTCCTCATCTTGGAGCAGTTTTGGGGCCTAAATTTTAGGCTTTTCTATTGTGATCACCCAACAAATTGGAGTTGCTTTTCCAGACTCATTCATGCATGATTGAGAGTCTAGTTGATCTAGAGTTGACTTCCCTTCAACTTTTTGGGACATATTTTGTATTATAGGGGAAAAAAGCTCATGTTTTTTTCTTAGTTCTTTCTTTTTCCCTTGCATTTAAGCATTTTAGAGAGAGAGATCCAGCCTTGTAACTTAGCCATTTTTTACAGTTTTATGTAGTAGCAGTAGTTTATTTTAGTAGTTTTCATAGATATTGTAGACTATTCCTTCTATTATTCAATACAATCAAGTGTTCCTCTATCCAAATTTAGATATCTTGTCTCTTTTTGAGTGATTTGATATGGATTTATTGTGTTTTATCTTAAAACCTTTAATTTTTAGTATCATTTATTGAATGCAAGTACTGAAATTACAAGTTTATTAGAGGTTACATATTGTGCAAGTCATTTCATGTCTTTCTGTGAAACATTTATGTGGTAAATTTGATCAGTTTGAGTTGTAAGAACAGGTGTATTGGAAAGTAATTGTCAATCATATTGCAAATTCGAGTTAAAACATTGGTGCATCATCCCCTTAGGATAGATTTCAATTCAGTTCAACTTATTTTATCATTTCTTCTATCTCTTTTCCACAAAAGTATACAAATCTAAGGGGAATCTAAAGGGAGCCGACTCTTTTGTAGGTTCACTCTTGTAACAGACAAACCCATAGTCTGAGAATGTTCCCAGGTTGCACAGGATTGCAAAGCTTGTAATGACTTAGCATTCAGGGCACAATCCTTCGTGACAATAGTTACTATTTATTTTTTAACCTCAAGATTACAAGTAAAATAAAGGTGTCCAAGTCTATTTTTGGATTATGACAAATGTAATAGATTAAGGCATTATTAGTGCCTTTTAACATGTTGTAAGCAATCATCTATTATTACTCTATTATGATGGAGCATCTTATCATGGTATTGTTGTGATGTTCACAACACACCCCATTTTACTCCTTAGCAAAATGAGGACCCCTGCTGCTGCTGTTGCTTTTGCTTTTGTGTGTGTTGTTTTGCTTGGTGGTAAATGGGAAAAGGGGGTTAAAATTGCAAACTTTGATAAAAATAGAGAAAAAATGCATTTTCAGTACCAAGGCATGGTATGGTTGGGTTCCTTGTGAAAAATGAGCTAGGGTTGCTTTTTGAACCATCTTAAAATTTGCCATATTTTGCAAGTTATGATCATTTTGGTAAAATGTACAAGGGAAGGGTTTGCTCTTTGCATATAGAAAGTCCTTTGTATGTGCAAAGTCATTTTATACTTAGTCACATTTGTAGTCGGGTTAATATACAAGGTTAAATGCATAATGGGTCGCTTGCATATTGCACATACAATGCCCTTTGTATATCGCTTTCATATACAAAGTCGATTGTATTTTCTTTTTTCCTTGTATGCATTTGATAAAGGTTTTGATATATACATACAAGATGGACCCAAAATAACTCAGAGTTGAAATGAATAAATGTTTGAGTTCTGTTGCATGTATCTCTCCTTGTATGTTTTGGCAAGTCAAAATATACAACGAAATATACATTAGCAATATACATTACGCGGAATTCAAATCTTATGAAGCACGATTAATTCCTTGTATATTTCATGCCTTGTATATTATTACATACAATGCAAATATGCAATGGCGGACCCAAAGGGAGTATTAAAATTGGCGAAATCATTGTATATATGCGCGCTTGTATGTTTGAGAGGCATACAATGTAGAATCCAAAAAAGATTAAAATCGAGTTAAACGCTTGTATGTATACCTGAATGTATATATAAAACATATAAGGCACCACATACAAGCTGGAATCCAAATGAATATAAAGTGGATTTATCCTATGTATCACGTCCGATTTGCATACCAAGAGATACATTGCCGAATATAACAACGATAGGTCTGAGGGTTGTATACAATGGTTTATGCATTGTTTTAGATGGCGGAATTGAAAATTTATAAATATAAATTAAGTGCTTGTATATTTTACATTTGTATATTGCAATATACAAACCGATATACATTGCACATATACAAGTACCAGAGCCAAAAATTTATCAAACGGGGTTAAATCCATGTATGTTTTAAATAGTGCATATCGAAAGATACAAAGTAATATACATACAAAACAGAATCAAAAGGGAAAATAAAATCTGATTAAAATGTTGTATCACATCCGGCTTGTATATTGCAATATACAAGGATTTAAACAAAGAAATGAGTGGGAAAGCGGGGCAATGAAATTTTAAGGCCGATTTAAGGCCCGAAGTGCATGTTTATGGTCAACGATGGTTGACCCGACCAGTTTAGCATTGAATATGCATTTTGGATGCATGATTTTCATGGATTCATGGCCCAATTTCTGCGTTCACATGGTCACGACTAGATTTAGCAGCTGCTTTTCTTCCTGCAGGTTTATTAAATGATGATACTTATTGCTTATCTATTTTTGCAGGTTTGCTATTGAAGAAAGAGCTAGAACTTGATGGCAATGGCATCATAGAGAGGAGATCCAATCTTAGGAGTAGAGGAAGATAAGGATGAAGGATGAGGAAGTCAAGGGTCTTCATTAATGAAGACAAAATGCAATTGTGGACATCATTGGAGCAGGCGGCAGAAGTTATTATTGACCTGCTAGGGTTTCTAGAAGGGCATGTTTCACCTAGATTTGATGTGTACTCAGAGATATTTCTGGGGATTTGTTCTCCAACATTTATTATTGTAACCAAAGGTTTGAACCATTACTTAACCAAGGGTTTTGAGCTGTATTGAGGATAGTGGAGGTCTATATATTGTGCCTTGGTGCACTGTAATAAGGTTACACAGGGATTTTTAGAAGATAGCCAGCACTTGTAACTAGTTTTAGCATTTTAGAATAGAGGGACCTTTTAGTTTAGAAGTACAAGAAGGAGGTCGCCTATGTCTGCAACAAGGAGCATGTGGAACATCCTGCCTCCTTGCTGTATCTGTAAAGCTTGTAAGTTTTCTGTAATTTGTTCAATGAAGCTAAGAGTCATTTAGACATTGTAAATCTTATACGATTGTCTATTTCTAATACAATTGAATCTAGAATTCTGCATCTATCTTCTGAGCATTTTCTTGCTCTTCATTGTGTTTGAAACATTTTCTCTTAGAGCTTACAATTTTGAGTGTATGTTTGTGAAAATGCTCAGAACTTACACTTAGAGTTTTATCTATGGATTTGATCAATTTGCTGCAATACTTATACAATGGATAGTAGAATGATTAGATCCTTTGGTAGAATGAATAATGTTTAGTTTAGATCTTTCTAACTTTTCCCAACCCATCTGAAAATACTTAGCTTAAAATGTAGAAATTTGAAGGAAATTTATCTCATATTTGAAAGAGCATGCATAACAAAGTTAAAAGTAGACAGTTTTCATAAATATTTAAGAGGAGAAAGCTACAATAATTCAAGAAGATCATTTAAAGCTTTGAAATATAGTAACGCTTTTATGCTAAAGGAGAATGAACAATACATTGACATTTATTAATCTTTTGTATAGTTTGAGTCCACTTAACCTACAAGAAACCCTAAACTACGTAAGGCCCCTTGAACATTACAGCTTCACATTGACCAACTAAATTTGCCCAACAGGTCAAGACCTGACCATATTAAACTTGGGATTAAGCGAATCTTAACAGATTCATTCATATCTTTCAAGTCAGTTTAGGTTCATTTTATGTGAATTCTAACTAATTGTTATGATTGCATCAAAACAATCACCAACAGGTATAAGTAGCATAATGGACTCTATTTTTGGCATGTTAGTGGGAATCTCAAGAAGCATTGTGACAAGGGTCATTATACACCTTCCATTTAAATATATTAGTTTGTCTAGTTTGTCAAATTTGGGGCATATCCATGGCTATTTTCAGCAAAGTTTTAATTAGTAGTCCTCCTAACAATATTCCTAGAAAACTAATGTTCAAACTATGCTACATTTACCTTCTATTTAACCATTCATCTAAATGTTTACTTAAAATAAGGATTTTCTAAAATAAATTTAAGCTAAATAAATAAATTGAAGCCTGAAACCATACTTACTTAAACAAAGATATGAAATAGCTAAAGAATTAAATTAAATTTAGAAATGACAAAGAAATGAATCTAACTAAAATGGTATTGGTCCTTGTCCTCTATGAGAGTGGGCCCTTGCTCCACCTCTAGAAAAGAGACCAATTAATCCTTTAGATCACAACAAATATGTATTTTTTTCTTTATTTTTGAATATGAAGAGCAAAGTATATGCTTCTTAAAATAATAGAGTTCTCTAATTTCAACAAAAAAAATTCTAGAGTTTTTTTTTTTTTCTAAGAGTTCTTTCAAGAGATTAAAAACTTATTCATTCAGTTCATAATTATATAACTCTAAGGAGAAACATGCAATACTAAAGATAATCATAAAGTGGCACTAACTGTTCTACTTTTAATAGAGATTTATTTTGTGTTTCACTAGCCATGAGAATTGACCTCAGTAAAAGAAAATAGCATAAAATGACGGTTAGCGGTATACTCTATAATACCTGCATCAATATTTTGGTGCCTTCTCCTCTTTAGACTACATATGCTATATTAGGAAGGAACAAATGTTGATCTACCCTACAAGAATTCTGGAGCATGTGCTAGTAAAATTATGCTACAATTATTCACAAATATCCTTGGAGTCCCTTAGATGACTCACTCTTCAAATCTCTATAAAAAATTTCTAAATTTGAATTTCTGAAAACATCTCCAGAGCTCTATAGAGTTTTGTTTCTAATAATTCAAGGATACTACAACAAAAAGTATATTTTTACATGCCATTTTTTAGTTAAGACCTATAACATAAATCCTCTTGACTCCAAAAGTTATTTCTAGTATTGCACCTATAATTAAAATAATTCAAACAAGGTTTCCAACAATCTTATATACAAACAAGTGCCACGTAGTGGCAAGTACTTGTCTTGTAGTGTTGTAATTATAGTATGTGTTTTAGTTGTCATTATAGTTATGTTTTAGTTTTAATTTTTAATTCATTAGGTAAACTTCAAATTTACTTTTTTTCAAACTAACAAAATCATTATTATTTATAGTTATAATATTAATAATAACATTATTAATATTATTAAAATTTATTATAACACTTGATATATTATCTTAATTGATATTATACTATTATAATATAGTATATTATTAATTGATATTATATTTAATGTAATTTTCTTCTTTGAATAAATATTTGTTGTATAGACAAATTGGATGCCAATAATGTTAAACAAATAAATTTTTAAAATGCCAATATACATATTATAATAAAATTTTCATATTTATAATATAATTTATAATTTTTTTAGTTTTAATATTAAGGAAATAGTATAATTAATTATTTATTGATAATAAACAATGTTTATATTATGAATATGCTAATAATATATTTATATTATTACATTATTCTAATATTAAAATATTTTTATATAGTATTATATTATATTTATGTTTATGCTTATTATTATATTATTATACAATATTATTATAATATTATAATATCAATTAAGATAATATATGAAGTGTTAATAATGGATATTAATAATATTATTAATACTATTATTAATAATATAACTATAAATAATAATGATTTTGTACCTTTGGCAAAAAGTAATTTTGAAGTTTAGGTAATGAAGTAAAAAATTAAATTCTAAAAATCTGATCACCGAATTATCGCCATCAGTTTAGGCATGACTTAACTCATGGGAGGTAAGCTTAGTGTTCATAATTTGTTTACTTGCCACATCCTCCCCTAAAATTGAATTTCTCTTCACATTTATAGGTGTTTGTTGCACTCTCCAATCCGCAGAGAAGAGGTCATTTTTTAGCCAATCACAATAGAGATAAATCATTTTTCAATGACTTTTTTTTAAAAAATTTATCATCTTGACATAGGAAAAGTTCAAATTTATATCAAATTTGACCAACAAGAAAAATAATCATGTGTCTTGGTTGTTTAATTTTAATAGATTAATAACTAGATAAGCCTTAGTAGATGCAATAGTACTGCTGAAGGCAAGTACTTATAAGGGGATGTAGTGGAATTAAGGCAACATAGAGAGGTACATTTGAAAAATTTGGTGAGCTCTCCCTAGAGCTCATCACCCCCCTGAGTTTAAGGGTTTGCAGGTCTTCTTGCACTACCCTATAGCCTCATGCTATTCATGCTCATATAGATTTTCTACAATATTATAGTTATATAGAAATGTCCTTCAGGTCCTTGTCATATCCACATTCCCTTGAAGCTATTTTACCTATTATAACCATTCTTCAAATTTTGACTCCTCCATTTGATCTGCCCACATGGGTAGAAGCTCAATGATTAGTGGAGGTTTGAGCCACATTCCTATCCATTCATGTTTATTTTTCTCCATCAACCTTGAAATAGTTTTGGCATTCTACAAGAACCATTTCATATTTTCTGATGAAACTAATTCTGTCATTTTCTAATCTATGGACATATTGCTCCACATTTTCTTCCAAGCTACAAGGACTTTATTGAATGAGGATTGCACATACATATCAAATTCCATAACACATGATTCTAGTTTTTTCTTGTAGAGGCTGTAGATTAGGTGCGTATACACATGCATGAAATTGTGTTCTGAATGCCATTGGGGTTTGGCTTTCATATCTGATATAAATCCCAACATTCTCTTCATTGGGTATATTCCCCCATTCTTTGTAACCATGTTTCATGATTTTCAATTACTGAATTGAATGCCCTCAATTGGCATTCCTCAACAAGTATTAGTGTTCTATGAAACCATTCTTTCACATTCTATTTGATTCATTTACCAAATTCAATAACATGAAAACAAAGTAATCATATGAAAACAACCACAAAGTCATAACAGATAAACACCAGGATTTTTACTTGGAAAATCCAAAAAGGGAAAAACCATAGTGAGTGTTAGCTTACAATATATTATAATAGGTTATATTAAAAAAGTGCTCATTGTAGGTGGACTCATTGTCCACTATCCACTAAGATAGAAAGATAGAAGAGAGAAGGAAATGGATCACTACCAGTAATGAACTATTACAAATCTATCTATAGAATGCTAGATTGCAATTCTATTGATAGCTCAATATAAATATTCAAGATCTTCATCATGTCCACTCCATTTCTCTTCTCTATTCACATATGCTTTGTCCTTGAGTCCTAACTGCACTTTTCGGATCACAACAATGCCTTGGATTGCAAACACATCAATATCACAATACATTCATCATATCACACTTTCCACACTAAAATCTATCAATTATATATATCCGCAACATGATTTAAGTCATAACTAGTTTGGCATGCTAGACATGAAATGTGTATACAAAAATTATATGTTGTCAGCTTGATCTTATGCACAGACAACAATGCAAACCCATACAATCATTCAAGAATCTTCATATAGGACTGGACCTATAATAGAACCACTTAGGATGATGATCAAAGTAACATAAATTAACTGCACAATGATCCAACTATGTGTCAGCCTCATCCTTGAATAAACACTTAACCATAATATGTTTGCAGATCATAGTATTCTTGTGCGGCAAGATGCAGATCTCAGAACTAATAAATCTGTCTCTGTGAAACACTATCAAACTGAATGCCAATACATAGAGACTTGTAGATGATCTTCTGGTAAACTTTAGATTCTACAAATGTGGAATTAGATATTTCTCATATATGTTTACAACACATCCAAACCATAAATTGAAACAACCAACCACAAAGGAATGTGGACTAAATTATTTAGGTGTTCTGCACTGTTCCTAATTGAACTTAGTTTATCTAGACTATGACAATTCACAAAATGACTTCCGAAGATTGTCAGGATGTAAAACTTGGAATATAACCATGTATAACAACTAAGTGCAACATATGAAAACCACACACTAAGATCTTAATTTGTGGAGGAGATATAGTCAAATCTCTATCACCAGCTCAATAAACTAACAATACTTAGTTAAATTTGCTAAGTCAATCTTTCTAGACCAAAAGTGTTGTGCACACATTGTCTTAGGGACTATTTCCAATCATGTCAAGTTGTTTCCATCAATGACAACATCAAATCTCCAATATATCAGCAATATCTCTTGACCATGTTGCCAACAATCTTCCCCTTTGGCATTGATGGCAACATTTAGTGAAAAATGCATATTTTTGCCCCTTACTCTATTCACTCTATTTTTCATCTTCCATTAGATGTTTAGCCATTTTTCACTTGTTCTTCTTCTCCCCCTTTGACATTAATGGCAAAGGTGTATGTACAAGTGACAAAATTGTTATACTTGGTTGCATATGTATAGGTGTAAACATATAGCTTACTTACTAAAAGTTGGAGAGGATGTCTGAGTATATGACTTTCAATTGAGCTATCTCTCCATCCCATTTGGCCTTAGCATTGCTCAAAATTTGAATGTTTCCATTCACTTGAAACACTAATTCGTCCACTTTGTCTACTATGGTAGGCACATTAGTTATTGCCTTTACTTTTGTTGCCTCTACTAGAAGATCAGTCAGAGAATCAATCTTGGACTCTATAATTTCTCTGAATTGGCACATTCTACTCTTAGTGGCCTCTCTCTTATTTTGTAGACTCCTTATCTTAGCATGAATGCCTTCAATTTTTTCCTTTTTGTTTCTCATGGAGTCAGATGTAGGATCAAATTTTCTGAGATTTTTATTAAATGAAGCTCTAATTCATCAATTTTCTCTTTCATTTCATTTGTTTTATAAGGCCATGTTAAACAAAATTTGTATATATCACTAGCTCCCTTATAGAAATATCTATGTTCTTGATGCTATTGTCTAACAAAATTGCATCTTTAGATAGCTTATCCTTCAGCTCAACTATTCTTTTATCATGAATTTCTATTATGACCTTCTTATCAGCATCTATTTCAAAAGATTCAAAATGTGAACTTATAGAATTTATGAGACTTTTGAGTTTCTTAGATGATTCTAGAGATGTATCTTTTTGTAGTCCAGGAATCAATTTCTCTAAAACATCAGATGCCTTGTCAATGAGCTCACTGTCCTGAATGTAGGACTTAAAAAATTCTTCTTGATCCTTTGCTTGGACAATTGACCCTAACTTCAGTTTCTACAGGGGTGACATTGAGTTTAAGTTTATTGGACCTTGCAATAACTCAAGAGAATCTAGAATTTGTGCACCTTGATGCTTTTCCAAAAATTCTCTAATTGTTTCAACAGGGTCTTGAGTGGTAGCAGAGTCTCTTGCTACATCTTTTTCTTTGTTCTTCTCTGGTGGATCTAGGTCCATAACTTTTTGTTCATTAGTTTTATGTTCTGGAGGAGGATCTTCCTAGATTGTTCATGTTCCTCATTTCCTTGATCAACATTTTCATTGTGTTCCAAAGGGACTTCAACATTCTCAAGAGATTTATCCTCTTCTTGTTGCTTCATTTCTTCATCTTTACTTGGGCTTATTGGAGGAGTCTTTGTTTGGTTAAATCCTTAGTCACAACTAACTTCTAGAAGTGCATTATCATCACCAACATTTTGTTCATCTTTGTCATAAATAGTTGGTATGTTGAGCTCTCTTAGGACATCAAGAGTTATTTTCTCTGTGTTGATCAATTTCTCTCTATCTCCAAACATTAGAGTACTGACTCTCCTTTTCATCTCAACCCTCTCACCAATTATTTTGGAGACTTTGGATTTCTCTTCAATATTTATGTTAGGGCATTGTCTTATTAATGCATCTTCTCTCAATTCCAAATCTTTTGTCATTGTTGTTTCCTTCCTTGTAGACATAATGCTACCCAAGGTATCTAGAAGGTCTATCATTACTTCAATGAGAGCCTTGTTATACATCTCCAAAAATTTCATAATAGTAGCTTCAATGATGCATTTGTCTATATCATTATATACATCATATAGATCTGCTATTGGCTTAAGACTACCATGAGCTACCATAGAATATAGGACATCTTCTAGATTTATTGTAGCCTCTACTTCTTTATGCTCTTCTTGTCTTAGATTTTTCCTACTTTTTCTCTTTGTAGAGAGCTTGTCCTATTTGCTCCCGAAGGTTTAAGCAACCTTAGCTTTCATTTTATTTACTTCCTCATCAGATTTAGTCTCTTCATCATTAGCTCCTATACTAACATACATTCTTTTGGGTTTTGTTTTCCTTCTCTTGTGCTCTTTTGCAGTGGTTTCTTTTGTAGGTACTTCCACACTCATAGAAGGTGTGGGACTAGAGGATGCAGTTGCAATTTCTATAGAGGTCTTGTTGTCCTCTTTGTCACTATAGGCTTCTCTGATTTCTTCTCAAGCTCTTCTGGGACTTTAACTAGTTAATCTTATTTCTTTTCTCTTGTTGCCCTTTCTTCCTTAGATTTGGCTCTTGCTTATGTAAATTGTTCTTTTGTGAAACCCTTTCTCTGGGTTTCCTCAACATGAGCTCATCATAGCCATCTAACACATTTTTTGCTACTTCATAGCCCATTGGAGGAACCCAAACTATCCTTGGCTCCATAGTCACTATTATGCAATGATCCTTGTTAACAATGAAACATATGTCATCCTTGTATTTCTCAACCGTTGACTTAGGGAACCTTTCCCTAGATTGCATGGCCTTTTGGAAATTCTTGAAATAGGCCCATAGGGTTGCATTCTATGCATCATGGCTTCCTATGCTATTTACATTGTTCCTCATTTGTACTCCAACTAGTTTGTTACTAGACCAAAACAAGTTCTTTATTCTTGGTAACTCTTGCATAAAATAGAAAATAGGTAGATGATTAATGTACCATAATTGAATGGATACTTGGACTCCTTTGTCTTCTTTATATTTTCGATCAATTGTTGCCAAAGCAACTCATAGAGATCATAATCAACATTTTTCTTTACTATCTCAAAAGTAGTGTAAATTGTTGTACCGGAGACTGAACTCTCCTGGTTTGTGAAGTAAATCTTGTATCCGACCACCATTGATGTGAATCTAACCATAGGGTTTATGATTGAGTTTGCTATTAACGCCCTTTTATCAAATTGAGCACTGGTGGCTTCCATCATAATGTGATTCTTTATAGCCTTTAACACATGCACCATTTTAGTAGAGTTCAATCATATAATGACTCATATAGCTTCCTTAGTGATCATGAAAGGGATGTCAAGCCACATGAATTCATCACAAATTCTACTCAGTACATACTGGACATAGTCAACTTCTGCAAACATTGGGAAATCAACTTAACGAATGAATTTCTTGTCCTCTAATGCCTTATATTCTTCCTTCAAATCAAAATTATCACTTCTTAGATGTTTTGAATACAAATCTATAAATTGGCTACCTTCATGTTCTTCTAGGGTAGCATGAATGTATGCTCTAATATCCTCTGCATGCATCACACCATGGGGTTCTTCTGAAAATGCATTGTTAGAATTGACTTCCATAGATTTAAATGGGCATTTCTTGAATTTTGATCGAGGTCTTTCAATGATATAAATTACTTGAGGTGTTTCTATTTCTTTGCAGTAATTCAAACAATTTCACAGAAGAGATTCAAAATATAAATATCTCTTTTCGCCGTATTAGGGTTTCTTCACTTGAATTGTTGGAGAACACTAAATTTGCTTAGGGTTTAGCTTCTGCTCTTCTTAGATGCTTGAAATCATGTATGCAAAGTGATTGATCCTTCAATTGTGAGTCTTTTATCCTTTATTATCCAAAATCTAGTAGCAATAAATGTTAACTTCTAAAAAGTTGTCAAACAATTAACTATTAGATACAGTTGACTAAGATTTCTCTGCATTAGATCTTTTTCTATCAGTATCTTCTTCAAAAGATTCATCAAAAATCTCTTTAACTCATACTTTCATGATGGATCTTAGCACCAACAGTCTATCTAGGGATTATGATTTTCAATATAACTCCCTCTCAGCCAGAGCTCCCAAATTACTTCCTAAAGGAAGTATCTACACCAAAGGCTGGTGTGGATGCATCCTTGACCTCATTTACATCCTTCTCAATCTAGCTCTTACTCATTTCCTTCTTGGTTTCTATCAAATCAACCTTGTTCTTTCCTTTATCTTCCTTCTACTTTGTTTTCAGCTTTTCTGTAGTATTGTTTCTTTTCATATTTTGCTTCTACATAATTTTTCAATATGTCCAGGTATATTGTAATTGTAACAAACAACATTCCTCTTTCCTTGGTTCCATCAATTATTTGGATTCTCCCTTGATCTACATTGGTTAGCCATATGCCCAAATCTATTGAATGCAAAAACTTTTTCATTGAAAGATTGAGCAATCATTTGATCATTAATGCCACTCCTTACCTGATATCTACATTCATTTGCTTTATGACCAATTCTTTTGCAATTGAAACATTGAAAGGAAAATGATGGACCATTTTGATTTATTCTATTTCTAAACTGAGTAGCCTTATTACCAAACTTATTGCAATTGAAACAATAGCCATTGAAAGATGGGTAGCTTTGAGCATTTGGTTGTCCGACGAAAGATCTTCTAGGTCTATTCCTTGGATTCTTGACTTGTTTGCCTTTGCCTTTCCTCATCCTAAAGTTAGTTGGTCCTGATTTAGAACTTTCTTCTCTTTCAAATCCCAAACCTTTCTTATCATCTAGATTTTTCTGACTATTAATCAATTCATCAAGCTTTGTAGAGCTTACCTTGAATTTTTTTTTGTAACTATTAGCTCCTTCCAAATCATCTTTTAGAAGAAAAACATATTTTTCCAACTTTTCACATTCTTCAGACTTGCCTTTCACAACTTGATTCAGATGTTCCTCAACCTTTGTTTTTTCTTCAACCAATATTGATAAATTGTATAGGGTTTCATTTGCAGCTTTTAATTGTTCACTTAGAACTTTACTCCTTTCTTCGGATTTATTGACTTTTTCCCTTAGCTTTAGGATTCATTCATTAGCTTCATTGACATTATCATCTAGATCTCTAATTTCTACTTTAGACTTTTCAAGATCTTTAAGAGTAGCTTTTAGTTCTTCATTGCTAACATATCTGCAATCATCAATTGTGATGCTACCTATATGAATTTGTTCTGGAGAGGTAGGATACCTTCTAGCTGCCATGTGTTCACTTTAAAAGATCTCCCTCAAGCTCTTAGACTTCTTCCAAGGACCATGCTTTGATACCAATTGTTGAACACAAGGAACATTGAGAGGGGGGTGAATCAGTGTTCTATGAAACCATTTAGATTTCACATTCATTTTGATCCTTTAATAAATTCAATGACACAAAAGTAAAGTAAACATATCAAAAACAACCACAAAGTCATAACACATAGACACCAAGATTTTTAATTAGAAAACCCTAAAAGGCAAAAACCACGGTGAGTGTTAGCTCACAATATAATATAACTAGTTATATTAAAGAAGTGCTCATTGCAGGTGGACTCGCTATCCAAGTTGACTCACTATCCACTAAGAAAGAAATATAGAAGAGAGAAGGTAATGGCTCACTACTAGTAATGAACTATTACAAATGCATCTACAAAATGCTGGATTACAGTTTCATTGATAGCTCAATATATAGATTCAAAGGTCTTCATCATGTCTACTCTATTTCTCTGCTTTGTTCACATATGCTCTATTCTTTAGTCCTTGCTGCACTTTTTCCTTGGATTGCACACACATCTATCTCACAACATATTCACCTTGTTATACTTTCCACACTGAAATCTATGAAGTATATATATCTGGAACATGATTTAACTCACAACTAGGTCAGCATGCCAGACATGAAATATGTATACAAAAAATAAACCGTGTCAGCTTGATCTTATGCACATACAACAATGTGACCCCATACAATCATTCAATAATCTTCATATAGGTCTAGACCTATTATAGAACCACATAGGATGGTGATCAAAGCAATATAATTTCACCACACATTGATCCAACTGTGTGTCAGCCTCATCCATGAGTAAACACTTAACCATAATATCTTTGTAGCTGTAGGTCATAATATTCTTGTGTGACAGGATGTGGATCTCATAACTAATGACTCTATCTCTATGAACCACTATCAACCTAAACGTCGATACTTAGAGACTCGTAGATGATATTCTACTAAATTTTAGATTCTGTAAATCTAGAATTAGATACTTCTCTTATGTGTTTACAACAACTCCAAACTGCAAATCGAAACAACCAACTACGGAGGAATGCATATTGAATTAATTAGGTGTTCTACACTGTTCTTGATTGAACTTAGTTTACCCAAACTTAGACAATTCACAATATGACTTCTGGAGATCATCAAGACATAAAACTTGGAATATAACCATGTATAACAACTAAGTGCAACATTCCAAAACAATACACCTAGATCTTCATCTGCAAAGGAGTACCAGTCAAATCTATGTCACCGGCTCAATAATTGCCAATACTTAGTTAAATTTGCTAAGTCAATCTTGATGAACCAAAAATGTTGTGCACACATTGTCTCAGGGACTATTTCCAATCATGTCAGGTTTTTGCCATCAATGACAACATCAAATCTCCAACATATCAGCAATGTCTCTTGACCATGTTGTTAATAGATTAATCAAAAATATTGTATGTTCATCCATAAGAAACTTATGGAGAAATAATTCACATAGAAAATTTTGACTTTGAGGGGTGTTATTTTTATATACCTTCATGAATTCATTCCCATCCTCAATGGAATCTATAAACTGTCTAAAGATATCTTGTGAAATTTGTTGGGAATTGAGGTGTCTCAACCTTGGTAATTTCTTGTATTATTTATGTTTGTATTCATTAATTAATTACCTATGTTGTAAATAAATTGTAAATTTCATATTGTCATGTTGTGGGATGTGGCACCGTGATGTGTCATCCTACATGGAACATGACAACTTGTAATTTTGTCCTCACATGAGGAGATAGGTGTCCCACTTTGTGGTAGGAGCATTTTGCCATGTGTCAGCATCTTGGATATTGTGTAAGGGAATGTTTGACTGAAACAGTTATGACGGATTCCTATGACGAAGTTATGACATGTAAGAGTCAGAAATAGAAGCTTGTAAGATAGGTGAAGACATGTGTCATGAAGCATCTTTGAAAAAGGAATATTTGGGCATCCCATGGTGGACTATGACATGCTGTAAGAGAATATACTATTTTTAGCCTATGTATGACATATTCTCTTACAGCTATAAGTTGTAACCGCTATGACAGATTATATGACAGACGTAAGAGTCGTAAGAGCATCTCTCATAGCCCATTTTGGAAATAGGTGACCTCTTTGCAATGGGAGTTGTGGACAAGTGTTAGGCAGATTCGACAATGTTGACCAAGTGTCTTTAGGCATGGGTTTTGGGCCATGAGACCAAGTTGGATGCTCATCTCAAGATAAGACCAATATTGCCTTGTATATTCTATATAAATAGGTGCTTGGAGGAGGAGATGTATTTTTTATAGGTTTTATAGGTACTGTTATGCTATCGGATTGACTCTAAAAATGAGTGTCGAAGACCATTGAAGCTTGCATTGCAAGTGTATTGTAAACATTATTTAGTTTTGATAATACATTGTGCAGGTTTCTGAGTGTGGGGTTTTTCACCTGATAAGGGTTTTCCCCACCATATATCTTTGTCTCTCTTCTTCTATCTTCTTTTTGGTTCATGTGTATTGCTACAATATCTCGTTTACATGTTTCATATGGTTGTTATTGTAAGGATTAATTTGAATTTGTATAGATCTCCCCTCATTAGATTAGTGTAGGAAGCAATTTCCGCACACCTAGCTTCCTTTCAGTTGGTATCAGATCTTAATCACCTTTTGTCCTAGTTGTTGGGTAGGGGTTTCTTGAGCTGATCTTAAGTTGAGTGGGAGTCTGTATAGAGTATTGTGAATCTTATTGCAGCAAGGAGATGGCAAGCACATCCGAAAGGATAGATGTGGAGAAATTCAATTGCACTAATTTTGAGCTAGGGAAGCTCAAGATGGAAGACATGCTCGTAGACTGAGACCTCTGGGAAACTATCAGTGGCACTAAACTAGCTACAATGTCACAAGCTGATTAGGATCTCAAGGATCAAAAGGCTAAGGGTCACATAAGACTTAGTCTTGCTGATTCTGTTATGTTAAATGTCCATGAGGAGGCTACTACAAACTTGCTTTGGAAGAAGTTGGGAGATGTATATCAAGCCAAATCCATGGTTAACAAACTTTTTTTAAGAAAGAAGTTGTATTCTCTTCGAATGGAGGATGGAGGATCCATTACCAAACATATGGATGCTTTCAACATGTTGGTTGTACAATTAACATACGTTGGTGTGAAGATGGAGGACGATGATCATTGTATGACCTTTCTTTTTTCTTTTCTAGACTTGTGGGATCACCTTGTCATGGCTATTGGAAGCACCTCATCCACATTCAAAATGGATGAAGTGGTATCTTTGCTATTATCCAAAGAGATGTAGAGAAAGTCTTCTGAGACAGCCAAAGAGGGTCTTGCAGTTTGTGGAAGACACAAGGAGAAAGGGGGAAAGAAGGACAAGAAAGCTGAGAAGGGTAGATCCAAATCCCATGGGAGATCTAAATCTCCTGGAAAGTCTAAGGCTATCTGTTGGAATTGTGGTAAATCTGGGCATTTCTGAAAGGAATGCAAAGAGGAAAAGAAGAAGAAGAAGAACCCAGATTCAGATTCTGACAAGTCAGAAGATGATGGTGATTCTTTAATCATAGCCTTAGAAACCCATGCATCTGATGATGTGTGGCTAATTGACTCTGGTGCATCATTCCACATGACCTCACATTGAGACTGGTTTACCAAGTATAAGGAGTTTGATGGTGGAGAGGTGTATCTGCGTGATGACACTCATCTGAAGATTGTTGGTTGTGGAAGAGTCTCTATTTGATTCCCTGATAGACAAGTGAAGGGGATTGCTGGGGTTATGTACATCCTAGGCTTAGCACGGAACCTACTTTCTATAAGTATGTTGAATGACGCAGGTGTGCAGGTTGTCTTTTCCAAAGGATGCAAGATGACTAGAGGAGCTATGGTGCTTGCTAAGGGTACTAGGAGAGGTACTCTTTTTCAGTTGGAGGCATGCATTTAACAATGCAATAGTTCTTCTGACTTAAGGAAGAGGGCAGTAATCACTTCATCCTCACCATTTGAATGAGTAATGAATAATTCTGTTGTATCTAGTCCTGATGGTTATAACCATGCATTGGAAGTTAAGCTTCCTATTGAAAAGACAATGTTATGGCATAAGAGATTTGCCCACATTGGTGAGAAGGGTTTGCGTACTCTAGAAAATAAGAACCTTGTTGAGGGGTTAGATGATTGTAATCCTGAGTTCAACTTTTACTCACATTGCATATATGGGAAACAAAACCGTGTTCAATTTTATTTGAGTTCTCATAAATCTTCTAGTGTGTTGGACCTTATTCATTCTGATGTGTTTGGTCCTGTTACTGTTCCATCATTATCAAAAACTATATATTTTTTATCTTTCATAGATGACTAGAGTAGAAGGACATGGATTTATTTTCTCAGAAGTAGATCTAAAGTCTATAGTAACTTTAAGGAGTTTAAGGCCTTTGGTAAAAATTAGACTGGTAAAATGATTAAGTGTTTGAGAACTAACAACAGTGGTGAGTTCTATTCTATAGAATTTGACAAATATTGCAAGGAACTTGGGATTGAAAGACATAAGACAACTCCATACACCCTGCAACAAAATGAAGAAATTTAGACCATGCAGAATCCTAAAGAAGCATGATTCAGGAAATGCATGAGGTAGAGCTACCAAGTGGGATCAATATTTCCCCTGTTTTCAACATTTTTGATTTATCAGAATATTATGAAGGTGGAATAGAGGATGGACCAATAGAAGCACAGTGGAGTATTTTGGCATCTACTTCAATGGAGGAGATAGAAGAGATCTTGGATAGCCATGTGGGAAGAAGTACTCAGAATAGGTAATATGAAGAATATCTAATAAAATGGAAAGGAAGGCCTATTGAAGATTCTTCTTGGTTGTCTAAGGAAGAGGTTGACCATTAGGGTTTTCTTCACACAAACATCTGAGACGTGATAGGGTCACATCTCAAATTACCCTAGGTGTCTAATGCAGGAACATCTAGTGGTGTAAGGGCAATCTTGCATCACCCAAAAAGAAGTTAAGTCAAAATCATTATAGTTGTTTTAATTTCTTTCCATAATTAGTGTTTCTAGTTCCATAATATCCAGAATAATAAGGTAGGACTTTCAATTTTTGCAAAACTGCAAAAAATAGCAACTTACCTATTTTAGAAAGTGTACCTGCCATTTTAGGAAATTTTGCATTTGGGCACAGATTGAAGTGAAAACTTACAAAAAATTACATAACAGAAATATAAAACCTTTGGCGAAGGAATCAGGTAAAGATCATTTGTGAGATGAAAGATATTAAAGTTTTTTTTTCCAAAAAGCCCCTCAAAATTTTTGAAACAAGATATGAGGCACTAAAACATCCCATAACATCCCAAAAAGTTGATGGAAACCCATTTATGAATTTCTAGTATGATAGTTCACATTGTGAGCTTTCTAATTCTTAAAACAGTTCGTCAATTAGACACCCGGATCACAAGTTATGCTTCCCAGAAGTTGACCTACTTTTGGAGGGAGTTGCAAATTTCAAAATTTAGCTGGAGGCTACCAAAAAGTGCTATTTAGGACTATTTTGGGAACCTTGGGCAGTAGTAGAGTTAAGGGGGCAAGTGTGGGGTCAAGAATAGGTGGGGAAAATAGAAACCCTATTTGATTTGGGTTTACAGAAGATAGAAGATTCTAGAGCCTGGTGATGTGTAGTTGTAGTGTGTTGTAGCCTATGGAGGATTGATTCCTCTTATTGTAATTGAGCTTCTATAACGTAATGAGTTGCCCAAATCAATAAAGAAATATTCTATTTTCTATGTTCTATTTCTATTGTTGTGTGTTTTATGATTTACCCCCTTCATCAATTGGTATCAGAGCAAGGGTTCTTGAGTGTGTAGACAGATCACCGACTATGAGATAGTTTGTACCAAGACCTGAGGTTGTGGGTTTTCTATGGAGATCAAGATGCCTCCATGAAGAAATCATATTGGGAGGAATGCTTTGACAGAAGAGAGTTTTAGAGCCTTGCAAAGGAAAATCGATGCATTGCAAGTGGAGCTGTGAAGAGGGTTTGATCCGAGAACAAGAGAAGAAAGTGACGATGAAGTTGAAGAAGAGCTATCCGAGGAAGAACAAGAAGCTGTAGGAGATCCTTCAGAAGTTAGGTTGTTGAGGGCCATTTCCAAGATTGGAAAGAGGCCCAGGATTGAAGTTTCTACATATTCTGGAGATTTGAATCTAGAATAGCTTATTCATTGGATCAATGACATGGAGGAGTATTTCAAGTATGAAGATGTGGAGGACCAGATCGGGTTAAGTTTACGAAAACAAAGTTGAAGGGTCACACTAGTATTTGGTGGAAGGAGGTCCAATTAGAGAGGAATAGATGAGGAAAAGGAAAGATCACCAGATGGGATCAGATGATGGAGAAACTAAAGAAGCAGTTCATTCTTGTGGACTATGAGATGGAGCTATTGAAGAAGTTGCAAGGATTGAAGCAAGGTAACAGGTCTATTAAGGAGTATACAGAAGAGTTTTATAAAATTACTATTAGGACAAATCACATAGAGCCCAACAAGGAGAAGGTAGCCCAGTACATTAATGGGTCGAGGCCAAGTATTCAAGAGGAGTTGAGCCTGGTCAGAATGACCACCATAGAAGATGCATACCAGTTTTCCCTGAAGGTGGAAGAGAAGTTGAATAAAAGATTTGATAGTAAGCAAAGGGGAAGAGGTTAAGGCAAAAGGACTGGTGGAAGACCCTATGGGGGCCAAAATGAAGATTCAAAGAAAAGTGAAGAAGTCAGCACCATTTGAAATCAGAGAGGAGATAATACCTACCACCCTTGTGACTAGAACAATGGTGAGCAAAGAGGAAGAGGAAGAGGCAAACCTGGGCAAGGAACTAGAAGAGGGGGTTTCAGAAGAACCTATTTCCAATGTGGAGAAGATTGGCATTGAGCATACAAGTGTCTGCAACATCAAGGAAGGATGAATAGAAGACCTGAAGGTAATCTACGAGTTGCACATGCAGATGAAGATGCACATTCTGAGCATTCTGAAGATGTTGTAAGGGGAGAAACCCTAGTTGTCAGAAGAACCCTGTTGAATGAGGAGAAATAACCAAATCAAAGGAAGAGTTTATTCCGCACAAGGTGCAAATGTGAAGGTAAGTGTTGTGATATTATTATTGATAGTGGAAGCACTAACAATCTTGTTTCAAAGGAGATGGTTGACAAGTTGAAGTTGACAAGAAGAAAACATTCACATCCAGACTACCATGATTGGGTCAATGAGCAGTGTTTAGTGAAGTTCAAGATTGGGCATTACCATGATGAGGCGTTGTGTGATTTTATACCGATGGATGCATGCCATATGTTGTTGGGGAGGCCATGGTAGTATGATAGGAGTGCTGTCCATGATGACCGTGCAAACACATATTCCCTAACAAAGGATGGAATTCATCACAAGTTGAAACCCTTGAAGGAGGTGGAAGAAAAGGTATGTAGTACTACCAAAATTTGCTTTGTAGATGGTAGAAAATTTTTGGAGGGTGTGAAGCATGAGTGTCATTACTTTGCATTGATTCCTAATATTAGTCAAGAGAAATGTGAAGATGTACTAGAAGAAGTCTCATAAATGTTGGAAGAATTTCAAGATATTGTCTCTGATAATGTACCAGAAGGTTTACCACTAGTGAGGAAGATAAGTCATCAAATGGATTTGATACCAGGAGCTAGCTTGTCGAATAAAGCAACCCATAGAATGACTCTAGCATAGAGTGAAGAGTTGAACAGACAAGTTTAGGAGTTGTCGAGGAAGAGATTGATAAGAGAGAGCCTAAGTCCATGTGCGGTACCTACAGTACCAATACCAAAGAAAGATGGAGAGTGGAGAATGTGTACAGACTCTCGAGCCATAAATAAGATCATGATCAAGTACAGGTTTCAATTGCCAAGAATGGATGACATAATAGATTGTTTGAGTGGAGCCAAGTACTTCACAAAGATTTACCTAAAGAGTCGGTATGGCCAAATATGAATTAGAAGACATGAATGGAAGATAGCCTTCAAGACAAAGGAGGGTTTGTATGAGTGGTTAGTCATGCCATTTGGGCTAACCAACACACCGAGCACATTCATGTGGCTCATGAATGAGGTACTAAAATTTTTTTTGGGAAGTTTTGTTATTATTTATTTAGATGATATTTTAATTTTTAGTAATACTTGGGATGAGCATCTGATGCATATCAGAAGAGTTTTAGAGAAGCTGATGAAAAATAAATTGCTGATTAATTTGAAGAAATGTAGTTTTGCAAAGGAGTTGGTATACCTAAGATTTGTTGTCTCAGAGGAAGGTCTTAAGATGGAGCTAGAGATGGTGAGAGCTATCCTTGAATGGCCTACACCAAAGAGTGCCACAGAGGTACGGTCTTTTCATGGTTTGGCAAGGTTTTACAAAATGTTTATCAGGAATTTTAGTAGAATTTGTGCACCTCTAATGGAGACAATGAGAGGGGATAGAAAAGAGTTTAGATGGACTAAAGGAGAAGACAAAAACTTTGATACATTGAAGCAGAAAGTTATAGAGCAACCTATTTTAGCACTTCCAGATTTCAATAAGGTATTTCAGGTAGACTGTGATGCTAGCGGTAGTGCTATAGGAGTTGTTTTAAGTCAAGAAGGTAATCCCATTGCCTATTTTAGTGAGAAGATTAATGATGCCAAGAAAAAGTATCCTATTTATGATCAAGAATTTTATGCTATAGTTCAGGCTTTGAAGAAATGGAGACATTATTTGTTGCCAAAAGAGTTTGTTTTCTTTACTGATTATCAGGCTTTACAGTATCTTAATGGCCAAGGAAAGTTGAATCAAAGGCACTTAAAATGGGTTGAGTTTTTGCAGAGTTATACCTTTGTTTTGAAACATAGGAGTGGGAAGTCCAATAGAGTTACAGATGCCTTGAGCAGAAGGCAAAATTTGTTGATAGAAATAAAGATAGAGGTTGTTGGGTTTGATGAGCTCAAGAGTTTGTACCCAGAAGATCCAGATTTTGTACAGGCTTGGAAAGCTTGTTTGGAACCTGTTACTTTAGATAGGACAAAATGGTTGGATTTCATTATCTAAGATGGTATGTTGTTTAGAGAAAGCTAGTTGTGCATTCCAAGGAGTTCCATGAGAGAGAAACTGATTAAGGAGAAGTATAGTGGAGGATTGGCTGGACACTTTGGTCGAGATAAGACCATTGATATTCTTGGTGAAAATTATGATTAGCTAGAATTGCAGTAGGATGTGAGGAAATTTGTGTAGAGTTGCAGAGTATGTCAAATGGCGAAAGGAGCAAGTCAGAATACAGGTCTATATTAGCCACTACCTATACTAGAGAAGCCATGGGATGATATTAGTATGGATTTTGTTCTTGTTTTACGAAGGACATAGAGAGGACATGATTCTATTTTTGTGGTGGTGGACAGATTCTCAAAGATGGCACATTTTATTCCTTGCAAGAAGACTAATGATGTTGTTCATATTGTAGAGTTATTCTTTAGGGAGGTAGTGAGATTACATGGTCTACCAAATAGCATAGTTTCAGATCGAGATACCAAGTTTGTTGGTTATTTCTGGAGGACATTACGGAAGAAGTTGAAGACAAATTTGAAGTTTAATTTTGCACACCATTCACAGACTGATGGACATATGGAAGTGGTGAATAGGAGTTTGAGTAACCTACTACGATGCTTAGTATGAGATAAGCCCAAGGGATGGGATTTGATTTTACCACAGGCAGAATTTGCTTACAACAATTTTTTCAATAGGAGTACTGGTAAATCACCATTCCAGATTGTATATGGCAATAGCCCAAGAAATTCTTTTGAGTTAAGGAAGCTGGACAAAGGAGAAAAGACAAGTTGTGAAGTTGAAGACTTTGTAGAACATCTAAAGAATTTGCATGAAGAGGTGAGAAAGCACATTAATAAGATGAATATTCAGTACAAGGTTAAGGCAGATTTGAAGAGGAGGTATAAGGAGTTCTAGGTAGGAGATGAAGTCATGATTCACTTGAGAAAAGAAAGGTTCCCAATTGGAACATACAATAAGTTAAAAATGAAGAAATTTGGACCATGCAGAATCTTGAAGAATCATGATTCAGGAAATGCATATGAGGTAGAGCTGCCGAGTGGGATCAATATTTCCCCTATTTTCAACATTTCTAATTTATTAGAATATCATGAAGGTGGAACAGAGGATGGACCAACAAATGCATAGTAGAGTATTCCGGCATCTACTTCAATGAAGGAGATAGAAGAGATCTTGGATAGCCGTGTGGGAAGAAGTACTTGGAACAAGCAATATGAAAAATATCTGGTAAAATGGAAAGGAAGGCCTATTGAAGATTCTTCTTGGTTGTCTAAAGCAGAGGTTGAAGGTTTGGGTTTTTCTCACACAAACATCTGAGACGTGATAAGTTCACTTCTCAAATTACCCTAGGTGTCTAATGCAGGAGCATCCAGTGGTGTAAGGGCAATCTTGCATCACCCAAAAAGAAGATAATCCAAAATCATTGTAGTTATTTTCATTTCTTTCCATAATTAGTGTTTTTGGTCCCATAATATCCGGAATAATGATGTAGGACTTTCAGTTTTTCCAAAACTGCTAAAAATAGCGACCTGCCTGTTTTGGAAAGTGTACCTGCCATTTTAGGAAAGTTTGCATTTGGGCATGGATTGAAGTGAAAAATTACAAAAAGTTACATAATGGAAATATAAGACCTCTGGCGAAGGAATCAGGCAAAGAACATTTGTGAGCTAAAAGATATTAAAGTTCTTGTTTTTCAAAAAGCCCTTGAAATTTTCTGAAACAAGATATGAGGCACTAAAACATCCCATAAAGTCCCAAAAAGTTGACAAAAATCCATTTAGGAATTTTCAGCATGATAGCTCACGTCATGACCTTTTTAGCGCTTAAAATAGTTTCTTAATTAGACACCCGGATAAAAAGATATGCTTCTCGGAAGTTGACCTACTTTTGGAGGGAGTTGCAAATTTTGAAATTTAGCTAGAGGCTGCCAAAAAGTGCTAGTTATGACTATTTTGGGAACCCTGGGCAGTAGTAGAGTTAAGGGGGCAAGTGTGGGGTCAAGAATAGGTGGGGAAAATAGAAACCCTAGCTGATTTGGGGTTATAAAAGGCTGAAGATTCCAGAGCTTGGTGATGTGTAGTTGTAGTGTGTTGTAGCCTGTGGAGGATTGATTCTTCTTATTGTAATTGAGCTTCTGTAATGTAATGAGTTTCCCAGATCAATAAATAAATATTCTATTTTCTATGTTATGTTTCTATTGTTGTGTGTTTTATGATTTACCCCCTTCGTCAGAGTTGCAAAGAGGATGAACAGGACACTGATGGAGAAGGCTAGGAGTATGCTTAGTGGAGCTAGCCTAGAACAAACATTTTGGGCTAAAGCTATTGCATTATTTGCTATCTGGTAAATAGATCTCCTACATCATCTCTTGATGGTAAGACACCCATGGAGGTGTGGTCTAGTAGAAAACCTTCAATAAGGCATCTTCATGTTTTTGGTTGTGAGGCATATGCACATGTGCCTAGGGAGAAGTATTCAAAACTAGAGAACAAGGCTATTAAGTGTAGCTTCATTGGTATGGAGTCAGTGTGAAAGGATACAAGTTTGGGACCCTATAGCTGAAAAAGTGTTGTATAAAAAAAGTGTTATCTTCAGAGAGCTTACACCTTCTACCACTATTTTATAGCCAGAATAAAAAGAAAAGAAAGAGGATGTTGTTCAGTTTCCTCCTACCCATGAGAAGATTGACTAGAAAGACAATGTTGGACCTGATGATGAAAAGAGCTCTTGCAGCTCTAAAAGCTCAGATGAAGAAGTTGAACCTCAACCTTAGCTCTTGAGGAGGTCCACATAGATAAGAAAGCAAACTGAAAGGTTTGGTTTTACATTGCTTGATTCTAGTTGTGCTTTTGCTTTACTTACTAACAGTGATGAACCTAGAACTATATCAGAGGCCATGGACATAAAAGATACAAGTTCCTTAAAGGAGGCCATGGAGGATGAAATGGATTCATTGGAAAAGAATCAAACTTGGGACTTGGTGCCTTTGCCTTCTAGACGGAAACCCGTTGGATGCAAATGGGTGTTCAAGAAGAGATTTGGTGTAGATGGTAGTGTTGAGAAGTATAAGGCCAGATTGGTTGTGAAGGGGTATTCACAAGTAAAGGGTATAGCTTATAGTGAGATCTTCTCTCCCGTTACAAAGCTAACATCCATTCAATTCCTGTTGTCTCTTGTAGCAGCTTATGACTTATAGGTAGAATAGATGGATGTGAAGATAGCTTTCCTTCATGGTGAATTAGAGGAAGAAATCTACATGTCACAGCTAGAGCATTACATGGTGAAAGGTAAAGAAAATTTGGTTTACAAATTAAATAAGTCTTTGTATGGTTTCAAGCTATCTCCTAGGAGGTGTTATAGCCCATGTGTTTCTATCTATTTACTATTAAACTAGTTTGGTTAATTTGTTTGGAAAGTGAGTGATTATGGATTTCTGCATCTGTATATGTGTTTTTATCCATTTACTATAGATTAGATATTTTGTGGAAATTGAAGTATTTATGAATCTTTACATGTATATGTGTTATCTATCTTGAATACAATATGATGAGAAAAATAATAACGCAATGTCTTGTATTAAATATGGTTATTGTTAATTAATAATTATATTTTGATCAGCTAACTACTCTTGCGATGATCTAAGTGGATGCAGGAACAGGTTGTCCCTCCACAAAAGAGGGGGGGTATCACTCAGGAGAAGGGCTTGGTCTGGCAAACGTAAAAGAGAAGCCTAAACTGAGTAGCACACACTCACATCCTATTTGACCTAGGTTGAGTCGAGTCAGTGTGGGTAGTTGTAAGTGATCTGAGTTATGTATCTTGAGTCTTAATTGGATGTTCAAACATGCATGTTAAGTGTTTGGTTTCTTTGAGTTAATTAATGCTTGTGCAAGTCCACGATACATTCTTATACATGAGTTGATATGAGCATGAACTTATTTAGGTAGACGTACCTACATATATTCATGAGCATATTACTCATAGATTTAGAGATGTCGATTTGGCCTATGCAAGAATTATCATCTCTCTTGTGTTGTTTGACGAGAAGTCTATGAAGATTTTATGACTTTATATTCATTTCTTGATTTATGAGTTATATTTAATTTTACGATGATAAATTTATACATTTGTGAATATATATAAATGTATATATAATAGATATAAAAAATAAATAATAAAAGAATAGTTTTATAAAAAGTAATAATAATAAATATAAAATAATAATAATAAGAATTATTAAAGTTTAGTAAAAAGGTGATTAAAAGTATAATAATAAAAAAAGAGGTTTTAAGTGCTTTAAAAGGGGGATACATCTCTTATTAAGTGTTAAAGGTTATGTTCATGAAAGAATAAGACAATCTGCCAGTACCTTTTATTTTTCTTTTTGCTTCTATATATATTTTGAAGGGAGCTACCCCGAGAAAAAGGTAGTACTCACCCAAAAAAAAAAAGTTTTAAAGGTTATGTTTTAATTCTTAAGGCACGTGGGCCCCCTTCTTTAAACTCTTAAACTTATTTTAATTCGTTAAGCTTTTAAACCATTTTGGCTCGCGGGCCTTTAAAAATGGAGGTGGTTCCTTATGAATAATTAATAATTTTAATTTTAATTATTTTATTTTTAATTTATATCTAAGTCTATTTTTAGAAGGTTGTTTGGTTTTTAAGAACTAATTTTAGTTTTTGACAAGCATGTCCTCATAGTGTCAACATTATTGAGTTGGTTAAGCATGTCGACATTATGTTGACATTATATCGACATTTTTGAATTGGTTGAGGTATAAAAGGGGTACTCTCCCTCATTTTTTTAATGGCACCATTTTCTAATCAAGAGCTTTTCCTTTTTAAATTTGAGTTTTGCATTTGTGTTGAAAATTTGTCATTTTGCTTTTATAAGTGGTTTTATTTGGAAGAGTGACCTAGAGTATTGAAAGGTCATTGGCAGAAGAGTATCTGATCCATTTGGAGCTATATTCTTAGGCATGGGATTTATTTCTCCTTCTCTATGTTTTAAATATTATGTGATGTATTATTGTTAAGTGATTGCAATATTGAATTATCGTTATTAATGTCTGTAGATTATATAATATTTTATATATATACATATATCTAGTTAGCAAAATTGTATTGTGAATGTGAGATTGTGTCTATGGTTTGGTTTTTACCTAGATGGGATTGTGAACCAATCATTGATTGGTATTTATATAGGAAAGTTGTACAAAGGGAAAGATAGTGAGAATAGGATTCAAGTGGTATTACTTCAATATATGTATCCTAGTAAAGCATGTAATAGGTTAACCTTGGGATATGTGAACCGTGGAAGAGGGGGGAATAACCTAGAATAGAGTTTGATATAATTGTTAAGCGGATATATTCCTGGCATTTGTTGATCCATGGGAAAGGGAATATCCTATGTGTAGAGAATGATGCATTTGTTATGTGGGGTTATTCTAGGGATTTATTGATCCATGGGTAAGGGAATAACTATTGTATAGAGATTGTTGTCTTTCCCAATCGAGATAGAAGGGTGGGTGAATATGAGACAAGAAAACTTTGGCCAAAGTGGTGTAAATTGCCAACGTTTAAACTGTCTGGGTTCACTATGATCCAGGTTTACATTTCTAGTAGGGATTTCATATTTTGATGGTTGTATCCATAGTATGATAGTACTAGTTAATGTAGGACACAACACCTTTCTCAAATTTGGACTATTTTATTTGGGGTTACCAAACCAATCCCTTCATCAAAGGGTAGGGTCATTTACCAGTTTGGTAAATGTGCAGGGAACTGCAATTAGTCCATGGTTGGAGGTAAATCGCTTGACTGATGCTTCCCCTCATGCAGTTGGTGGCCGAGAACATTGAAGATAGACAAGTATATAATCATGTATCTCTATTTATCAGTTAAGCTCTTGAATCTTGTATGTATATTTTAAAAAAAGGTGTAAAGATGGTTATTCAATTTTTTTACTGAGGAAATTAAATTTGATTTATGTAATGGGAGTTTGGAATATGTTTCAAATGTGCATTTAATAAAAGGAATTTAAGGAAAATTTTTATTGCTTCTGCTATCAGTATCTTGATCTATTTACTTTCTAAGTTAAACTTGGTAAATCTTCATTGGTAGAACAAGTGGCATGTTTCATTTGGTATTAGAACTAACCAGGTTCAGCTCTAGAAGCTTGTGCTTACTATGCTATGAGAGTCCAAAATTGAAATTGGTTTTATACGAGAATGGCATAGTAGACTAACCAAGACAATTATCAGAAGGACTATTATCCAACACCTATCAAGTTAGTGGTTAAGAGTAAACCAACTGAGGAATTAAGGAATCCATGAGTTAATTTAACTCTATCGTGGATGCATAACAAAAATATCCTAAGACTTGGATTAAAAAGGTAAAACCTTGATCAAATGTTATTAGACTAAGAGCTCAGAAAGAGCAGTGTCTATATGAATTCAAGATCACTTTTATATCTCAATAAATTATGGATGGGAAGATCCTAAAATAATCAACTAGGTGCAGAAGCAACTGAGTTTGGAAAATTTAAGAAATTGTATCAAAGATACGTAGATAATTAGGGTTCTTGTCTAATCCTAGAATGGATTGGAATGAGTCAAGAGAGATAAAAGGATCAATGAAGGACAAGTAGTGATGTATTGGCATAAAAAGCCTAGAAAAATAGTACAGGACTTGGAAAATGCTTTTTAATTTCTAAAATTTATGCGAAAACCAATTGCCATATACAAAGAATTATGCAAAATTAGAAGAGAATAAGAGTTCATGAAGCCTATTTGGAAAAACTATCAATGTGTAGTTGAGGATGTAAAGGAAGAGAATCCTCTCAGGTGATATTTTGATGAATAAAGATTGGGATTAGCATCATTCTTTTGTTAAGAGATTGCATGAAGTTGCAAGATAATTCGTAATAGTTGCAAGGAGAAGTTATTAGTTATTTTTATAGCATTTTTGGACAAAAAGTTGAGAGCTATGTAATTTGTCACTTGGTGGAGATGGAAAGAATAATTACAATAGAGAATGAGATCATCTCTGAGATATTTAGACAAGTTTGTTTAACTAAACTATTCCAGGAGGTAGGGAATAGAGTTTTGTAAACAAAGGGAAGAAGTGTGTGTTCCAACTAAAGTTCATGTGTGTCATTGTATCACCATCTTTGAATATCTTCTAAGTGATGAATGATAAAATTTCCACGATGAAAGGGTGGATGTGTTTTAATCTTTTGATTTTGAGTATAGTGAAAGTCTTAAAGGACTTATTTATTTTATTGTGCTAGTAGCATGGTCTCTAAACCACTATAGGTTTTTTTGGAAAACTCGAGTGTAATACAACAATCTACTCCCTTCTTAGTGACTCAGTCAGTCACGTAGCGCATAGTCAGTATATCTTTTGATTTTGACACTTCTTGAATATTGGAGAAATTATTTTTTAAATATTTGCATGAACTTTTCATTGTTTTATTCCTTAATTTTTGGAATGGTCTAGCCACCGAATTTTGAAGATAATTTATTTTATGACCAATTGGTGAAAATTTGATTTATTGAAGTTCAATCTTTTGACCTATTGTTGAAAATGAAATTGCTTATACTTTGATATTAACTTAAATTATTGAGGTGGCTATACTAGAACATTTTTGGGTTGTTCACTATGTTTTTTTTGTATAAATGTTCACCTCTATCATATCCTGGATGGGTCTTTGATAGATTGTATAAGGGAGTAAATTGTAGAAAATGTACTTAGTATATTCCTAACTATATGGATTTTAGAAACCTTGTGAGGTAGGAAATTCTTTTTAAATCATAATCAGGTCATCTAGGAGTAACTAAATTCTTAGTTGATGTGAAATCTCTTTTTTTATGAAAGAGAATGAAGAGTGATAGCAAGTTGTCTTGAATGTGAGAGAGTCCAGGATGATTAAAAGTACTTTGTAGGGAATTGGTATCTATACGATATTCCAAGAGTGGAAGTGGTGGATCATTATGATGAACTTTGTAAAGTCTTTAGCGCTAGAAGCTAGCTTTTTATAACTCGACTTATCAATTTGAGAAAGGATGTCAACTTTAACTGTTTTCTTTTGATCTCTCCAACCAAATTGGAAGCCTTACCACTTTCTAAGGATATGTCCTCTGAGAACAATGTGTTCTCTGCCATGCTACTTAGGAATCTTTATGTTCTTCCTTTTGTAGAAGTAATTGTAATTCCTTTAAGCAATGATTTAGAGGAATATGATCCCCAAAAAATTGTATCTAAGAATAAAGTTAAGGGTTATTAACCATTCGAGGATAATCATGGACTAGAATCTGAGGGATATACTTCACTCAGTTGTAGCTGAGAGGGTATTTAAATCCTTTTCATGTAAAGGAAAGAAAAGTGTTTTATCAAAAGCTTATGTTTATGAAATCTTTCTTGGGAAATGTTTTTGATTAAAGAATGGGAGATTCTATTTGGAAATGTTAATTGTTTTTTTAGAACATTGGGGAACATTCGTAGAATCTAATCTTTTGGAACCCCATGGGTTGAACTATCTTGTTAAGATGGTTATAACAAGAATTAACTTTGTGGGGAAGTGAAGAAGTATGATAAGGAGTTGAGTATGAGTACTAAGTTAGATCAAATCCTAGTGATGTTTATCAAGACAAGAGAGAGAGAATCAGAATATTAGAACAAGGAAAGGATTAGGAGGAGACAATTCTCAAGCTAGTGAACATGGGGAATGAAGGATTGCAATCTCAATCAGGTTCTGAAATGATTAAGAAGAGGAGAATGGCAAAAGAGTTATTCCAAGAAATGAGAAAATTTACTCCTCTAAAGTTTGAAGGTAATACTAGATGCCTCAAATGAAGGTTTGGGTGGAGTGTTAAATCAGAAAGGGCAAGTCATAACCTACAAATTAAGGAAGTAAAAATCTTATGAATAAAGTTATGCTTTGTATGATTAGGAGTTAGAAGCAGTTGCTCATGTATTACAGATTTGGAGACACTATCTATTGGGAAAACCTTTTGAATTGAAAATAGACCATCATGGTTTAAAGTATTTATTTATTCAACCTAATCTATATACAAGGCAAAGGAGGTGGTTAGAACTGATATTGGATTAAGATTTCAACATTAACTATGTCAAGGGAAACATGAATAGAGTTGCTAATGCTTTAAGTTGGGGAAGGAATATATCTTCATTAGTAACTATCCAAACTGACTTTAGAAGCTAAGTAGTGAAAGGATCCAAGGGTGATGATTTCTATGAACAAGTTAACTAAGTACTCACGGATAATTTGTAAGATAAGGGGTATGAAGGATTTTTTCTTTAAACCCAATGGGTTATTGAAGAATAAAGGAAGAATTTATGTACCTTTGTATGGTGAATTAAGGAATTTGGTATGGGAGGAGGTACCTAATGCCTCATATTTAGGACATCCTCATGTCACTAAGATGTTAGTGAATGCAAAGCTGTTGAATGTTTGGAAGTGAATGAAAGGGGATGCTACAAGATTTGTAGCAAGTTGTTTAAAATGTTAAAGAATAAAGGTAACATCTTTTATATCAGAGAATTTATTTGGTGGAACACTAGTTTTAGATCGTAAAAAGTGTCTAGTTTACACAAAGATCTTGAGGAGAATATCTCGGATAGAGATGCGTATGTGACAACAAGGTTTGGGTAACTTAATGTAAGTATAACTTATCATTAAGAGAATAGATGGTTAAACTGTGAGAGTTAACCAGGTTTTGGAAGAATTGTTTGAATATATTGTATGGATCAACATTATAAGTGGAAAGAATATCCACTAGTGGGTTTTGATTATAAATATTCCTATCTTCTGTTTGAAACATTGGATAGAAGAAGATGTCAAACTCCTATAAGCTAGGTAAGATAGAAGAGAGGATTAGCATTAGTCCAGAAATGTTGTTAGAAATGGATGAACAGATCATGCTGAACAAAAAAGATTGGCAGAGAACCAATAAGGAATAGAGAGGTTACGCTGATGGTAAGTATATACTGAGATAATTCGTGAGTAGAGAGTAAAAGTTCTATTGACGGTCCAACCCCATGAAAAAGTTTCATTATGTTTGGAATGTATTCCAAACAAGCTCCTAGATGTAAAAAGGTCTTCAAAGTTCTCAAAGTTAACAAATCCATTGATTGTAGAATCATTCTAATATTAGCTATTGCCAGGAGGCATAATGCTCTTGATGATTCAAATTTGATATATTTATATAATTAACTGGTGATTATTATACTCATAGAATGTATACAAGTATAGAAACCAGGTATGGTTTTGATCAAGCATTTGAAATGCTTGAAGTTCACAAGCTCTACTTGCATAAATAGAAAGGTTATGCAGTGTAAGGTCTAAGTGGATATGTATGTAGAAGGTTCTGCCACTTGGAAAGATTATGCTGAGATAAAACAAAAGTTTCCATAAGTTAATATGAATTATGAAAGCTTTTGATATCAATATGTTTTGTAGTATGATAATTTTTATGACTTATGTATGTGGTGATAATACTTGATACTTAAAAATCATCGAGGACGATGATTCACAAGGGGGGAAGTATGTTAAAACCCATGTGTTTCTATCTACTTACTATTTAACTACTTTGGTTAATTTGTTTGGAAAGTGAGTGATTATGGATTTCTGCATTTGTATATGTGTTTTTATCAATTTACTATAGATTCGATATTTTGTGGAAACTGAAGTATTTATTAATCTTTGCATCTATGTGTGTTATCTATCTTGAATGCAATATGATGAGAAAAGGAATAATGTAATGTCTTGTATTAAATGTGGTTATTTGTAATTAATAATTATATTTTGATCAGTTAACTACTCTTGCAATGATCTAAGTGGATGTAGGAATAGGTTGTCCCTCCAAAAAAGAGGGGGGTATCACTCAGGAGAAGGACTTGGTCTGGTAAACGTAAAAGAGAAGCCTAAACTGAGTAGCACACAATTACATCCTATTTGACCTAGGTTGAGTCGAGTCAGTGTGGGTAGTGGTAAGTGATCTGAGTTATGTATCTTGAGTCTTGATTGGATGTTCAAACCTGCATGTTAAGTGTTTGGTTTCTTTGAGTTAATTTATGCACATGTAAGTCCACAATACATTTTTATACATGAGTTGATATGAGCATGAACTTATGTAGGTAGACATACCTACATATATTCATGAGCATATTACTCTTAGATTTGGAGATGTCAATTTGGCCTATGCAAGAATTATCATCTCTCTTGTGTTCTTTGACGAGAAGTCTATGAAGATTTTATGACTTTATATGCATTTCTTGATTATGAGTTATATTTGATTTTACGATGATAAATTTATACATATCTGAATATATATAAATGTATATTTATAGTCTCTCTATATATAGTTTATATAAATACTATTATTATTTTTCCCTTAATAGAGGAAATATGATTTTATCTATTTGTAGAATTTAGTTTTCATAAATATTGTTTTATGGTAATTAAAACAATAAGATTATATATATAATAGATTTAAAAAATAATAATAATAAAAGAATAGTTTTATAAAAAGTAATAATAATAAATATTAAAAAAAAATAAGAATTATTAAAGTTTAGTAAAAAGGTGATTAAAAGTATAATAATAAAAAAAGAGGTTTTAAGTGCTTTAAAAGGGGGTTACGTATCTTATTAAGTTTTAAAGGTTATGTTTTAATTCTTAAGGCATGTGGGCCCCCTTCTTTAAACCTCTTAAACTTCTTTTAATTCGTTAAGCTTTTAAATCGTTTTGGCTTGCGGGCCTTTAAAAATGGAGGTGGATCTTTATGAATAATTAATATTTTTAATTTTATTTATTTTATGTTTAATTTATATCTAACTCTAATTTTAGAAGGTTGTTTGGTTTTTAAGAACTAATTTTAGTTTTTGACAAGCATGTCCTCATAGTGTCAACATTATTGATTTGGTTAAGCATGTCGACATTATATCAACATTTTTGAATTGGTTGTGGTATAAAAGGGGTTACTCTCCCTCATTTTTTTAATGGCACCATTTTCTAATCAAGAACTTTTCCTTTTTAAATTTGAGTTTTGCATTTGTGTTGAAAATTTGTCATTTTGTTTTTATAAGTGGTTTTATTTGGAAGAGTGACCTAGAGTATTGCAAGGCCGTTGGCAGAAGAGTATCTGATCCATTTGGAGCTATATTCTCAGGCATGGGATTTATTTCTCCTTCTCTATGTTTTTCATTTTTTCAAAATATTATGTGATGTATTATTGTTAAGTGATTGCAATATTGAATTATCGTTATTAATGTCTTTAGATTGTATATATATATATATGTATATATATATGTATACATATACATGTACATGTACATGTACATGTATATAGCAAAATTGTATTGTGAATGTGAGATTGTGTCTATGGTTTGGTTTTTACCTAGATGGAATTGTGAACTAATCATTGATTGGTATTTATATAGGAAAGTTGTACAAAGAGAAAGATAGTGAGAATAGGATTCAAGTGGTATTACTTCAATATATGTATTCTAGTAAAGCTTGTAATAGGTTAACCTTGGGATATGTGATCCATGGAAGAGGGGGGAATAACCTAGAATAGAGTTTGATGTAATTGTTAAGTGGATATATTCCTGGGATTTGTTGATCCATGGGAAAGGGAATATCCTATGTGTAGAGAATGATGCATTTGTTAAGTGGGGTTATTCCTAGGATTTGTTAATCCATGGGTAAGGGAATAACTGTTGTATAGAGATTGTTGTCTTTCCCAATCGAGATAGAAGGGTGGGTGAATATGAGACAAGAAAACTTTGGCCAAAGTGGTGTAAATTATCAACTTTTACACTGTGTAGGTTGACTGTGATCTAGGTTTGTATTTCTAGTAGAGATTCCATATTTTGATGGTTGTATCCATAGTATGATAGTACTAGTTAAGGTAGGACACAACACCTTGCTCAAATTAGGCCTATTTTATTTGGGGTTACCATACCAATCCCTTCGTCAAAGTGTAGGGCCATTTACCAATTTGGTAAGTGTGCGAGGGACCGCAGTTAGTCCATGGTTGGAGGTAAATCACTTGAATGATGCTTCCCCTCATGTAGTTGGTGGCTGGGAACATTGAAGCTAGACAAGTATACAATCATGTATCTCTATTTATTAGTTAAGCTCTTGAAGCTTGTATGTATATTATAAAAAAAAGGTTGTAAAGATGATTATTCAATTCTTTTATTGAGGAAATGAAATTTGATTTATGCAATGGGAGTTTGGAATATGTTTCAAATGTGCATTTAATGAAAGGAATTTAAAGAAAATTTGTATTGCTTCTGCTATCAGTATCTTGATCCATTTACTTTCTAATTTAAACTTGGTAAATCTTTGTTGGTAGAGCAAGTGGCATGTTTCAGGAGGTGGTACTTGAAGTTTGATACCTTTGTGTTGTCTATTGGATTCGTGAGATTGAAATCGGATCACTATGTATATTATAAGTTTGATGGTGATCGTATTCTCATTGTTATGTTGTATGTCGATCATATGTCGCTCATTGGGAAGGGTAAGAATATGATTTCTAATTTCAAATTTTAGTTGTGAGCTTAGTTTAAAATGAAAAATTTAGGGGCAGCTAGGTACATTCTAGGAATGGAAACCAGAAAAGACAGAACCAACATAAAACTTTGGTTAAGCTAGAGTAAGTATGTGAGGACCATGTTGTATAGGTTCAGCATGGCAGATTGTAGACCATTATGTACTCTTGTTTCATTGGGGACAAAGTTGTCTATTGAGGATTGTCCAAAATCTCCTAATGAGGTGGAGGACATGAGTAGAGTATGTTATGCTAGTGTTGTTGGTAGTTTGATGTATGCTATGGTATGCACAAGACTAGATATTGCCCAAGCAATGGGAGTCCTTAGTCAATTTATGGCTAATCCTGGACAGGTTCATTGGGATGTAGTGAAGCAAGTGTTCAGATATTTGAGGGGTACTTCTGAGTATTCCATATGCTATCATGGCAATGTTTCATGACCACTACCTTCTGTTTATATTTGTGGATTTGTGGATTCAGATTGGGTAGGTGACATTGACATCAGGAGATCCACTGGTGCTTATGTGTTTACACTATTTGGTGGTACAATTAGTTGGATGAGTAAATGACAACATGTGGTTGCTTTGTCCACAACAGAAGTTGAGTATATGACAGTAACTCATTCTTGTAAGGAAGCCATTTTCCTTAAGAGATTGTGTTCAGATATCAGTGTTAATGTAGGTCAGATCATGATCAATTGTGACAGTTAGAGTGCAATTTGCCTTGCGAAGAATCAAACTTTCCATTCCAGAACAAAGCATATTGATGTTTAGTTTCACTTCATGCGAGACATGGTAGAGGATGGAAAGGTAAATTTGGAGAAGGTAGATATTTTAAGGAATGTTGTAGATGCATTGACGAAGCCAGTGGGCACAGAGAAGTTCATATGGTGTTCGGAGTCTATAGGCCTCTCGACCTATAGTAGTTAAATCCTATTATTCTATTGCTCTTACAAGGTGTTCGACAAGTGGCAGAATGTTGAGAATTAAGGTGTCTCAACCTTGGTAATTCCTTGCATTGTTTATGTTTGTATTCATTAATTAATTGCCTATGTTGTAAATAAATTATAAATTCTATACTGTCATGTTGTGGGATATGGCATGGTGATATGTCATCCTACATGGAAGATGACAACTTGTAATTTTGTCCTCACATGAGGAGATAGGTGTCCCACTTTATGGTAGGAGCATTTTGCCATGTGTCGACATCTTGGATGTTGTGTAAGGGAATGTTTGACTGAAATGGTTATGATGGATTCCTATGATGAAGTTATGACATGTAAGTGTCAGAAATAGAAGTTCTTAAGACAGGTGAAGACATGTCTCATGAAGCATCTTTGAAAATGGTATATTTGGGTGCCCCAAGGTGGACTATGACATGTTGTAAGAGAATATTCTATTTTTAGCCCATGTATGATAGATTCTCTTACAACTGTAAGTTGTAACTGCTATGATAGATTCTATGATAGTCATAAGAGTCGTAAGAGCATCTGTCATAGCCCATTTTGGAAATAAGTGACCTCTTTGGGATGGGAGTTGTGGTCAAATGTCAGGCACATTTGATAATGTTGACCATGTGTCCTTAGGCGTGGGTTTTGGGCCATGAGGCCAAGTTGGACACCCATCTCAAGATAAGACCAATATTGCCTTGTATATTCTATATGAACAGGTGCTTGGAGGAGATGTATTTTTTATAAGTTTTATAGGTACTGTTATGCTACCAGATTGACTCCAAACACAAGTGTCGAAGACCAATGAAGCTTGAATTCCAAGTGTATTGTAAACATTATTTAGTTTTGATAATACATTGTGCGGGTTTCTGAGTGTCAGGTTTTTCACCAGATAAGGGTTTTCCCCACCGTATATCTTTCTCTCTTTTCTTCTGTCTTCTTTTTGGTTCATGTGTATTGCTGCAATATCTCATTTACATGTTTCATATTGCTATTATTGTAAGGATTAATTTTAATTTGTATAGCTCTCCCCTCATTAGATTAGTGTAAGAATCGATTTTTGCACACCTAGCTTCCTTTCAAAATTTTCTAAAGAAGTAATTGTTCTCTTAAGAACAACGTATAGCTTGCACTAGGTGACGTACATGACAATGCATAGGAATCTAAAATTGTTATTGTGACTACTTTTTCTTCCTATGTGCTTACCTTTGTTTTTTATGGAAACATTTCATCCTGAAGTTGAAGCATCACACTATCACTTGCTAAAGCATGACATCTCTATTCCTAGTGATATAAGGCTCTAGGAGCATCGAATTGGAATGTTTTAAGAGAAATATTTGTCTAGGTACTATTGTTTTCTATAAGCATTTGGATAGATAATTTCCTAACCTACTCCTCAAGGTAAAAAATCTTATTATTCCTTTTTGTTAGATCTTAGGATTGATTGTTAACTTTTACCTTTAGTACTACCATTAGAGTAATTCAATTACCTTTTGTTTTAGCTAATTCAACTTCCTTATTTTCTAGTTTCTACACTACCTTAGAAATCTGCATTTCCTTATTTCTAATTTCAACATCTCTTTCCTTAAGGAGATCTTGTCCAATTAGCATCTTCTTGTCCTTTGTTCCAATAATATCCTTTTTATTTCATGTTTTTCTTGAGGGTGAGGATTTCTTGGTCTTATGCTTGACTAATACCATCTTTCTTCTTGATAGTGGTTTCAAAATTCATAATGATTGGGTGTTTATTCAAAAGTAGTTGTTTCAAGTTAGAAAATTCTTCCTTTTGTTCTTGGGCTTTGGAGATTTATATGTCCTCAAGACTCTTATCTTGGGATTGGCTTCCTATTTCTATTCCATCTCTTCATATGCTTCTATCTCTACCACTGCATCCATCTTTGCTTCTTCTTACATCTATGCTTCTGTTGATTTGTCATGTGTGCCAAATGGCCCAACTTCATTTCTTCAAGTTTCTTTAATGCTTCCTTCTGAAGTAACTTCAGGGGTAGGAAGGATTACTAATGTCTAGAGTTCAACAATGATTTCTGCAACAATCTCATAATCTTTTTCTTGTTGAGTTTTATACTTTTAGTGCGTGCTTCTCCATTGTTTCTAGGTGACTAATGTTCTGGTATATCTGATGCCTACTAGGCTTCTGCTATTTTGAAAGAAATGGCATGTGACTCATTTTCTATAGCCTCTAGTGCTACTGAGACAACATATGGAGAGTGTTGATGCTCAATAGGAGAGATGTTAGGGATTTCTAGGGGGCCTTATGTAGTTGTTCTTCCCCTTTTTCTCATTCCCAAGGCTAAAGATGGATCTTTAGCCACTGATTCTATTTCTTCCTTCTATTTTTACCTTCTCCTTGGAGAAAGAGAAGTTTACTCTATAGTTTTTTTTTATTTTCTTGTCTTTTCTATTTTAAAGTTTGAGAAGACTCATCAATGATTGTTTCCTTCTCTTCCTTCAAAGATTGAGGGGGTCCTTCTATTCTTCCTCTTCCTCTTTAGGTCTAGATATGATGCCTCAATCACTAGTATTTTTCCCTTTTTTTTTCTCTAAGGACTGATCTTCCTTAGTAGCTATTCTCCCCTTTCTTTTCTTTGGAGTTGGGCAAGGCTCTTCACTTAAAATTTTTCCTTTCTTCTTTTCCCCTAGAGTTGAAGAGGAATGGTGTGATATGGCTTTACCTCTCTTTTTCTCCTCTGGAGGTAGAGAAGACTCCTCTAATATATCCTTCACTCTATTTTTTTCTATATATGAACCTTCCAAGAAGGCTTGTCAATGTATTTTTTCCTTTTCTTCAACTTGAATGTTAGATTCTGTGAAAATTTAGAACCAATCCAAGATCTAATGTCAGTCATAGATCACATACACTCTAGTCAACAAATGATTGAAGATCAGAATAGTAGAATGGAGAGAGAAGCCTAAAAGAGAGAAAATAAGAGACAAGTACAAAATAATTTTGATAATTCTCACATTACTCTAACTAACAACCCAAGAAGGGAGAGGATAGAAATATATATAGTAAATAATGGGAAAATACATCCAAGAGCTATAATAACTCCAACTACCCAAAATAGGTGGAAGTTTGACCTACTTGGTAAAAGCCAGAATACATGGCTATACCTACTTAGATAAAAAAACAAACAAATAGTTATGAGAGGTGGCATAAAATCCAAAAGAGGGTGTTAAACTCAACTACCCAAGTGTGGGTGAGAGTGACACATGTAGGTAATGGATTTATCCATGTGGTCTCATAATAACCAAGTCTAATATAACCTAAGCAAGATTAATAATGTGTAGGAAAAATAAATATCCCTAAGGGAAATAAAAAAACCTACCATAACAACCCATTTAATCATAGCTTAGGTGGGTGAGAAGATATCAGTCCCAACAAATGAAGCCTAGTGAGGTACCCATCTACAATGGGGAATGCACATGCATTCAGACTCACTGCATAGAGCTCACTGTTGAAAAGAAGGCTCACTACCTACAAGAAAGAAGAATTATAATAAATTTGAACTGATATTTGGCATCTATCAATGCTAAAGTTCAGTTCTAGTTAAGCATAGAAAATTGACTTGATACACTTCATCTTACTCTCCTCCTCTTACTGCTCTGGTAGCATTTGAACTTTGATCTCTACTTCAATTCACAATTACTCCATAGTCAAAACACACAAACACCAAAATCATCTAATTCCATCAGATATATATATCATCAACATGATCTACAATCATTTTACAAGTCAGCTTCAAGAACATTTAGACTTTGTAGAGTACTCTACTTTGTTGGCTAGATCCATACATAATATGAGATGTGGATTAAAACTTGCACTTGTAAATTATCAATCATGTTGGCTATCACTACTTATCATTACCAATTTACCAATATACAACTTCTATACATCTGAAATAGGATCATTCACAAGGTTGGCCTGCTCTTCTGTTTGTTCTGTCAAATTAAAACCTGATACTCAAAAGAAAATATGTTTTGAGTCCATCTCTAAAGAACAAAATTCTAGAATTAGAGTGTCTTGAAAATTCTTACAACTACCTCAGATCTGCAGTAAACCATGCCTTTACACCGGATAGATCTAGACCAAGATACTGGACCCCCGTCACCTACTCTGTTCATGACTACCCAAACTTAGACACATTCTGATTCTAACTTCTGGTGTGACCAAATTGTGTTAAGCAGATGATTGGGATGATCTTAGTTGCCAAAAATGACAACACCTATCATGCCTAGTAGTGTCTCTTGCCAACACCGCCGTGTTAAAATCCACACCCACTACATAATGAATCCATAACTGTGAGTGTCCTGAACATAGTGGATAATTCACTTAGTTGATATCCAATGCAATGAATGTTTCTCCTATATAAAATGAGAGACCATGCCCATGTTATATGAAATGTTAGGCATCATGCGAGTCAATAGATGAGACATACAACAAGTTGGTATAAAGTTCCATCAACCAAGGGTGAAGAACACTTAGCCTCAAGTTTCACTCCTAACAAAAATGGAGTCAATGCAAGCTTATAGTCAGCTATGTGAAATCTAGAGAACATATCAAGTACATACTTGGGTTGTGCCAGGAAGATACCTAAAGATGACTAAGTGATCTCAACCCTTAAGAAGTAGTACAATAGAATTATGTTTGACATCATAAATCAATCATGTAGAGCAATTTTCACTACCATGATGGTGGATGAGTGATTCCTTATGATCAACAAGTCATCAACATAGATAACTAGAAATGTGAGAGTATCATCTTGCTACAAAATATATGTTCAAATCATAATGGCATCAAGTGAACCCAACTAATAGAATGAAGGAGTCCATCTTTGCATACCAGGCCCTAGGAGCCTATTTGAGACCATGAGAGGCATCTAAATTTATAAAATAAGTGAAGGATCCTAAACAAACCCATGTGGCTACTCCATGTGGACTTCCTCCTAAAGGTCACCATGAAGAAAAGAACACTTCATGTCTATCTGATGAACTTCCCAATGATGGGTTGTAGCTATAGAAAAGACAAGTCAAATGGAATTCCTTTTGGATATTGGTGCAAAAGTGTTAGAGTAGTCAATCCCAAGTACCTGGGAGAATCCTTTGGTAACCAAGTGAGCGTTATGCTTATCAACTGACCCATCTACTACAAATTTTTTTTGATAGATCCAGTTGCATTGAACAAGTTTTCTTTCCTTTTGAAAGAGGGACTAAATCCCAAGTGTGATTCCTTTCTAAGGAGCCAAACTCTTCTTGCATTGCTGCATCTGACTTGGGAACACCATAAGCTTCTTGAAATTTCTGTGGATCAAAAGATGAAGCAATAAAGAGATTTGGAGTTTGCTGAAATTGTGACCTTATTCTTTGAGTACTAGAATGATCACTATCCCAATCACTTTCTGACTAGAAAGTTTGATGAGCCCAAAGAGGACCTATGGTAGGAAAATCTGGAGGAGAATCATCAACCTTTGAATAATGACTAGGAGGAGAGGGTGGATCTATTAGTGTTCTAAAAATATTTTCATGCACTTTAACTTTCAACCATTTCCCAAAATTAATTAAACAAAGGCACAACATGCATCTGAACAACAACCATAAAAACATGACACATGAACACCAAGATTTTTACATGGAAAACCCAAAAGGAAAAAACCATAGAGAGGATTAGCTCTCAAATATATATATTGCAATCTTTAAAAATAATGATGTTCAAGCTTGGTCACTCCACGGGCCTGGAACATGCTGGCTCACTACCATGAAGTACAACTAGGTTTAGCAAGCTCACTGCCTCAACCCTAAACCTAGAAAGATTATAATAAGGATTGTTAAACCCTGAGGTTTGTTAAGCCCTGTTGAAGGCTCACTATCAGGCTCACTACCTTGAAGGTTCACTACCATGTAAAAAGAAAATTGCACATGAAAACTAAATACTGCTTAAGCATTGGCCACTATGCCAGGGTGTAGTCATTTAACAACTAAATTCTAAATCCCAAGTCTTCATTATCACTGATCTATGTCACCACACCACTATTCACATATTTGCATCTTTTCACACTCTTCCTCTCTCACTTTCAACCAAAATTCATCACTCTTATATATCTGCATCATGATTTAATCCATAATAAGGTCGTCATCCAAGAAGTGAAATGTGTACATACAAAGATGTAGATTGTCAGTTCAATCCAATGCACTATGTGTTATGCGGACCCAAATATTTGTTCAAGAATATTCATATAAGTCAGCTCTAATCACTCAATTTCTTGAATAGATCCTTCACACACTATCCTTTCTCCACATCATGATTTGTCTCACCAGTCATCCTAGTCCTCAACAACATGCTTAATAGGGTCATTTGCTGACTTACAACTTTTACTAGGGATCACAAAATACTTCCAAAATCATATCAAGGACTCTTTACACTTTCCCAAACCTACCCTCAGAACCACAAGGCATGATACCATCTTACGGAGAAATGCGGGTCATCAGAACTTAGACTTTGTCACTGTCAAACACTGTCAAACATTATGCTGATACTCAATAACTTGTAACTATCCTTTCGGTGAACTTGAGATCCCCGAACTCTGGAATAAGACACTTCATACAAATGTTTACAACACCTTCAAACCACATGACAAAATACTTATCTACAGAGGAATGCAAACCACTGCATTATACCCTGTTCACTATTCCTACTATACCTTTGCTTACCCACACTTAGACATTTCTTCAAGGTGACTTCTAGAGAAAATTAGGACTTATTCTCTGAAGCATAACACTATCAGACAATAACTAACACCATATCTAAACTACAAATGCAAGTCTTCAATTGCGGAGGCATACTAATTCATTTTCTATACCTTACTTAGAATACTTTCCATACTTAGCCAATTTCTGTCAATCAGACCTAAAATCCAATATGTTCTTTCGGAGTTATCTCTTCTTGTCATGGTGATAAGATCTCTAAGCCTTATTGCCATCAATGACGACATGAAAGTTGATAATAGAGTAGTGACTCTTGCCAAGAGGATCCTCATCAGCATTGTCACAATCTAAAGTGATGGAAGAAGACTCCTCATCATGATCAATAGGATTAAGATCCTCTGAAGAATTGTCATCTTTCTACAATGTCTCAAATATGATGGCAGGTGGAGAAGTGGTAGGAGAAGAGTTGGAAGAGTCCTCCACAAAATGAACAATCCTTTTGTTGAACAACTCATGTGTAGTGGGATGGAGAATCTTGTAGCCCTTGACACCATCTGGGTTTCCAACAAATATGTAAGGCTTTCTATGTAGATCAATTTCCTTGCATTTCTCTATTGGAATGTGGGCCCATGTAGAGAACTAAACACTCAAAAGTTCTTAACTATGGATTTCTAACTAGTCCAAGCTTGGAAAGGAGTTACCCCCTTCATAGCTTTGTGAGAAACATGGTTCTAGATGTAAAACACATAGTTGGTAGCCTATGCATAGTACTGAGGTGCCATAGACATGGACTGAATCAATCAATTGGTTATCTTATTCAAGGACAAGTTCTTGTGTTATGTGACACCATTTTGTTGTGGATTGTAGGAAACTATGTGTTGAAGATCAATGTCTTCAGGGGCACAAAATTTCTCAAAGGTTTATTCCCCCATTATCTTTATGCAAAATCTTGATGGCCTTCCCAAATTGTTTCTTTGCAAAAGCTTTAAAGTCTAGACAAGACTCAAAGACCTCATACTTCTTATTGAGAAAATATACCTAGGTATATCTGGAAAGATCATCAATGAATGTCATAACATATCAAGATCTACTAGAACAAGGATGTGGAAATGGTCCTACCAACTCACTATGTACAACCTCTAGAATTTGTGTGGCCCTCAATGCTTTACCTTTATCAAATATGTCCTCATAATGCTTACCAAGAATGCATCCCTAGCAAACTTCATCAGAAAGTTGAATAGAAGGACACCCTGAAACCATGTCTTTTTGACTGAACTACTGCAAGTAGCAGTGATTCAAGTGACCAAAATGCTAATGCCACAAATGAATCAGCTTGTCTGAGTGAGTGAGTAGAACTTTCAAAGGAGAGTTAGTAAAAAAGTGAGAAAAATGATATAGTCTGGAATCATGATCTACTTTCCCATGGCAACTACAGACCCATCGTGCAACTCAGTGATTACAACTTTGTTTGGTGTGAAGTCAACCTGCTTACTAGGGCATATGTGAGTGATGTGATAAATAGATAGGAGATTAGTTGAAAGAGATGGAACACAAAGGACATCATGAAATGTTCCTTCACCCATGTCAATAGTGTTGAAATTAGGGCAGGCAACTGAGAGGGGGGTGAATCAGTTGTCTGGAAACTTTAAAATTTACTATAATTAATCTTCTTTACCACTTATTTTTAGATTTCTGATATAATCATGAAAACATAAATCAACAACACATGAACAAAAATATAATCATCACACTTAACACCAATATTTTTTCGTGGAAACCTAGTTAAGGGAAAAACCATGGTGGGGGGTTAACCTACAAGAAATTATACTCTATTAAAAGTATTACAAATGGGGAAGACACGTGCCTTTGGGCTCATTGCCCAGAGCTCATTGTTCAAAGAGGTTCACTGCCTATGAGAAATGATTACAAGAAGATTATAGTATGTTTGAACTAATGAATAGCATCTACCAATGCAAAAGTTTAGTTCCAGTTAAGTACAAAATATTGATCTTACACACTTCATCCTTACTTTGCCCTGTTTCACTCTTCGGTCATAATCTGAGCTTAGATATTCACCTTCACACTTCTTTCTTCCTTTTTCACACTTACTCCATCATCACACCATACATCCGTACCCCAAAATGGTTGAATCCATTGACTACATATATCTGCATCAAGAAATTTAATCACCTATAGTTAGCTTCAAGAAAACTTAGAACATTTATTAAGAACTCTTCTCTGTCAGTTGAATCCATGTTCAAACAACAACATGAACCAAACACTTGTGTTCTTAAATCATAAATCATCTCAGCTAATACCATTGATTTTCACAAATTGCTTAACTAACAACTTTTATTTATCTAGACCAAGATCAAATACTAGGTCCGCCTGTTCTTCTTCTGACTGTATTGACTACCTTGAACTCGATACTTATATCCTTATAACTTTTGAATCCTTCATCATCAGAGGTTAAATTTCTAGATTTAGATAATCCTAATAGTCCTTATCACTCCCTCAGATCCATAGCACATTGTGATTTACCACCGGAGAGATCCCAACCAAGATACTAGACCCTGTCACATGCTCTGTTTCTAACTACTTGGACTTAGACAAATCTTCACTTTTACTTCTGATATGATACATTGGTGTAATGTGGATGTGTGAGATGGATTTAGTTTCCATCAATGACAACACCTAACATGCCTAGAAGTGTCTCTTAACAACAATCACCCCCTTTGGCATTGATGGCAACACTTAGTGAAAAATTGTTAATTGCTAGAACAACTCCCCTTTACTATGTGCACTTATGATTTCTAATGCTCCCCCTTAGATTAATTCTTCATTTTTCACTACTCTTCCTCTCCGTCTTTGACATCACTAGAAAAGGCTAGGATTTGGATACCAAAGGTCATGCAAAAATTTTATGTACAAGGGTCAAAACTTTTCATTCTTCCACATATAAACATATTATTCTTAGGCTTTATTCATCAGCAAAAAAATATCACCAAAAATGTTTTTCAAATTTGTCAATTCATTGTCCCAATTCTTCTTAGTACTGCCCATAATAGATATATGTCCACTGAACAAAAATGCTTGTGATTCTACCTTTTGAAGGTCAGTAGGATCACTAGTAGCTCCTATTGTTTATGACTCTACCAATATATCATACATAGTTTTCAATCTAAGGGAGATCAGTTCCCGGAGCTCATCCAATCTACCTAGAACTTTAGACTTTTCCTTTTCCAAATCACTCAATTCATTTTGGAGACTCACTACTTGGCATTCGTTAGATGTTACTAACTCAGTTAAAGGACTATATGACTGAGAAATATTAGACAGTTTGAGTTCTCTGTCCTTAATCTTTTTCTCAGTATCTTCAACTGCTTTAGATCTATTTAGACAAAACTTGTAGATCTCTGCTCCTTTAGATAGAGCATTTTGAATATTCTTTATACTTGTATGAAGCCCAGATCTATCATAGATAATTATTTTCTTTATCTTGGCAAACCTTTTCTCATTAAACTCATTTTTTACTTTAACTTCTGTAGACTTCTCTATAGAATCAAAATGAGAACTTATAGAGTTTATTAGACTTTTCAATTGACTGGAGGGAGATGCTGAAGTATCCTTCTAAAAGGTGGGCATGATCTTTTCCAAGATTCCAGATTCAAGGCCAAGCAACTTGCTATCTTCTATATGAGACTTTAATATTTCTTCTCTAGCCTTAGCTTGTGCAATAGAGGCTAATTTTATCATCTGTACCGGTGATACGGTATCAAAACTGATTGGACCTTGTATTATGTCATGATCTTCTTCAATTTGTTTATCTTTCCAAAATTTCCTTCACTACTTCTGTAGTGTCTCTTGCCTAATATGTTGATGTATCTATTTGATCCTTACCGGTACTATCAATTGAATTATCTTTCTTGGGCTCTTCATCAACTTTTGCAATCTATTCTTCTTTTTCATTTTTGTCCTTGGCCTTTCCTGCTTCTTGGTCCTTAGCTTATTTTGCTTCATGCTCTTTATTCTTCAATGAATCATCTTTAGTTTGAGCATATGTTCCAACATTCATCTCTATATCTTCTTTGCCAAATTGATCTGGAGGAGTATGAATACCTCCTACATCAATTTTATCTATCAGCTTTTCATCTTCTATGTTTATTGCTTCCTCTTTTGGACTAGAAGAGTCATCAATCTCAGTTTCCTGCTCATTGGTCTTTAATTCTTCAACATCTAGAATTAAGGAATCAATCCCAGAATCAATCTCTTCTTCAACAATGAGAAGATTATGCCTTTTCAATGCACTCAAAAGAATCTCCTACGTATCTTTGACTATCTCATTGGTTTCACCAAGCATGAGTTTATTCATTCTTTTCTTACTCCTGAATTCATCTTTCACTTCTTTGAATATTAAGTTCATTTGATTTGGAGTAATCTGAGGGCACAATTTTATCAGCACATGCTCCCTTAGCTCAATGTCTTTACTTTTTGCATTTTCTTTTCTTAACTCCAAAATATCTACAAGACTTGTTGGAATTTCAAAAGTTATTTCAATTAAGACCTTATTGCAGATATTCAGATATTTGACTGATGCTTCCTCTAGAACCCTCTTATCAACATCACTGTAATAATCATAAAATTTAGTCATTGGCCTTAAGTTCCCATTTACAGTGACTAATTTGATGATGTCATCCATAGAAAGAGTAGGCTTTTCAACATATGTTTTAGTCTTTTGCCTCTTGCTTGCCCTTTTACTTTTGGAGAACTTTTCCTTAGATACCTTAGCTACTTTTGTACCTAAGGCCTTAAACTCTTTGACTTCAACATCAGAATCAGTTTCTTCTTCATCATTTTTCATGCTTTCATATGTCTAGGAGGCCTTAGTTTTCACCCTTTTTCCTTCTAATTTCTCAGGTTTGGTAGGTTTTGGGGGAACAGGGGCAGTAGAAGAGCTCCTAGTAGTCCTTGATGTGGAGGGGGATTCTACTAGAGCACTTCCTTGTTTCCTATCCTACTTCTCCTTCTAAGCTTTTTCTATCCTTTTTTTGTTCTTCTTCACAACTTCCTTAGTTATGCCAATGGTTTCAGCATACATTTCTACTTGTCTTTGAAGTTTTCTCTTAGTTTTTCACTTCTGAAGCTCAACATGTAGCTTCACATCAAGCTCTTCATAAGTCCCGAATCTCTCAATAGAATCATCCTTGGGTTTGCTCAAGAGATGTTAAGCATACATATCCAAAATTTTCTCATCTACCTCATACCCCATGGACATGATCCAAATAGTTTTGGGTTCTACTACTTCCATTAAGTATTGATTAGTGTCCAACATGAAACAAATTTCATTCTTGTATTTCTCAACAACTAATTTAGGGATTCTTTCCCTAGAATGTATCGTACTCTAAAAATTCTTGAAATATTCCCAGATTGCAGTTTTTTATGCATTAGTCACCAATGCTGTGTAGATGATTTCTTATCTACATAGCAACTAGCTTTTCATTAGTCCAGTGCACACCCTTTACTCTAGGGACCTCATTCATGAAGTAGAAAAATAAACATAGAACCAAAGTACCATATTTAAAGGTGTTTTTTCTTGTCTTTCTTGATTTTGTTCAAGTTCTCAATTAGTTGGTTCTATAATAACTCACACAAGTCATAATCTACATTTTCCTTTAACATTTGTTATGCACCATATATGGTCATTCTAGAAATAGAGTTCTCCCTACTGGAGTGATAAATTTTGTAATGAATAACCATTGAAGCAAACTTAACATCCAGATCAATAATGTCATTGATAGTCATTGCCCTTTTGTCAAATTTGGCATTGGTTGCATCAGTTACGGTCTAGTTCTTCATGCATTTCAACATGGGTAAGCCATCGATTGAATTTAACCTAGTTACAATCCTAATAGCATGCTTTGTAATCTTGAATGGTTTCAATGGCCACATAAACTCATCATGCATTCAGCTCAAGACATATCAACCCCACTCATCCTCATTAAATGTCATAAATTCAATGACCTGTAGAAAATGTTTGCTTTCTAGGGCTTTGTATTCTGGTTTCAAATCATAGTTATCATCCCTTAGGTAGTTCTCAAACAAATCTGGCAATTTTAGGTTCCCAAATTCACCTATGCTACCATGGATGTATGCCCTAATATCCTCAACATGTAGCACTCTGTGTGGGACACCAAAAAATGATCCTAATGGGTCAACTTCGATGGACTTGAAGGGATGTTTTTTGAATTTTGGCCTAGGTCTCTTAGTGATATTCACAACAAGAGGAGTAGCCATCTCAAAATATTACAAGTTAAAAGCTTCACAGAAAAATACCTTTTTCTTCTACGAAATTAAGGTTAGCTGATGAATTCACTGGTTGCACTTCAAATCCTTGAAATCTTAGCATAAGTGTTCTTTTGCTTGCTCTCTTCAAATGCAAAGTGATCCAAATGATGAAAGGATGACTTTTTATGCTTTGCAAAACCTAATTCTCCATTGTAATAAATGAATTTCCCTAACTTCATCCAATTACTCTATTTCTTGATGCAATTTCTCGTGAATCTCTCTGCAAATTGCCATATCCACTTATTTTCTTTTGGAAATCCTTTCAAATGATCCGTAATAACCCAAATTATCTTCTCTCATCATGCTAGATTTAGGCACCGACTTACTCACTGGGGGAATTTGATTTTCAATGCAGCTCCCCCTGAGCTAGAGCTCCTATTTAGTTCCCTGAGGAATTCTCAGCACTAGATTTTGGTGCCGACCCATCACCATCATTTCTTATACTTTTCTTCACCCATGTCTTGTTCATTTTATTCTAGATCTCATTTACAACAACTTTTCCTTTGCCTTTGTCTTGTGTCTGCTCATCTAGTTTTCTATTTAATGGACCTCTTCTTTCATTATTCCTGCTTCTACAAAATCTTGCAATATGACCGGATCAATTACAATTGAAGCACACAACATTTCTTTGCCCATTTAATTAATTTCCTCTTGATCTGTACTGATTAGCCATATGTCCAAATCTATTGCATGTAAAGCATTTTCCACTAAAAGAATTGCCATTTCCTCTATTGTTAGAGTTATTCATTATCATACTTTTGTATTCATTGGACCTATGGCCATACCTCTTACACTTAAAGCATTGACCAGAGAAGGATGGACCACTTTGATTTACTCTACTTCTACATTGAGTAGCTCTATGACCAAATTTATTGCAATTGAAACAATTTCCATTGAAATATGGATACCCTTGAGCATTAGGCTATCTTATCAAAGGTCTTTAAGGTCTTTTTCTCCCATTCCTTGATTCAGAATTTCTTTGTCTAGATCTAGAGCTTTCAGCTTTCTCATACCCAAGACCATGCTTATCATCAGCCTTCTTCTGAATCTCAAGCAGCGCTTCAAATTTAGTTGAGCTTATCTTGAACTTCTAATTGTATTCATTTGCAACTTCTAGGTCATGTCTGAGAATGACAATTTACCTTTCAAGTTCCTCCTCATTATATCTACATTCTTGTAGATCAGATTTTAGGTGGCCAATTGTTATATCCATTCTACAACATTCTTCTGTTCTTTCCTTCAGAGTTTGATTTAGGTCTTCTTCAGTCTTCTTCCTTTCCTCAATTTCTTTGGTTAACCTCATCACCCTTGATTCCATCTCATGTTTTAGAATAGAAACTTCTTTTGTTAGCTTCTCACATTCCTTTTTGTTTTCTTCCAAAGCCTCATTCATACCATTTTCTTCAATAAGATTAGGTAGCTACTAAAATAGCTCATTCCTCTTTTTCATAGATTTTTTTTAGTTTTTCTTTTAACATCTTAATGCAATCATTAGCATCTTTAAGGCTCTCTTTCAGTTCACTTACTTCTGCTTTGACTGATCAAGATCTTCTAAAGCCAATTGAAGTTGTTCTCTGAGTGAACCCATTGAAACTCCTTCCCAAATCTTCATCAAGATGTTAAGCTTCTTCCAAGGAACCTTACTCTGATACCAATTGTTGAAATTAGGACAAACAACTGAGAGGGGGAGAGTGATTCAGTTGTCTCAAAACTTTAACATTTGTTGTAATTAATCTTCTTTACCACTTATTTTTAGATTTATGATATAATCATGAAAACATAAATCAACAACACACGAATAGAAATATAATCATCACACATAACACCAAGATTTTTATGTGGAAACTTAGTTAAGGGAAAAACCATGGTGGGGGTTAACCCACAAGAAATTATACTCTATTAAAAGTATTACAAATGGGGAAGGCACATGCCTTCGGGCTCACTGCTCAAAGAGGCTCACTTCCTACAGGAGGCTCATTGCCTACAAGAAATGATTACAAGAAGATTACAGTATGTTTGAACTAATGAATAGCATCTACCAATGCAAAAGTTTAGTTCTAGTTAAATACAAAATACTGATCTTACACACTTCATCCTTACTCTACCTTGTTTCACTCTTCGGTCATAATCTAAGCTTAGATATTCACCTTTGCACTTCTTTCTGCCTTTTTCACACTTACTCCATCATCACACCATACATCCACACCCCAAAACACTTGAATCCATCAACTATATATATGCACATCAAGAAATTCAATCAACTATAGTTAGCTTCAAGAAAACATAGAACATTTATTAAGAAGTCTGCTCTGTCGGTTGAATCCATGCTCAAACAATAACACGGACCAAAAACTTATGTTCTCAAATCATCAATCATGTTGGCCAATACTATTGATTATCACAAATTACTTAACTAAAAACCTTTATTTATCCTGACCAAGATCAAATACTAGGTCGACCTATTCTTCTTATGACATACTGACTAACTAGAACCCAATACTCAGATACTTATAACTTTTGAATCCTTAATCATCAGAGGCTAAATTTCTAGATTTAGATAATCCTACTAGTCCTTATCACTCCCTCAGGTCCGTATCACACTGTGACTTACCACTGAAGAGATATGGACTAAGATACTAGACCTTATTACATGCTTTATTTCTAACTACCTGGACTTAGACAAATCTTCACTCTAACTTCTGGTATGATCCATTGGTGTAATGCAGATGTATGAGATGGATTTAGTTGCCATCACTAACAACACCTGACATTCCTAGCAATGTCTCTTCCCAATAAATAGAGCCTGTCTCATGCACTTCTATAAGATTGTCATCAGCCATAAGTATGGTAGGCATAAAACATGGTTCTAAAGAGGAAACAAATATCATGTTAGGAAGCCATGTGGTTCAAAGCACCTCAGTCAATTATCCAAGTGTCAGAGTATGAAGCAGCTACAAGTAGAGCCTTGCCCTTTCCTTTCCCCTTACACTTTTCTATGTCCTTTTTAGACCCTTCTGATGAACCCTATTTGATAGAATCAAGCTCCTAGACTTTTTTTTCTCAAGAAGATGTGAAAGATGATCAATTTGTTTCTTTAAACACTTGTGTTCATCATGTTCAGGATTCTTACAATAAGAAAAATTGACCCTCTCTTTCTTAGATTGATCAACTTTTAATGAAGAGATCTAACTAGCTACATTTAGAGAAACAATTTTGAGATCTTTCTTCTTTTCTCCCTAGTTCCTTTGTTTCTTATCCTATTTGCCAGTCACTTTTTGTTCTTTTGTGCCTTGATTTGCAACCGAGGCAAGTGACTTAGAGGATTTAATTGTACTCATTCGAATTAGTTTACCTTGCTCCTTAGTGAGTTTTGTAGAAAACTCATCTAGAGAAGGCATTTTATAGTTTGAAACTAGGGCATTCTGTTGTGCCTCGCACACATGCTCCATTTCAAAAATAGGGACCCCCTCCTTCAAATTTGGTCTAGAGTGTCAAGTAGATTTTTTCAGCTCCTAAGTAGTCAAGTGGTCAAATGTACTTTTGTCATATCAGAAAGATGGTGTTGAAAATCATTTCAAAGGTTTGCTAAGATTAGGATCTTTGTATTTCTTCTAGTGGCTTTGAATTGTCCTTTTGCACTAAATCTAGTCTTAACTGACTCTTGCATTGAATTGCCCTCCAACCGTTCTCTGTGCTATAAACCTTCGCAATTGACTCTAGCACTATTTTCCTCCTGATGGACCTTAGCGCTAGAAAACATTTTCTCTGACTTGTGCTACATTGTTCGATTACCAAATAAGTCAGAGGATACCGAAAACCCCTCATATTTGAAGGGCCTCAAAACCCTACAAATAACACAAAGACAAGTTCACTACCATAGTGCTAAAGTGGTCGTCTACCGACCAAGTCCGTCACACCCGATTTCCCCACCAAAGAGACCTAGTTAGGAGTGACAAAAAGTTGTGCAAAACCCTAATACCCTAAATCGTCCAACTGACATAGCGTACAATCAACATTAATGGCAATTTAGTTAGGGCAATATAAGCATTTTTGCACTAATTGAGCTCATTTCACATTTTCAATGAAAACTTTTGAGAGCTCCTACTATTTACAAGACCATCGACCATTGATTTCAGCCAGCAAACGCTCCTTGCCTATGCACCTTGAATGCTTCCCACTTCAGCTATATTAGGTAGGATCCTAACTCACCTTAGGGTTTCCTTTTCATACAGTTAGGGTTTTACTTCTTTCAAGCATGTTTTCTTCCAGCAAAGAATTTAGGCATATAGCTAGGGTTTCATATTTAGAAGTGTTCATTTTTTTAAAACCCTAGTTTAAACTCTTTAGGTGAAATATGATGTTGATCACCATAGGTGAAGTTGAATAAAAGTTGCAAGACTTAGCCAAAATTTGAGTACATTTTGAACCTATCCCCAAATTTGGTTAAAACAGCTAGGTTTTGTGCCCAAAAAGAGTCTGACCAACTTGCAAAACTTTAATTCATCCAGTTGGTCGGTGGTCATTAGAACCCACATCAAAGCCTTGAGCACATTTAGCGTTAAAATTTTGATCCTCCAACCCTCGTACAAAGTTCTCATTTTAACTGACTAGGTTAGTGAGATCCAAAAGCCTTGCAAAATCAAGGAGTTTATTTTGCGCTAAAAACATCTTACACTAAGCTTGCGCTAAATGACCTTCTAATTGACTTGCTCAGATGCCTACGAAATCTCTGCTAGTCAGTGGCTACCAAAACTTCCACTGAGAGCAAAGATAGTAACCTTGTGCTAAAAATAGTTTCATCTGACTTCACGCTGAAACCTGCCACCACTAACTTGGTCGGTTGACTCCAAATCCCACGTAGGTCGGACAAGCCCAAATCATATGCAAATGTAATAAAAGTTATCTCAATTGTCTTGTGGTAGAATCACAACTAACTAACTGAGTAACTAACTCAAGTTAGTATCCTCAGAAATCTGTGTAGGTTGGTTGACCTCAAATCCCGCATAAGACATTGAAAACTTAGTGGCCAGTTCAACCTGATTTCCCCGCTGAGGTTGGTTGACCTCAGAAATAGCGCTTTTATGTTTGTAGGTCAGATGATCCTAAAATTAGCATAAATAATGCAAAATGATCATTTTTAAGGAATTTTCAAAGGGAGAAATGTCTTATAGGATGTAATTGATGACTGCAAATGATGAATGTTGAGGTTTCATATGCTTTAAATGGGTTTTTTTGCAGTTTTGAAATTTTTTTCATACATTGGTGTTGAATTGCCTAAACTTAGATTATGAGATGAATGCAATGTAAATAAAGGTCAGATTCCTATTCTTTTAAGGCATGTCAGTAGCATAGCAAATGCATTACAAATTCATTAATTTTTGGTAAGGTTGAAGTCTATTAATCCACTTCACAATGAAGAACCTAAACTTGGGAGTTAGTGAAATCTCTCAAAGTATCAAGCTTATAAGGTCTAGTCCTACAGGTTAGATGATTTCCCAGAAGTCATGAAGTACGAATTCAAGGGCATTCCTCTAAAGATAAAGATTCATTCTGGATGGAGTGATGTAGGAGATAAAGATCTGGGTCACATAGACTTGGATGACTTCAGACTGAGAACCTTTGGCCCAAATCCAACTCCTAGGGCCAAAACACTAAAAGACAGTGGTATTGCATAAGCTACTGCCTTCCCCATCTTAGTGCAGTGTGCAGAGCTGATAGTAACATGTGAAAATAGATATGATATCATGATAAGGCCAATCCAAACCACCAATGGGGATATCCTGGCTAATTTGAGTCCACCTTCTTTGGCTGAGACTTTTGAATGATACTTTCACAATGTATATAACAAGGTTGGTACAAGGCAACACAACCCTAAGCATTTCCATAGAAGCCATGAATGAGGTGACCAAATATGGAAGGTGGTATATCCAATTTGAAAAGTTTACATATCAAAGGGTGCAAGGTCTCACTCGGATAGCTTACAAACTTCCTAGATACCCTGATGATAAGATAGTCCTATTGGAACTATCTAGGCAATTGATCCCCTATGCTGAGAAACTCAAGCAGTTGCATAGAACCAGTGTACAGTTTCCCATCAGGTTTGGCAAGGGGAATTATGCATGTCCTTCATTGGCAACTGCTGATCATTCAGATAAAGAACTTCAACTTCTTAACCTCTACTACTACAATGCAGGGTATCACTTTGATCCAAATAAAGTGATGGAGAGGTTTGTAAGAAAAAAGTTTTTTCACAAGATACATATTGAGGACTTCTAGGCCAACAATATGGATGATTACAAGGTAATGAAAAAGGCTGACATCATTGCAGTGCCTGACTAGTTGGAGGATGATGAGAATGTTATGGTCAGAGGAACCTAGGAAGCCTAATACCATCAACCAATCTCACTACCAAATTAAGCCAATACAAAGGAAAGTTCTCTAGATATTATAATGAAAGAACCAATCAGGGTGAGCAAGGCCTATGTAAGAGGCTAGGTAGCTACTTTGGAGAGACAAGGAGTGTAACTTACATACGCTGCACTAGAATTAGACAAAGACTCTAGAGTTGAAGAGGATGAGGCAATCAACATCATAGATGAGGCAGAGCCAGTTCTAATGCAAAAATCAGATAGAGAAGAGCATACACCTTTGGCAGAGAAGGCAAAGAAAGGTAAGAAACCATCTACAAAGCCTCCTAAGAAAGATCAATCCCCTTCTACAAGAACAAGAGCCTCGAAGAAAAAAGATATGCCAAGTGGTCCTGGAGAGGGCTCCAAAACTAAGGAAATCAAGGTGAAGAAGGTTACTGAAAATGGTGCTACAACTCAAGATGACACAAGTCTGCCATCCTCCCCAGCCCCTGTTGTCCCAACTGAAAGCATAGCTACCTCCACTTCCATAGCCACTGCTATTGTTCAGACTTCCATGGCTTCTACCACTGCTGCATCTACTACACCTACAACCTCAGCCACTATTGTTCAAGAAACTACCCCTGCTACCACCTTGCCTACCTCAACCATTTCAACTACTTCTTTCTCATTGGTAATATCTTCTAAAGCCCCCAGTAGTCCTATTTCCTCTATTTCTGCCACCTCATGTTCTTCTACCACTACCATACCTTTAGCTTCCACCTCTTCCACTCAATTATCCGCTACCACAGAATTACCTCCCATTTCTACCATTCTTTCACCTTCTCTTCCTTTACCATCACTATCCATTCCCTCACCCCTTGTCATTTATTCCACTCTATCAGTAGTGTTGGCTAATTTAACACAAACAAACTTGACTGCACTACCCATATCTTTTGCTAGTCCTATGTCTCAGACACCCATGAATTAAGACTCAACTTCCTTGGTTGTGCCTTTACTGCTAGGAATTGACAAAGTATGTGCAGAATTGGGTCTACAAGAGCTAGAAACTAAATTATCACCTAAGGTAGAGAAAGATACATTGGTTGAGGTGAGTAATGAAATACCAGATGAATCTTTGGCTAAGGCAGTTAGTATTAAAGTGCTTGATACATCTGACACTCCACCGAAGAAAGGTTAGACAGAGGAAGTCTTCAAGTCAGCAAAAGGAAATGTAATGGTAAACTAGAGAAACCTGGCTGGTGAAGAAGAAAAAGAGGTAAATCAAGATAAGGAGTCAGAGCAAGAGAAGGGATCACTTGAAGAGCCTACCAAAATTGATGGCAAACCACTTAATTAAGTAAGCCATCTTCTTCAGTACTTTGGCGGAAAAATAGAGTGGCATATCCCAAGCCACAAGTGGCAATAATGTAATTAGATATGAGCACAATCCTATCATAGACTCAAAGGATAAAGAAGTAGAAGAAAGAAAAAGTGTAGACAAGAATTTATAAAGATGAGACAAGATCTAGAATTACAGAAATAGTTGTCCCTCCGGAAAATACAAACAAGGAACAAATTAGAGTTGAAGAATATGTTATTTCAATGGTTGATTTGGGGCCAACCACTCATACTTAGAGGGTTGATGAATTTAAGGGATCAGTCACCTCAATCTTAGAATAGTTGGATAAAGATGAGTTGTCAAAAAAAGAATTGAAGCAGCAAAATGAAGAGCTTCAAACCTACCTGTAATTCTTGATCAAACCGGTTGATGCAAGAGGAGATATAAGGATAGTGCCTACTTTCCTGTCTACTAATGAAATGGCAAAACTTGGTGAGGTAATAGCCAAGTCACAAGGGATTGAGCATTGGCTAATCAGAGTATTTGAGAAAGGATGTGAAATTATTGATGCTTCTACCCAGGCACATAAGAAGCTAGTTGAACTTCATGAGAAATGGAAAGATCTATTGAGGAATGTGACTCATTCGATGAGTATTACTCTCACATGTTTCCTTGAATAAAGAGCATTAGAGATTTGCTAGCATAAACCTTAGTGGTTGAAAACATTATGATTGGAGATAAATTGTCAAAAGCTATTGAGTGGTATCAACAGCTAAATTTGGGAAAGGAAAGTTTTGAAAACATAAAAGAAGCCTACAAGCTAGTGGATGAGGAACTATGGTCTCTAATATATGATATTAATGATTCTCTAAGAGATTGCCTAGAAGAGGCTTATTACGACTATGAGCCTTATGATTTCGAGAAATGCAAAAGAAAATTACATAAGGTCATTTTTTAGAGTACTGAACTAGCTATGGAAGACAGATTGGATAAAGTTAGTGACCTCAGGGCTAAGTTCAAGGCATTCTAGAAGGCTGGGGTAGAAATAGAAAAGATGTACAACAGATTCAGTCAGGAACTGGAAATGTTTGAGTATCGGGTTAACCATTTGAAGAATCTAGATCCCTTAGAGATCAATCCAGCCCTTAAAGCATGGCTCAACTACCATAATAAGCTGGCAGAAGAGGACAAAATTAATTGGATGAAGTGCCTTGATGTGTTTTTTTAATATTCTGGAATGTAATCTTGTAATAATTGTAAATTACTATATTTGGGACAACATGTGACTTTATTTTGTCTCTTCTATGCTTTAAAAATGTTCTTTTCTATTAATATATTGAGTTGGCTAGTCAAATTGACTAGATTCAATGTATCTGGGAACTTTTTTTTGTCTTTTTCATAGAAGACAAAATGTAATTGGGGAATTGATATGGGCTATTGTTTATGCATTTATTGATGTAATCTGGACCACCGTTGTCGAGTTAATATCCACCGTTCATTTGAAAAAATTGGTATGCTGCTTTCCTATATAAAGGGCTGCCATTTCTACTATTTGTAAGAGAGAATTTGATGTCGAATTGTTGACAATTTGCCATTTGAAGTAATACAAAGCAAGTTTCTACAAGTGTTTTGAGAATTTGTCTCTTTTATTGATTCATTTTGGTTTTCATGGTTCACCTCTTGCTCTTCCAAAATTAATTAGTTGTTCTTTTATAATGTTCATGGTTGGATGAAAGTATTTGATGAATACTCTAAGTCCATACTTTTAGTTATTTGCTAATGGTAGATAGTTGTGCAAAGTTGGTTTGGGCTGATCATTTATGCTAATGTTTAATTACATTTCACAAGCTAAATTGCGCCATTTATTGGGTATTTAACAAATGAATGTAATATGAAAATCTTTCAATTTCCATTGAAGATAGCATCATTTTCTACAGTGTTGTAACTTTAATATTCAGTTTGGTAACTCATAAAATTGGTTAAGTTTTAGAGTATTTGTCTACTTAAAGTAACCCATACATTGTGAATGTCAGTTAGGATTTCTCTAAAACCCTAACCTCTTTTATATTTTCTTTGAAAACCATTATTAGATTAGGAATTTCAGTAGCATCTTACATTGTATTATCAGCTAAAAATCATAAAAGGATTTATGTGTATTTGCTGTTTCAACTTGAAGATCTATAGATTGCATGTAAGACCCCTTGTAGGCATAGCTAGAACATACCAACTGAGAGATTCCAAGCAAGCTAAGACCTAGCTGTATTATCCTTAAAGTAGTCTTACTTAGGGTAGGATACTTTTCAAGAGGTGTGAAACCAGCAATCACACATGCGTTGCTATGTGTTAAAACACTCATCAACAAAATTGGCACTAGAAGGAGGGCAGACAAAGAATTATTTCCCTCTTCAAAAAATCAACAAGTCTGGGGACCAGACAAAGACATACCAGATCTAGCTCAACTGGAGAGGAGCTGCTGTGTCTGATAGAATTTAGGCACACAAGAAGGGATCAAGGAATACCAAGGGTACCAAGAGCTTAGTCAGCCCTAAGGAACATTGTTGTACCACCAGTCATGGCCTTTTTCATAGCAAACAATCAGTCCCCATTCTGGTTCAATGATTATCATGGCATGCCAAAGAACCTAGAGAAGTTCAATTCCAAATTTAGAGTGAATGACCCAGACAAAACCGTAGATGAGCACATTAAAATATTTGAAAGTAACATGTTTATGCTGTAGGTATAGTACGAGGATGTGATATGTCAGTTGTTTCCTTATTTTTTACAAGATGAAGCATATTATTGGTTTGCTAACCTCCATGCAACATCCATAAACTCATGGAGGGGTTTAAAAAGTGTGTTTCTAGATAGGTTCTAGATGCCCACCACCCCAGCTGATCTCTATAGGTCTTTTGTGGAAATCTGTCAAGGTGAAGGCGAGATGATAAGTTCTTTCAACAATAGATTCCAGAAAGCTTTCAGTCATTTGAAAGATTCGTACACTATAGGGCAACCCGCAACCTTGCCTATTTATTATATAGCCCTAGATAAACTTACATACATGTCTACAAGGAGAGTTGATCCCATTCCCACTACTTTAGCTCAAGTGTATTCCACAATTGTCACCGTAAGTAGCTAACTAGGACAAACAACCACTGGTCCACTGAATCATATAGGTCATGTAGCCATGCCTAATCAAATACCTATGATTAATCAAGCCTTGGCCAACCATACCCCGATGATGAATCCAATCCCTAACCCAAATACAACATAGGCTTTAGTAGTACATCCGGGAATCCTAGTAGTTGAAATGTCTCCTACACAAATACCTTTCTTACAGTCTTCAGAGGCATCCAAGGAAAAATAAGATAGAGATGATATCAAAGAGTTAGTTGAGAAAATCAAGAAGCTCACTACAGAAGTTACCCACCTCAAAAACCAAAATGCCTATATATAGTAAAGGGGGTAGAATCAGAAACATTTTTAGAAACAAAATTAGTCATAGTTCCAAAGTCAAAATTAGAATCAATACCAAAATCAAAATTTTCAGCAGTGGTCAAACTAGTCTTGGAACATAAGACCTAATAATGGAGGGGTACCATCACCCTTGGAGAATCAGAACAATGATACTAGACCTCTGGGTCATGTGATGTTAGTTGAGGTAGTTTTGTCTACTTGGTGCAAACTGCACAATACGAACGCCCATTCTTAACTAGACTACCCAGAATTCTAGATCACATCCAGTATCTTCTAGATGGAGATTCAAAATGCTAAAAAATAGGAGACCCCACCAATAGGGTATGAAATCATTCCTTCTCAGAGGTATGACACTACTCTAGTACTTGATAGTTATACATTTCCATTTCAAGATGATAATCAGCCTGAGGAAGAAGAGTCTAAAGAGGTCAATGCTTATCAGCAATATAACAAAACCCCATATAACTTGAGAAGTAGTAAACCTAAGGGTCCTTTTACAACATCCATTCCCCTGAATAGCTATCAAATTCCACCAGACCTAAAAGCTTCTAATAATCTTGAGCCCCCGAAAGTCACACATCAGCCAGTGTATAAAGGAGCTGCTGCTGAAAATTCTCAATGGTCTGACATAGTAAAAATGGGGTAGTATGTTGCTAAAGAACTTAAGAAGATGAAGGTTAGTCTTTCTATTAATGAGTTGCTTAAAATACCTAAGGTTAGGATGTCTTTCTTTCAATATATGGGTGTTGGGATCAAAATTGATTATGTACAAAAGGGAACCATCACCAAGGATAACATTGATAAGGGTAAGGAAAGAGTACATGTGACTGATGTGGAATAGAAGATGACATTGTACAAAGACAAAAGGGAAAGCCCCCTTTCCTCTTCACACTTAGAATATTCAACAGGAACCTTCATAACTGTTTAGTGGATTCTTGTGCTTCCATGAATGTAATGCCATTATCAGTCTATAAAGCGCTAGGTCTCACACCAGCCAAGTCCTCTAGGAAGGTGACACAACTAGATAAGACTGAGGTGAATGTAGTAGGTGAGTTGAATAGGATACACATGCAGCTAGATTCCAATCCAAGAGTACAGCAATATATAGATATTCCAGTAGTAGACATTATGGATCAGTATGGTATGCTCTTGAGTAGGGACTAGTATAGAACTTTAAATCATTACATGGCAACTGACTTTTCTCATATGTGGCTACCATGGAAGTGATTGGCCAACTAGATACGTTTTGAAAGAGAACCAAAGATGAAACATATGATTACGGAGTACAACCAACTCAACAAGATTTTATTCTCAGAAGTTGATTTGGGGGTTTATCTTCCTCATTTCAATCAAACAAATGAGATTCTTATGCTGAGTTGCCATAGATTCCCCAATCCTCCACTTACAGAAAAACTAGAAAGTAGACAAGCATATGTTCAATCAGATATAGGGAACTCCTCAGAAGAGGATAAACCATGAATATTCGAAGGATTCCATGATTTCGTGGTGAAATTCTTAAGGGATCAAACTGCTATTGGAAACTAGATTCAAATGGAAGAGTTATTACTGCCCAATTGGTGCTGCATACATGATGCATTGCATCCTGAGTTTACTTGCTAGCTTTGTCAAGAGGCAGTGGAACAAGTGCAAAGATAACTAAAAATTCCCATTGTCCCGAAAGAGGTACCAGTTGCTAAAAAGAAGGAAGAACTAGAGCCTTAGCCTCACAAGAAAAATTTGTCAAAATAGGGTGAAAACAATAAAGATTTTCACCTATGGACCTTAAGGTTTGATGGATCAAGATGTAGACAAGGATCCAAAGTAGGTGTTGAGTTAATTAGTCCTACTAGAAGCTCCTATCTAGAATCACATAGATTTCAAATTCCATGCATGAACAATGTAACTAAGTATGAGGCATTGGTGCAAGGATTATTGATGGCACTCCAAAAGAAAGTCAGAATTCTTCAGGTGTTTAGAGATTCAGAGTTAGTAGTGAAACAAGGAAGCAATACTCATGTAGTGATAAGAGGTTGAATAGGTATAGAAATAGATTCTGGGATTTGATAGAATGCTTTGATGGTTTTAATATCCAATTGATCCTGAGAAGACAAAATCATGTCGCCGATGCTCTAGCTCAAACAAGTACATTAGAGCTGACATCCATGCTAGGGTTGAAGAAATTTTCTGTTGAATTTATTACCACCCCATCTATACCAGATAATGTTATAAATTTTTAAGTCTTTGAGGATGATTAGCACATAATTAACTTCCTTCCTTCTTCTAATGTTTTCACTATTCAAATAATAGATGAAGAAGAGATGGAACCTGCCAAAATGGATTTAGAAGGGGTACTAAACTTGAAAACAAATACAATTCCATGAGGAATGGTAGAACTAGAAAGACTATTTGATTCATACAACTTAGGAACCCAAAGCAAAGAAGGAGAATCTCCAGGGGAAAGTGTGATCCGTATAACTTGGGAATAGAACAAGATGTTAAGAATGTATTCATTGGGAAGGCTAGTACTAAAGAAAAAAAGACAGACATTTCATAAATTAAGAGATTACCATGAGGTTATAGCATGGAGCTATGAAGACCTAAAGACATACGACACATCAATCATCATGCACACCATCCCATTGAAGCTAGGAGTGAAACCATTCAGGCAGAGACAAAGGCCAATGAATGCCCTATTGGAACCACTAATTTTCAAAGAAGTTCATAAACTATTATCAGCAAGGATAATATTTTCTATCACACATTTCACATGGGTAGCAAATTTAGTTCTAACCTGAAAGAAAAATGGGGAAATCAGGCTTTGTGTTGACTTTTGAAACTTAAATCGGGCATCTAAGAAAGATAATTACCCGCTACCATCATTGGATGAAGTATTGCAGATTGTTAATGGATCCCAGATGATGTCCTTTGTGGATGGGTATTTAGGATATAACGAGGTGGTGGTAAACTATGAAGACAGATTGAAGACATCCTTCACATGCAAATGGGGCAGTTACGCATATCGTCGAATGCCATTTGGTCTAATAAATGTTGGTGCCACCTTTCAACGAGCGATGGACATTGCTTTTAGGGGATTAGTTGGGAAGTGTATCATTATTTACATCGACGACCTCACGGTGCTCGTAAAGAGGTGAGAAGATCATGTGGTAGATTTTATGGAAAGTGTTGCAGCGATGCAAAGACTATGGTATATCATTCAATCCCAAGAAATGTATCTTTGGAGTAACTGAAGGGAAGTTGCTGGTGCATGTGATATCTGAACAGGGTATATCTATTGACCAAGACTGAATCCAAGCAATACTGAAAATACCTCCGTAGCTAGCAAAAAGGAACTCAAGTCATATTTTGGTAAGATCAACTTTGTGCACAAGTTCATTACAGGTTTTTCTAAGATAGTCCAGCCTCTTAATGCCATGTTGAAGAAAGATGCTAAAATGGATTGGATTCTAGAGGCTAAAGCTACCTTTGTAGAAATTAAACAAGCTATAGCCAATGCACCTATCTTGGTAAGTCCAGATTACAATTTACCATTTCAAATTTACTCATTTGCTTCCAAGCATACTTGTGCTACAATGTTGACACAAAAAAGATCAGTAGATGATGAAAGGCCCATTGCATTCATGAGCACTCCATTGAAAGACATAGAGTTAAGATACCCAAATGTGGGAAAACAAGCCTACGCTTTGGTAAAGGTAGTCAAGAAGTTCCATCACTACATCCTAAGAAGTCAAGTAATCGCCATAGTCCCATATGCTATAGTTAAAGCGCTATTGATGCAAAGTGAACTGGGAGAATGGAGAGGCAAATCAGTCACCATCCTGTAAGAGTTTGATATAGATATTCAACCCATGAAATTTGTAAGAGGTCAGGCACTGACTAGAACAATGGCTGAGGTAGAAACATGTTTATTATCTCAGTAGTACTTGTTAGAGGATGTTTCAAGCTATGAATGGTACATAGATATCATATTTTATCTACTTAATCAATGTTTTCCACCATAGTGGAAATCAGCTCAAAGAAGAGCACTCAGACTAAAAAGTAATAGCTATATGATAAAAGGATCAGTTCTTTATAGGAAGAATCACGAGGGGATCTATCTAAGGTGTTTAGACAAGTCAGAAGTAGACCAAGTGTTGACCAATTTTCTTGAGAAATTTGGGATAGGTCATGGATCAGCTCACTCAACTGCTAATTAGATTCTCTGTGCTGGATATTACTAGTCCACCTTATTCAAAGATGCACATTCACATGTAAGAACATGTCATATCTATCAGACCGTTGCACACTGAGAATGACATGCCGCCATGCCCTTGCAACTAGTGGTGGATGTACGACTATTTTCTCAGTGGGGCCTCGACTTCATTGGTATGATCAATTTGCCCTCCTCTATAGGCCACAAGTATATTCTAACCACTACTAATTATTGCACCTGATGGTCTAAGGCAATAGCTTGTAAACAATGCACCACAGAGGTAGTTATTGAATTTGTTGAAAAGCATATTATCACTAGGTTTGGATGTCCATTTTCTTTAGTTTGTGATAATGGCCCTGCCTTTTCATCATTGTGTTTTTCTAATTGGGCATTTGATTATGGACTCACCCTAAAATTCTCATCCAATTACTATCCACAAGGAAATGGGTTAGATGAATCAACGAACAAAAATCTGCTTGAAGTCATTAAGAAACTATTAGACAAAACCCTAGGGACTGGTACACTTAGCTTAAATTTGCCTTATGGGCTGATAGAATCTGACACAAAGCTGCCCTAGGCACATCACCCTATCACCTAGTTTATGGGGTTTAACCCATCTTTCCTGTTCATTTGAGGATCCTCGTTCTACAATTCATGCAAGACTATCTTGAAACTGATGATCAATTGTCCTCCCAATTATCCTAGTTGCTACACCTTGAAGAGAAATGAGATGCTACCATAGAGAACTTTGCTAAACACCAGGGTGTGGTAAAATGATGGTTCAACAAAAGAGCAAAAGTCAAAGCCTTCCACATTTCTGATTTAGTCCTGTATTGGGATAAAGCTCATGAGAAGACAGGAGAACATGGTAAGTTTGATAAGCTTTAGCTAGGTCCATATCAGATCTATGAGATCCTTGGAGACAACACATATCAACTCAAGAGCCTTACTAGTCAGGAGCTTCCATTGCCCATCAATGGTCAATTCCTAAAGCACCACTTTCAGGCTTGAGAGGTAGTAATGCCTCATCCTAATGTAGATAGTTAGGTTGTTTGCCCGCTTTGATAGAATAGGTTGTTGTTAGATTAGATTTGCTTTCTTGCCTTCACTTTTCATAGTTGCTAGATGTTTTTCTTAGATTAGTTGTCGTCTTGGTTTTGCTTTCTCTTGCTGCACTTCCTTTTTCTTGGGGTCTTTGTTTCTAGAGAGTGGTGGCAGTTATGCAGACTTGCAAATGCTTCTTGGTTGGGTAGATAATCTTGAGTCTTTATTTGAGAAGCCAAGGTTCTACTTAAGTCTCACCGTGGGCTCCACTATTATGCTAAGGAGTATGATGTCTGTTCATAGGAAATGAGTCATTAGTTGGTGTGCCTGAAGTATTTTCTAACCATATATCTCTCACACTTTAAATGATCTTGAAGTAGCTGAGCAATTTTGAGTGATCTTGTGTTAAGTGAAAGGGTTGGCTTCCTATTCTACCACATGCACTATCAGTCCTAAAAAAAGGGCAGGTGGCACTAAGTGTTACTAGCCTATATTGGGTAAGAATAAAAAGTGTTTTTCAACACCAGACCCATTGTAGTGCATCAGAAAAGAGATTACCAATTGAAAATTCTCACAAAATATATTGTTCAAGAAATGATTATCATCAATTACCATTGCATCAGAAACACTATGGGAAAATCTATTTACTTCCCTCAAGGCTCGTCACATCTCAACATTTGAGCATTTGTTCATGGTAGAATGGTCCCAACTTCATAGCTTGTCACAAAGGATTTTGGATAAACTTAGTTGCCAATGGATGGGAATGAATACAATTACACACACTCAGGTTTTTAGGATGTGGATGGTTGCACTAGTTAGTGATCTTGGATTTTTTGATAAGGTATCATGCTTTTTCGTTTAATATGTGGGAAACATAGAGATTCTAGGTTCAAACTAAAAGTTTATCATCAAAATGCTCGGGAGCATTTCCCAGTAGAGTCGCCATTTGTTGTGCCTCGTACACACACCCCATTTCAAAAATAGGGACCCCTCCTTCAAATTTGGTCTAGAGTGTCAAGTAGGTTTTTTCACCTCCTAAGTAGTCAAGTGGTTAAATGCACTTTTGCCATATCAGAAAGATGATGTTGAAAATCATTCCAAAGGTTTGCTAAGATTAGGATCTTTGTATTTCTTCCAGTTGCTTTGAATTGTCCTTTTGCACTTAATCTAGTCTTAACCGACTCTTGCACCGAACTGCCCTCCAACTAACCTTTGCACTATAAACATTTGCAACCTGTAGACACCCAAATTTGTCCCAAATCTGTCCATGTCTAGCAACACCTTGTTAAATCATTATCCATTAAGCCAATTAATTAAATAAATTTTATTTATTGAATTAAAATCCCATCCTCATCCTACTTAGCTAATTAATTAAATAAATTTTATTTATTTAATTAATTTCACATGCATAATCCCATTCATCCTCATACTCAGCCAATTAATTAAATAAATTTTATTTATTTAATTAATTCCACATCATATCTTATCCCATTCTATTCATTTATCCTATTAATTAAATAAATTTAATTTATTTAATTATTATCTAACTCATATCCCAACTAATTCAAATATTTTATTTGAATTAAACACTCATCTTTTATCATATTCCAACACTTGTCCAGTCAATCATGTGTTGTTATACAACTTTCATTCATATCCTTCACATGCACAACTAATGGGACCTAAATTTAGTATCTTTCAATCCTAGCCATTCATATAGCCTCTGAATCTCCACCGTCAATTGATCTTGGTTGAGTCCTATATAAACACCCTCTCATTCCATATGAGACATCCAACAATCATATAGCACCTACATTATCATCTTGAGCATCTTGAGCATTCATTTGAGCTTTTTTATCATCTATCATGGCAGCTTTCAGCTTTGCAATTGTTCATTGTTGAAGAAGCAGTCCACATCTCTTAAACAAGGAATCGCACGGTCTAGGTGATGTTTTGCTTGAATTGCATTATTCTTTGATTTCATTTAGATTAGATTCTTTGATGATGGTAGGGTTAGGGTTTCATGGCTATGCTTGATCTTCTAAACCTGACTTTTCACCTATCACACAACCAACTCTGGTGCTATTTTCCTCCCGATAGACCTTAGCACTAAAAAACATTTTCTTTGACTTGCGTTGCAATGTTTGATTATCAACTAAGTCAAAGGATATGAAAACCCCACCTATCTAAAGGGCCTCAAAACCCCACAAATAGCACAAAGACAAGTTTGCTACCACAACTCTAAAGTGGCTATCTACCGACCAAGTGCGTCACACCCAATTTCCCCACCAAAGAGACCTAGTCAAGGGTGACTAAAAGTCACGCAAAATCCTAATACCCTAAATTGCCTGATCAACATAGTGTACAATCAACATTAATGGCAATTTAATAAGCACAATATAAGCTTTTTTGCACTAATTGAGCTCATTTCACATTATCAATGACAACTTTCGAGAGCTCTTGCGATTTACCAGACCATCGACCACTAATTTCAGCTAGTAAATGCTCCCTACCTGTGCACCTCAAAAGCTTTCCACTTCAGCTATACCAGGTAGGATCCTAACTCACCTTAGGTTTTCTATTTCATATGGTTAGGGTTTTGCTATTTTCAAGCATGTTTTCTTCCTATAAAGAATTTAGGCATACAACTAGGTTTTCATATTTAGAAGGGTTCATTTGTTTCAAACCCTAGTTTAAACTCTTTAGGTGAAATGTGATGTTGATCACCATAGGCAAAGTTGAATAACTGACAAGACTTAGCCAAAATTTGAGCACATTTTGAACCTATCCCCAAACTGGATAAAACAGCTAGGTTTTGCACCCAAAAGGACTCCGAATGACCTACAAAACTTTAATTCATCCAGTCAGTTGGTGGTCATCAAAACCCACGCTGAAGCCTTGAGCAAATTTAGCATTAAAATCTCAATCCTCTAACCCCCATAAAAGTTCTCATTTTAATTGAGTAGGTCGGCAAGATCTAGAAGCCCTGCAAAATCCTACAGTTTATTTTGTGCTAAAAACATCTTGCACTGACCTTGCACTAAATGACCTTCTCATCGACCTGGTCGGATGCCTAAAAAATCTCTACGAGTCGGCGGCTACCAAAACTTCTTTTAAGAGCAAAGATAGTAACATTGCACTAAAAATGGTTTCATCTGACTTCGCCCTGAAACCTGCCACCATTGACTCGGTCGGTTGACTCCAAATCTTGTATAGGTCTGACAAGGCCAAATCCCACACAAACATAGTAAAAGTTATCTCAGTTGTCTTGCGCTAGAATCCTAACTGACTAACTAAATGACTAACTCAAGTCGGTATCCTCAGAAATCTATGCAGGTCGGTTGACCTCGAATCCCATGCAAAACATTGAAAACACAAAACATTCAAAACACAGTGGTCAGTTGAACCTAATTTCCCTGTTGAGGTTGGTTGACATCAGAATTAGCGCTTTTATGTCTGTAGGTCGGATGACCCTAAAATTAGTGTAAATAATGCAAAATGATCATTTTTAAGAAATTTTCAAAGGGAGAAATGTCTGATAGGATGTAATTGATCACTGCAAATGATGAATGTTGATGTTTCATATGTTTTAAATGGGATTTTTTGTAGTTTTGAAGTTTTTTGCATACATTGGTGTTGAATTGCCTAAAGTTAGATTGTGAAATGAATGCAATGTAAATAAATGTTAGATTCCTATTCTTTTAAGGCATGTCCATAGCTTAGCAAATGCATTACAAATTCATTAAGTTTTGGTAAGGTTGAAGTCTATTAATCCACTTGACAATGAAGAACCTAAACTTAGGAGTTAGTGAAATCTCTCAAAGTATCAAGATTATAAGGTCTAGTGCTGTAGATTAGATCACTACCCGAGCTCAAGCAATGAAGTATGAATTCAAGGTTATTCCTCTAGAGACAAAGATTCATTCCAAATGGAGTGATGTGGGAGATACAGATCTGGGTCACATAGACTTGGATGACTTCAGACTGAGAACCTTTGGCCCAAATCCAACTGCTAGGGCCAAAACACTAAAAGACAGTGGTATTGCACAAGATGTTGCCTTACCCACCTCAGTGCAGTGTGCAGAGCTGATAGTAACATGTGCAAATAAATATGATATCATGACAAGGACAATCCAAACCACCAATGGGGATATCTTGGTTGATTTAAGTCCACCCTCTTTGGCTAAGACTTTTGCCATCCCATGGCACACAATAATGACCATGCCAGACAAACGAGGATCAGAGAAAACCTATAACAATGATGTAAATGGATGCAAAAAATACATGAATGATCATTGGGTGAAAAGTAGAAGGTCTTCCATGAGAAAATTGCCCCAAGTACTATGCAGAAGTGACTTCCATGATGAGATAGGGGATTTAACAACTTTTTAAAGTAGAATATATGGTTTACCTACAACCTCCACTTTTGAAGAGTGGATGTTCATCATCATAATTGAGATATTGGAAGGAACTAATTTCCACTGGTCCCAAATTCTTAGTGATAACATTCATGAATCCTTTAGCAACTTCAAAGAGAAAATATTCTTCAAATGAACATCCTATGTCATTTATGCACTAGCAAGAAGAAATCACTATGTTGGGTTGTCCAAAATACGACAAGTTAGAAATCATGAGCAGACCCAAGTAAAAGCATATGGGTGTTATCCTAAGATTACCTCATTTCAATCTTTGATGCATTTCAAAAGGGTGAATGATGCTTTCATAATGTATATAGTAAGGTTGCTACAAGGCAACAAAGCCCTGAGCATTTCCATAGAAGCCATGAACAAGGTGACCAAATATGGAAGGTGGTATATCCAATTTGAAAAGTTTACATATCTGAGGGTGCAACGTTTCAATGGGATAGCTTACAAACTTCCTAGATAACCTGATGATAAGATAGTCCTCTTGGAACTATCTAGGCAATTGATCCACTATGCTGAGAAACTCAAGCACTTACATAGAACCAATGTACAGTTTCCCATCAGGTTTGGCAAGGGGAATTATGCATGTTCTTCATTGGCATCTACCAATCATTCAGATAAAGAACTTCAATTTCTTAACCTCCACTACTACAATGCAAGGGATCACTTTGATCCAAATAAAGTGATGGAGAAGTTTATAAGAAAAAAGTTGTTTCACAAGATACATATTGAGGACTTCTGGGCCAACTGTATGGATGATTACGAGGTAATGAAAAAAAATCATTCAAGATTATCTCTGGCCCTCATCAGAAAGTTTCACATCATTGTAGTGCCTGACAAGTTGGAGGATGATGAGAATGTTATGGTTAGAGGAACTTGGGAAGCCTAATATCGTCAACCAATCTCACTGGATCCCACTGCCAAATTGGGCCGATGCAGAGGAAAGTTATCTAGAAATTATAATGAAAGAACTAATCAGGCTGAGGAAGGCCTAGGTAAGAGGCTAGGTAGCTGCTTTGGAGAGACAAGGAGTTCAACTTACATACACTACACTAGAACCAGACAAAGACTCTAGAGGTGAAGAGGTTGAGCCAATCAACATCATAGATGAGGCAAAGCCAGTTCAAAAGTAGAAATCAAATAGCGAAGAGCATACACCTTTGGCAAGGACGGCAAAGAAAGTTATGAAACCATCTACAAAGCCTCCTAAGAAAGATCAGCCCCCTTCTACAAGAACAAGAGCCTCCAAGAAAAGGGATATGCCAAGTGGTCCTGGAGAGGGCTCCAAAACTAAGAAAATCAAGGTGAAGAAGGGTAGTGGTGCTAAAACTCAAGATGACACAAGTCTTCTAGCCTCCCCATCTCCTGTTGTCCCAACTGAAAGCACAACTGTCTCCACTTCTACAACCACTACTACTGTTCACACTTCCATGGCATCTATCATTGCTGCATCTACTACACCTACAACCTTAGCCACTATTGTTCAAGAAACTACCCCTACTACCACCTCACCTACCTCTACCATTTCAACTATTTCTTGCTCATTGACAATATCTTCTAATGCCCCCAACAGTCCTATTTCCTCTATTACTTCCACATCATGTTCTTCTACCACTACCACACCTTTACCTTCCTCCTTTTTCACTTAATTATCAACTACCAAAGTTCTACCTCCCATTTCTACCATTCTCTCACCTTCTCTTCCTTTAACCTGACTATCTATTCCCTTGCCCCTTGTCATTTCTTCCACTCTATCAGTAGTGTTGGCTAATTTTACACAAACAAACTTGACTATACTACACATATCTTCTACTAGTCCTATCTCTCAGACGCTTGTGAATCAAGTCTCAACTTCCTTGGTTGTACCTTTGCTACCAAGAATTGACAAAGTATGTGTAGAATTGGGTCTACAAGAGCCAAAAACTAAAATATTACTTGAGGCAGAGAAAGATACATTGGTTGAGGTGAGTAATAAAATACCAGATGAATCTTTGGCTAAGGTAGTCAGTATTGAAATGGTTGATATATCTGACAGTCCACCAGAGAAAGGTTAGACAGAGGAAGTCTTCAAGTTAGCCCAAGGAAATGTAATGGTAAACTAGAGAAACCTGGCTGGTGGAGAAAAAGAAAAAGAGGCAAATCAAGATAAGTAGTCAGAGCAAGAGTAGAGAACACTTAAAGAGCCTACCAAAATTGATGGTGACCAAATCACTAAATTAAGTAAGTCATCTTCTTCAGTACCCGAATGGCTGCAAAATGGAGTGGTGTATCCCAAGCCACAAGTGGAAATAATGTAATTAGATCTGAGCACAATCCTATCATAGGCTCAAAGACCAAAGAAGCAAAAGAAAGAAAAAGTATAGTCAAGAATTTATAAAGATGAGACAAGATCTAGAATTGCAGAAATAGTTGTCCCACTAGCGAATACAAATAGGGAACAAATCAGAGTCGAAGACTATGTTATTTCTATGGTTGATCTTGGGCCAACCAGTCATGCTCAGAGGGTTGATGAATTTAAGGGATCAATCACCTCAATCTTAGAATAGTTGGATAAAGATGAGTTGTCAAAAAAAGAATAGAAGCAACAAAATGAAGAGATTCAGACCTATCTCCAATTCCTAATCAAACCAGTTGATGTAGGATGAGATAGAAGGATAGTGCCTACTTTCTTGTCTACTGATGAAATGGAAAAACTTGTTGAGGTAAGAGCCAAGTCACAAGGGACTGAGCATTGGCTAATCAGAGTATTTGAGAAAGGATGTGAAACTATTGATGCTTCTGCCTAGGCACATAAGAAGCTAGTTGAACTTCATGAGAAATGGAAATATCTATGCGAGGAATGTGACTCATTCGATGAGTATTACTCTCACATATTTGCTCAAATAAAGAGCATCAGAGATTTGCTAGCGTAGACCTTAGTGCTTGAAAACATTCAGACTAGAGACAAATTGTCAAAAGCTATTGAGTGGCATCAGCAACTAAATTTGATAAAGGAAACTTTTGAAAACATAAAAGAAGCCTACAAGCCATCGGATAAGGAACTCTAGTCTCTAATATATGATATTAATGATTCTCTAAGAGATTGCCTAGAAGAGGCTTATAATGACTATGAGCCTTATGATTTCAAGAAATGCAAAAGAAAATTACATAAGGTCATTTTTTAGAGTACTGAACTAGGTATGGAAGATAGATTGGATAAAGTTAGTGACCTTAGGGCTGAGTTCAAGGCATTCCATAAGGCTGGGGCAGAAATAGAAAACATATACAGTAGATTCAGTCAAGATCTAGAAATGTTTGAGTATCGAGTTAACCATCTGAAGAATCTAGATCCCTTAGAGATCAATCCAACCCTCGAATCATGGCTCAACTACCGTAATAAGCTGGTGGAAGAGGAGAAAATTAATTTGGATGAAGAGCCTTGATGTGTTTTTTTTGAATATTTTGGAATATAATCTTGTAATAATTGTAAATTACTATATTTGGGACAACATGTGACTTTATTTTGTCTCTTCTATGCTTTAAAAATGTTCTTTTCTATTAATATATTGAGTTGTCTAGTCAAATTGACTAGATTCAATGTATCTAGGGATTGTTTTTCATCTTTTTCATAAAAGAAAAAAATGTAATCCGGTAATTGATATGGGCTATTGTTTATGCATTTATTAATGTAATCTAGACCGTCAACATTGAGTTAATCTCCACCATTCATTTGAAAAACTTGGTATGCTACTTTCCTATATAAAGGGATGCCATTTCCACCATTTATAAGAGAATTTGATCCTGAATTGTTGATAGTTTGCCATTTGAAGTAATACAAAGCAAGTTTCTGCAAGTTTTTTGAGAATTTGTCTCTTGTATTGATTCATTTTGGTTTTCATGGTTCACCTCTTGCTCTCCCTAAATTAATTAGTTGTTCTTTTATAATGTTCATGGTTGGCTTAAAGCATTTGATGAATACTCTAAGTCTGTAATTTTAGTTATTTGTTGATGGTAGATAGTTGTGCAAAGTTAGTCTGAGCTGATCATTTATGCTAAAGTTCAATTACATTTCACAAGCTAAATTGCATCATTTATTGGGTATTTAATAAATGAATTTTATCTAAAAATCTTTTGATTTCCATTGAAGATAGCATCATTTTCTGCAGTGCTGTAACATCAATATTCAGTTTGGTAACTCAGAAAACTAGTTAAGCTTCAGAGTATTTGTCTACTTAAAGTAACCCATACATTGTGAATGTCACTTAGGATTTCTCTAAAACCCTAACCTCTTTTGCATTTTCTTTGAAAATAATTGTTAGATTAGGAATTTCAGTAGCATCTTACATTGTATTATCAGCTGGAAATCATAAAAGGGTTTATGTGTATTTGCTATTTCAACTTGAAGATCTGTAGATTGCATGTAAGATCCCTTGTAGACATAGCTAGAACATACCAACTTAGAGATTCCAAGCAAGCTAAGACCTAGCTGTATTATCCTTGAAGTAGTCTTACTTAGGGTAGGATACTTTTCAAGAGAGGTGTGAACCCAACAATCACACCTGCATTGCTATGTGCTAAAACACTCATCAACACATTCTTTGTGGCATAAAAGGTAGAAAAAAACACAAAATAGTTGAGACCAAGCTTAGAAAGAATGTTTAAGATTAGTTGTTTGTCTTTTTTTTCTATTCCACACTATTTTAATTGTAATTTGAGGGCTTTTAATTTTGTGAAGAAGTCTTGTATTGTGTCAAAATTCCTAGGACTCAACCCTATGAGTTCATTGTCTAATTGATGGCCTGTTAATTCATCTTTATTACTAAAGAGGCTTTCTAATGTGGTCCACAATTCATTGGTTGTTTTAGAAGTTTTAATATGAAAAATTAAATCAGGAGAAATTAACATACATAGAGTACCAAAAGCTTCATCACATTTGTTAAACCATTTTATCTTTTCTTTAGTATGTTGGGGTTTTCTTTCAAGTCACATCATATTCCTATGATATCCATGCCTTTTGAGATAGATTATCATAATTGATTTCTATTCAAAATAGTTAGATTGTGTTAATCCAAAAACTATTGAAGCATCCATTTGTGTAGAAAAGTAATCCAAAATGATAAAAAGAGAAGTGTGCAAAAGACACACACGAGACACCCCCTATTTTCACTAGTTTCTTAAATGACCCCCCTAGAAATTATAATGTTGGCACTTTATAATTATTACAATTTACAATGCAAATATCAAGTTTTCAAACTCTTACAGGGCCCAAAGTGGACAAAAAATTGAAATAATAGCTCAAGTAGAATATGAGATAAAAATGAGAGAAGTGATGTAGACTACACATAAAAACATAAACCTTGGAAAAAATGGAACCAAAAATGGAGTCTTCTCAAGTTATGGCTCTAGGAATGTCTCAAAATGAGAACTATGAAAAAATTCTAAAAAACCTTCAATTTATGGAAATCTATAGAATCAAATAAAAAAACCAACTTCACCACAATGAAGAACACAAAATTCTACCATAAATAAAAATAAATTGCACTAATAAAGGAGTCAAAATGCTCAAATTATGGCTCTTTAGAGTATGTCTTCAAAAGGAAAAACTCCAATAGTGAAGGGGGATTGTTTTTAAAATTCAACTCTTGCCAACTTTGGTGAAACTACCTCCAAATTTAGGAAAATCTCTAGATTGTCTATCCACCAGATTGTTTAAAACATCTCCAACTAAATATAGTTGATTTGGTAGAATTTTTACCAAATAAATTTGGTAGGCTTTAGTTTTGGTGGGGCTACAAAGAGAACCACTAAACATGGCAGTTGTGGTGCATTGGTGGCTGGGTTGCTAGGGGTGGTAGTGGAGTTGCAGCTCTTGGGTGGCAATTGAGGTAGGAGAAGCAACCTTTATGAGCATTGCTTAGGGGAGTCACAAACCACATAGGAGGTGCAACATTTATTTTCACAATTGGTGGTAGTGTTTAGAGGGTGGATCCCTATAAATGCAAAGCCAAGCCCCTTTTTTAAGCTTAGAGGGAACTTTAAAGTCAATGCATAAAGCACTTAAGACTTAGCACTTAACACATTTTTAAAAAAGTGCTTAAAACAACACTTAAACCCAAGTGCTAAGCATGTAGGCCTTTAAAAATATATATATTTTTTTTGAAAATGTTTGTATAGTCAAGTGAAATAGGGATTGTATGACTCAAAACTTAAACAAATTTTGCTTCAGAAAAAACTTCTTAGAATTCAACTTTTGAATAGTCAAACTTTAGGTTTTGATGCCTTTTGAGTGTGATGGTGAGTTCCATTTGGGCCTAAAATGCTTCGATTTGATGGCTACCTCAAGGAACCTCTTAGAAAACCTCTGGTGCAACTAGGTCCTCTAATCTTTGAATTTGGTGAAATGAAAGCTAATATTAACTTTCTTGATCCTTCTAGATGGTTAGGAGTTGCTTAAAATTCATAAAAGATAATAAAAAATTCTACAATCAGCCAAATCTCATAAGAGCACAAATATGTATACTAGCATGATACAGATGCTTCTTTTCCTTTAAGCTATTTTGATTCTCTGAATCATCTGAGGATGCAAGAGAAGAGCATACTGGGTTTTTATGAAAAAAACTAGCAATAGATTAGTCTCAAATCTCTCAAATATCAAGACCACAAAAATGAACTATACCAAACAAATAGACTTTAATACCATGTTAGATTTTGTGAAAAATGAGAATCGAGCCAAGATCTGATGTCAGTCATAGATCACATACACTCCAGTCAACAAATAATCAAAGATGAAAATAGTGGAATGGAGAGAGAATATTCAAAGAGAAAATAAGAGACAACTGCAAGAGAATTTTGAGAATGCTTAGATTACTCTCATTGACTCCTCGAGAGTGGAGAGGAGGGCTACATTTATAGTAAATAATGGACAAATACATCTAAGAGGTGTAATAACTCCAACTACCCAAAATAAGAAGAAGTTTTACCTACATGGTAAAAGACAAAATACATGGTTATAACTACTTAGATAAAAGATAAATAAATGTTTATGAGAGGTTGCATAAAAATCCAAAATTGGGTGTGAAACTTAAATACCCAAGTGTGGGTGAGAGTGACACATATAGCAGATGGATTTTGCCATATGGCCTCATAATAACCAATCCTAATATAACCTAAGCAAGCTTAATAATGTGTAGAAAAAAGAAATATCCCTAAGGAAAATAAAAACCTAATAATGAATTAGTGCATTTAAACTTGAGAAATAAGGCCATGGTGCTTAATTGGGCCATTACCTTGTTGATGTTTGTTAGCCATTGTGTTTATAGCATAAAATAAGAAATATGGAAAATTTACCCTATACTTCAAATGATTTTGGCCATGTCATTAATGGATGGGCATTTTCATAATGGGTCCTATGACTATGGAAAACTTCCCATCATAACGGATGTATCTCATCAAATAAGAGCCATAGATTGTCATGACTTAGGAAGAATCATATGGATATCACTCTTTCCTTCTCCTTTATTAATCATTGTTCTTATTTTAGGATCACCTTCAATAGAGAAATTCTTAATAAATTCAGAATATAGAGTTATAATGTTGTAGATAATATCACCTTTTTTAGGGAGCTTAGATATGACACTGATGATGGAAGATGATATTGGAATGGTGACATATCACATTGTACTTTAGTCATTTTAGAGCTTTATGATAAATTTTTCAATAATATCCTCCTGAAACCCTTCAAACTTTTCTTTGAAAGCCAACAACCCTATGTTTCTAAGAGTGTCAGTTGATTCATGTTCCTAAAGGAGTTTCTTTAGTGGTCTATGGTTTAGAAATCTTTTTAATCCCCATTCTGTGAGCTACTACCAATGCTAAATAGAGATTGTTGTTCAAATTTGGCTTAGAAACTTGTAATAGTTGCTATGTGTTTGCAAGAGAGAGAGAATTATATTTGTTTTGAGTGTTTATTTCTTTCAGGTAATGACCTATGAAGGTGGTTATTTCACACAAGAGGAGATGATTGTGGGAAAGAATTAGATTCAGGAATCATTAATTTCCAAATGAGTAAATTATGTCACTCCAGGGACTCTGAATGGAATGATAATTATTCATCCAATGTGGACAAGTGTTTGCCTAGATTGGTAGGAATGATAGTGCAACAAGTAGTAATTGACATGTACATAATAAATTAAAAAAATACTAGTTTAATTAGATAAGAATAAGGCAATACCTATGGTCATTTATGTAATCATTTAGTTTTCATATCATTATGCCAACGCGTAACATTAGTAAAATTTAATGTGATTGAAAGGAAGAAAGGTATGTGGAAAATACTTCCTACACTGATCTACTATGGAAAGATTTATGCAAATTTTTACTTTTACAATTACATATTTGTTAGAATGCACAAGTCAACTCAGAGGAGGTGGTGCATCAGTTGTATGTAAAAACTTTAACCCCTCAAAGAAATTTCAATCATAAACCTCTTAATTTGTATTAGTAGAATGTTATCATATGAAGAAACAATGCAAACACATCCAGACACATAACACCATATTTACATGGAAAACCCAATAATGGAAAAACCACGGTGAGGATTAGCTCGCATATATATGAATAATAACACTGAAAATCAATAGGCTCACTACCTAGAAGAAAGGCTCACTTCCCAGAAGAAAGGCTTAATGTCCAAAAGAGAGAAGAAAGAAGAAGATTTTTATAAAGAGATTAACTATCTCAAAGCAACAGGAGAGATCTACCACTACCATTCCTTTCCATCCACAACCTTTGGCACACTACCTCTAGCAACTTCTAGCACACTAAAATGTAGGCACCTTTTATCACTACATTCCAAAGTCATAAGCATTTAAGTTCGCACACAACTTCACTCTCCTTGATTCACATTTGCATTCTCTTCTCTTCCTTGCTCCACTCAACTTCATCTTGCATTTATACCATCTACAACCAAGACATATCTAAATTAGGTCAGTCCTAATGAGGGATATGTACCTCTCTTAAGGGAAAATTGGATTCAAATTAATAATCAATATAACATATCGAAATACCCAAAAATCAATGAAATACAGAAACAAAGAGATCAAACAAACAAAAGAACTTTCAAAAACCTTTGCAAACCTCAAAGATTCATAGCTTCTATTGGTTTCCTCTCTCAATCAATCTTGCATGTATGAATAAGGCCCTCAGAGAGTGCACTTCCTTGCTATGATTTCAAGATTGTCAATGGAGAATGGCTATGATAATGCTTTGTAATGAAGAGGAGCTTCACAACAATGATAGTAGTATGGTAACAAGTGTGATCACAAGCAATGAAGGAATTGGTGCCAAAGGTGCACTGTAATTCCTACAGAGTAACAATACTTAAAGCTTGGATGATTGAAATGGAGGAATGAGGTTCAATTTATAGACTTGTGAGAGAAAAGATCAACGGTACAGAAAGAATGAGAAGATCAATGATATAGAATGGATGAGGAATGTGTGCGAATAAGAAGACAAGTGTCTTGCTATATTTTGCATGAGATGAATTAATAAAATAGAAGAATGAGTTAACTGAAGAGATTAATCAATTAAAAGAATAGATCAATCAGTTAAGAGAATAGAACTAGAGAATGGAAATTGCATGAGGATGAGAAGATATTTTAGCTCAATTAATATTTAGAATATTCAATTACATGTGCACAAGGATTTAATTATGTTTAGAGATAACTCAATTTAGAAGAAAAAGACAACTTAAATAAATATTTACTTTATTTAAATTTAGAGAAGATATTATTGGAAGAAACAATTAAATAATTGGTATTATTTAATTTAGAATGATTTTGGAAGAATAAATAAAATATTTAATTATATTTTATTTTTAGAGATTGAGAGGATTTAAATAAATTTGATTTGATTTATTCAAATTTGGAAGAATGATTTGATTTAATTAAATAATTGAGAATTATTTAATTGTTTAGAAGAATTTAATTAAATAAAGGATTTTATTTAATTTTGACTTTAGAAGAGGTAATAAAATATTTTGATATTTAATTAACTTAGAGGAATGTGAATCAAATAAATAATTTTATTTATTTATTTATTGATAGAAGAATTAGAAGGGAATAAATATTAAGAATATTTATTTAGACTAAATCGTGTCATTTTTAGGCATATACATTTTGCCCCTCTTTGATGCAATGTAGTTTATGGCATTGCTTCAAAGAATAAATAGTCTAACAATGATACATGGCCCAGTTTGCCCCCGGTACAAGTTATGGCAATAGGATGCCTCCTTAGGAGATTGGACGACAAGAAGGCAGAAGGACATGAGACGAACAATCTCACGAAGATGAAGGGAAAACTTGGCTAGGTTTGAAGAAATTTGTTGAAGAAAGAGCTGAATGATACATGGTGCAAAAATAGAATGATAACACACACAAGCAAGTAATCATGCACAAATGACACAAGAACAAGCAAGGTACTGCCCCTATCAAGTGGTAAACCAACAATATATTGATAATGATATATGACAATGTTGTCATGGCAGGGAATGATATATCCCTAGACCAACATGACAAGCATGTTGTCATGGCATGGAACGATAGATACCTAGAGAAAACATAAAGGATAGTGTTTGGTTTCAGGAAATGAAGTATGTCATGTAAGATGCATGTGTCGGTCTGATTTCAACAATGTTACATCTTGTATAACACAATTGATTGATTAGCTGATTGAGTTGGTTTACAACCAAACAAGGATCAAGATCACTATTTATGATTGGATTTTTTGACAAGATTGACTTGACTTGATTAGTATGGATTAAGGATGGACCTGCATGTGGATCATTGCTCAAATTGACTAGATAAGGATGAAAGATATGATGATAGATACAAATCCATTTCATAGAAGAAATACTCGACAGAAGGACTCACAAGCTTTTGTTTGTATTGATACTTTGCATTGTTGTATCTTTATTGCATGGGGTACAGTATGGATGCTTTTATGGATGTATAATGGATGCGAATGGATATGAAATGGATACTTTGTGGATGTGAATGGTTTTTTGACATCTTGATTTTGCAAGTATTTTGAAGTGCTTATTTCGTCATTGGGATTTTTTGTTTTTGTGTGTTTTTGAAATGTTGTAAGGAAATACAAGCATGTAGGTATAATTGAACCGAGATTACCTGAGCATCGCTTACATGGATTTTGATTTAGCAAGTTAATACAAGCATCTAGGTATAATTGAACCGAGATGACCTCAGTATTTCTTGCATATCAAGGATTGCCCCTGTTCATGTTAGACCTTTCATGTCCTCGACGATCTTTTAGCGATCATGTCTTTAGACAAGGCTTCACATTACTAAATTTTAATCTGCAAACAACAAATAAATAAAATAATCATGCTCCCATCACAGCATCTCTAGCTTTTGGCATCCTCGAGTAGCATAGAAAGACATGATAACAGAAATCAAGATGTTGTAACTTAACCATGATTCCAATCCACAAAACATATTTGTATTTAGGTGTGTTTGTTTCTTGCCATTATTTGGGTAAAATCATTTAGAATGCCTTAGGTGTTTGTTTGCTTTGCTTTGGATAGGTTAAAGTCTTGCATCAGAATTTCTGGTTGAAAGTGGTTTTGTTTGTACTTGCTTGCCTGGTGAGAGGATTCCACAATCCATATTGGTGAGATGGACCCTAAGGGACTGACCTAGTGCCTTGGGGGCTCATTGCTAAATGGCCTTGCCTACATGACGACACAGAGGCAATGTAGTTTTGGGTAAACCCTAATGGACCTAAGACTTAGGCGGTAGAGAGTGGTGCGGACTTAGATAGATAGAAGGACCAGACATGTGATAGATGGGACAGTGGAGCCTCAGGGGTGCTTTTGAGAAATGACCTTGCCTATGTGACAACATAGAGGCAACATAGTTCATGGGCTTTGGACCATGGATACTAACGAGAGACACTATGCTAGGCTGACACTGTGGGTAGGATATGGGATAAAAACTTGGTTGACAAGGCAACAAATAGATAGAGTATCAAGCCATGATAGGTTATCATTCAGTTTTTATTATGGAATAGATATGGATTGAATGGGACATGAGGAAGAATGGACACAAGGTGATTGGTTTCCCAAAGATGGAGGAAGCAGTTTATCAAAAGTAACACCTGTTTACCAGGTTTTCACCACTTGCTTTTATTTGCACGAAAGATAGAAAGTATGCATGATGCCTATTTGCCAGGTTTTCATCATGATACCTATCCAAGATGCCTATTTGCTAGGTTTTCACCAAAGGACCATTCTTTTGTATTTTTTTGATTTTTTGATTTTTTTGTATTTTTCTAATTTTTTTATTTTTTTGTATTTTATGCTTCCCTTACATTGGGATTCTCCTAGGTATAGAACCAAAAAAGATGCATTTTGTTGATTGGGTCATCAAATAGCTCACCCTCTGATGTTGCTAACTAATATTCCCCTGATCCATAAGCATCTATGATCACATAAGGCCCAAGCCAGTTGGGTTTGAACTTGCCTTTCTTTTCCCAATCCTGTTGATTGCGATGGTTCTCCTTAAGTAATAGATCTCCAACTTTGAATACTATTGGACAGACTCTATGGTTGAAGCTTTGTGACATCATTTGTTGATATACTTTGAGATGGTCAAAGGCTTTCTATCTCCTTTCTTGTAGCAAATCTAGTTCTTGCAATCTAGAAATTCTGTATTCTTCATCTATTATGAGACCTTTTAATGACACCCTGAGAGATGGTAAATCAACCTCAATGGGGAGGATAGCTTCTGAGCCATAGACAAGGGTGTAAGGGGTAGCACCTATGGGAGTCAAACATCTTGGTTTTTGAAGGGTCTTCGATTATCCGTGATAATGGATGAGGGAATTCTGTATCTACAGATGATGTAATTCAAGATAAATGAGGAGATTTGTTTACATGTGATGGTGGTGAGGGGGACGACTTCAATCCACTTGGTAAAGTATTTAGTGGTGGTTATTATGAATTTGTGGCCATTGGATGAGGATGGATGGATCTTTCCCACAAGGTCAACTCCCCATTGACAAAAGGGCCAAGGTGTCATTAAAGGTCTCAACTCTTGAGCTGGTGCATGTATCAAGTTCCCATGTATTTGGCAATACATGCACTTCTTCACAAACTACTATGATTCTGTCTCCATGGTCGGCCAATAATAAACCAAACGCATGAGTTTCTTAGCTAAGGAAGGACCGCTAGAGTGTGTTCCGTAAATCCCTTCATGTACGTCTTGTAAGGTGGTTTGGGATTCTTCTCGTTCTAAACAATGGAGTAAAGTACCGTCTAGATCACGTCGGTATAGGGTGTCGGCAACAATGGTATAACAAGAGGTTTGGCATATAAAGGTTCATCGTTAATTTGAAGATAAGTCAGGTGGGAGGGTGTTGTCCTTGAGGTAAGTGTAAACCTTACCGTACCAAGGTGAATCAGATCCAACTAATAGGCATATTGAATGGGTTTTAGGAAGATCATAAGCTAGTTGCTGAATTGATTCCACTAAGAACTCGTACTGTGACTTATTCTCTAGGATTTCAAGAAGTGTAACTAGATCATGTCAAGGGTTAACTAGGACTCAAATATGTATCACCAAGCTACTCATCACATCGACAGTCCATGAAGTACCTTCGCAAATGGCGCTAGTAAGCTAGGTCAGCCAAACCTGAGCTAATGACCATATCCACACTTCTCCAAGTCTAAGAATAGATCATGTGGACTAGAGACAGACACTCTAAAGAATTCACACACCTTCCTAGAATACTGATCATCATAATAAACTTCTACAACATTGTCATAACTATCTGAATCAAAGAATGTCTTCATTATGCACATCAGGAGACATTGTTATTGATCACCAACAAAAGAACTAAACTTCCAAAGTATCCCAACATTAGAAACTTTAAAGGAAGGTGGATATAGATAATATATGCACTTTCCTAGATCCAAAAGGTAGGAAATCTCAATGCAGAGAAATTTAGAGTATTCTCATTTCTCCCAGACACCCTCTTTCACAGTCAAATATTCTGTCAAACACATCTTCTACTTCCACACGATCTAGAATTTTAAAATCTAGATATAACACCTTTGGACACCTCTAATCAATAATTCCAAACCACACAATCATATCTTCAATTAGGAAGTGTAACATAAGAAAATGTCCCCTTCAGGGCTTTTCCCTTTTTAAGTTTAGCTCCCAAGTCTTTTATGTGCATTTAGGACATCTTACATCATACTTTGGCATCCCAATGAAATGAACCATAGGTATCATGAAAAATGAGGCCTAGGGGAACCCCTTGAACCTAAACCTACCCAAAATAGGGGGGAGGAATTGGGCACCCGCACCCTAGTCCTACCATATTTTAGGACATGCCCAAATTTCTAGTGTTAGTTTATGACCGTTATTTGGTCCCTAGGCTGACATAGCAAGTTTGAATTATGAAATACTTGGAGGGAGTGTTTGTAGTTGCATATAAAAGTATGTTTAGGCATTCATTTAGAAACTAGATTGTTATTTTGAACTTTATGCATTCTCAAGGCAATTCAAATCTTTCATTGTGTTGCAAGAGAATATTTGTGTTGTCTATGTGTTTGTGTTTGCAAATTTGAGAATCCATTTACTCATGGAATGAAGGCCATCTTCCTCTTGTGAGAACTTCTCTACAAGGTGACATTCATTGTGTTTTCAATCATCTATTCATTTGGATTTTGACTCTGCCTCACAAGGGCACACACTCTCTATCTAACAAAGGTGTTTGGAAGACTTAACAATCCTTCTGGGGCTTGACTGAGGCATGGTCCTAAACACCACAACCCCCTCCCAAAGTTTTCATGGTTTAAAATTACAAGTTGATGATACAGACAAAGTGAAGTTGTAGGAGGGCATATTGGAGTGTTAGACTTTGATGCAGAGCATCTAGGACAACAGGATAACACACTTCAAAACTTTAATGCAATGACCACCAAGATTCACTGTCTTCCTTTCACTGAGATCAGACTTCTCCTAAAGAAATATTAACACAATCACTGTCTTGTTCTTGTCATACATAAATGAGGGACTTCAGGATATCTATCATATGATATCTAACTCCATTCACCATCTTCACTATGGAGGACCTTCAGGATAGCAGACTTCATTATGCCTTTCTAAGACAGTCAAAACATCCACCTTGGGATGATCTCCTTCTACACAAACTTAGTCTCATTGAAACCTACCAAACCTAATCATGCATTCACCCTATTGGCAAAGCAATAACATGACAAGCTAATCTCTTACCTTCTGGACAGTGGTTGTCTCCAAGAGGACTGTCAGAGATAGCACAAACTGTTATCTTGGAGAGATTTCTTCATACTCCCTATCCTGGATCCCTGATCAAATCTAGGTATCATACATCATTGGAAAAGACTACATTTTCACAAACATTCCATTCCCACAATCGATGGACTTCATCTAACAGCTATTGTCCAACTCCAAGTCACCAAACATGGTTTTGCAGAGTCAATCACATGGAATCCTCCACACCAACCGTCCTCCTACCTCCAAATCCTTTACAAGACCTTAGACCAACTAATATACAACCCATTCCATTGAGTAGGGCAAACAAAGGTCAATGGAATGGGCAGAAATCCATCGGGCTACTCTGAAAAGCCCTAAGTTAGGTTTTAAGACACCCTAACACAAAACAGTGATCCTCTCACACCAAGATTACTGTCAAGAGCCCAAAATAGGTTTAAATCAAAGATAATTCAATTTCCTAACATTCCCTTACAAGCTTGGGTTTTGACAATTCCATACAGGTATGGACAACACAGGAAAACAATGATTTTTCTAACAGAAACAGGAATTTTAAAGAGTAGTTTGGTGTTTAAAGGTCCTATCCTATCTTCCACCAAATTCAAGGGCTCAAACTCACATCAAAGATAGGCAATCCATCAACCTTCATTTCCAAGCATTCAACATCTCATGACAGGGCCGTACAGTACAGAAGTACGGGCTCAAACATGCATAAGAATACAGGAAATACAGAAAATAGGCACGAAATAGTGGTTTTTTTTGTTATTTATTTCAAATCTATTCAATGTCTCTTTACAAATGAACCTTGGTAGGCTAATATAATCCTCCTTCATTGCATGCAATCGAGTGGGAACCAAGAAACTACCCAAAACCATTGTGCTTCATAACTGCAGCACTAAAGACTGTTATTAGAAACTGTCCCTTCACCGACTGTACTGACTATTTTTTTTTTGTTTAACATTAGGAGAACCTTGGATAAGGTCTTAACACACCTCCAAACCTTAACATGCTAACAACCAATAAGATTTGCCTCCTACATACCCTAGGAGGCCTACAAACTTAAATGACTACCTAAGACTACCTTTTTACCACAAGACTATCCTCTTGAGGACTTACAACAAGATAATAGTAGATTCATAGTCATTTGGACATAGTCCATTTACAACATGGCTACAAGACTTATTACAACATTTAGATGGTCTCCAAGACCTTTTTAAACCAAACAAAACAACTTGAACATTAACCAAAACTTAGACATCTAGGTGATCCTGCACCATACTCCCCGACATGATGAAAACTCTTGTCCCAAGAGTTAGGGGATCTGCTCCAACCATTCTTCAATCTTGTTGGGATGTTCCTCAGACTACGAAACATGAACTCTCCAAGAGTTATCTTCCTCCTTCTCCAACCTACATGGCTCTTGTAAACAGTGTTAGAACCATAAAACTTGTTTTGGTGTCCTTGTCTTGGACCCTACTGCTGCAATGCTTTAGCTCTTCTCAACTGGAGGTTCTAATTTATTCCTCCTTGTATCATCTATTGTTTTCCTTCCTTCTTCTGACTCCTTATAGGGCAATCAATGTCCCCAATCTTAACATAACTCAAGTCCCAAGCCTACTGCTCTCCAGGACTATCATCCACCTTCTGCTGTTGCAATTGTTACTGCTGCTTGCAATCATCCTTAACCTGCACATTCAACTGTAGTTTTTCTCCAAAACAAATAGTAACATGTTCCTTCTTATCTTAACAAGGTAAAGGCATCGGTTTGAACTTCTTACCATCTTTGTGTACCACATAGGTATTAGTATACCCATCATGAATTATCCTTCTCAAATGCTACCATGGTCTACCCAAAATAATATGCCCACATGCCATTGAAATAACATCACACAAAACATAGTCCTGATATGGACCAATTGTAAAATCAACATATGCCTTCATAGTAACCATTACCTGCTGCTCTTGACTCACCCAAGTGACATTGTAAGGACTAGGATAATCAAATGTTTTCAATCCCAACTTGTCTACCATTTCCCAAGAAACTAGATTATCATGAGAACCTGAAACTATAATCAACTTACATATCTTTCCATGGATTAAACAATTAGTTCTGAAAATAGATACCTATGGTGGTGGCTACATTTTACCTTTCTCCACCATAAGCATTTCTCCAACCATCATTGGAGAGGCTGACGACATTTCTGGTTCTTCTGTCTTCTCCTCCTCTTGTGCCAAGTGAACTCTTCTATCCTTGGTCTTGTCAACACCATCCTTCTTAAGATAGTTGAAAAATGTGTGTCCCACCTCATTGCAGTGATAACATCTACCTGTGAACACTCCTCTACCTGATCCAAATCTACCTCCACCTCTATATCGACCTCTCTATTCTGTAGACATCTCCTTACCTTTCTCATTGTTGTTCTGAACTTCAATAGTAGGTCTACCCCTACCTGTTGATAACTGACAGGGGGGGTGAATCAGTTATCCTAATTATTTCTTCTTTTGAACTTTCTTATTAATCAATGCAGCATTAAATCAAACAAACAAACATTACCATGAAATGAAAAACACATGACACAGTATTTTTGACATGGAAACCCTGTTAAGGGAGAAAACCACGGGGTGATTAACCCAAAGATTATTCTCTGTTAGAAGAATAAGGAATTACAAAATGGCACTTGCCAATTAGGGCTCACTGCCCGAGCACACTGCTCACAAAGAGGCCCACTGCCTACAAGGAGACACACTGTCTACAAAGTGATAAGAATCACAGTCTTGAACTAATTGGAAGCATCTACATATGCTGGAGTTCAGTTCCGGTTAGGCTCAGTACACTGATCTGCTGCACTTCATCTTTCCTCTATTCTTTATTCTGCTATCCTTTCACATACCGGATCTTTCTTACTACTTCTGCTCTGTTCTACACTTATTCGCATATACCTTCACACAATTCCTATCTTCACAACTAAATCCATCCTCTATATATATCCGCACAAGTAATTTCATCACCTTTCTAGTCGGCATCCAGAACAGTCTAGTTTCTTACAAACTCTGTTCTGTCGGCTGAATCCTTGCTCACCAAGCAATGCGGATCAAGCATATACTTGTAGATATCATTAATCATGTTGGCCAAACATGATTCATGCCTTCACAACCTTTACCATCAACAGTAACACATCCGGAAAATAGTCTGATACTCTGTCAGTCAGTTCTTCCTCTGTTCTCACTATCTCTCAGGAATCCGGTACTCAACTATTCATATCTTTTTCTTTGTTCATCACCAGAGGCTAAATCCTTGGAATATACTACTCAAGGTAGTCCTCTTGACTTCCCCAAATCCGCACTACACCAAGACACTTCCTCTGAGAGATCCGGACCAATCTGTCGGACCTTGCCACATGCTCTGTTCTTGTTCACCGGACCACAACAATCTTCATTCTGACTTCCGGTAGAGACACACCATGACTTGCGGATATGTGGGATGACCTTTGTTGCCATCAATGACAACAACCATGAATCCATATAGTGTCTCTTGCCAACAATCTCCCCCTTTGGCATTGATGGCAACACTTAGTGAAAAATGACTAAGTGTTTACACTATGCTCCCCCTTTGCTGATGCTCTGTCTTTATATACAATTTCCAGAACTCCCCCTTAGTTGGATTCCTCATTTTTCACTGCTCCTCACTCCCCCTTTGACATCAATGGCAAAGGGTAGGGTCCGCACACCAAAATTTTCAAAAATTTTCTATACATAGCCGCATATTTACATACTCACATATACTGAAGAATGTCTGCAAAAGATGTCTTCAGTTGGATCAGTTCTGTAGCCCAACTTTTCTTCATTCTATCCAAAATTGAAATGTGACCACTCAACAAAAATGCAAATGCATCTGCCCTTTTCAGATCTTTCGGATCACTTTTCTGGGCTATGATTTGAGCTTCTGCTATGGCCTCATGCATGGCCTCTAGCTTAGGGACAATTAACCCCCTGAGCTCACTCAACCTGCTTATTCTATTTTTCCTTTCCTTCTCCAGTTTCTTGATTTCACTCAAGACTGCAATAGTCTGACATTCTTGATTTGTTATAGAGGAAGAAAGAGGATCAAAACTTTGAGACAAGCTTAGTAGTGTGTCCTCTTGCGCTTTTATTTTCTTCTCAATGTCCACTGTTACCTTGGACCAGGGGATACAAAATTTGTATATTTCACCGCCATCCTTAAGAGCATTTTCTAAGCTCTTTATCCCAATGTTCATGTTTCTCCTATCATTAATGATCAAACCCTGAACCTCGGAGAACCTTTTATCCAAAAACTCCTTCCGGACCTTTTCTTCAGCTGATTTTTCTAGAGATTCAAAATGTGTACTAACACTGCTGACTAAGGTTTTGAGATTACCGGAAGAGGAGGCTGCCGGATCTATCTGGACCGATGGCATAATCTTCTCAAGCACTCCGGAGGCAGCCTCTATCAACTCACAGTCTTCCATATGAGACTTTAGGAGCTTTTCATTTGCCTTAGCATTTGCAAATGAGGCTATCTTCATTGTCTGCACCGGAGAGAGGGAATCAAAGTTGAATGGGCCTTGTAGTAGCTCCGGTTCATTGATCTCTATTGTTTCTTTGCTCAAAAATTGTTGAACAGTTTGTGCAGTGTCTCTTGCCGGAGACGGATGTTTCTTTTCTTCTGCAGTCTTGGAACTGTCCTTTGGGATTTTCTCTCCTTCCACATTCTTACCACTATCAGTCATGGTCTTCTCTGATGGAGTCTTCTCTTTCTCTGCACCCTTGGTACTATCAACCTCTTTATCTTTCACCACTGCTTCCTTGTCCTGTAATTTCTCTTCTTCTTTGGATCCAGAGACTATAGGGGAAACCGGAGGAGAGATGCTAGCCTGTTCATAGGCCACTTCTTCTGGAGCAGAGGGTTCCAAGTCCACAGCTGTTTCTGCACCTAAGTCCTCTACAACAGGAAGATTGAACCTTTTGAAGGCCTTCCGGAGGATCTCTTCTATCTCTTTGGCCACCTTGTCAGTCTCACCAAGCATGAGTTGATTCATCCTGGCTTTACTTCTGAACTCATCTTTGCAGTCTTTGAATATTATGTTCATTGTCTTGGGATCAATTTGAGGATATAGCTGAATACCTATCTGCTCCCGGATCTCAAGATCTTTTGCATGAGCATTATTCTTTCTTATTTCTAATTCCTTTTCTAGGCTTTTAGGAATTAGAGATATGATCTCAATGAAAGCCTTATTGTATATGTTCAGATACTTGATTGTGGCTTCCTGCAGAATCTTTTGGTCAGCCTCATTGTAGTCATCATAAAATTCAGTCATTGGTTGAAGGTTTCCATCCACCGTAACCGACTTGATTACACTCTCTAGAGATAGAGTGGGCTTTTCAACAAATACCTCTGCCATTTCATCCTTGTCTTGGCCTGTGGAGGGTTTACCAGATCCTTTCTTCTTCTGCTTCTTTATTTCTTTTACTCCCTCATCTGACTCAGTTTCCTCTTCATCCTTTTGGCTTTCATAAGCCCTTGTGGCTTTTGTCTTAGATCTTTTACCGGATGCCTGGACTTCCAGTTTTGAACTTTTGGTTGTGGGAGGTGCAGATCTTTTTGATGATCTGGTCCGGGTGGAAGTTTCAACCGGAACACTTTCTTTACTTTTCTTTTCTTCCTCAGCCTTTCTCCTCTTTTCCCGGCTGGCATCAAGTGCCTCTTTTGAGATGCCTAGGCCTTGAGCAATATGCTTTACTTCTTTTCTCACCTTCCTCTTTATCTTAGGTTCCCTGAGTTCTACATGGATCTTTACACTCAGCTCCTCAAAGGTTCCAAACCTTTCTGCCTTTGGATCTTTGGGCTGACTTAGCATGTGTTGAACATGCAGCTCCACTATCTGTTCATCCACTTCATACCCCATGGGCATGATCCAGATAGTCCTTCGCTCCACTGCCTCCATTAGGCACTGATCAGTGTCCACCATAAAGTACACTGAGTCTTTGTATTTTTCAACAAGAGACTGGGGAATTCTTTCTCTTGCTTGCATCATGCTTTGGAAATTTTTGAAGTATCCCCATAGGGCTATATTTCTTGCTTTGGCATCCCCAAGCCCATGTAGATAGTCTCTTATTTGTACTGCAACAGGTTTGTCATTCTGCCATGCCCATCCACTTGATCCGGGCAGCTCATTCATGAAGTAGAAGAATAGACATAATATAAGAGTACCATACTTAAAGGAATTCTTCTTGTCCTTCTTGATTTTTTGTATATTTTCCATTAATTGGCTTAAGAGCAGTTCGCAGAGATCATATTCTGCATTCTTCCTTAGCATTTCATAGGCAGTATACACTGCAGTTCCGGATACAGAATTCTCCCTGCTGGAGTGATAGATCTTGTATCCTATTATCATGGACGCATACTTGATATCCGGATCAGAAATATCTTCAATGGTCATTGCCCTCTTATCAAATTTTGATCCGGTGGCCTCAGTTACAATGTTATTTTTGATAGATTTGAGGATAGGTATCCCTCCGGAAGAGTATAGACCAGTTACTGCTCTAATTCCCTCTTTTGTGATCTTGCAGGGTCTATCCAGCCATAGGAAGTTGTCATGCATCCTGCTCAGTACATACCAGACCCATTCATCTTCTTCAAAGCAGCGGAAATGAATGAATTGATCAAATTATTTCTTCTGGATACCCTTATACTCTGGTTTAAGCTCAAAAGCATTGTCTATCAGTTGTTTGTGATAGAGATCTCTCAATTTGAATTCCCCAAATTCCTCAATGCTTGCATGTATGTAAACCCTAATGTCTTCTGTGTGTAAAACTCCATGAGGAACACTGGAAAATGCTCCTAAGGGATCTACCTCCAATGACTTGTATGGATGTTTCTTAAATTCAGGTCGGGGCCTATCTGAGATTTTTACTATATTTGGAGTAGCCATTTCTTCAAAAGATTTGTAGCAAGATATCGAAAGTGGAAAATACCTTTTGCGTCTTCAGTTGCACGGAGTAGCTGGATTGATTTCTGTATGTAATGACTTCGACAAGAGATCTTCGGTGATCTTGATGAATTTTGTTTCAGAGCTCCGCTTTTCACTTCTTCTTGGATGTGGAATGATCAAATGATTGTTGAGAAATCCCTTATATCATTTCGCAAACCCTAATATTTGTTTGCAATAAATGCTTCGCCTATATTATTCCGGTTTGCCTTGTCCGGATAGCTTGGAGTATCCCGGATCAGTCTTGATCTATGAACATCATGCGGATCTTTCAATCATCAATAAATCAAGATGACACATTACAAGAACATCCCAAACATTCTGTCCAGTCCGCAGAGTAAAATAATGTACTTCCGGATCTCTCCGGACCCTTTTGTAGTCCTCTGTCATTCCGGAGCATCTCCCAGAACAGGTCTTTACTTGATCGATCACAACTTCTTTATATCTTCATGCGGACCTCTGAAATCTTGTCTGGATCATCTCAGGACTGGTATCTTGAAACCCTTTACTCCGCATCTTGTGTCGCATCCAGCACCACTTGATTGGCTGGGGGAACAGGTTTTTCTTTGAGTCTCCCCCTGAGCCAAAGCTCACTTTTTAATTTTCAGAAGAAATATCAGCACCAGAATCTGGTGCGGATCCATTTTTTGTATTCTCTAAACTTTTCTTTACCCAAATCTTGCTCATCTGATTCCTAACTTCATCCGCATTCATCTTTTGTTTACCCTTGTCTTGATTCTGATTATACACCGGACCTCTTTTGTCCTGATTCTTGCTTCTGTAGACTTTAGCATTATGACCGGACCTATTATAGATTTGGCAAATAACATTTCTTTGCATATTTGACTAATAACCTCTTGATCTACATTGATTAGCCATATGACCTACTCTATTGCATGTAAAACATCTACCATTGAATGATTTGTTTACTTGCATATTTCTGCATTCATGAGACTTGTGTCCATACCTTTTGCAGTTAAAGCACTGTCCAGAGAAGGATGGATTAGTTTGATTCATCCTTTTTCTACACTGATTAGCTTTGTGACCAAAGTGATTACAGTTGTGGCAGTATCCATTGAAAGATGGATATCTTTGAGCATTGGGCTGTCTTACCGGAGGTCTTCTAGGCCTATTCCTTGGATTTTCTGATCCAAAATTCTTTTGACCAGATCCAGAGCTTTCTCCTTTCTCATATCCCAATCCATACTTGTCATCTGTCCTCTTTTGACTACCAAGAAGAACTTCAAGTTGAGCAGAACTTATCTTGAATTTCTCTTTATATTCATTTGCTATTTGAAGGTCTCTTTTGAGAGAGACAATTTGATCCTCAAGTTTTTCTTCATTATCTTTGGCATCTTCAAGATCAGATTCAAGATGTCTGATAATTCTATCCATCTGAAGGCATTCTTCTGATTTCTCCTGAAGAGATTGTCTTAGATTGTCTTCAGTTTTTCTTTTCTCTTCAATCTCTTGAGTAAACTTTATAGTTCCTGATTCCATTTCATGTCTTAACATAATGGCTTCTTTTGATAACTTTTCACATAACTTGGTTTTCTCAGTCAATTCTTCATTTGTATTGCTTTCTTCACTTTGTCTTGCCAATTGTTGGAGCAGCTCCTTTCTCTTTTTAATAGAGAGACTTAATTTGTCCTTTAATTCTCTCATGAATTCATCAGCCTGTTTGAGTCTTTCCTTTAATTCATTGACTTCAGAATTTGACTGTTCAAGATCCTCAAGTGCAGTCTTGAGTTGCTCCCTTAAACCATATGCATCCATTTGAACTCCCAGATCTTCCTCAAGTTGTTAGGCTCTATTAGGAGGAACTTAGCTCTGATACCAATTGTTGATAACTGAGAGGGGGGGGTGAATCAGTTATCCTAATTATTTCTTCTTTTGAACTTTCTTATTAATCAATGCAGCATTGAATCAAACAAACAAACATTACCATGAAATGAAAAACGCATGACACAGTATTTTTGATGTGGAAACCCTGTTAAGGGAGAAAACCACGGGGTGATTAACCCAAAGATTATTCTTTGTTAGAAGAATAAGGAATTACAAAATGGCACTTGCCAATTAGGGCTCACTGCCCGAGCACACTGCTCACAAAGAGGCCCACTGCCTACAAGGAGACACACTGTCTACAAAGTGATAAGAATCACAGTCTTGAACTAATTGGAAGCATCTACATATGCTGGAGTTCAGTTCCGGTTAGGCTCAGTACACTGATCTGCTGCACTTCATCTTTCCTCTGTTCTTTATTCTGCTATCCTTTCACATACCGGATCTTTCTTACTACTTCTGCTCTGTTCTGCACTTATTCGCATATACCTTCACACAATTCTTGTCTTCACAACTAAATCCATCTTCTATATATATCTGCACAAGTAATTTCATCACCTTTCTAGTCGGCATCCGGAACAGTCTAGTTTCTTACAAACTCTGTTCTATCGGCTGAATCCTTGCTCACCAAGCAATGCGGATCAAGCATATACTTGTAGATATCATTAATCATGTCGGCCAAACATGATTCATGCCTTCACAACCTTTACCATCAACAGTAACACATCCGGAAAATAGTCTGATACTCTGTCAGTCAGTTCTTCCTCTGTTCTCACTGTCTCTCAGGAATCCGGTACTCAACTATTCATATCTTTTTCTTTGTTCATCACCAGAGGCTAAATCCTTGGAATATACTACTCAAGGTAGTCCTCTTGACTTCTCCAAATCCACACTGCACCAAGACACTTCCTCTGAGAGATCCGGACCAATCTGTCAGACCTTCCCACATGCTCTGTTCTTGTTCACCGAACCACAACAATCTTCATTCTGACTTCCGGTAGAGACACACCATGACTTGCAGATATGTGGGATGACCTTTGTTGCCATCAATGACAACAACCATGAATCCATATAGTGTCTATTGCCAACAATCTCCCCCTTTGGCATTGATGGCAACACTTAGTGAAAAATGACTAAGTGTTTACACTATGCTCCCCCTTTGCTGATGCTCTGTCTTTATATACAATTTCTGGAACTCCGCCTTAGTTGGATTCCTCATTTTTCACTGCTCCTCACTCCCCCTTTGACATCAATGGCAAAGGGTAGGGTCCGTACACCAAAATTTTCAAAAATTTTCTATACATAGCCGCATATTTACATACTCACATATACTGAAGAATGTCTGCAAAAGATGTCTTCAGTTGGATCAGTTCTGTAGCCCAACTTTGCTTCATTCTATCCAAAATTGAAATGTGACCACTCAACAAAAATGCAAATGCATCTGCTCTTTTTAGATCTTTCGGATCACTTGTCTTGGCTGTGATTTGAGCTTCTGCTATGGCCTCATGCATGGCCTCTAGCTTAGGGACAATTAACCCCTTGAGCTCACTCAACCTGCTTATTCTATTTTTCCTTTCCTTCTCTAGTTTCTTGATTTCACTCAAGACTGCAATAGTCTGACATTCTTGATTTGTTATAGAGGAAGAAAGAGGATCAAAACTTTAAGACAAGCTTAGTAGTGTGTCCTCTTGCACTTTTATTTTCTTCTCAATGTCCACTGTTACCTTGGACCGGGAGATACAAAATTTGTATATTTCACCGCCATCCTTAAGAGCATTTTCTAAGCTCTTTAACCCAATGTTCATGTTTCTCCTATCATTAATGATCAAACCCTGAACCTCGGAGAACCTTTTATCCAAAAACTCCTTCCGAACCTTTTCTTCAGCTGATTTTTCTAGAGATTCAAAATGTGTACTAACACTGCTGACTAAGGTTTTGAGATTACCGGAAGAGGAGGCTGCCGGATCTATCTGGACCGATGGCATAATCTTCTCAAGCACTCCGGAGGCAGCCTCTATCAACTCACAGTCTTCCATATGAGACTTTAGGAGCTTTTCATTTGCCTTAGCATTTGCAAATGAGGCTATCTTCATTGTCTGCACCGGAGAGAGGGAATCAAAGTTGAATGGGCCTTGTAGTAGCTCCGGTTCATCGATCTCTATTGTTTCTTTGCTCAAAAATTGTTGAACAGTTTGTGTAGTGTCTCTTGCCGGAGACAGATGCTTCTTTTCTTCTGCAGTCTTGGAACTGTCCTTTGGGATTTTCTCTCCTTCCACATTCTTACCACTATCAGTCATGGTCTTCTCTGATGGAGTCTTCTCTTTCTCTGCACCCTTGGTACTGTCAACCTCTTTATCTTTCACCACTGCTTCCTTGTCCTGTAATTTCTCTTCTTCTTTGGATCCAGAGACTGTAGGGGAAACCGGAGGAGAGATGCTAGCCTGTTCATAGGCCACTTCTTCTGGAGCAGAGGGTTCCAAGTCCACAGCTGTTTCTGCACCTAAGTCCTCTACAACAGGAAGATTGAACCTTTTGAAGGCCTTCCGGAGGATCTCTTCTGTCTCTTTGGCCACCTTGTTAGTCTCACCAAGCATGAGTTGATTCATCCTGACTTTACTTCTAAACTCATCTTTGCAGTCTTTGAATATTATGTTCATTGTCTTGGGATCAATTTGAGGATATAGCTGAATAGCTATCTGCTCCCGAATCTCAAGATCTTTTGCATGAGCATTATTCTTTCTTATTTCTAATTCCTTTTCTAGGCTTTTAGGAATTAGAGATATGATCTCAATGAAAGCCTTATTGTATATGTTCAGATACTTGATTGTGGCTTCCTGCAGAATCTTTTTGTCAGCCTCATTGTATTCATCATAAAATTCAGTCATTGGTTGAAGGTTTCCATCCGCCGTAACCGACTTGATTACACTCTCTAGAGACAGAGTGGGCTTTTCAACAAATACCTCTGCCATTTCATCCTTGTCTTGGCCTGTGGAGGGTTTACCAGATCCTTTCTTCTTCTGCTTCTTTATTTCTTTTACTCCCTCATCTGACTCAGTTTCCTCTTCATCCTTTTGGCTTTCATAAGCCCTTGTGGCTTTTGTCTTAGATCTTTTACCGGATGCTTGGACTTCTAGTTTTGAACTTTTGGTTGTGGGAGGTGCAGATCTTTTTGATGATCTGGTCCGGGTGGAAGTTTCAACCGGAACACTTTCTTTACTTTTCTTTTCTTCCTCAGCCTTTCTCCTCTTTTCCCGGCTGGCATCAAGTGCCTCTTTTGAGATGCCTAGGCCTTGAGCAATATGCTCTACTTCTTTTCTCACCTTCCTCTTTATCTCAGGTTCTCTGAGTTCTACATGGATCTTTACACTCAGCTCGTCAAAGGTTCCAAACCTTTCTGCCTTTGGATCTTTGGGCTGACTTAGCATGTGTTGAACATGCAGCTCCACTATCTGTTCATCCACTTCATACCCCATGGGCATGATCCAGACAGTCCTTGGCTCCACTGCCTCCATTAGGCACTGATCAGTGTCCACCATAAAGCACACTAAGTCTTTGTATTTTTCAACAAGAGATTGGGGAATTCTTTCTCTTGCTTGCATCATGCTTTGGAAGTTTTTGAAGTATCCCCATAGGGCTGTATTTCTTGCTTTGGCATCCCCAAGCCCGTGTAGATAGTCTCTTATTTGTACTGCAACAGGTTTGTCATTCTGGCATGCCCATCCACTTGATCTGGGTAGCTCATTCATGAAGTAGAAGAATAGACATAATATAAGAGTACCATACTTAAAGGAATTCTTCTTGTCCTTCTTGATTTTCTGTATATTTTCCATTAATTGGCTTAAGAGCAGTTTGCAGAGATCATATTCTGCATTCTTCCTTAGTATTTCATAAGCAGTATACACTGCAGTTTCGGATACAAAATTCTCTCTGCTGGAGTGATAGATCTTGTATCCTATTATCATGGATACATACTTGATATCTGGATCAGAAATATCTTCAATGGTCATTGCCCTCTTATCAAATTTTGATCCGGTGGCCTCAGTTACAATGTTATTTTTGACAGATTTGAGGATAGGTATCCCTCCGAAAGAGTATAGACCAGTTACTGCTCTAATTGCCTCTTTTGTGATCTTGCAGGGTCTATCCAGCCATAGGAAGTTGTCATGCATCCTGCTCAGTACATACCGGACCCATTCATCTTCTTGAAAGCAGGGGAAATGAATGAATTGATCAAATTGTTTCTTCTGGATACCCTTATACTCTGGTTTAAGCTCAAAAGCATTGTCTATCAATTGTTTGTGATAGACATCTCTCAATTTGAATTCCCCAAATTCCTCAATGCTTGCATGTATGTAAACCCTAATGTCTTCTGTGTGTAAAACTCCGTGAGGAACACTGGAAAATGCTCCTAAGGGATCTACCTCCAATGACTTGTATGGATGTTTCTTAAATTCAGGTCGGGGCCTATCTAAGATTTTTACTATATTTGGAGTAGCCATTTCTTCAAAAGATTTGTAGCAAGATATCGAAAGTGGAAAATACCTTTTGCATCTTCGGTTGCACGGAGTAGCTGGATTGATTTCTGTATGTAATGACTTCGGCAGGAGATCTTCGGTGATCTTGATGAATTTTGTTTCAGAGCTCCGCTTTTTGCTTCTTCTTGGATGTGGAATGATCAAATGATTGTTGAGAAATCCCTTATATCATTTTGCAAACCCTAATATCTATTTGCAATAAATGCTTCGCCTATATTATTCCGGTTTGCCTTGTCCGGATAGCTTGGAGTATCCCAGATCAGTCCTGATCTATGAACATCATGCGGATCTTTCAATCATGAATAAATCGAGATGACACATTACAAGAACATCCCAAACATTCTGTCCAGTCCGCAGAGTAAAATAATGTACTTCCGGATCTCTCCGGACCCTTTTGTAGTCCTCTGTCATTCCGGAGCATCTCCCGGAACAGGTCTTTACTTGATCGATCACAACTTCTTTATATCTTCATGCGGACCTCTAAAATCTTGTCTGGATCATCTCAGGACTGGTATCTTCAAACCCTTTACTCCGCATCTTGTGTCGCATCCAGCACCACTTGATTGGCTGGGGGAACAGGTTTTTCTTTGAGTCTACCCCTGAGCCAGAGCTCACTTTTTAATTTTCGGAAGGAATATCAGCACCAGAATCTGGTGCGGATCCATTTTTTGTATTCTCTGAACTTTTCTTTACGCAAATCTTGCTCATCTGATTCCTAACTTCATTCGCATTCATCTTTTGTTTACCCTTGTCTTGATTCTAATTATACACCGGACCTCTTTTGTCCTGATTCTTGCTTCTACAGACTTTAGCATTATGACCGAACCTATTACAGATTTGGCAAATAACATTTCTTTGCATATTTGACTGATAACCTCTTGATCTGCATTGATTAGCCATATGACCTACTCTATTGCATGTAAAACATCTACCATTGAATGATTTGTTTACTTGCATATTTCTGCATTCATGAGACTTGTGTCCATAGCTTTTGCAGTTAAAGCACTATCCAGAGAAGGATGGATTAGTTTGATTCATCATTTTTCTGCACTAATTAGCTTTGTGACCAAAGTGATTGCAGTTGTGGTAGTATCCATTGAAAGATGGATATCTTTGAGCATTGGGCTGTCTTACCGGAGGTCTTCTAGGCCTATTCCTTGGATTTTCTGATCCAAAATTCTTTTGACCAGATCCGGAGCTTTCTCCTTTCTCATATCCCAAACCATACTTGTCATCTGTCCTCTTTTGACTACCAAGAAGAACTTCAAGTTGAGCAGAACTTATCTTGAATTTCTCTTTATATTCATTTGCTGTTTGAAGGTCTCTTTTGAGAGAGACAATTTGATCCTCAAGTTTTTCTTCATTATCTTTGGCATCTTCAAGATCAGATTCAAGATGTCTGATAATTCTGTCCATCTGAAGGCATTCTTCTGATTTCTCCTTAAGAGATTGTCTTAGATTGTCTTCAGTTTTTCTTTTCTCTTCAATCTCTTGAGTAAACTTTATAGTTCCTGATTCCATTTCATGTCTTAACATAATGGCTTCTTTTGATAACTTTTCACATAACTTGGTTTTCTCAGTCAATTCTTCATTTGTATTGCTTTCTTCACTTTGTCTTGCCAATTGTTGGAGCAGCTCCTTTCTCTTTTTCATAGAGAGACTTAATTTGTCCTTTAACTCTCTCATGAATTTATCAGCCTGTTTGAGTCTTTCCTTTAATTCATTGACTTTAGAATTTGACTGTTCAAGATCCTCAAGTGCAGTCTTGAGTTGCTCCCTTAAACCATATGCATCCATTTGAACTCCCAGATCTTCCTCAAGCTGTTAGGCTCTATTAGGAGGAACTTAGCTCTGATACCAATTGTTGATAACTGAGAGGGGGGGTGAATCAGTTATCCTAATTATTTCTTCTTTTGAACTTTCTTATTAATCAATGCAGCATTGAATCAAACAAACAAACATTACCATGAAATGAAAAACACATGACACAGTATTTTTGACATGGAAACCCTGTTAAGGGAGAAAACCACAGGGTGATTAACCCAAAGATTATTCTCTGTTAGAAGAATAAGGAATTACAAAATGGTACTTGCCAATTAGGGCTCACTCCCCGAGCACACTGCTCACAAAGAGGCCCACTGCCTACAAGGAGACACACTGTCTACAACGTGATAAGAATCACAGTCTTGAACTGATTGGAAGCATCTACATATGCTGGAGTTCAGTTCCAGTTAGGCTCAGTACACTGATCTGCTGCACTTCATCTTTCCTCTGTTCTTTATTCTGCTATCCTTTCACATACCGGATCTTTCTTACTACTTCTGCTCTGTTCTGCACTTATTCGCATATACCTTCACACAATTCCTATCTTCACAACTAAATCCATCCTCTATATATATCCGCACAAGTAATTTCATCACCTTTCTAGTCGGCATCCGGAACAGTCTAGTTTCTTACAAACTCTGTTCTGTCGGCTGAATCCTTGCTCACCAAGCAATGCGGATCAAGCATATACTTGTAGATATCATTAATCATGTCGGCCAAACATGATTCATGCCTTCACAACCTTTACCATCAACAGTAACACATCCGGAAAATAGTCTGATACTCTGTCAGTCAGTTCTTCCTCTGTTCTCACTATCTCTCAGGAATCTGGTACTCAACTATTCATATCTTTTTCTTTGTTCATCACCGGAGGCTAAATCCTTGGAATATACTACTCAAGGTAGTCCTCTTGACTTCCCCAAATCCACACTGCACCAAGACACTTCCTCTGAGAGATTCGGACCAATCTGTCAGACCTTGCCACATGCTCTGTTCTTGTTCACCGGACCACAACAATCTTCATTCTGACTTCCGGTAGAGACACACCATGACTTGCGGATATGTGGGATGACCTTTGTTTCCATCAATGACAACAACCATGAATCCATATAGTGTCTCTTGCCAACACTACCTCTATATCCTCTTCCACTTCTTCCTTGCCTTTCTTGCTTCCTCTTCACTCTCTCTTCAGCCTTGATGGCCAACTAAAAACACTCTCCAAGTGATTTTGGTACTGCCAAACCAATTTCATCCTACAAGTTATACCTAAGCCCATTAAGGTACCTTGCCACTTTCTCTTCTTCATCTCCCAATCCTCCTCTAATACTAAGCTTATGAAATTGCTCATTATAGGACATAACATCCATGTCCTTCTATTTTAGATTTTGCCTCATCCTCTTTGTCTGAATGGAGTAATAAAATGGAAGGAACTGATCCTTCATCATATCCTTCATCCTACCCCAAGAAGTGATTCTTGATGCACCTCTAGCCATTCTTTCTGTCTGCACACTACTCCACCATGTAAGTGTTGTTCCTCTCAGTTTTGTCTTTGCAAATTTGATCTTCTTCTCATCACTCATCTCCTCATACTCAAAAAAAATTTCTAGGGCATCTATCCACCCTAACACCTCTTCACTATCTATCTTCCCCTGATAGATAGGTAACTCTATGTTTACCTTTGTTCCACTACCTTGGACTGCCTTCAGCAATCTCACAAACTTCTTCTCTTCAACATCCAACTCATCCTCAAGAGGATTCTCATCTGCATCCTCATCTCCTTCTAAATCATTTTGTTCATCCTTTCTAGGATTCTTCTCCAATGCTTCCAATCTAGCCAAGATTGATGCATTCTCTCTTCTCACTTGCCTCAACTCTCTTTCCCTTGCATCATCCTGATCTCTTCTATCCCTCAACTCTTTTTTTCTAGCCTCTAAGGCTTCTCTCAACTCATTTTTCTCTCTAGCCGTCTGATTCTTAGGAGGCATCCTTGCAACTCTCACAAACTCTTACTGTTTCACAAGATCCTTTACTCCCTCAAGGACCTACTAGTGGCTCTGATACCACAAATGATGCAGAGCATCTAGGATAGTAGGATAACACACTTCAAAACTTCAATGCAATGACCACCAAGATTCACTGTTTTCCTTTCACTGAGATCAGACTTCTCCTAATGAAAGCTTAACACAATCACTGCCTTGTTCTTGTCATACATAAATGAGGGACTTTAGGATACCTATCATATGATATCTAACTCCATTCACCATCTTCACTATGTAGGACCTTTAGGACAACAGACTTCATTCTGCCTTTCTAAGACAGTCACAACATCCACCTTGGGATGATCTCCGTCTACACAAACTCAGTCTCATTGCAACCTACCAAACCTAATCATGCATTCACCCTATTGGCAAAGCAATAACATGACAAGCTAATATCTCACCTTCTTGACAGTGGCTATCTCCAAGAGGACTGTCAAAGATAGCACAAGGCAGCACAAATTGTTATCTTGGAGAGACTTCTTCATACTCCCTATCCTAGATCCTTGATCAAATCTAGGCATAATACATCATTGGCAAAGACTACATTTTCACAAACTTTCCATTCCCACAGTCGATGGACTTCATCTAACAGCTGCTGTCCAACTCTAAGTCACCAAACATGGTTTTACAGAGTCAATCACATGGAATCCTCCACACCAACCATCCACCTGCCTCCAAATCCTTTACAAGACCTTAGACCAACTAATATACAACCCATTCCATTGAGTAGGGCACACAAAGGTCAATGGAATGGGCATAAATCCATCGGGCTACTCTAAAAATCCCTAAGTTAGGTTTTAAGACACCCTAACACAAAATAGTGATCCTCTCACACCAAGATTACTGTCAAGAGCCCAAAATAGGTTCAAATCAAAGCTAATTCAATTTCCTAACATTCCCTTACAAGCTTGGGTTTTGACTATTCCGTATAGGTATGGACAACACAGGAAAACAATGATTTTTCTGACAGAAACAACAATTATAAAGAGTAGTTTGGTATTTAAAGGTCCTATCCTATCTTCCTCCAACTTCAAGGGCTCAAACTCACATCAAAGATAGTGAATCCATCAACCTTCATTTCCAAGCATTCAACATCTCATGACAGGGCCATACAGTACAAAAGTATGGGCTCAAACATGCATAAGAATATAGGAAATACAGAAAATAGGCAGGAAACAGTGGTTTTTTTTTTTGTTATTTCTTTCAAATCTATTCAATGTCTCTTTACAAATAAACCTTGGTAGTCTAATATAATGCTCCTTCATTGTATGCAGTCAAGTGGGAACCAAGAAACTGTAGCACTATAGACTATTATTAGAAACTGTCCCTTCACCGACTATAGTGACTATTTTTTTTGTTTAACATTAGGAGAACCTTGGATAAGGTCTTAACACACCTCTAAATGTTAACATGCTAACAACCAATATGATTTGCCTCCTACATACCCTAGGAGTCCTACAAACTTAAATGACTACCTAAGACTATCTTTTTACCACAAGACTATCCTCTTGAGGACTTACAACAAGATAATAGTAGATTCATAGTCATTTGGACATAGTCCATTTACAACATGGCTACAAGCCTTATTACAACATTTAGATGGTCTCCAAGACCTTTTTAAACCAAACAAAACAACTTGAATATTAACCAAAACTTAGACATCTAGGTGCTCCTGCACTAGACTTGCAGATCAGAGAAGAATAGGGCACCCTAGACTGGGGTGCCTACTCTTTAGTCCTCAAAGTTCTGCAACAGGAAAATCTCTACTACAATAGATATAGGTTGCCGAATGAGTTTGTAGATCTTGAAAAAAATTAGGGCCTTGGACTTGGGCACTTGCTCCTTTTCCCTGACTTTTCCACCTCAGAACCTCGAAAATAGGTGCATAGTTATTTGCCACTTTACAACTTTCTGCAGAAGCATTTTTCATTATTCATCAGTTTACTTTCGTATTTGCATAATTAGGGTTTTGATGGATAATTATGTATATGAGAAGGAAAATTTATAATCAAATACCCTAATCCAAGCTTCGCTACTTTCCTGAGTGACCAAGAACCTGATAGTGCTTTGCCACTCGATCCGAAGGTCCTTGAATGTAATTGGTTAAAGGAGGATTCAAACACTTAACTAAAGCATTCCAAATTTTACCACATTACATTTTGGTGAACCCATTTTTATATTGAATTTTGCACCTTTATGAGTGTTTTACTTCATATTTGGGTTGATTTCCTTAATTCACATGGTCATTCATCTTAAATTGCATTGAGAAAATTTTGAAAAAAAGTGCATTTGAGGGTTACTACTTTGCATCAGTTCATTCTAATTTCATCTAATTTATGATTTTAGAATTTGATCTGAGATAAATTATAGAAAATTATAAAAATTCAATAGATTGTATTGCATTTTCATCATACAACTGCTAGGGTTTTGCAGAAATTTTGACAATTTTCTAATAACCTAGTAATTCCAAAATCTAGGGTCTGTAGGTAAAATATTATTTCATATTTTTATACTAATTTTAGAGACTCATTCAAATTTTCATTTGACTGTAGTCTTGCATTCTAGTGTAAATTTGCATTTAGATTTCAAATATTTGCATTTTTGCATAGAAAATTTTAACAAAAAACTAGCAATTTTCATTCATTTTCATTAGATGTGCACTTGCATTTTTCATGTTAGAGCTTGGAATCATTTTCAGATATGAGAGAATTTAATTTTTATCATACATCATCTTTCAAAACATTCATATAACTTTTTACATCAAGGTCTCAAACCTAGGGCTTGAAAAACCTTGATTCTCACTAGATTTGGCCTTATCAACTCTCTAAATTTGCACCATAGGCATGTTGTGAACAGTATTTTTACATTAATTGGTTTTTATCAGGATAATTATCTGCTTTCCCTCCTAAAAATATTCACAACACCTTTATATTGGTCTCTTGTATGAAAATTGGTGAAAAATTGTACATTTTTTTGTTATTTTTGCCTTAGGGTTTGGCATAGTTTGTAGTCCAAGCATGTTGTGACAAATTTTATGGATTGAGGTGACTGATGTCATTGCTATTATTCTTTTCACCTCCTAAAATTCTTAAAACGCCCCTTTTTCTAGGTCTTGGAATTGAAAGATCATGAAAAAATTGCAAATTTTGCTATATTTTCACTAGGGTTTGATCTTGAGTGGCACTATAAGTGTGTTGTGATAGATATTTTGTCATTAAGTGGCTATTATTACTGATATAATTTTATTTCCATCATCATTTTCCTCACAACACCCTTTTTCATTCTCTTTTGCATTGAGATTTGGTGAAAAAATCACATATTTTAGCATATTTTCACTATATTTTGACTTGCCATCATCCTAGATTTGCATAAGTCTCATAACTCACTGCCCTAAGAGAGACATTCCTTTAAAAAGAAGCATAAGACACATGGGATCTAGTTCTCTTGAATAAGTTTGCATATTGAACACCTTCTTTACAAAAGGAGAGACACAAATGTTACAAGATATTACACCTATCACAAGCACAATAGAAGAGGAATTTTTTCATGATGTTGATGATACCATTGAGATGACAGGATATGTATCCGATGAGAAAATAAATAAACTTAGCAAAGACCTACCTAAATTCCAAGACTATGTGCAAACTGAGAGGATAGCTGAAGAAGTTGTACCTGTGATTCACCATATAAGAGAATTAATAAAAGAGGGAGAAGATGGTGTTAATGCAATCTGTGGTTTAGCACATATTGTACAAGCCAATATCATGCCAGTGACTGAAAGTGTGAAAGTAAAAAATAACACTTTGTCACCATCTCATACTTAAGTATTAGCACCTATACCGACTACGAGAATATCCACCTTTACATCAATGATCTTAACAACTAATGCAAATGCTTGTAGTAATGCTACCACTGGTATTGGACTATCTAATGGCACTAATTACAAAGTTGTGGGATTTAATTATCAAAATTTAGTTTCTAAGGGGACTTCTTCTATGCATAATTGTTCTCAACCACCTATTACCTATTTGCAACCATCTTCCACCTACCATTATGTCCAACCACCTGTTAGGTCTCAAAAATGCAAGTTGTTAACCCTAAGAGGTTACCAGGCTCTCTTGATGTTTTTGGCTAACTGACACAGGGTAGATATGGCTAAACCCCCTTCACTTCAGGCTCTACCAGACCTAGGTGGGTAAACCTCTAATTAATAAAGCAAATAGAAAGATGATCACTACTTTAATATGAATTAATCTAACTATTAATAAAGACATGAATTATAACATAAATGAAAAGATAGCAAGTTAATTCAAAAAATAATCTAAATTGTAATGCTAAAGCAATAATGCAATCTAACTAAGAAAATCTAAAATGAATTTGAATAAGTAATAATGAAAATACTAGACCAGTGTCTTATTTAATATAGAATCAGTATGGTCATGAAATAAATGACTGTTTGTTTGGTAAAAACTAGAACTATCTGGCATGAAAGAAAAGGTGTGTAACTTGTACAACCCTGCAAGGAAATAGTTAGTATTCCATACTTACATATATCCAATTGACAAAATGTTACTTGCATTCATCTAAAAGGATTTAATCCTTTCTTGAAGGAACCTATCAGAATGATACTACAATTGTAATAGATTTATCAAAAATTGGAGATAGAATACAAACCCTAACTATATGACTCTTCTTACAGATCCATGACAATGTCTTCACAGTTACTATGATAGATTTAAAGGATTTAATTCTGAAAGTAGTAACCAATTAATCTTATCACACTATAATAGCAAATGTGTATAGACAACTTGAAGATATACTTGATAACTCAAATTAAATAACAGAGAAAACTTTGAAAGGAGACAATCATATAATTGAATAAATTTAACAGATAGTTGATACCAAAATTTGCAGTCACTGCTTCATGCTTATAGACTTGACTTCATCAGAGAATGCTTGCACATGGTCTACCAGAAATAAAATATATTAAAAATGAACTAGCATTGTTGTCCAAATCTAATCTATAGTATCCCCTAATCTGTTTTGTAATCTCTTCTATTCTATCTATATCCTAATGTATTCCCCTTTCTCTAGTCTTGGTCATCTCTTATAAAGAGAGGCATACGAGCTTCTGACCAATTACAATGGTTCTGACAGTTGATAACCGAACAACAATATTAGTTCTAATAAAATTGATTTATGAAATTTCTTACTAACCACTAATCATCAAATGGATAGCCATTTCAGGGTCAAAAAATTTTTAATTGTAGTCTAGCCCAATATCCTTCGAGGGTTTCTTCATTATTCCTAAAAATTCTAGATAAAACACAAATTAATGTCTGATCAAACAATCCAAACAAATTTATTTAAACAAATGTATTTATTTAAGTAATTACTTCCCTTATCGATATTTTATTTAGTTCCTTAAGATCCTCTCGTAGGTGTTTACACAACTTAATCGCCACTGTGTATATCCTGCAAAAACAAATATTTTATCTGTCAGAAAAATATCTTGATATTTTGGATTTTAATGTTGTTTTTTAGGGTTTCCTTCATTAGCATGACCTCACAGTCAGGTTGAAAAAACTTCCCACATTTTTTGCTTTCCATTTCTTTGTATATTTGACATGTTCATTGCAACATACAATCGCTATAATATACAAAGAGTTTTTAACATTTAACTTTTCCTTCACGTCTGGTTCTTATACATCCTTTTGTATCTATAGCTTGGATGTTCACTACATACAAAACATTGAATATACAAGCGCCTAACTCTTTTGAATAACCCTTTCGGTTCCGCCACTTGTATGTTATACATTTGTATATTAGCAATGTATGTCAGATATGTACAAATCACAAACATACAATGGATTTTTCATCTTTAATAAACTTTTGGGGTCCGTGTTATGCATATCACCTTTTATATGTTTTTTATGCAATCATGGACTTTATTGAATTTATGAAATGAATTGGATTTTTCTTCAGATCCACCAAATGTATGCATATACATACATCTCTGACATACATACGTGGTCCCCACTAGATGTATACAATGTTCGAGTCTTTAGTCAAGTTTTGTATGTATGTATTCTTTGTATATCAGGTATGTAAATACAAGCACCCAGACATGCAGAGATTTTTCCGTATTTAATTTCTTCTTGACATTTGCTTACTTTTTTAGAATGTATCTTTGCTTGTATATGGGATTGTATATCGAAGATATACATTGATATTATACAAGCCCAAATGTTCATGTGGTGGGATGTACTACTTATATCCTTCATATGCAATGCCCAATACATACAAATTTGATTGTATGTCTTTTCCAGACTCCCTGCTTTTATAAACCATGGTTCATTTATTTTCAACTCCAACTTGTATATGCATCCTACAATATACATAAAGTCTCAATGCATCCCTTTAACCTGATTTAATTCTCTCCTGAGTTTCACCTTGCATATGTGCTGCGATATATAATCCAAAACATACATACAAGGCGTAATACATACAACAATTATTCTTTATTTTATAAACATTTCGGTTCCAGCTTGCATAAAGTGCAATGTATATTTCTCATATACATTGAATAGTGATGCATGGTTTATATCATTTTTTAATGTTCCCCGAAATCCACGTTGTATGTCCCGTAATGTATACCAATACATACAAATGCGAAATATACAAAGACTTATCCTTATTTCACAATTATTTTGGTTCTAATTTGTATGTGGGCATTCTATCTTGGCAATTATGTATATTTAAAATATATGTCTCTGAAAGCATACAAATACAAGGCGTGATACATACAACAAGTTAACTTTATTTCATACCTTTTCAAATCCACGATAGGCATATTAACTCAAAACATACAAGACTAAAACATACAACGATTTCACCACATTTGATAATATTTCAGTTCTGTGCTATGTATATTGAGTTGTATGTATCGCGTTGTATGTTGTGCTCTACCAAACATACAAACATAACATACAAGCAATGGACCTGATAGAATATATACTTCAACTTTTAACCTCGTCAGGTCTGCTTTGTATGTAGTAATAAAACGTTAGCCAAAGGCATATAAATCCAAATGTGTCTTAAAAATGATACATAAAATGACTTGTATAAAAAGATGACTTTGCATATACAAACGACTTTGTATATGAAAAGCAATATACAAAGGACTTTGTATATGCAACCCGATATACAAAAAACATTGTATATGCAACAACAAATTCTCCCCTTGTACATTTTATCAAAATACTCATAACTTGCAAAATACTTGGAATTTTAACATGCTTCAAAAAACAACCCTAATTCATTTTTGACAAGGGATTCACCCATATTTAGCTCTAGTACTTAATGCTATTTTTTGTTGACTTTCAACATAGTTTGTAACTTTTCACTTCCTTGTTTACGGTTTATTTTAATGAGCACTTCAACCATGTTATACTAAGTCTTTAGGAATCAGGACAGTTCAAATCCAAATATTTCTATCAACTCAATTGTTAATTTCTGCTTGAAAACAACTGTGGATCTTCCCATATATGCTCCCATACTGAAATTTTTAGATTATTGAAACTTAATATTTGGTAAAAAGTAGCTTGGGAATTTTAGTCCCAATAGTGGCTCTTTCTGGGGATGTATGCCCCTTGTGGGCATAACAAGATCCCTAGATCTTTGGGGTGCAGACCAGTGCCTTCTCCATTGGGTTACAGAGCCTACTTTTGTCCCAAAACTGATATGGTCAAAAGACCATATCAAAAAAGGAAATCCATGTCTTTCCCCTATCAAAAACCTTGTTCTAATCATGTTGTAATAAAACCAATTTGAACATATCATTAAAGTTTGCATGATTGGTCATATCCATATTTAACTGATTAGTGATACTGGTAAATTTTTCACCATTATGCATTTGAAAACCATCTATAACCTTACACTTTTATGACAGGCTAGACATAATCTCTGTGTGATATTTTATGTAACCGTATTTGCTGTCATCTTCCAAATGATGGTTCTCTATCTGAACTGGGAAGCAGAAGAAATCAATTTGCATCTGATATTTATTTTCTAATACTTGGCACCATCTAATGAAAAAACATCACTATTACTTTCAGCATCACAGGTAATCTTCCCACACGATTGTGATCTTGAGACTCCATTATCACAAGGTTCAATAGAATCATTTATCTCTAGAAAATCACTGCTATTGAATTTACAATCATCAATTGTTTCTATCTCATCTGAATGTGATCCTGATAATGTACTTTCACACCAATCATGCGATCTACTATCACGCAAAGTATACTCACTATGAAAGCATATGTATATTGGACATGGTATTTGAGTATCATCCTTATGTGCATACTTCTGATATTCTATAGTGAGTAATTCTAAAATTTGCTCACTATTAAGTGAGCATATTTCTTCATCCACCACATTGATGATACTTTCTTCATCTTTTTCATCATTACCACAACACCCAAAATCAAATGTACCCATTTCATTAACATGATCATTTATAGACTCTTTATCAAAATATCCACCTCCTTGACTATTTGAATGCCTTTTATCCTCTTCCTCCTCTTGTGCTATGTCATCATACAATGGTTTTGAAAAATCCTGAAGATTACTTTTTGCTATGTGCACTTCCTTTTGATCAAGATTTTGTTTTGTTTGTTGAAAATATTCACCCTAGTTATCTAAAAAGACTTCATCCTCAAGATAGCATGGGTCTGGAAACACTGGGAGTTCATGTTCTAGTATACCCTTTTCATCAAAAGTTTGTCTTCCTTTTTGTAAACAATGCTCCTCTTTCCCCCAACACTGTTGAATCATATATTGCGGTGGGTGGACTGGGATAAAACTTGTCTGATATGGAGGCTAATAGTAAACATTTTGTTGTGGCACATATTTCTAGTATTGTGGGGCATAATATTGTCTTGGTGGTGGATAGTATTGAGGAAAGTTACTTGCATTTATAGGTTGGAGCCCTTGTGGTGGCTTATTATGCTGAATAGGGTTATAGTATGGATTATGAGGTACTCTTGGAGTATATGGAGCATATGTGTTTTGGGAGGGCATATGTGAATTGATATTTCCACCTTGTTTATGTGGGGTGACATATTTTGGTGGTCTTGATGCCTGGATGGTTAATTGTGCCTTCTATCTATTATCGATTTCTTGTATCCTCTGTTGCATCCTCCTAAGCTGCTCTTCTTTCCATTCTAAATACACTTCTAATTCTTGATCAGTCATGCTATCAAGATCAACAATAGCTTGATCAGCAAACCTCTCCTATTCTTCATAAGAACTGCAAGAATCACTTAATTGCAAATCCACATGATTGTCATCAAAATCTAGATTTTCAATGGATTCTTCATAGCATTTACAGTCACAATCTGTTATGCAGGATAGACCCTCTCTATTTTCATCCTCATCATGTGGGTTGCTAGAGTCATTATTTTCATTTGCATATCCATCCTTTAATGGTTGCATTTTTTGATCATCCTCTTGATATTTATTATCATTGGATTTAATATTGAAAACATCCTCATATCTTTTACGTTCTATGATAGGAATCAATTTTGGTCTAGAGTAACTGGCTTTAATGATTCAGGCCAATAAATTGACATAGGGTCATAAGCAAACATGAACATTTTAATGCATAAGGATTCACTAGGTTTGAGATAAAAAGGTTTATGTGTATAGATGTCCACCAACCTATGGAACAAATCACACCCAAACTCTCCTTCATGTTTCCTTAGCTCAAAGAATGCATCTACAGAGGGTATGTTATATTTTTTCATGTTTCATCAAATTTAATTTCAGATTCGCCACCTCTTGTGTGAAGAGGAAGATTTCAACTTTCTAGGTTCTTGCCAATAGAGTTTACCAATCTATATTTGAATTTTGTGTAGAGTCGCCACCTCTATTTAGAGGACTAATTGATTTTCTGGGTTTTTCCTTCCACCTGCAGAGTTGTGCCTTTTAATTCTTTAACTCTAATGACATGGTCTACCACCAGGTTTCTCTATGTGTTGTCCCCAGTAGAGTCGCTAATTTTGTTACGTCTCAAAAATGCAAGTCGTTAACCCTAAGAGGTTGCTAGGCTCTCTTGACGTTATTAGCTAACTGACACGGGGTAGATATGACTAAACCCCATTCACTTCAGGCTTTGCCAGACCTAGGCGGGTAAACCTCTAATTAATAAAGCAGATAGAAAGATGATCATTACTTTAATCTAAATTAATCTAACTATTGGTAATGGCATGAATTATAAAACAAATGAAAAGGCAACAAGTTAATTCAAAAAATAATCTAAATTGTAATGCTAAAACAATAATGTAATCTAACTAAGCAAATCTAAAATGAATTTGAATAAGTAATAATGAAAATACTAGACTAGTACCTTAATTAATATAGAGTCAGTATGGTCATGAAATAAATGACTGTCTGTTTGGTAAAAACTTGAACTATCTGGCATGAAAGAAAAGGTGTGTAACTTGTACAACCCTGCAAGGAAATAGTTAGTATTCCATACTTACATATATCCAATTAACAAAATATTACATGCATTCATCTAAAATGATTTAATCCTTGCTTGAAGGAACCTATCAGAATGATACTACAATTGTAACAGATTTATAAAAAATTGGAGACAGAATACAAACCCTAACTATATGACTCTTCTTACTGATCCATGACAATGTCTTCATAGTTACTATGATAGATTTAAAGGATTTAATTCTGAAAGAAAAAACCAATTAATCTTATCATACTATAACAACAAATGTGTATAGACAACTTGAAGATATACTTGATAACTCAAATTGAATAATAGAAAAAACTTTGAAAGGAGACAATCATATAATTAAATAAATTTAATAGATAGTTGATACCAAAATTTGCAGTCACTGCTTCATGCTTACAGACTTGACTTTATCAGAGAATGCTTGCACATGGTCTACCAGAAATAAAATATATTAAAAATGAAATAGAATTGTTGTTCAAATCTAATCTATAATATCCCCTATTCTATTTTCTAATATCTTCTATTCTATCTATCTATATCCTAATATATTCCCCTTTCTCTGGTCTTGGTCATCTCTTATAAAGAGAGGCATACAAGCTTCAGACTAGTTACAATGGTTGTGATGGTTGATAACTGAACAACAATATTAGTTCTAATAAAATAGATTTATGAAATTTAATACTGGCTACTAATCATCAAATGGATAACCATTTTAGGGTCGAAAAGTTTTTAATTGTAGTCCAGCCCAATATCCTTCAAGGGTTTCTTCATTATTCCTAAAAAATCTAGATAAAACACAAATTAATGTCTGATCAAACAATCCAAACAAATTTATTTAAACAAATATATTTATTTAAGTAATTACTTCCCTTATCGATATTTTATTTAGTTTCTTAAGATCCTCCTGTGGGTGTTTACACAACTTAATCGTTGCTATGTATATCCTACAAAACCAAATATTTTATCTGTCAGAAAAATATCTTGATATTTTAGATTTTAATGTTGTTTTTTAGGGTTTCCTTCATTGGCGTGACCTCGCAGTTGGGGTGAAAAAACTTCCTGCCTTCTTGCTTTCTGTTTCTTTGTATATTCGATATGTTCATTGCAACATACAATCGCTATAATATACAAATAGTTTTTAACATTTAACTTTTCCTTCACATCTGGTTCTTGTACATCCTTTTGTATCTATAGCTTGGATGTTTGCTACATACAAAACATTGAATATACAAGCACCTAACTCTTTTGAATAACCCTTTTGGTTCTACCACTTGTATGTTATACATTTGTATATCAGCAATGTATGTCGGATAGGTACAAATCAAAAACATACAATGGATTTTTCATTTTTAATAAACTTTTGGGGTCCATGTTATGCATATCACCTTTTATATACTTTTTATACAATCATGGACTCTATTGAATTTATGAAATGAATTGGATTTTTCTTTGCATCCACCAAATGTATGTATATACATACATCTCTGACATACATATGTGGTCCCCACCAGATGTATACAATGTTCGAGTCTTTAGTCAAGTTTTGTATGTATGTATTCTTTGTATATCAGGTATGTATATACAAGCACCCAAACATGCAGAGATTTTTCCATATTTAATTTCTTCTTGACATCCGGCTTGCTTTTTTGGAATGTATCTTCACTTGTGTATGGGATTGTATATCGAAGATATACATTAATATTATACAAGCCCAAATGTGCATGTGGCAGGACCCACTACTTGTATCCTTCATATGCAATGCCCAATACATACAAATTTGATTGTATGTCTTTTCTGAACTCCCTGCTTTTATAAACCATGGTTCATTTATTTTCAACTCTGACTTGTATATGCATCCTACAAAATACATAAAGTCTCGATGCATCCCTTTAACCCTATTTAATTCTATCTTGAGTTCCGCCTTGCATATGTGCCGTGATATATAATCCAAAACATACATACAAGGCATAATACATACAACAATTATTCTTTATTTTATAAAATTTTTGGTTCCAACTTGCATAGAGTGCAATGTATATTTTCGATATACATTGAGTAGTAATGCATGGTTTATATCATTTTTTAATGTTCCCCAAAATCTGCGTTGTATGTCCTGCAAGGTATGTACCGATACATACAAATGTGAAATATACAAAGACATATCCTTATTTCATAATTATTTCAGTTCCGGTTTGTATGTGGGCATTGTATCTCAGCAATGTATGTATATTTAAAATGTATGTCTCCGAAAGCATACACATACAAGGCATGATACATACAACAAGTTAACTTTATTTCATACCTTTTCAAATCCATGATATGCATATTAACTTGAAACATACAAGATGCAAAACATGTTAGATCTAGGGCACACAACTAAGAGGGGGGGTGAATCAGTTGTACAAAATTTGCTTCTACTTCAAACACTTGAATCTACTTTGTTAGTTAACAGCATAGCAATTAACCATTCATCAAAGCATAAAGTAAGAACACCAGAGCAGATAAACATCAACACATTGGACACCAAGATTTTGACGTGGAAAACCCAGTTAAGGAAAAAACCACGAGTTGATTAACCCAAGGATTATTCTCTGTTAGAAGAATAAGAAAAATGCATGGCACATGCCAGTCAGGGCTCACTGCCTGAGCACACTGCTCACAAAGAGGCACACTGCCTACAAGAGACACACTGTCTACAAGATCATGAGTATTACAACTTTGAACTAGAGAATGACATCTTCACCATGTCTGGATCAGTTGCATTTAAGCCCGAAACACTTCTGCTCTGCCTTTTACTCTTCTGCTATACCACACTCATCTGCTCCACAACACACCCTTGAAATGAGCTCACAAACCTTTATTTATATAAGACATCGACTTAGGAACAATCATCTAAGTCAGCAATCAATCATAAGAACATTCGCAAGATGAATAACACATCCGGTCGGCTAGTCTGAACAAGAACTTCATCCAGAAGAATATCTTCAATTCTAGGCTCTACCACCAATGCAGACCAATAACACAACCTTAACATGATCCAAGAACCTTCACAGGCCTGCCTGAATGACCAGGTACATCCACACTTCCTCTATTCACTAGAATCTCTTCTCTTCCTCATCTGGAACTTCAAGAACATAGTCTATCGCCACTGTCATGTGGTAAGAGGTGCTTTCAGACCTCCAAACCATGAACAAATCAAGATGACACATCACAAGGACATCCCAAACACTCTGTCCAATCTGCAGAATAGGACAATGCACTTCTGGATCTCATTGGACCTTTTTGTGGCACTCTGTCACTCTGGAGCATCTCCTAGAACTGGTTCTACTTGATCGATCATAACTTCTTCACATCTTCATGCGGACCTCTGAAATCTGAACTGGATCATCTCAAGACTCATATCTACAAACCCTTTAATCTGCATCCTCTGAATCTCAACCTATTTAGTACTTTTGCCTTCTTCTCATCACTGTTCTTCACTATTCCTAATTGAGACTAATTTTCTCAATATCCTGAGCACACAGCTCATCCAATCCTTCTTGTCAATACAATATGAGTATGTTGACATCAATGACAACACTGGTTTACCTCATACTTGTAGCAATCTCCCCCTTTGTCATTGATGGCAACATATGATGTGAAAAACCATCAAGACAAGAACTTCTCCCTTCTGTCACAGCTCCCCCTATCAACAATAGCTCTTCACATGTCTTCTCTTCCTTTACTGCTCCCCCTTTGATCATCAACCATTTGTTTTTCACATGTCTTCTCTCCCCCTTTGACATCAATGGCAAAGGGCTCATACTTGCAATTCTAATGGATCAGAATCATACCAGCTACTCCCTCTTAGTAGCAGCTCCCCATCATCAATCTGGATCACAAGATATGACTATGATATCCACCGAACTGATGCACGTCAATGCATCCTAGTTCATCACCAGAGGGGCCATGACCCCTAACTTCTCTCGGAGATACTCAAAAGAGTCCTTGGGAAGAAGATTAGTAAAAATATCTGCAATCTGATCCTTGGAGGGTACATACTCCAATCTGACTTCTTCCTTGTTCACTTGCTCTCTCAGAAAGTGAAACTTGATAGATATATGCTTGGTCTTAGAATGCAACACCGGATTCTTAGAAATATTTATTGCACTTGAATTATCACAGAAAATAGTGATAGGCTCCTCATATTCTACTTTAATGTCTCTTAACATTTGCTTCATCCATAAGATTTGAGTGCAACTACCTGCTACTGCAATGTATCCTGCTTCAGTTGTAGACAAAGATATTGCCTCTTGTTTCTTGCTTAGCCAAGAAACCAACCTTTTTCCCAAAAAGAATGCTCCTCCACTTGTATTCTTCTAGTCATCCACATCTCCTACCCAATCTACATTTGTATATGCATGAAGAGAGAAATCGTGATCTCTAGGATACCATAGACCATACTCAACTATCCTCTTTAGATATCTGAAAATCCTCTTGATTGCCATAACATGAGATTCTCTAGGATCAGCCTGAAATCTTGCCACAAGACCAACAACCTGCATTATATCTGGTCTAGTCTAAGTGAGATACAATAGTCCTCCAATCATTGATCCATACTTTGTCTGATCTGCCTTAGGAGAGTCATCATCTTTGCTCAACTTGCATTTGGTTTCCATGGGAGTATTGATTGGCTTTGAATCTTCCATCCCAAATTTTTTCAACAATTCTTTCACATATTTGTTCTGAGAAATGAAGATCCCTTTCTTTGTTTGAGTAATTTGCAGACCCAAGAAGAAATTCATTTCACCAAGCATAGACATCTCAAACTCACTTTTCATCTGATTTGCAAAAGTTTTACACATACTATCTCTTCCTCCAAAAATGATATCATCCACAAACACTTCAACAATCAAAATATTTTCATGATCAATTTTGAAATATAAGTTATTGTCAGTAGTACCTTTGTTGAATCCAATCTACACAAGATGCTTATCCAACCTTTCATACCATGCTCTTGGTGCTTTCTTTAGACCATATAGTGCCTTCTTTAATTTGCATACCATATCACCATGCTCAGATAATTGAAATCCATCCGGTTGTTCAATGTACACTTCTTCTTCTAAGTCACCATTCAAGAAGGTAGATTTGACATCCATCTGATATACTTTGAAATCTTTGAAGGCAACAAATGCAAGGAATAGTCTGATTGCTTCAATTCTTGCCACCGGAGCAAAGGTTTCCTCAAAGTCAATCCCTTCTATTTGAGAATATCCTTTGCAGACCAATCTAGCTTTGTTTCTGATTACTTCACCAACTTCATTTAGTTTGTTCCGGAAGACCCATTTGGTTCCAATGTTTCTAGGTCTAGGAACAAGATCCCAAGTATGATTTTTCTCAATTTGCATCAACTCTTCCTCCATTGCTTTGGTCCAATTTTCATCATTACAAGCTTCATTAATTGTCTTAGGTTCAATCTTTGAAATCAGACAGTATTCATTTGAATCTTGAGCAATTTTCCTTCTTGTTTGTACCCCTTTGCTTTTGTCACCTATGATCTGATCTTTAGAATGATTTAGAGTTACATACCTTGGAACTTTGGGAGTTTCTTGCACTACTGTTTCTTGATCAGGCTCATTTAGACACACCTCTTCTTTCTGATTTACCGGATCAGTTAGTAGTTGAATTTCAGAGGAGGATTGAGCTCCTTGCACTGGAGAATCATTCTGATCATCTTCATCATATTCATAAAAAATTGAGGGCTTCTCAATTCCTTCATCAACTTTCACATTTGTACTTTCTATCAACTTTCTCAATCTCTTATTGTAGCACCGGTATGCTTTGCTTTGAGTGGAGTAACCCAATAAAATTCCTTCATCACTTCTAGCATCAAACTTTCCTAGATCTTCATCTCTTTTGATATAACACTTGCTACCAAATACTTTGAAATATCTCACAGTAGGAGTTACACCAAACCAAAGTTCATAAGGAGTCTTACTAGTATTGCTTCTGATTTGAACTCGATTGAGAGTATAGACTGTAGTGCTAACAGCTTCTCTCCAAAACATCTGGGGAACATTTGCTTCCATCATCATTGTCCTGGATGCTTCCTGGATGGTCCGGTTCTTTCTTTCAACAACTCCATTCTGCTGTGGAGTCCTAGGAGCAGATAATTGTCTCCTTATGCCATGCTTCTCACAAAAGTCTATGAATTCACCGGATGTGAATTCACCACCTCTATCAGACCTCAGACATTTTAGTTTCGATTTGGTTTGATTCTCTACCATAGCTTTGAAGATTTTAAACTTCTCAAGGGCTTCAGATTTCTCTTTTAGGAAGGTAACCCACATCATCCGGGAATGATCATCAATCAGTAACATGAAATATATATCACCTTGCATACTTTTGATTCTTGTCAGACCACATAGATTAGTATGGACTAACTCCAGTAATCTAGTAGTGGACTGATCCTTGCTTTTGAAAGAGACTCTACTCTATTTACCAAGCTGACATTCTTTGCACAAACTATTTGTAGGTTTCACCAATTTAGGAAGGTCTCTTACAACCTGAGTATTGCTTATCTTGATGATGTTATCAAAATTCACATGACACATCCTTCTATGCCATAACCAACTCTGATCAACTTGAACAAACAGACAACTCTTATTAGAACCAACTAGATGGAAGATATTACCTTTTGTTTGAGTACCAGATACAATCTCAATGCCAGAGCTTTCAAAGATCTTGCATCAGGTTATGAATCGGAGATCATAACCTTTGTCCACCAACTGACCAACACTGAGAAGATTGTGCTTCAATCCTTCAACATATAGTACATTACAAGTTTTGCTCTTTCCATCAAAAGAAATAGTTCCTCTACCTCTGATTTTGCCAGCAGAATTATCACCAAACTTTACCATTCCTCCTTCATACCTTTCCAAATCTAAGAACTTGCTCTTGTCACCTGTCATGTGGTGAGAACATCCACTGTCAATAACCCAATCATCCTTTTCTTCAACTTGGGCAGCCAAAGCTTTTTCCACAACCTTATGATTGACAGATTCAGAGGATATTGAATCTTCTTCCTTGATGGCAATAAACACCCATTCATTTCTGGATTTGCTTCCTATTTCAGATTCATCATCTGTTACTCCTTCATTATCATCTTCTTCATGAACATAATAACAGTTCTTTTGGAACCTTTGTCTGTTAGTATTTGACCTTGCACATCTTTCAAGACATCTTGAAGCAAAATGACCAATCTTATTGTAGTTGAAGCACTTAAAGAGTAGTTTTCCTTCATACTTACTGGATCCTCTTGGTAGTCTCTTTGCAATGAGGGCTTCAAGTTGAGTTGTTTTTGCTTCTTCCTCTTCCATGTCTTTCCTTACTTGATCATACCATGACAACTTCCTTGTAGAGTTCTCTCCCGAATCAAATCTTTGTTTGCCTTTCACATAGGCACTGGCTTTGAATGTAGATTCAGTCTTGGGGTGATCATCTCCAAATTTAGTCATTTCAAATGCAACCAGTTTGCCAGCCAATTGGTCTCTTGTGATAGTTGTATGCGCTCTGAATTCATTAATGGCAGCAACCTTGATTTTGTAGGTAGTAGGAAGGGATCTCAAAATTTTGTAAACAATTTCATTTTCATCTAGAACTCCACCAGCATTCTTGATTCCACACACCAGCTCATTCACTCTTGGCATAAAGGTAGTGATATTTTCATCATCTCTCATCTTCAATCTTTCAAATTTCTCTTTCAGACTTTACAACCTTGCACTCTTAACAAACTCATCTCCTTCATGCAGAAGTTCCAGTTTAGTCTAGATCTCATATGCAGTTGGTAGGTCAATACAATTTGAGAGTTCGGAGTCATTCAATGTGCTTAGAAGAGCTTCTTTGGTTTGCAGATTGTTTTCAGCATCTGTGATTTCATTCAGAGTTGTCGGAGCACTCTGTGGAGGTACATATGGTTTTGAGACCATGGTCAAGTATGCTTTTCCCATACACTCCAAGTGACATTTCATGTGACCTTTCTAGAGAGTGAAATTGGTTCCATCGAACTTCGGACTATCCTTCTTATATGATGACATCCTGGATCTCCTCAAGCAGTTAAGCTTCTTTCAGAGGAACTTAGCTCTGATACCAATTGTTAGATCTAGGGTACACAACTGAGAGGGGGGGTGAATCAGTTGTACAAACTTTGCTTCTACTTCAAACACTTGAATCTACTTTGTTAGTTAATAGCATATCAATTAACCATTCATCAAAGCATAAAGCAAGAACACCGGAGCAGATAAACATCAACACATTGGACACCAAGATTTTGACATGGAAAACCCAGTTAAGGCAAAAACCACGGGGTGATTAACCCAAGGATTATTCTCTATTCGAAGAATAAGAAAAATGTATGGCACATGCCAGTTAGGGCTCACTACCCGAGCACACTGCTCACAAAGAGGCACACTACCTACAAGAGACACATTGTCTACAAGATCATGAGTATTACAACTTTCAACTAGAGAATGACATCTTCACCTTGTCTGGATCAATTCCATTTAAGCCCGAAACACTTTTGCTCTGCCTTTCGCTCTTCCGCTATACCACACTCATCCACTCCACAACACACCCCTCGAAATGAGTTCACAAACGTTTATTTATACAAGACATCGACTTAGGAACAATCATCTAAGTTGGCAATCAATCATAAGAACATTCGCAAGATGAATAACACATCTGATCGGCTAGTCTGAACAAGAACTTCATCCAGAAGAATATCTTCAATTCTAGGCTCTACCACAAATAGGGACCAACAACACAACCTTAACATGATCCAAGAACCTTCACAGGCCTGCCTAAATGACCAGGTACATCCGCACTTCCTCTATTCACTAGAATCTCTTCTCTTCCTCATTCAGAACTTCAAGAACACAATCTATCGCCACTGTCATGTGGCAAGAGGTGCTTTCGAACCTCCAAACCATGAAAAAATCAAGATGACACATCACAAGGACATCCCAAACAGTCTGTCCAATCCGTAGAATAGGACAATGCACTTCTGGATCTCACCAGACCTTTTTGTGGCACCCTGTCACTCCGGAGCATCTCCCGGAACTAGTTCTACTTGATTGATCATAACTTCTTCACATCTTCATGCGGACCTCTAAAATCTTAACTGTATCATCTCAAGACTCATATCTACAAACCCTTTAATCCGCATCCTCTAAATCTCAACCTATTTAGTACTTTTGCCTTCTTCTCATCATTGTTCTTCACTGTTCCTGATTGAGACTAATTTTCTCAATATCCTCAGCACACAGCTCATCCAATCCTTCTTGTCAATGCAATATGGGTATGTTGACATCAATGACAACACTAGTTTACCTCATACTTGCAACAAAAGATACAACAATTTCACCACATTTGATAATATTTCAGTTCCGCGTTATGTATATTGAGTTGTATGTATCGCATTGTATGTTGTACTCTACCAAACATACAAACATAACATACAAGCAATGGACCCGATAGAATATATACTTCAACTTTTAACCTCGTCAAGTCTGCTTTATATGTAGTAATAAAATGTTAGCCAAACGCATATAAATCCAAATGTGTCTTAAAAATGATACATAAAATAGTGACTTGTATAAAAAGATGACTTTGCATATACAAACGACTTTGTATATGAAAAGCGATATACAAAGGACTTTGTATATGCAACCCAATATACAAAAAACATTGTATATGCAACAACAAATTCTCCCCTTGTACATTTTATCAAAATACTCATAACTGCAAAATACTTGGAATTTTAACATGGTTCAAGAAAGAACCCTAATTCATTTTTGACAAGGGATTCACCCATATTCAGCTCTGGTACTTAATGCTATTTTTCCTTTACTTTCAACACAGTTTGTGACTTTTCACTTCTTTGTTTACGATTTATTTTAATGAGAACTTCAACCATGTTATACTAAGTCTTTGGGAATCAGGACAGATCATATCCAAATAGTTATATCAACTCAATTGCTAATTTCTGCTTGAAAACAACTGTGGATCTTCCCATATATGCTCCCATACTAAAATTTTTAGATTATTGAAACTTAATATTTGGCAAAAAATAGCTTGGGAATTTCAGTCCCAACAACACCGTTGACCTATTCTCAGCCTCCACCTTTCACATCACAAGCTCAATCAGCTCCTCACTTTTGTTCCAATTCCTCGCATCAAACCACATCTCCCAATGATGCCATCCTAAACCAAGTTTTGCAGGGCATGACTGCTTTACAACAAAAGGTAACAAATTTGACAAATTCTTTGCAGCCTTATATACCAAGATACCATGCTTGTAATCCCCTTTCCTATGCAATCTTCACAACTCCTATGCTCAAGAGGTTTGAGACTCCTCACTTTGAAAAATATGGTGGAAAAGGTGATCCTAATATTCATGTGGCAGCATTTACAGCTATGTATAGTGATTTCTATTTTGAAGAGGATTTGTTGGCAGAACTTTTCCCACAATCTCTCAAAGATATTGCTTTAGAATGGTTTTTCACTTTGCCTCCAAATTCAATACACTCCTTTTCATAGTTGATTGATCAATTTTTACAATATTTTCAAGGAAATATCGGACCCCAAGTGACTCTTATTGACTTGGTTCAATGCAAACAAGGTCTGAAAGAGAAGTTGATTGAATTCTTTAGTCGGTATCAAGGGATTTATGCACAAATTCACTATTAGATGAAAGATGGGGATGTTCAGAAGATATTTATTACAAATCTACAACCTAATAGTCGTGATAAGATCCTCTTGATGAAGTATAACTGGTACGAGAACACCTAACACAAGGTGGCCTCCGTGAGGCATTTAAGTCATGTTTGGCTTTGAAATCATGTTTTGAGTTGTAATAAGGTCTATTTGACCAATGCATGTAATTTCTATTAGTATCTAGGTTCATTTTGCAAGTCCCAAGGGAGACTTGTCGAATCTGTAATCACAAAGGTTGTTAGGCAGTTGGAGGTTGTTAGACAGTTGTCTCCCAACTGCTTGGAGTCAAGTTGATACTACTCATGGTGAGTAGATAAATACCCAGAGCAGATCGAATGTAATTAGCTGTAGTTGAGATTAGAAAGATCTGAGAGGAGGGTGATATGCATTTGTGAAACTAAGCATCTGTGTATGTACTAATAAACAAGTCCTATTATGTGTATCTTTCTATCATTCAATTTCGTTAGGTTTTTTTCTATGCAATCGATTTACTATTTTGTGGCCGAGATAGATTCTTAATCCATTCCATGGGTTATATTTCTTTGAAATCCGTGGAATGGCTGTAAAATTTGTTTTTGTGTTTTTCATTTTATTCATTTGTGTTTGTAGGATTGCATACAAGATACATTGATAGATCCTAGCATTTTTCATGTTCTAGGTTGGCGAAGCCTAAGCTCTATGTGGTTGTTGGAGAAATGGGTCTATGAAGCTATAGGGTTTGTAGGGGTTTAGATCGGCAGAGATTTGTGTTGTTTTTCCAGGTATACATTCTCAGTGTATATCGCTAATGTATGTTAGGGTCATTTCATGTGTATCTCACAGTTGTATGTTCATGTGTATCTCGCAAGTGAATATTACAGTTGCATATGGTGAACAGTTAAGTTCTGCATCGGTATACAAAGGTAGTTAACGTTTGGTCCCATTGAATGCATGTTTGAAATGCATGTTGCAAATGTACATTTCGAATGTACATTGGGTTGGATACAAGGAAAGTCAACGTTCAAACCTATCGAATGCATATTTTGAATGCATGTTCTAAATGCATCTTGTGATTGTATATTGTGAATATGCATTGTGCATATACATTGCTTTAAGATACAAGAGGTAACTGGTAGCAACGGTGGAGGAAACCGGTGTTCATTGGTCATACGATGTATGTATAAATTGGTTGTATCAGAGTGACAACTGGTAAGTGTCACCGATGGATAGTTGATCAGTAAAGCGACTGATAGGGAATGTTTTGCTAATGGTGAAGAGATCGGTATGAGGTAGTATATCAGAGGAAGGGCATTTTGGTTGGCCGATAGTGCATAGCATTACCAATAGGCAAGTAAAACATAGACATACAATGGGAAATGTATGTTAGAGTCTTTGGCTCCTCATCAATAACTCCTTTCAACATTTATAAACCACCCTTCGTGATTATCAACTTTTGTCTAGTCAGTATGAAAACCAAAACTCATTGGCTCAAGTTGGTCAATCCATGGGTGGGTCATCACAAAACAACTTTAAGAGGAACAATAATAATAAGAGCTTCATCAAGGTTAATGGATTGAATATGCACAACATTTAGAATGTTTTAGCTATCACTAATCCAAAGAAAACATCATATCAACCAAGAAAGTTTATGTTGATACCTGAGTCTTATCATTCCATCATGAACTAAGCTGTGAGTAATAACATTCTGAAGCTTCCACTGATCAAGCCTATTGTTCCTAGTAAACAAGGACCTTATTTTGATGCTAATACCTTTTGTCATTATCATAGAATGCAAGGACATGATACTAAACGATGTATCCATATTAAACATGAGATACATGACATTATTGATTCAAATGTCATCCAGGTTAGGTGTGAATGATAATGGAAACAAGTTAGTTGCTCTGCCAAATCAAAACTTACAAATCTTCACTAATCCTTTCCCTAAGCATACTGAAACCAATATGTTGCAAAAGGGTTTAGTGGAAGTAGACGAGGATGATTACTTGGACTATGATAACATCATAGGAATTATTTAAGTGGATAAGAAATGAGTGGACAATCCACCTCATCCATGAAGAAATGAAATTTATGTTGAGGTTCCTCCTCCATTATCCTTTTATGGATCAGGAGATAGTCAAAATGCATCAGAAAAACAAATACAACAACTAATATAGACAAGTGAGTTGGTACAATATGATTCCTGTTACTGTGTTAGAAATATTCAACAATAAAAACTTGTTAAAATTAGAAAAGGGTAAGACGACTATCAGCAGTTGGAGAAAATAGTGGTTCCCCTCCTCATAAGAAAGAAAAAGTTACATTCACACAAGGAGTTACAAAGAAAGTATCATATGATAATAAACAAAACTCTTCATAAGAACCACTCAAATTTTTCACTCAATATGATCGAGTACATCTCCAATAGGTTTGCAAGTTCAAAAATCTGATACGAAAATCCTATAGGTAAGTATCTCTAACCCTTTATCTCTCTCTCTCATGATGTGCTTCCCCTATAATGTGTTATGTGTTGTTTAGGCCTCTTTGGATGACCCTTGATTCTCCTGTAAGGTCTAGGATACCAGTAGACTACCTCTATTGTGACCTTCTTCTATTTGTATCATCAATCTTCTATATTGCCTCTCTCTCTGATTTCATCACTGTGTGTTGTGTCTTACAGACATAGCATTGTGGTTGGTGACCTGGGGACACCTTCCTATGTGACTATCCCTAAGAAACTTGTGTCTCCTTTCTTATTTATAATTTCAATTCCTCTAGTGTTTCTATCTAGCGGGCAGATGACGAAAAATATTCATACTGATGCAGACGTAGTGTCCCTTTTCAGAGCAATCAAAGAATGGACTTAGTTCCTAATATGATGATGGAGTTGTAATAAATTATCCAATGGTTGGCTAGTAGAAGTACTTCATGCTTTTTGCATAGTTATTTTGATGGTATGCTATCTCATTTACAAACCTCAACAATACTACTTCTCTATGCAGTTTTGTTTGTCTTTAAATCTAGCCTTGGTGGTACTCGATTTAGAAAGTTTCATGATGTTGCCCCACTATTATCCTCAAACTCTGAATTCATAGTATAACCTTGGCTCTTTGTGTGGTTAATCATATGCATTGATGTTGTTGTTTATCATGATTTTGTAGACACTAACATGTTTCTTGCAGGGAGGTGTTTGTGCGAACATTTGGCGATTGTAAAGTACATGTCACCTCCAAGGAGAATGGGCTTTATGAGAGCTTGTATTCCCTTGTACATTTTATTCCTACCTTAATGTGCTTAATATTGATACCTGATATCAACCACCTTAAGGTGGGGGCATAAATAAGGTAAGATATCTGTTGTAGATGTTAGCTATGTGCTTGTCCTCAGATGCAATTTAAAAACCTACGCGATGAGTGCATCCTGCATCCTAAGTTTGTTTCTAATCAATCATTCAATCATTTAAGACCTTTGTGGAGGTGGGATATCACATATATCCTTTTTATCTTAATCCCTTTGCGGAGGTGGGGATGGTGTATTTCTCAGAGCAGATTGCATCATCCTATCATTTTCAAAAGTTCTCTGTGGAGGCAGGGAGTGGTTCTATGTCTAACTCAACAATTAAGCATGTCTTCAGTGATTGTTGTGGCAAAGCACAATCATCAGTGTGTGCCTATAATGTGCCTGAGATGGTGATGGACCTAGAAATAGGGACACTCCATCACTTCTCTGTTGTGTTTTATTTGTGTCTTCAAGTGTGTGTGTTTGATGTACTTGCTTTGTGTGGCATGTTTGTTGCCCCATATGTAGTATAAAGACTTGCGTGATGAGTGCATCTTGTATTTTGGGAGATTTTATGTGTCTTTTGTGTGTGTTGCCCCATATATGTAATTTAAAGATCTATGTGATGATTGCATCTTGCATGATGGGAAGTTTGTTTACTTTCCTATACTTGCATCTGCATTTCATATATATGAGAAAAGAAAAGAAAAGAAATCATTTCTATCTTCCATACATTAATGTGTCTTCTATGCATTTAAGTTGTATTCTCCATGTTCTATGTGACTATAACTGTCTTCTCCATGTTTTGCATGCCTATTACTATCTTCTATGTAATTGGCTTGTCTTCTCTATGCTTGGTGTGTTTGATGTGTTTATGACCATACTTTAATGCATGTATTGGCTTCACGTTTATACATACATTAAAGTGGGGGCTAAATATAACAGTGAAAAATCTCCCCTTGGGGGCTTTTCCCTCTTTAGGTTTAGCTCAGAGGTCTTTTATGTGCATCTAGGACATCTTACATCATAATTTGGCATCCTGATGGAATGAACCCTAGGTATCATGACAAATGGGGCCTAGGGGGACTGCTTGAACCTAACCCTACCAAACATACAGGGAGGACTTGGGCACCCGTACCCTAGTCTTGCTCTATTTTGGGTCAGGCCCAAATTTCTAATGTCAGTTTATGACCATTATTTGGTCCCTAGGACAACACAATAAGTTTTAATTATGAAATTCTTGGCGGGAGTGTTTGTAGTTGCATATAAAAGCATGTTTAGGAATTCATTTAGAAACTAGATTGTTATTGTGAACTTTATGCATTCTCAAGGTGATTTAAAGCTTTCATTGTGTTTCAAAAACATATTTGAGTTGTCTATGTGTTTGTGTTTGTAGATTTGAGCATCCATTTCCTTATGGAGTGAATGGCATCTTCCTCCTTGAGAACTTCACTACAAGGTGACATTCATTGTGTTTTCAATCATTTATTCATTTGGATTTTGCCTCTACCTCACAAGGGCATGCACTCTCTATCTAACAAAGGTGTTTGGAAGACTTAAGTGTCCTTCCGGGGCTTTACTGAGGCAAGCTCCTAAACACCACAACCCCCTCTGAAAGTTTTCATGGTTACAAGTTACAGGTTGATGATGCAGATAAAGTGAAGTTATAGAAGGGCATGTTGGAGTGTCAAAATTGTAGATTAGAGAAGAAAAGAGCACCCTGGAGTAGGGCACTGACTCTTTAGTCTGCAATGGGAAAATCTCTAGTACAATAGATATAGGTTATAGACTGAGTTTCTAGATCTCGACAAAAAGTAGGGCCTTGGACTTGGGTGCCCACTCCTTTGTCCCTGACTTTTTCACCTCAAAACCTTGAAAACAGGTACACAATTATTTTCCATTTTACATCTTTCTGTAGAAGCATTTTCTGTTATTCACCAGTTTACTTCCCTATTTGCATAATTAGGGTTATGATTGATAATTAAGCATAAGAGAAGGAAAATTGATGATCAGATACCCTAATCCAATCTTTCCTACATTTGTGAGTGACCAAGGACTTGATAGTGCTCTGCCACTTGATTCAATGGTCCTTGAATGTAATTGGTGAAAGGAGGATTCAAACACTTAACTAAAGCAATCCAAATTTTACCACATTACATTTTGGTGAACCCATGTTTATATTGATTTTTGCACCTTTTTGAGTGTTTTACTTCAAATTTGGGTTTATTTCATTCATTCATTTAGTCATTCATCTTATTGTATTGAGAAAATTTCAAAAAAAATTGAAAATTTTGAAAAAAAGTGCATTTTAGGGTTACTATTTTACATCAATTCATTCTAATTTCATCTAATTTCTGATTTTAGCATTAGATATGAGATAAATTACAGAAAATTACAAAAATTCAATAGCTTGCATTGCATTTTCATCATACAATTGCTAGGGATTTGTAGAAATTTTCACAATTTTCATATAACCTAGAGTAATTCCAAAATCTAGGGTTTGTAGGTAAAATATTATTTCAAATTTTTCTATTGATTTTGGAGACTCATTAAAATTTTCATTTGTCTATAGTCTTGCATTTTTCCTTAAATTTGCATTGAGATTTCAAATATTTGCATTTTTGCATAGAAAATTTCGACAAAAAACTAGCAATTTTCATTTATTTTCATTAGATGTGCACTTGCATTTTCCATGTTAGAGATTGGAATCACTTTTAGATATGAGATCATTTAATTTTTATCATACATCATCTTGAAAACATTCATATAGATTTTTACATCAAGGTCTCAAACCTAGGGTTTGAAAAACTTTGATTTTCACTAGATTTGGCCTTATTGACTCTCTAAATTTCCACCAAATTTGTGTTGTAAAGAGTATTTTTGAATTAATTAGTTTTTATCAGGATAATTATCTACTTCCACTCCTAAAATCTTCACAACACCTTTATATTGGTCTCTTGTAATGACAATTTGGTGAAAATTTGCATATTGTTTTGCTATTTTTGCCCTAGGGTTTGGCATATTTTACACTCCAAGGATGTTGTGACAAACTTTATAGATTGAGGTGACTGATATCATTTCTATATTTTCTATATCTCTTAAAATTCTTTACAACACCCCTTTTGCTAGGTCTTGGAATTGAAAATTCATGAAAAAATTGTAAATTTTGCTATATTTTCACTAGGGTTTGATCTTGAGTGGCACTATAAGTGTGTTGTGATAAATATTTTGGCATTAAGTGGCTATTATTATTGATATAATTTTTTTTCCATCATCATTTTCCTCACAAAACCCTTTTTCATGCTCTTTTCCATTGAGATTTGGTGAAAAATTTGCATATTTTAGCATATCTTCACTATATTTTCACTTGCCATCATCCTCGATTTGAATGAGTCTCATAACTCACTACCCTAAGAGAAAAATTCCTTTAAAAATAAGCATAAGACACATGGGATCTAGTTCTCTTGAACAAGTTTGCATATTGAACACCTTCTTTACAAAAGGAGAGACAAATGTTACAAGATATTACACCTATCACAAGCACAATAGAAGAGCAATCTCTTCATGATGTTGATGATACTATTGAAATGATAGGAAATGTATTTGATGAACAAATAAATAAACTTGGCAAAGACCTAGCTAAATTCCAAGACTATGTGCAAACTGAGAGGATAGCTGAAGAAGTTGTACCTGTGATTCACCATGTAAGAGAACAAATAAAAGAGGGAGAAGATTGTGTTAATACAATCCGTGGTTTAGCACATTATATAGAAGCCAATATCATGCGGGTGACTAAATGTGTAAAAGTGATAAATAACACTTTGGCATTGTCTCATACTCAAGTATCAACACATGTACTGACTACAGGAATATCCACCTTTACATCAATGATCTTAACAACTGATGCAAATGCTTGTAGTAATGCTACCACTGGTATTGGACTATCTAATGGCACAAATTACAATCTATGGGATTTGATTATCAAAATTTGGTTTCTAAGGGAACCTCTTCTATGCATAATTATTCTCAATCACCTATCTATTCCACTTAATTCCAACCAACTATTACCTACTCACAACCATCTTCCACCTACCATTATGTCCAACCACAGTTGACCTATTCTCATCCTCCATCTATCGCATCTCAAGATCAATCAGCACCTAATTTTGGTTCTAGCTTCTCGTAGCAAACCACATCTCCCAATGATGCCATCCTAAACCAACTTTTGCAGGGCATGACTACTTTACAACAAAAGGTAACAAATTTGACAAATTCTTCTCAGCCTTATATACCAACATACCATGTCTGTAATCCCCTTTCCTATGCAATCTTGAGAACTCCTATGCCCAAGAGGTATGAGACTCCTCGCATTAAAAAATATGGTGGAAAAGGTGATCCTAATATTCATGTGGCAGTGTTTACAGCTACATGTAGTGATTTCTAGTTTGAAGAGGATTTCTTGGCAGAACTTTTCCTGTGGTCTCTCAAAGATACTGCTTTAGAATGGTTTTGTTCTTTTCCTCTAAGTTCAATACACTATTTTTTGTAGTTGATTCATCAATTTTTACAACATTTTCAAGCAAATATCAGAGCCTAAGTGACTCTTATTGACTTGGTTCAATGCAAACAAGGTTCAAAAGAGAAGTTGACTGAATTCATTAGTTGGTATCAAGGGCTTTATACATAGATTCAGTATCAGATGAAATATGATGATGTTTAGAAGATATTTATTACAAATCTATAACCTAATATTTGTGATAAGATCCTCTTGATGAAGTATAACTCCTTTCAACATTTATCTACAGCCCTTTGTGCTTATCAACTTTCATCTAGTCATAATGAAAACCAAAACTCATTGGCTCAAGTTTGTCAATCCATGTTTGGATCATCGCAAAACAACTTTAAGAGGAACAATAATAACAATAGCTTCATCAAGGTTAATGGACCAAATACGAACAACTTTTCAAATGTTTCAGCTATCACTAATCCAAAGAAAGTATCATATCAACCAAGAATGCTTACATTGATATCTGAGTCTTATCATTCCATCATGAACCAAACTATGAGTAATAACATTCTAAAGCTTCCCCCGATCAAGCCTATTGATCCTAGTAAACATGGACTTGACTTTGATGCTAATGCCTTTTGTCATTATCATTGAATGTAAGGACATGACATTGAATGATGTATGCATCTTAAACATGAGATATAGGACCTTATTAATTCAAATGTCATCCAAGTATCAGGTGTGAATGATAAAGGAAACAAGTCAGTTGCTCTGCCAAATTAGAGCTTACAAATCTTCACTAATCCTTTCCCTAAGCATATTGAATCCAATATGTTGGAACAGGGTTTAGTGGAAGTAGACGAGGATGATTACTTGGACTATGATAACATCGTGGGAATGATTGAAGTGGATAAGAAACAAGTTGACAATCCACCTCATCCACAAAGAAATGGAATTTATGCTGAGGTTCCTCCCCTATTATCCTTATATGGATAAGGAGATAATCAAAATGCATCAGAAAAAAAAATGCAACAACTAATACAGACGAGTGAGATGGTACAAGATGATTCTTGTTACTGTGTTAGAAAGATTCAACAATGAAAACTTGCTAAAAATCTGAAAAGAGTAAGATGACTATCAGTAGTCAGAGAAAATAGTGGTTCCCCTCCTCATAAGAAACAAAAAGTTACATTTACTAAAGGAGTTACAAAGCAAGTAGCATATGATATTCAACAAAAATCTCATAAGAACCACTGAAATTTTGCACTCAACATGATCAAGTACCTCTCCAAGAGGTTCGCAAGTTCAAAAATCTGATACAAAGATCCTACAAGTAAGTATCTCAAACCCTTTATCTCTCTCATGTTGTGCTTCCCCTGTGATATGTTATGTGTTGTTTAGGCCTCCTGGGATGACCCCTGATTCTCCCATAAGGTTTGGGATACCAAGAGACTGCCTCTGTTGTAACCTTCTTCTATATTGCCTCTCTCTCTGATTTCATCATTGTGTGTTGTGTCTTACGGACATAGCATTGTGGTTGGTGACTTGGGGACACCATCCTATGTGACTATCCCTAAGACACTTGTTTCTCCTCTCTTATTTATTGTTTCAATTCCTCTAGTGTTTCTATCTAGCGGGTGGATGACAAAAAACATTTATATTGATGCGGACCTAGTGTCCCTTTTGAGAGCAATAACAAAATGGACTTAGTTCCTAATATGACAATGGGGTTGTAATAAATTATCTGACACTTGGATAGTAGAAGTACTTCATGTTTTTTGCATAGTGATTTTGATGCTATGCTAACTCATTTACAAATCTTAACAATACTACTGCTCTGTTCACCTTTATTTTTCTTTGAACTTGGTGGTACTTGATTTAGAGAGCTTCGTGATGTAGCCCCATGGTTATCCTTGAACTCTAAATTCATAGTATATCCTTGGCTCTTTGTGTGGTTAATCACATGCATTGATGTTGTTGTTTATCATGATTTTGTAGACACTAACATGCTTCTTCCAAGGATGTGTTTGTAGGAACATTTGGCAATCGTAAAGTACATGTCACCTCTGGGGGGCATGGGCTTTGTGAGAGCTTGTTTCCCCTTATTTGTTTTCTTCCTACCTTAATGTGCTTGATATTGATACCTGATATTAACCACCTTAAGGTGGGGGCATATATAAGGTAATCTATCTATTGTAGATGTTAGCTATGTGCTTATCTTGAGATGTAGTTTAAAGATCTGCGAAATGAGTACATCCTGCATCCTAAGTTTGTTTCCAATCAATCAATCAATCACTTAAGACCTATGCGGAGGCAGGATATCACATATATCCTTTTTATATTAAGCCCTCTATGGAGGCAGGGATGGTGTATTTCTCGGAGCTGATTGTATCATCCTGTAATTTTCAAAAGTCCTCTACAGAGGCGGGGAGTGGTTCCTTGACTAACTCAACCCTTAAGCATGTCTTCGGCGATTGTTCTGACTAAGCCCAATCATCAGTGTGTTCTTGTTATGTGCCTAAGATGGTGATTAACCTAGAAATAGGGACACTCCATCGCTTGTCTACCATGTTTTCTCTGTGTCTTCAAGTGTGTGTGTTTGGTGTACTTGCTTTGTGTGGTGTTTTTATTTCCTCATATGCAGTTTAAAGACCTACGTAATGAGTACATCCTACATTTTGGGAGGTTTTGCATGTCTTGTGTGTGTGTTACCCCATATATGCAATTTAAAGACCTGTGCGATGAGTGCATCCTGCATTATGGGAGGTTTGCTTACATTCCTATACTTGCATCTACATTTTATATATATGAGAAAAGAAAAGAAAATAAATCATTTATGTCTTCCGTACATTAATGTGTCTTCTATGCATTTACTATATTCTCAGTGTTCTGCATGACTGTAACTATCTTCACTATATTTTGCATCCCTGTTACTGTCTTCTATGTGATTGGCGTGTCTTCTCTGTGCTTGGTGTGTTTGATGTGTTTGTGACTATACTTTAATGCATGTATTGGCTTCATGTTTATACATACATTAAAGTGGGCCCTAAATGTAATGTTGAAAAATATCCCCTTGGGGGCTTTTCCCTCTTTAGGTTTAGCTCCCAAGTCTTTTATGTGCATTAAGGATATCTTACATCATAATTCGGCATCCTGATGGAATGAACCCTTGGTATCATGAAAAATGGGGCCTAGAGGGACCCCTTGAACCTAACCCTACCCAAAATAGGGAGAGTACTTGGCCACCAGTACCCTAGTTGTGTCCTATTTTGGGTCAGGCCCAAATTTATAGTGTCAGTTTATGACTGTTATTTGGTCCCTAGGCCAACACGGTAAGTTTGAATTACAAAATTCTTGGAGGGAGTATTTTTAGTTGCATATAAAAGCATGTTTAGGCATTCATTTAGAAACTAGATTGTTATTGTGAACTTTATGCATTCTCAAGGTGATTCAAAGCTTTAATTGTGTTGCAAGAGCAGCTTTGTGTTGTCTATGTGTTTGTGTTTGCAGATTAGAGCATCCACTTCCTCATGAAATGAAGGGCATCTTCCTCCCGTGTGAACTTCACTACAAGGTGACATTCATTGTGTTTTCAATCATTTATTCATTTGGATTTTTTCCTCTACCTCACAAGGGCACACACTCTCTATTTGACAAAGGTGTTTGGATGACTTAAGTGTCCTTCTAGGGCTAGACTGAGGAAAGCTCCTAAACACCACAACCCCCTCTGAAAGTTTTCATGGTTACAGGTTACAGGTTGATGATGTAGACAAAGTGAAGTTGTAGGAGGGCATATTGGAGTGTCAAAATTACATATTAGAGAAGAAAAGGGCACCCTGGACTAGGATACCCACTCTTTAGTCCTCATAGTTACGTAATGGAAAAATCTTTGGTACAACAGATATAGGTTGCAAACTGAGTTTCTAGGTATTGAAAAAATTATGTCCTTAGAGTTGGGTGCCCACTCCTTTGTCCCTGACATTTCTATCTTGGAACCCTGAAAATAGGTGCATAGTTATTTGTCATTTTACATCTTTCTGCAGAAGCATTTTTTGTTATTCATCAGTTTACTTATGTATTTGCATAATTTGGGTTTTGATGGATAATTAAGCCTAAGAGAAAGAAAATTGGTAATAAAATACCCTAAACCAAGCTTCCCTACATTCATGAGTGAGCAAGGACCTGATAGTGCTCTGCCACTCAATCCAAAGGTCCTTGAATGTAATTGGTGAAAGGAGGATTCAAACACTTAACTAAAGTAATCCACATTTTACCACATTACAAGAAGAAATGCAGAGCATAACACTGAGAGTACCTTTATCACACTGTACACCTTTTTTTATTAAATTTTATCAAAATCACTTAGAAAATGAGTGAACCATATGCTGGGAGTTGACATCAATGATAACACCAATAAGTTTCCAATTGTTACAAGTATGTGCCTAACCGGTGTTGTCATTGACATCAACATATCTGTGTTATCATTGGTGTCAACTATGCTCGTATTTTAATGACTATTTGTGATGAATTAGTTTCTTTGTATAATTCATGAAGATGATGAGAATATACTTCCTAATATTGAGTTTCCAAGTGCTTTTGAGAAAAATTGCCCTCCTAGTGAAAACAATGAGTTATAGAGTATCCTGGCTTTCAAAAGAATAGTCCAATGTTTTGTGCTGTATTTCTTGTAGATTGAATATCTCTATCTATGGATTGGAAGTTATTTAAGGCATGTCTAAAGATTCTATGTTCCAAGTTTGAGCCTCTGATATGAAAATTTTAGTGAGTTATAATCACAAGTGAAAACTACTTTTTCTATACTTTCAGTGTGATAGAGAGAAAGTATTTTCCTCTGCATTTCTCTACAATTAAGTTTTAAGACCTATAGTTCTAGAGTTAATTATGGGATGAAGTTATGTGCCTTCAGTTCAAATGGTTCATGATTTAGTACTACACAAGTGATCTTTTTTTTATGATAGTAGCTAACAATATTGGTTTTTTCTCTGGTTTGAAGAATCTTTTGGATAAAGTGTTTGGGTATTGTGCAGATGTTCCTAATGATTATAACATGCTTCTCAATGTCTCTAGATCATGTTCCTACCTTTTGATTGGTCCACAAAGTAAAATCCAGATCATAGATGAAGTGTGTTCTTGAATGTCTTAATGTTAACACTGGTCTTGGCCGACCTGGTTGTTCCCACTACTTGCAGTTATGTATTGAAGATTTTGGAAGTGTGATGTTACATGGAAGATTGAATTTGAGTCTTAGATAAGACTTGATGTGGTCCACACTCATTGTTCTCCCTTGTTATTCTATTTAGGTCCATACCTATTCTAAAGTATGATTGCAATGCCAACCTTGGAGATTGTTCCAATGGTTGATGATTGTAATGCCAACCTTGGAGATTGTTCCAATGGTTGATGATTGTAAAGATGACCTTGATGTACATTCCAAGGTTGATGAATTGTATAAATATATGTGATCAAGTTATACAAAAAGTGTGTGTCATGATGCAAAGACAAGTGTGAAGTGAAAAAGTAGAGAAGAGTAGAGGAAACGTATTACACTTCAATGGAACTGAATTTAAGCATGGAGTAGATGGTACTCTCTCAGTTCATCACCTTTGGTAGTGAGACACCCACTAGTAGTGAGCCACGCTCTTGGCAGTGACCCTCTTCTATTGGAAGTGAGCTTTTGTTGAGCAGTAAGCTCTAGGCAGTGAATCCTAAGGCAATGAGCCTCTGATTTTCAATATTCCTATAACTTATTTATTCTTGTGAGCTAAAACCCACTATGTTTTTTCCCTTAACAAGGTTTTCCATGTAAAAATTTTGTGTCTCATGTGTTGAATGTGTTATTATGTTGAGCTTCTTGTTTCACGCTTTCATGATTAAATCTTATTGATGAGTTGTTATTCATAACTGGTTAAAGTTTTTGGGACAACTAATTCAGTCCCCCTCTTAGTTGTCTTGTGCATTTCAATAATTGATATCAGAGCCAGGTTCCTTGAAAGTAAGCCTAATAGCTTGAGGAAGATCCAAGATGTCTTACAAGAAGGATTCTCCATAATTTGATGGAACAAATTATGTTCTCTAGAAGGTATGAATGAAAAACCATCTTCTTTGTCTTGGTTATAGAGTGTGGAAAGTGATAGAGTTGAAGTATACCATGCCCAAGAATCGTTTAGCAACTCAAGATGAAATCAAATAATATGAGTTAAATATAAAGGCTAGAAATGCTTTTTTAAGTGCTTGTCTAACACTGAGTCGATAAAGGTCATGGATGTGAACAACGCTCATGAAGTCTAGGAAAAGTTGAAAAATCTATAAGAGGGAGATGAATCTATAAAGAGTGCTAAATTGTAGGGCCTGAAAGTGAAATATGAAGGTTTGAAGATGAGTGAAGATGAAAACATAACATCATACATACAAAAATTTGATGAGATTGTCAATGGAATCAAAGGCATGGGGGAACAATTGATGAGAATGAAGTTGTGATGAAAATTCTTAGGTCATTGCCTAAATCTTACAGTCACAAGGTTGATACAATTGAAGAAGTAGTTATTGTGCAAAAGGCAACTAAGGATTGGTTGCTTGGAAAGCTTACAACTTTTTAGATGGGAGAGTTTGGTGATGGTCTGCCAAAGATTGAGACTGCTTTCAAAGCCAACACTTTAGGGAAGATCTCCAGAGCTAAGAAGTACAAGGTGGAGTCTGATGATGAACTTGATGAAATTGAAGCCAACTTTGTTAATAGACTTCAAAGAGGTTTTAGTAAGTTCAAAGGCAAATTACCTTTCAAACATTTTTCATGTGGGAAAATTGGTCACTATGCTTCTAGGTGTCTGAAAAGAATTGAAAGGGGTAGAAAGAAGTTTGAAAGTAAACCTAGGGTCACAAAGAAATGCTATTATTTTAGAGATCTTTAATGATGAAGGTGTAATAGATGATGAATCTAATGATGCTAGTACTAGTGCAAATGAATGCTTGTTTATTTCAATTGAAGAAGATCCTGTGTCTACTAATCCTGCTAGTTGTGAGAAGGAAGAAAAACTAGTGGAAGAAAGTGCTTTGGCCAGCCAGGTTCAGAAAGATAAGGATGAATGGATTATTAATATTGGATGCTCATATCACATGACTAGTGACAAAAGTAATTTTATAAGTTTGGAAAAGTATGATGGAGGACTGGTTAGGTTTGGAGATAATGCAACTAGTAAGATTTGTGGAAAAGGATCTATTTCTTTTGATGGAAAGCACAACACTGATAATGTTCTATATGTGAAGGGCTTAAAGTATTATCTTTTGAGTGTTGGTTTGATGTGTGACAAAGTTTATGATTTGAGATTCAAAAATAATGGGTGCAAGATCATGGAGAGCTCCAGAACAATGATTGCTATCGGTAAAAAGACCACAAGTAACATTTATCAATTAAGAGGAAATAATGATTATTGTTTATTGGCTCAGACATATGAGAGTTGGCTATGACATAAAAGGATGTGTTAAATCAATTTTGACAATTTGGTGAAGACAAGTTTAGTTTAGGCTATGAGAGATTTACCAAAGCTTGTGAAACCTGCCAATACCATTTGCAAGGAATGTCAGTTGGGGAAGCAGACAAGAACAAGTTTCAAGAGAAAAGAGCAATTCTTTGCCAGTTTGTTGGATCTAGTGCATACAAATTTGTGTTGTCCTACAAGGGCAAGAAGTCTACAAGGAGAGAGGTACTTCATGTTGCTTATTGATGATTATTCTAGAATGACTTGGGTCACTTTTCTAAGAGACAAATTAGAGGCCCTAGAAAAGATAAAATATTTCAAGACAATGGTTGAGAATGAGATAGAACTAAAAATTAAATGCTAGAGGTCTGATAGAGGAGGTGAGTTCACATCAAATAAATTCAAAATTTTCTGTGAAGAGCAAGGAATAAAGAGACAGTTGTCTACACCAAGGACTCCTCAGCAAAATGGAGTTGTTGAAAGAAAGAATAGAACAATTCAAGAGGCTGCTAGGAGCATGATGAAGGAAACAAATCTACCAAAATTTTACTAGAGTGAAGCTATACATACTACAGTCTACATTCAAAACAGAGTTCAAGTCAAAGTTAATGGTACTAAAACTCCTTATGAATTGTGGTATGGAAAGGTTCCTATAGTGAAATATTTCAAAGTTTTTGAAAGAAAATACTATATCAAAAGAGAAGAAGATCTAGGTAAATTTGATGCTAGGTGTGATGAAGGAATCTTCCTTGGATACTCTACCAAGAGTAAAGTCTACCGGTGCTACAACAAAAGGCTAAAAAACTATTCAGAGTGCTAATGTGAAGGTGGATGAAGACAAGGGAAGAACACCTGATCTATGTGGCTATGAATCAGATGAACTAGATGTCACTACAAATGAGAAGAAATATGAACAAGAAGATAGTCAAGATGAAGAAGAAAAGGCTCTGGAAAATATAGTTAAGATTCCTAGGTATGTAAGGATCAATCATTCTAAAGATCAAATTATTGGAGACAAAATCAAAGGGCTACTGACAAAGAAAAGTGCTGCATAAGAACAAGTCAATTAATGTTTCCTTTCAAAGGTTGAACCAAAAAATGTGAATGAAGCTTGCAATGATGAAAATTTGGTAAAGGCCATGAAAGAAGAACTGATAACAATGTCATTGGAAGAATCAAACTTGGGAATTGGTTCCTAGACCTGCTAATAAGAATGTCATTGGAACTAAATGGGTTTTCAAGAACAAGAATGAAAATGGAGAAGTGGTAAGAAAGAAAGAAAGGCTTGTGTGTAAAGGATATTCTCAAATTAAAGGAATAGATTTTGAAGAGACTTTTTCTCTGGTGGCCAAGATTGAAGCAATCAAAACATTTCTGGCATTTACAGCACACAAAGATTTCAAAGTATATCAGATGGATGTAAAGTCTGCATTCATGAATGATGAGTTGGAAGAGGAAGTTTACATTGAGCAACTAGAAGGATTTGAGTTATTAGACCAAGGTGATATGGTGTGCAGATTGAAGAAATCTTTGTATGGACTCAAGCAAGCCTCTAGAGCTTGGTATACAAGATTAGACAAGTACTTATCTCAATTAGGGTTCAATAAAGGTACTATTGATAGTAATCTCTTTTTCTAGATTAATGTTGATCAAAGTTTGATTATTGTGGTCTTTTTTGATGATATTATCTTTGGAGGCAATGAAGGTATGTGTATGAAATTTGCTAGGGAAATGCAAAAAGAGTTTTAGATGTCTATATTTGGTGAAATAAATTTCTTTTTAGGTTTGTAAATTACTCAATCAGATAAAGGAATCTTCATTTCTCAGTCTAAGTATGTGAAAGAGTTGTTGAAGAAGTTTGGGATGGAGGACTCTAAACCAGTATGTACTCCCATGGTGACTAGTTGCAAGTTGACCAAAACAGATGATTCAACTAAGGTTGATCAGAAAAGGTACAGATCTATGATTGGAGGATTAATTTATCTAACACAATCTAGACCTAAAATTATGCATGTAGTTTGTCTTGTGGAAATATTCCAAAAGGACCCTAGAGAGTCACATGTGATGGCACTCAAAAGAATATTGAGGTATTTAAAAGGCACATTAGATCATGCCTTACGGTATCCAAAGGAGAATGATTTCACTCTTAGTGCTTATGAAGATGCAAATTGGGCCGTAGATGTTGATGATAGAAAAAACACAAGTGGAGGTGGTTTCTTCTTAAAACTTATTTTGGTTTCATGGATGAGAAAGAAGCAAGATTCAATTTCATTATCTACTACAGAAGCAGAGTATATTGTAGCAGCATGTTGTTGCACTCAAGTGTTATACATGAAGCAAACTTTAAAGGACATAAGAGTTGTGTATGAAGATCCAATTGCAATTTTTTGTGATGATACAAGTGCTATAGACATTCCAAAGAATCTAATGATGCACTTAAGAAAAAAACATATATCAATAAGGTATCACTTCTTGAGAGAAAGGGTAATAGAGAATGACGTAAAGATGGAATATGTGTCTACAAAGGATCAAATTGTAGACATTTTCACCAAGCCACTGCCTAAGAATACTTTTGAGTATCTCAGAGAAAAGTTAGGGGCTATTACTCCACCTGCTCTGAACTAAAATGCATAGGAATGTATTAGTCCAATGATGCCCAAAGTATCATTCCTTGATTTGGATTGATGTTTTGAGAACTACCTATCACAGGGAGTAGCTAAATATTGCTAAGATGAGTTCTTGATAAAAAAAATAAGTGTTGCAGATAGTGTAATTATAGTTTGATTAGAACAGTTGCAAGTATGTGCAGAGCAAGGAGAAAAGATACCCTTTACCATTGATGTCAAAGGGGGAGAGAAATCATATGAAAAAATTTGGGGGAGAATCTTGTCTTGATGGTCTTTATTAATTTTTACATCATATTTTGCCATCAATGACAAAGGGGAGATCGTTGCAAGTATGTGCCTAACCGGTGTTGTCATTGATGTCAACATATTTGTGTTGTCATTGTTGTCAACTGTGCTCTTATTTTGATGATTGTTTGTGATGAATTAGTTTCTTTGTATAAGTCATCAAGATGATTAGAATATGTTCTTGATATTGAGTTTCCAAGTGCCTTTGAGAAAATTTTCACTCCTAATGGAAATAGTGAGTTATAGAGTATCATGGCTTGTAGAAGAACAATCCAATATTTTGCTCTGCATTTCTTATAGATTGAATATATTTGTCTGTAGATTGGAATTTATTTAGAGGCATGTTTGAAGATGATATGTTGCAATTTTGAGCCTCTAGTATGAAGATTTGAGTGACTTATGATCACGAGAGTGAAAATTGTTTTTCTGTACTTTCAGTGGTGACAGAGAGAAAGTATTTTGCTCTGCATTTCTCCATAATTAAGTTTCATGACTTGCAGTTCTAGAGTTAAGTTTGGGATGAATTTATGTACCTTTAGTTCAAATGGTTCATGATTTGGTGCTCCGTAAGTGATCTTTTAATTGTGATAGTAGCTAACAATATTATTTTTTTGCTCTGATTTGAAGAATCTTCTGGATAAAGTGTTTGGTTGTTGTGTGGATGTTCTTGATGATTATAGCTCTCTTGTGAATGTCTCTAAATCATGTTCCTACCTTCTAATTGGTCTACAAAGTAAAATCTATATTATAGATGAAGCATGTTTTTGAATGTCCTAATGTTAACACTGGTCTTGGATGACCTGGTTGTTCCCACTACTTGCAGTTATGCATTGAAGATTGTGGAAACATGATGTTGCATGGAAGATTACATTTGAATCCCAACTAAGCTTTGATGTGGTTTGCATTCATTGTTCTCCCTTGTAATTCTATTTAGGTCCAAACCTATTCTAAAGTATGATTGTAATACCAACCTTGGAGATTGTTCCAATGGTTGATGATTGTAATTCTGACCATGGAGATGTTAGGGTTAGCCAACAGAAGATATCAATTATATGCAAATACAGATTAAGTAGAGGAATGAAAAATACACAGAAATAATAACAACGAGAGACAATTTTTAACGTGGTTCACCCAAACTCGGGCTACATCCACCAACAGATAGTCCAATATTATTATACAGTAAATCAAACTAATTACAACCAGCAATCCCTGCAACTTAATACCGTTACAAATGCTACAATACAATATATCACAAAAACCCTAACCCTTAGCTGCTTTTATCAAGCCTTATGTCGATTAAAAAATAGGGTTTTTTTTTTATGTAGGTCCTTTCCTGGCTAGTGTACAGTACATTCCTGATCAGTCATCACCTATCAACAGGAGATTGTTCCAATGGTTGATGATTGTAAAGCCAAACTTTATGTACATTCCAAGGTTGATGAATTATATAAATATATGTAATCAAGTTGCAAAAAAGTGTGTGTCATGATGCAAAGACAAGTGTGAAGTGAAAAAGTAGAGCAGAGAAGAGGAAATGTATTGTGCTTCAATGGAACTAAATTTAGGCATGGTGTAGATGCTACTATCTCAGCTCATCACCATTGGCAGTGAGCCACCCTCTTGGTAGTGAGCCTCTTCTATTGGGAGTGAGTCTCTGTTGAGCAGTGAGCCTCTGATTTTCATTATTTCTATAACTTATTTATTCCTGTGGGTTAACACCCACTGTGGTTTTTCCCTTAACAGGGTTTTCTACATAAAAATTTGGTGTCTCATTTATTTAATGTGTTATTGTGTTAACCTTCTTGTTTCATACTTTCATGGTTAAATCTCATTGGTGAGTTGTTATTCATAAGTGGTTAAAGTTTTTAATATAACTGATTCACCCCCCTCTTAGTTGTCTTGTGCATATCAACACCAATAATCTCAGTCAGTAGTTCTGCAACCAATAATAATTCCCTTGATGGAAACAACTTTTAGTCTTCACACAACTCTTTGCACAATTCTTTTTCAATCACTTCAACTCTCTCCCCCTTTGACATCAATGACAAAGGGAAACAACTTTAACACTAGCATGTATCTACTCTATCTCCAGTGCTCTCACTTTTACTGGACTCTCCCCCTAAGGTCGTAGAATATTCTCCATTTGACTAAACCAACCAATAGTATCATTATGTACTCCCCCTGAGAGGTATCCTTCAACATCAGTCTAGGACCCAACGTGTATCTTAAAATGCTTCTTGGATAGATGCACACACTTATGTATCTAGTTAAGAGGAGGGGTAATAACCCCTAACTTCTATTGAATATACGCAAAAGTATCCTTGGGGAGAGCCTTTGTAAAGATGTCTACAACTTGATCCTTTGTAGGCACATACTCCAACTTCATCTCATTCTGTACAATGTTTTCTCTTAAGAAGTGATACTGGATTGAAATATGCTTTGTTCTTTGAATGCATCACCTGATTATTTGAAAATTTGATAGCACTTATATTGTCACATAGGATAGGAATAGGTTCATCATATGACACTTTGATCGAGTGCTCATTTTTACATGCTTTAATCACTATTTTGGGTTCTATTTGAGACAATAAGTACAAATTTACCTATTCAACTACCATAGAAATACTTCTTGTTAAAACACCTTTGTTCTTATCTCCAATAATCTGATCTTCATAATTATTCTTCTACACATACTTGGGAGTCTTAGGAATCTTCTCTGGAGCATCTTATTCATCAACATGCTTCTCCTTTTCCTTTTATTCCTCACTATCTTCTTCTCTGCAAGAGTTCTCATCTAATTCATATCCTTCTAATAACACTAAACTTTGGTATGGTTCATTATCCTCTTTGACATTTGTAATTTCTACTAATTTCTTCAGCCTCTTGTTATAGCACTTGTAAGCCATGCTCTTTGTGGAATATCCAAGGAAGATTCCTTCCTCCAATCTTGTGTCAAACTTTCCCAAGTTCTCTTCATCTCTCCTCAGGTAGATTTTACTTCCAAACACTCTAAAGTATTTTGTAGTAGGAGTTCTTCCATACCATAGTTCATATGGAGTCTTTGAACAGTTGACCCTAGATTGCACTCTATTTTGTATGTAGACTACAGTGTGAATGGCTTCTCTCCAATAGATATTTGATAGATTTGATTCTTTAATAATTGTCCTTGCTACTTCTTAAACTATCCTATTCTTCCTTTCCACAACTCCATTCTACTAAGGAATCCTAGGTGTTGAAAAATGCCTTTTTATTCCATGATCTTCACAAAAGCAATTAAAATCATTTGGAGGTGAACTCAAGACCTCTATCAAACCTCAAACACTTGACTTTCAGATCAATTTCATTTTCAACCATAGCCTTAAAATATTTAAACTTATCTAGAGCTTCCAATTTTTCTTTGATAAAAGTTGCCCAAGTCATTCTAGAGAAATTATCAATCAACATGAAATACATGTCACCTTGAAAGCTTCCTACTCTTGTAGGTTCACACAGATCTATATGTACACATTTGGAGATGAACTCACCACCTCTATCAAACCTAAAAAACTTGACTTTCAGATCAATTTCATTTTCAACCATAGCCTTAAAATCTTTAAACTTATCTAGAGCTTCTAATTTTTCTTTGAGAAATGTTACCCAAGTCATTCTAGAGAAATTATCAATCAAAAACATGAAATACCTATCACTTTGAAATCTTCCTACTCTTATAGGTTCTCACATATCTGTATGCACCAACTCCAGATGTCCAGTGGTAGAATACTCTTTGATCTTGAAATTCTTCCCTGTTTGCTTCCCAATCTAACATTCCTTGTAGGTTGCATTGGTAGGCATTGTAATTCTTGGCAGATCCATTACAACTTGAGTAGAGCCGATCCTCACTAGACTATCAAAATTGATGTGACACATAATTCTATGCCATAGCCAACTTTTATTAATTTGAGCCATGAAACACATACCATTTGCACCTTTGAGATGATATATATTTCCTTTTGTCCTTGTCCATATAGCAATCAGAGTTCCAAAATTTTCCTTTCTGATTTCACTACCACCATCCTAAAATACAAGGTTATATCCTCTACTACTAATTTGTCCTACACTTAGAAGATTATGTCAAAGACCCTTGACATAGAGAACATCATTTGTATTTTCTTACCATCAAAAGTGATTGAACCTTTTCCACATATCTTAGCAGATGCATCATCTCCAAACTTAACAAAATCTTCATCAAACTTCTCAAGCTTCAAAAACTTATTCTTATCACATGTCATATGATTTGAGTACCCACTACCATTAAACTAGAGTTTCTGCTCCACTCTTGCATGAAAAGCAATTACCAGAGTTCCATTGATATTGTGCTTTTTTTTAGAGCAATTTCCTTCATAACCCTTTCAGAATTAGTTCCAACATTCAAAGCCATGAACAACCATTCATTACTTTCACCATCCAGATAGTCAGACTCAACATCAGATATTCTCTCATCATCTTCAACATAATAACTTCTCTTCAATGATTTTCCTTTGTTTTTGTTGTATTTGTCATTTGAAATTTTTATTGGACATTTTGAAGAATAATGACCTATTTTCAATAGCTAAAACATTTGAAGGGTAATTTACCTCTATATTTTTGAGAGGCTTTTTTCAATCTACTCATAGAATTTGCTTCCACTTCATCAAAGTTATCTGAATCAGATTCAACATTCTTTTCTATCTTGCTAGCCTTAAAAGTAGTTTCTTTTCTTCAATCACCTTGACCAAACTCTCTTAACTCAAAAGTAGTTAAAGTGCCAAACATTTGATCCCTAGAATACTTACCCAAAATTTGAATTTTTTCAATAGAAGAAACTTTAACACTATAATATTTTGGAAGAGTTCTTAGTACCTTCTTTAGCACTTCACTTTCCTCCAGATTCCTAGCAAGACCATTGATGGAGTTGACAACTTCATCCACTCTCTACATGTAGCTTGCAATATTTTCATCTTTTGACATCTTTAGGGTTTGAAATTTGGTCTTAAAAATCTACATATTTGCATGCTTAACCTTTTCATCTCCTTCATAGGTACTTTCCAACTTCTTCAAGATTTCATGAGCAATTTTCTAACTCATCAACTTCACTAATTTAGAATAAGAGAGACTATTCAAAAGAGCACTCTCTACCTTTCCATTGTTCTCATATTCTTTAATCTCATCTTCATCCTTTGGACCATTAGGAGGTATAGTGTACTCTTTTTCAACTATTTTCATATGCAATAACCTAGTAAGACAAGAAAGCTTTCAATCTTGGTCTTCCAAAAAGTAAAATTTGTTCCATCAAACACTAGAACATCCATGCCTTTCTTCTATGCCATTTTGATCTACCCCAAGAAGTTAAGCTTCTTGAGGGAACTTCACTCTAATACCAATTGTTAGAATGCATAGGTCAACTAAGAGGGGTGGTGAATCAGTTTTATGTCAAAACTTTAAACCCCTAAAGCAATTTCAATAATAAACCTCTTAATATGCATTAGTAGAATGTTAACATATGAAGCAACAATGCAAAAAAATCCAAACACATGAGAACAACAAATTTATGTGGAAAACCCAATAAGGGAAAAACTACAATGAGGATTAGCTCACATATATATGAATAACAACACCAAAAATCAATAGGCTCACTACCAAGGGCTCACTACCTAGAAGAGAGAAGAAAGAAGAAGGTTGTTATAGAGAGATTCATTATCTCACACCAATAGGAGAGATCCACCATTGGCACTCCTTGCCATCTTCAATCTTTGGCCCACTGCGTGTAACAACTTTTGGGACTCTAAAATGTAGACACCTTCTCATAGCATTCCAGAGTCATAAGCATTTAAGTTTGCACACAACTTCACTACCCTTGATTCAGAATCACATTCTCTTCTCTATCTTGCTCCACTAAACTTCATCTTACATTTATATCATCTACAACCAAGACCTATCTCAATTAGGTTGGTCCTAATGAGGTGTGTGCACCTCAAATGTGCAACACCGATTAAGTTGGCACTAAACACTTCTATGGTAGGAATAAGTGTAAGTGGACCATGACAAGGGTTAACTAGGACTCAAATATGTATCACCAAGCTACTTAATACATCTATAATCCACAAGGTACATCTACAAATGGTGCTAGTAAGCCAAGTTAGCCAATCTCTAATGACAATATCCACACTTCTCCAAGTCTAAGAAAATCATGCAAGCTAGAGAGACACTCCAAAGAATTCACACACCTTCCTTGAATACTCATCATCATCGTAAACTTCTACAACACTACCACAACTATATGAATCAAAGAATGTCTTCATTATGCACATTAGGGCACACTGTTACCGATCACCAACACAAGAATTAAACTTGTGAAGCATCCCAACGCTAGAAACTTGAAAAGAAGATGGATATAGATAATATAAACATTTTCCTAGATCCACAAGATAGGAAAGATCAGTATAGAAAATGCAAAGCATTCTCATTTCTACTAGACACCCTCTTTCATAGTCAAATATTATGTCAAACACATCTTCTACTTTCACAAGATCTAAAACCTGAAACTTTGGATATAACACCTTTGAACACCTTTGATCAATACTTCCAAAGCACATAATCATATCTTCAATTAGGAAGAAATGTGGACCATAACACTGAGAGTACCTCTGTCACACTACACACCTGTTTATCAAATTTTCTCAAAAGCACATGGAAACCAAGGGAACCATCTAGCGAGAGTTGACATCAATGACAACACTAGCAAGTTTCTAACAAGATTAAGATGCACATTAACAGAAAGGTAATAACATCCAAATGCAAAACTCACAACACAAGATATACGTGGGAAAAACCCTTTCAGGTAAAAACACCACACTCCAAAGCCACCCAATATATTATTCATGAATCAAGAAGATTACGATATACTTGCAAAGAAAGCTTTCATAGGAGTATAACAAACATCTATAAGACTCTTACACACAACCTCCATCTCAAGGTCTTGATATATGGGAGATACAGTACAGTAAACTGTCAATGGTAATTACAAAACCATAAGCCAAAACTATCCAAAAGTGGTGCCTAAATTATCTCCAATCAAAGATGCCTTGTGATGTGTCAAATCACACATCAACACATGTAACTGTCCCCTTTAGAGCTTTTTTGAGTGTCTAACACATTTTCACATTTCCCAAAAAATAGGAGGTTCAACTTCCGAAGGTCATAACTTTTGATCTAGGTGTTCATTTGATGAACTGTTTAATGCATCAGAAAGCTCATGTAAAGATATATCAATATATAACCCATTTCATTTATTACAACTTTCATGGCTTTTATGGACCACTAAGTGCCTCAAAATAGAGTTTGAAACTTTTTTGGTAGTTTCAAAAATTAGAAACTTTAATATCTCACAATCCAAACATGATCTTGACTTGAAACTCACCGAGGACATTTACTAGAAGTTCCACACCTTTTGGGGAAAATTTTGGGTCAAATTGAGGTCAAATGTAGAGTTATTAAAAATAGTACATCGTGACATTTTTAGCCCTTTTTAAACTTTGAATGTTCTAGACCATTCTCCAAGATAAAAAGGTATTCAAAAATATAAAAACTAGGAAGAATAGTAATCTTTCGTAGTTGCAAGGTTCAAACACTTTTCCTAACATTCTACCACTTGTTGAACACCTTGAAAGAGAAAAGGGAGTATCAACACCATGATTTTAATTAATAGGGGCCAAGAGATCGGTAGACTCTGAACACCATCTAAACTTCTCTACGCTCATAGGTTTTGTCAAGGAATCTGCAACATTCATCAAAGTGTCAACTTTCTCTAAGTTTACCTTCCCATCCTCTACCATGTCATGAAAAGAATGGTATTGGACATCAATATACTTAGTCCTCATGTGGAAAGTAGGATTCCTTAGCAAACATATGGCACTCTAACTATCACAACAATAGTAATCTTCCCTACATCAAACAAAAAATCAAAACACAATCTCTTAAACCAAATGGATTCTTTACAAGCATGAGTTGCTGCCATGTACTCAGCTTTAGTAGTGGACAAAGAAACCATGGTTTGTCACTTACTCATCCAACTAATAGCACCACCAAAAATAGTGAACACATAAGCATTGGTGGATCTCTTGGTGTCAATGTCACCTACCCAATCAAAATCCACATATCCATGAATACTTATAGAATGCTAAGATCTAGTAGGATAACCATGATAGCATAAGGAATACTTAGAAGTACCCCACAAATATTTGAACACTCTCTTCACTACATCGCAATGTACTCATCTAGGATTACCCATAAATCGACAAAGGACTTTCATTACTTGGGCAATGTCTAGTCTTGTACATACCATCACATACATCAAACTACCACTTGCACTAGAATAGGGAACTCTACTCATATCCTCCATCTTAGAAGGATACTTTGGACAACATGCAATAGATAATTTTATCTCCATCATAACAGGAATAGTCAAAGGTCTATAATCTACCATGCTAAATCTCTCCAACACAGTGTTAACATACTTATCTGGCCTAACCAAAGTTGTATATTTTCTTTGTTTGTTCTAATCTCCATCCCCAAAATGTACTGAGCTGCCCCTAGATTTTTCATCTAAAACTGTGTTGACAAATGAGACTTCAAATCAAAAATCAAATGTTTACCATTTCTAATGAGTAACGTATTATCGACATATAATGCAATAATGATAATGCAATCACTGTTAGACTTGTAATAAACACAATGATATGATTTCAATCTTAGAAATTCAATACTCAACACAAAGGCATCAATTGTCTAGTCATCTTTCATCCTCCATTCAAGAAAACAACCTACACACCCACATCTTTCAACTTATAGAAAGGAGGTTCCATGTCAAACTAGGGATATGTAGACACCATTGATCCCCTTCACTTTTCCATAAGGGAATCTAATCAAGACTCTTCCACAACCAAAAATATTCAGGTGAGAACCATTACCCAAGTACACATTTCCACCATCATATTCTTCATACTTTGAAAACCAACTCCGATGTGAGGTCATGAGAAAAGATGCACCAGATTCAATAAGCCATGCATCCTTAGATGCATATTTTCCCAATGTAGTGACAAATTCTTCTCCTTCATCCTAAGATGAATTTTTCATAATCTAAATCATAGTTCTTCTTTTTGTTTTCTCCTCCTTACACTCCTTGCAGAAGTGACTAGGTTTTCCACAGTTCCAACATAGGTCCCTGTACTTTTTAGGAGACTTAGATCTCCCCTAGGATTTTGATCTTCCTTTTTCTTCTTTCTTATCATTTTTTCTTTCCCTTCTCTTTAGATCTACCATGAACCACAAGAGCCTCCTTAGCTAATTCAGAAGGCTTTCTCTGCATCTCTTTAGACAACAATGAAGAAACCACTTCATCCATCTTGAAGGTGGCAGTGGTAGTCCCAATGGCCATAACAAGGTGATCCAATGAATCTAGTATGGAACATAGTAATGTCATACATCGATCCTCCTTCATATTCACACAAACAGAGGTCAATTAGGCAAGAAGCATATTGAATGTATTCAGGTGATCAATTATAGATCCTCCATCTTGCATACTTAGAGAATACAATTTCTTTTACAAGGAATAACTTGCTCACCAAGGATTTAGCCTGATAAACATCTCCAAGCCCCTTCCAAAGATCATATCTAGTCTTCTCTTCATAGATATCCAGGAGCACTGAATCAACCAAATAGAGTCTTATCAAACCCTTAGCGTTTTGATCTTTGAGATCCCAGTCTCCTTGAGACATTGTTGTTGGTTCTGCACTAGATATGGCATCCGATAAATGTTGATCTACAAGCATGTCATCCATTTTGAGTTTCCACAATGTGAAATTACTACCATTAAACTTCTCCTTCTCAAACCTCCCAAATGTACTCACAATAGCTTTCCTACAACAAAGGTTTCAAAAACCTTTGCATAAGCTCCCACTCAAATGAAGATCAGCTAAAAAAACCCTCTACCCAACAAGTAGAAGAAAAGGTGATCAGGCTCTGATACCAACTTAAAGGAAGCAAGGTATACAAAAAAAAATTCTTACACTGATCTACTGAAGAAAGATTTATTCAAATTTTTACTTTTATAGTTATAGATTAAGATGCACAATAATAGAAAGGTAATAAAAACATCCAAATGTAAAACTCATGCCACAAGATATACATGGGGAAAACCCTTTCAAATAAAAAAAACCCAACACTCCAAAGTTGCCCAATATATTATTCAGGAATCAAGAAGATTACAATATACTTGAAGAGAAAGCTTTCGTAGGATTATAACAAACTAGAGATCTAGGAGGTAACTCAACATATATAGGACTCTTACACACAACCTCCATCTCAAGCTCTTAATATGTAGGAGATACACTTCAGTAAACTATAAATGGTAATTACAAAACCATGAGCGAAAACCACCCAAAAGTGATGTCCAAATTATCTCCAATCAAAGATTCCTTGTGATCTATCAAATAACACACAAATAGATGTAACTCTCCCCATTATAGCTCTTTTGAGTGTCTAACATGTTTTCACATTTCCTAAAAATAGGAGGACCAACTTCTGGAGGTCATAACTTTTGATCTGGGTGTCAGATTGATGAATCGTTTAATGCACCAGAAATCCCATGAAGAGATCTATCAAGATATAACCTACTTCATTAGTTAGAACAAATTTTGAGGCATTTAGGTACCTATAAGTTCCTCAAAACTAAGTTCAAAACTTTTTTCAGTAGTTTCAAAAATAAAAACTTTAATATCTTGCAATCCAGACATGATCTTGAGTTGAAAATCACCCAAGATGTTTACTTAGTAGTTCCACACCTTTTCAAAAAAAATGGGTTAATTTAAGGTCAAATGTAGACTTACTAAAAATAGTAAGTCCCACCATTTTTAGCCCTTTTGGAAACTTTAAAAGTTCTAGACCATTCTCCAAGATAAAGGGTATTCAAAAATACCAAAACTAGGAAGAATAGTAACCTTTCATAGTTGCAAGGTTGAGAGACTTTTCTTAATAGTGAGAACTCCATAATATCCATAGTTCACTTAATGTGATAGGTTTGGTAGAATGGTAACACTTGATGTAACATCTCCATGATATCAGTAATACTTGATGTGATAGCTCCATGACATTAGCAGTACTTGACGTGACAACTCCTGACATTAGCAATACTTAATGTGATAGCTCTATAATGTCAGCAAGATTTAGAAAAGATTGTTGGATGTCATAGTGGTAGTTGTCATCATAAAGTATGCGTCATAAAAGATTTTGAAATTTAAGTGGAAGAGTCTTAAGAATACTTGATTGCCATCAATACAAGAGTTAGAGATGTCTAGAAGAAGCTTGAAGTGTGAGTGCCAAAGGTGAACTAGAAATTACCAATGCTAGATATGCTCTGGAGATCCCAACAATGTGCCAATGTTTCTTCAAAGATACTTTTTATTTGTTCCTATATTGAAAGATGACTATCATTTTACTATTTTTTAATTTTTCTTTTTTTAAAATAAAAACCACCATTTTACCTATTTTCAATTCTTCTTTTTTTAATGTTTTACTTAGCTATTTGTTTTGATAAAAGAGGATGCATCTTTTAAGCAACACAAATCTAGGTGTGACAAGTGTCTAACAAATTTCTCTTTCATAGAAGGATGTTGATAAAGATGAAGTCTATGTCCATTTACAAAAAATGCCTTCTTCATCTCACATGGTCCAATCTAGTGTGTCTACAACTTACCCTTAAATTATTTCAACCTAAAATCATATAGGATGACTCAATCTTCAATATAAAATTTATTTTGTTTAATGCGTTGATCATGCCACAATTTCCTTTACTGCTACATTATTTATGTTTGTTAAATTACCTCCAGTCTAATTTCATATAACTCATTCAACTATAAAACATAATTTTGCTATGCATAAATCAACTCAAAGCTAATATCCATTGATGTTCTAAAGCTTTACAACTCAAAATCTATGGAAAAAATTGGTTTCATTCCATAGAAAAGCTCATAGGAGGAGAATCCTATAGTTGACCTCCATGTAGTGTTATATGCCCATACAACTTCATGTAACCTATTTGCCTAGTCCTTTTTGATCACTTCCACTATCTTTGTCAAAAAAATTCTAATTCTATATTTGTTACATCCACCTATCCATTGGCTTGTGGGTGATATGGTGAAGACTTCTTGTGCTTGATTTGGTAAATATATGTGAATTCTTAGATTACTTGTGAGGTAAATTGTGGACCTCTATCTGAAACAATTTTTGCCAATGTAGTAATTATTAAGATTTTCTTGTTATACAATAAATTAATAGACTTTTAGTCCCTAGCTAATTATAGTGCATACACTTCTACCCACTTTATTACATAATCTGTACATACCAATACATATTCTTTTGCTATAAATGATGGTGATATTAGACCAACAAAATCTATGCCCAACTGCTCAAATGGTTCTAGGACAATTTGAGGATGCAAAGAAATTTCATTAGTAAATGTAGGTTGACCCATCGTCTAGCATCGATCACACTATTTCACATATTTCTTTGCATCTTTATTAAGGGATGGCTAGTACTATGCATCTCCTAAGATTTTTTGGACTATTCTTTGTGAGGAGTAATGTCCTCTTGTGGGTTCATCATGACAAGCTCTTATTATATTAAAGATTTCATCAAGTCCCACACACTTGCACATCACAAAGTCAGGTCTATGTTTGAACAACATGCCATTCAACCACTTGTAGGATAGACATTTTTTTACCAATCTCTTCTTCTACTCTAAGGTAAACTATGAGGCAAAGAATTCATGACAAGGATATTGGCTATATCAGTGAACTATGGAGTTCTAGAAGAAACAACAAATAGGTTTTCATTTAGGAATCCATCTTTTACATGTTCATTATCTCCACATGTATGTAGTTTAGACATAAAATTAACAACTAGATTGAACTTTCCTAGATTATCAATGATGGTGATGTCAAACTCTTGCAATAACAATAGTCATATTATTATTATTGCACCTACAATTGGTTTGTTCATCAAATAATTGATGCGTACATGGTTAGTGTGTATAATTTTTTTTATATCTAGTAATGTAATGCCTAAATTTGTTTTAATGGAAAAGATCACAGATGGGAACTCTTTTTATAATGTAGTGTAGTTCCTTTCAAATGGAGTGAAATATTTACTAATGTAATAAATTGCATACATACCTCCCCCTTCTTCCTTCTATCCTCGGATTGCCTCTATGGATTTATGTGAAGAATAATTTTAACTATGGGAGGGAGAATTCCAATTAGGTCCCCTCAAAATAGGAGTGGTTGTCAATTTTTCCTTTATAATTTTAAATTCTTTTTGACTATTCTGTCCACAAGAATTCAATGTCTTTGGTCAAGAAAGAGAAAATTCAAGTATCTAGTTTAGTGAAATTTTCTATAAATATTCTATAATATCCTGCATGACCTAAAAATGTCCTAACATTAGTTTGATCCATATGGGTGGGATGTTTTTTTATTACCTCAACTTTGTTGGTGTCAACTTTAATTCCTCCTATAGATATATGATGTCTACGGACAATAACTTGCCCTACATTCATTAAGAACCTCTCATGGCTTAGAGAGAGATGATGGTTTTCACAAAATTCCAAATAAAATTCCTGATTTTGAAGGAATTCCTCAAATGTTTTCCATAAACAATAAAATCATCCATATAGGCCTCCATACATTCATTGGCTAACTCAAGAAAACTAGCTAGAACAAATGTTTGGAAAGTATCTAGAGCATTACATATGCCAAATGGAGGGACTCTATATGTAAAAGTGTTGCATGACTAGGTAAAGGTGGTTTTTTCTTGGTCCTTCAAGGCCACCTAAATTTTTGTTCTACCCACTAAACCCATCCAAAAATGAAACATACTTTTTCTCTAATAGATTATCTAAAACTTGAGCAATGAATTGTAGGGGAAAGTAGTCTTTTTTAGTGGCCTTGTTCAATTCTTTATTGTCAACATACACCCTATATTTTCCATTTACCATGGGAACAATGACTAAAGGAGACACCCACTGATTGTCATAGATTGGGTTGATGAATCTTGCATGCACTAGTTTCTTTATCTCTAGTTTTACTATTTCCTTGAGTGTTTGGGTTAAGTCTCCTTTGAGGTTGTCTAATTGGTCAGACATATTTTATATAAATGTGGTGGTTGTAGATTTTATGGTGACTCCCTTTCATGTCCGTGTATTCTCAAGAAAAATTTGTGGTATGGGAAATCAGAAGATCAATGACTTCTATCTCCTCTTCTTTTTTCAACTATTTTTTGACATTTAAAGTTTTTCCTAGAAGTATCATGATTTGTTTGGTATCGTAATCAATAAACTAGGCTATCATATGTTCATTTATTATAGTGTTTAAAGGAAAATAATGTGGTTGTAGCATGTAAAAGGTAGTAATATCCCTATAAAAAGTCTCACCACAAGGTATGTAATTTACTAAGGGACAATGGGTTGCTGCTAGAAACTCTCTTCTTGGATCCAAAGATAAATCCATGATATTGCTTTCTATGATTATGTGGTTCATGTCTTCTTTTTTGTCAAAATCCAATTCTTCTTCTAGTTCTTCCAAGTTTTCTTTGATAGTTAGCATACCAAGCAAGACACTATTTTTTGTGTTGTCCAATTCACAATCCCTACTTTGCCTAAATATTTCATAGAGGATTTTGTTGGGGGCTACAAAGAGATCTTCTTCATGTCCATGCCATTAAATATGGTTATATCTCTTATTCTATAGTTGGTTGATGCTACAATTGTAGCTAGCCATGGTCTTCCCAAGAACAAAGGGTAAGCATTTTTCTAATTTCTAGGTTCTAAAATTAGGAAATCAATAGGAAATTCCCATGAATCTGCTATGATTGGCATGAATTTTAAATCTCCTTTTGGTTTTAATTGAATGATCAACTAATTGAAGAATTATGGAAGTGGACTAGACACCTGTAAGGGCTAGTTTGTCTAAAATGTGGATTGCCATGACATTGATTGTTGCCCCCAAATCAACCAATACGTTTAGTATTTCAACCCCTAAAATGCAAATTGTGATTATTGGGTTGCAAGGGTCACTATACTTTGGAAGGATCATTTATTCAACAAGTATGTCAACTAATTTTTCTCCCACCTAGGTAGTTTTAAGGAAATTCTTCTTTCTACACTGAGTTTTGATGTGCAAGTTCTTGAAATTAAGGAACACTAAGAGGGGGGGTGAATCAGTGTTCTGCAAAACTTATTATTATGTTCCTTTATAAATTTACCACATACCTTTTAAAATAAAGAAATAAGAACATAAGAACAACAACAACAAGATCATCACACATGAAGACCAAGATTTTTACATGGAAACCCAGTTAAGGGAAAAACCATAGTGGGGGTTAACCCACAAGATTTTATACTCTGTTAAAAGTATTACAAATGGGAAGGCACATGCCTTCGGGCACACTACTCAGAGCTCACTGCTCAAAGGAGGCTCACTACCTACAAGATCAATTACAAGAGTTCACTAAAATATTTGAACTGAAGAATAGCATCTAACAATGCAAGATTACACTTCTGGTTAGGCTCAATATACTGAATTCACACACTTCATCTTTCACTGTCCTGTTTCATAGTTCTGCTGTGATCTAACCTTTAGAACTCTTTGCTTAGCACTTGTTACTACCACACTTCACACCTCTCACATCATATTCACACATTGACACCTCAAAATGCTCAAACTCATTGATTATATATATCCACAACATCAGATTTCATCAACTATAGTCAACCTTAAGAAGACTTAGAAACTTTTTCAAGATTACTGTTCTATCAGCTGAATCCATGCACAAACATCAATGTAGACCAAAATCTATGTATTCAAGTCACCACATATGTCAGCCAATAACACTGGATCTCACAAATTACTCAACCAGCAACTTCTCCTAATCTACACAAGGATCAAACACCAAGTCAGCTTGCTCTTCACTAGACTGAGCTATCTAACCAAAACCTGATACTCAGATGCTTGTAACTTTCAATCCCTTAATCACTGGAGGCTAAGAATTTGGATTTAGGTAGTCCTAACATCCCTTAACATTCCCTTAGATCTGAAACACAATATGATTATCTGTGGAGAAATATGGACCAAAGGGTTGAACCCTATCATATGCTTTGTTCATGTCTATCTTGACCTAGACAAATCTACAATCTGACTTTCGGTATGATCAAATTATATAATACAGATGTCTAAGTTAGATTCAGTTGCCATAAATGACAACACTTGACATGCCTAGCAATGTCTCTTGCCAACAGTCTCCCCCTTTGGCATTGATGGCAACACTTAGTGAAAAATGACTAAGTGTTAGTACAACTCCCCCTTACTATGTACACTTGTGATTTCCAATGCTCCCCTTTGGATGAATTCTTCATTTTTCATTGCTTTCCTCTCCCCCTTTGACATCAATGGCAAAGGCCAAGATCCACATACCAAAAGTCATGCAAAAATTCTATGTACATGGGTGTATATATACAAACAATCCTTATGTCTTGTCTACATGAACTTAAGCACATCACTAAAAATGTTTTTCAATAGTGCCAATTCACTATTCCAACTTTTCTTCATGTTATCCAAAACTAAAATATGACCACTAAATAGAAATGCCTATACTCTGCCTTTTGTAGATTAGTGGGATCACTTGTCAGAGCAACAACTTGAGCTTCTATCAATGCATTAAACATTATTTCTAACTTAGGAGAAATTAGTCCCCAGAGTTCATCCACTTTACCCAAAACTTTAACCTTTTCCTTCTCCAAATTGCTGAATTCATCAAGTAAACTCACTCTTGACATTTTTTAGTTATTACAGACTTAGTTAAGGGACTATAGAACTGAGAGATGTTAGACAATTTTAGCTCTAGGTCCTTAATCTTCTTCTCAATATCTTCAATACAATTAGACCGAGTTAGGCAAAACTTATAAATCTCTGCACCTTCAAAGAGGGCATTTTGAATACTATTTACACTAGTATCAAGGACTAATCTATCATAACTAATTATTTTCATTATTTCAGCAAATCTCTTCTAATTAAATTCATTTCAGACTTTAACTTCTACTGACTTCTCAAAAGTTTCAAAATGAGTACTTACAGAGTTTATTAGACTCTTGAACTGACCGGAGGGTGATGCAGATGAGTCCTAAAATGTAAGCATGATTTTCTCCAAAATCTAGGATGCAAGACCAAGCAACTCACTGTCTTCTATATGGGACTTCAAGATATCCTCTCTGGCCTTAGCTTGTACAAGAGAGGCCAACTTTATCTTCTGTACCGATGATAGAGTATCCAAATTGATTAGGCCTTGTATTATATTTTGATCTTTTGCAACTTGTTTATCTTTCTCCAATATTTCTTTTACTGCTTCTGCAGTGTCTCTTGCTCAATATGATGTTTTAGATTTATGCACTTCAGGGCCTCTATCTTCTCCCATTCTGGAGTCAATCACATTGTCTTTCTTATCACTTTCATTATTTTTCTCTACTTCTATTTTCTTTGCATCATCATCAAAGGCATCCTTTATTTTATCAGAAATGTCTTCTACATTCTTTTCCAAATGATTTTGTGTATCCTCAGCAGCAGAATTATCAAATTCTTCAACATTCAGAATGGAGGAATCAATTCCATCATCAGTTTCCTTTTCTTGATCTTACTTGTCCTTAACATCTTCTGCTTCATTTGAAGAATTTATTTCCATATTCATCTCTATATTTTCTTTACCAGATTGCTCTGGAAGAATTTGAGTATCCTTTGCATAATCAACAATGTCTTCTTTCATCATTTCTTCATCTCCTTTCTTCAATGTTTCCTCTCTGGAATAGAGACATCATCTACCTCAGCTTGTTGCTCATTTTTCTGCAAGATGGATGTATCATTAGTATCAACAAGTTCTTCAACAACCACATAAAGCTTATTCTTGTCTAGGGCTTTCTTTAGAATTTGTTCTGTTTCTTTGACAACTTCATCAATGTCTCCAATCATTAGCATATTCATCCTAAGTTTTCTTCTGAATTGATTTTTAATTTCTTTGAAAATTTTATCTGCTTCCTTTCTATAAATGACCAGACACAGACTGGACAACACATATTCCCTTAACTCCAAATCTTTTGCTTTAGCAACTTCTTTTCTCATCTCCAAAATGTCACTTAGACTCTTAGTGATATCTGACAAAATTTCCACAAGTAATCTTTTGAATATATTTAGGTACTTAACAGTAGCATCCTCCAATATTTTCTTGTTAGCATCATCAAAACTGTCATAATATTCTATTATGGGTTTCAAATTCCCATGAACAGTTACTGCATTCACAATGTCTTCAATTGACAAGGTATATTTTTGAAGGTTTGAGAATACATGATGTGAGTTGATTGCCTTGTAGGTTGAGGATACTTGGAATTTTTCTTCACATTCTTCCTTTGTCTTATGACAAGAGTGAATTCATCTTCTTTTGAATCTCTATAAGATTTTATCTTAGGATCTTCAATGTAGGTTTCTTCTCTCCTAGATTCAGATTTTCTTGCTATATGAAAGTTATCATATAAGTTTGTAAAGGCATTGATCATAGGACTCCTTCCCTTATCAAAACTAAGAACTATTTTTTTCTTTAGCTGGCTTTTGAGAACTTATTATTTCATCAAGAATATCAGTTCCTTTTTTTATTTTTAGTCCCTTGTCAATCCGTTATTTTTCCTTTTCTAGTTTTTTCCCTAGAGTAACAACTTCTACCTCAATTTTTGAACATTTAGACGATTCCTCATTAAGCTTGATATTTAAGCAATTTCCAATCTTTTTTTCTTATTCAACCATTACCTTTAGCTTTGAGATCATGTATTTAGCCTCCTTGAGCTTGTCACTTTCTTTATCTCTTTCTATCAGAGTTTTTAGTTTGCCTATTTCTTCTTTTGATTCATTAGCCTTTCCCTTTAATTTGTCAATTATTTCTTTTGCCTTTTCAAGGATATCTTCATATTCCATGTTTAGTTCTTTTGCTTCTTCTAGATCATTGAGAGCTATCTTGAGTTCTTCCTCAAAGTATACTTCATTTTCATTTGATTCAAGGTCCAAACCTTTAGGATCCATTGCTTTAAGATCCATTTCAGGTGCAAATATATCATTGTCCAACACTCCAGATTCCATGTATTCAATTGGAGGATATACCTCAGTGATCAAGCTTCTTAGAGGTACTTGGCTCTGCTACCAATTATTGAACACAACATGGTTTCTGAGAGGGGGGTACATCAGTACACTTAAAAACTTTAACTAACCATCTTTTGATAAAACTAAATAACTTAGAGAACATGAAGAAAAACATGCAAATCAAAGGTTAACACAACACCAGAGTTTTTGCATGGAAAACCCTAAAGTAGGGAAAAACCATTGTGAGGATTAGCTCACAATTTAATATGATTACTACAAAAAGTATTACAACATTTTTTTAGGGCTTCAACCCAAGGAAGTTACTACTCGCTGATTTACAGCTTTAATTTAGGGTTAAAACCCAAGGAAGCTACTACTCCCTGAATTCTCAGCTCACTACTATAAAATGGTAATATGAATATAAGGACTATTAGGGAGAACACATATCTTGTTTGTTGATGGTGTAGTCTTTTATTCTTCCTCAATATCTTTCTTCAAATTGATTTCGTGCATTTCATATCTACTCTTCTATGTTCACTTTCACCTTCACTTCTTTTCAGATGAATTATATCTTATATATCCTCCACAAGGTCTTGAAACATTGATTAGGTCAGCAGCAAGAGTAATAAAGAGTGTAATATGTAGCTTATCACTAGTCAACCATAACAAATTGATAGAAAATTTGGTTGTGGATCTTAAGGTCTTACAAAAAACACTAGGACACCTCATTCCATACCTTCCAAACATGGATAAGCTAGTTAGGAGACTTCACATGTAATAGTTACTTAACGAGGCAGCTCATACTACTTGACATTGTTGTCTCTTCATCTTTCAACTATTGGGGAGAAGCCAAAAAATTAATGCGGACAAAGAATTTAATCATGTAAGAGCTCTATAGAAATCACACACCTTACAAGAGATGTATCATACCAAACCATGCATCTGTGGGACAAGAAATGTATCACTCTATAGAGAACATAGTCTTCCAAACGTTATGTAATGCTTTAGAAGCCAAAATATGATATTGCAGTAAAGTATGGGCCTGAAACCTTTTGGAAATGATCAAAGATATCAATGTATGTAACTCATCAAATCCATGCATATATTTTTATGGTATTTTTTGAGGAATTGAAAATTGGGTTATGTACTTGTAGTTCCAGAAAATAGTTATACTTGAATTCTACTAGCAGACATGAATGCTTCATATCTTATATATTATGGACCATGTGGAATGTCCACATAATCTTTGATGATAGAACTATATATGTTACACCTTTTATAGAACTTGACTTATGTATCCAGGCTCTTCAATACAATGTGATACCTCTATCACTTGAATACTATCTTTATTGACCAGTAAAACACTTGAAACTTCATCAACACTTACAACATACTGATCTTATTCATTCCTTATAACTACATGACAAATAAATCTCTTTCAAAGGAATGTGGAGCATTCTATTCTCTCCCTAATACTACTCTACTCTATCTAGGTGATGGTTGATGTACTAACCCTTATAACTTCTTATGCTGAGTAAGTGAGAGGTTAAACCCTTCAATATATCATGTCAATTCATGTTAGAAGCTACCATTAGAATCGTATGGCCAAATCTTTCTTTGTGGAGAAATGAAGACCTATTCAAATTAACTCTACCTTAGAATATGCACTATGAATACCTTAGGCACTTTTCACCTTCTTACCTTTGAGTGTGGTACTCCCAATTGATGAGATGTGTATGTGTGTATGAAGGCTGTTATGATTAAGGTGCCATCAACCTTGTGAATCCTATGTAATTTATTCCTAGTATTTTTTGTAAATTACCCATTAGGGATGAAAGGTTTCACCAGTAGTGATCTTTTTTTAGCCACATATTTATATCTGGTCCATGCTACTAATTCATCTGTGACAGGGGGTCCTAGGGGGTTGCGTACCTTAGTGGGGGTTAAGGGGAAACACCCCCAAAACCACATTTTATTTATATTTTATCATTGTAAATATGGACCATTTGTCATTAGGTCACAAATCTGACGGTTGATACTATGTTAGTTTTCATGCCCTAGAACACAACCCCCTTTTATAAGGATAGTGTACTACATTTTTTAGTAGAGTTGAGAGCAATAGGCACTGCTGGATTAAAGACTAATAAAATAGAGGAAGTACATGTATTGTCATCTCATATTTAAGGATAATACAACTAGAGACTCTTTTCTTGGTGGATGATTTTTTCTGAAAGGGTTTTCTCTACATTACATACTATGTAATGTGTTCAATTCTTAATGCATGTTATTTTTGTGTAGTGGATTTTATTTGTGTTGCAATCTCCATTGAATCTACATTATTTAAAGGACATTAATAAGGTTTAAAAAATATTTCTATCGTGTGGTTTGAACCTTCTTTTCTAACATTTGATATTAGAATCTTACCAGTTTTGATACTTGGGTTGTAGTGTAAAGGTTTTTTAGATGCGGTGGAAGATTTGGTTGTTGTTTGTTTGCAGATCTTGTATAGATATCAGTGCTTCATCCACTGTTTCTTGTACCTCTTGATTGGACATTGAAAAGTTCAACGACATGGGGTACAAATTGTGGAAGCTGAAAATGAAGGATTTTCTAAAAGAATGAAACTAGTGGTTAACTATTATGAGAGAGAAGAAACCTGATGATGTTGCTCCTAATGAGTGGGAAAGACTAAATAAAAAGGCATGAGGTACAATTTGGTTGTGTCTTGCAGATTTTGTTCTATTGAATGTTGTGAGTGAGAAGTCCACACATAGCTTGTGGAAGCGTCTAGGTGAGATTTGCCAAGAAAAGAGTATGCTAAATAAGTTTTATTTAAAGCGTAAGTTATTTTCCATGAAAATGAAAGAGGGTGAATCAGTTGTAGATAATTTGAATTGATTTAATTTGTTATTGATTCAACTAGCATCTATATATGTTGAGGTGAATGAGGAAGATAAATGTATATTGCTTCTCTATTCTTTTCTGAGTCATGGGAGAATATTATTTTGGCTATCTAGCTTAAAGACTATTTTAAATAAAAAATTGTTAGACGATTTATCCTATTGTGATAACAGTTTCAAATTTTGTGAACATTGTGTGCTTGGAAAATATAATAGATCTCCATTTGCTTCAGGCAATAATAAATCTAATGATAAATTGGAACTTATTCATTCAGATGTTTTTGGTCTAGTGGATGTTGAATCAATTGGAAATCCTAGATATTTTGTTTCCTTCATTGATGATGTCTCAAGGTTTAATTGAATTTATTTTAGGCATCATAAATCTAAAGTTTTTACTAAGTTTAAGGAATTTAAGGCCTTAGTTGAAAAGAAAATCAGATTAATCAATTAGTTATAGACCACTAGATTTCCATTATGTATTTGTTGTATTGAGTACTAATGATGAGCCTAGATCCTACAAAGAAGCTATTCATACATATGATAGTGAGTCTTGGCAATTAGCCATGTAGGAAGAGATGATGGCTTTAGAATCTTACAACACCTAGGATTTTGTTCATTTGCCCAAAGAAAGAAAAGCCATAGGTTGCAAGTGGGTTTTCAATAAGAAGTTTGGAGTAGATAGTTCACTCAAAAAGTACAATGCTAGACTGGTAGACAATGGCTACTCCCAGAGAGGAAGTTGATTTTGGTGAAATTTTCTCTCCTATTGTTAAATTAACTTCTATAAGATTTTTGTTATCCATTTCTACAGCTCTTTATTGGGAAATAGAGAAAATGTCCAATGTTAAGACTACATTCTTGCATGGAGATCTTGAGGAAGAAATTTACATGCAACACCTACAGGTTTTGAGGTAAAAGGGAAAGAACATTGGGTTTGTAGATTGAAGAGGTCTCTTGATGGTTTGAAATAGTCCCCATAATGTAGTACTAGAAATTTGATTCATTTGTGTCTGAATTGAGTTTTGTTAGATGAGAGGAGAATAATTGTGTTTACATTCATTGTATTTATGATTCTATTTTGATCATTGCATTGTATTTTGGTGACATGTTATTTTTCAACAATAGTAAGAGTATGATTAGTGAGTTGAAATATCAACTTTCAAGTGCATTTGAAATGAAGGATATTGGAGCTACTAAGTATATTTTGTGGAGGCTGATCAAAAGGGATAGATGTAACATAAAACTTTGGTTAGCTCAAAGTAAGTATGTGAACACTATTTTGCAGAGATTTAGTATGCACAACTATAACCCAATTAGAGTTCCTTTGCCCATTGGTACTAATCTTTCATTAGATATGTGTCCAAATAATGAGGATGATTTAGACGATATGTCTAATGTACCATATGCTAGTGTGTGTAGGGAATTTGATGTATGCATTAGTTTTCACTATACTAGATATTGCACAAGTAGTGAGAGTTTTGAGTAGATTTATGTATAACCCTAGTAGACAACATTGGAATTATGTGAAGAGGATGTTTAGATATCTAGCAGACACTTTCAATTACTCTTTGGTTTATTTTGGTATTGAAAGTGTTGACAAAACTTTGGACATATAGGGATTTGTTGATACAGATTGGGCAGGTGACTAGGATAGTCGAAGGTCCACTAGTGGTTATGTGTTTACTTTGTATGGAGGAGCATTGAGTTGGATGAGAAAAAGGAAGCCCATGGTTTCTATCCACCACCGAAGAAGAGTATATGGATGCTACCTATGTATCTAAGGAGGTTGTTTAGTTGAGGATATTTTGTATAGGTATTGGTTTTGATTACATGATCATTCAATTTGGTTGTGATAGCTCGAGTGCTATGTGTTTGGTCAAAAATCCTATGTATCATGATCAAAATAAGCATGTTAATGTATAATACCACTTTGTTTGATAAATGGTTGCAAATGGTTATATTAAGCTAAATAAGATAGACAATTAGGAGAATGTTGTAGATGCTTTGACCAAGCTTGTGAGCATAGAGAAATTTGTTTGGTGCAAAGAGGCCATGGACATTACTTCAAGTTCCTGATTATTTTATGGCTTTCTCAAGGGTATTACAATGTATGATGTCAAGTGGGAGAATGTTAGGATTAAAGTTCTATCAAGCTTGTAAATCCTATGTAAATTACTTGTAATATTTTTTTTAAATCACCCATAAGGGATGAAGGGTTTCACTAGAAGCGATCTTGTTTCAACATCATGTTTATATCCGGTCCATGATGCTAATTCATCCATGACAAGGGGTCGCACAATGGTTCCCCCCTATAAGGGGTCTGGGGAGATCATCCCCTCGATGGGGGGTTTGGGAGCCACGTGCCCTGATAGGGTTTGAGGGGTAGCACCCCTAAAACAATATTTTATTTTTATTTTATCATTGTAAATCTAAACCATTCCTCATTAAGAAATAGATCTGATGGTTGATTTTATGTCATTTTTTTGGCCCTAGAAGGCAACCCCCTTTTATAAGGATATTGTAGTATGTTTTTAATAGTGTTGAGAGTAATGGACACCTCTGAATTGAAGGCTGAAGAAACAAAGGAAGTGCATGTATTATAATCTCATATTTGAAGATAATACAACTTAGAGCCTCTTTTCTTGGTGGAGTTTTTTATCCAAAATAGTTTTCTCCATATTACATATTGTGTTATGTGTTCAGTTTTTAATGCATGTTATTTCTGTGTAGTGGGTTTTAATTTTGTTACAATCTCCATGGATTCTACATTATTTAGAGGACATTAATAAGGTTTGAATCAAATTTCCATTGTGTGGTTTGAACCTTCTTTTCTAACACAAGAATCATGCTATGATATGAGTGTTTGCCTCCATATCATGTTCAAACCCAAAACTAATCCATACTTTGATTATTTCTTCTTCCCCCTAACTGGTTTGTCATGACCATACTGACTCCTTTATATAAGCCTTGTCTATACATTTGCATCTAATATGTTGACATTAATGACAGTACATATGACCAACATGGTTTCTATGTGTTTACATCTGATAGCTCTATTTGACCTAGTGTTAACCTCTTCCTTTTACAATGGTCACTCCTGATCTTTTAGTGGTATTAGCTTTGCTCTTGAAGTTTGGTTTCTCCAACTAACCTAGACCTAGTTAATCTTCTTCTTTTGGAGGTTAGAGGAAACCTAGGTAAATTCAAATTGATCAGGTGCCCCTTCTAGCACTAGTTTTATTGACATTGTTTTGGCATGTCAACTTTAAGTAGAATGAATGTTAGTCTACTTCTTGTTGTGATGTTCACAACACACACCATTTTACTCCTTAGCAAAATGAGGACCCCTACTGTAGATGTTGCTTTTGCTTTTGTGTGTGTTGTTTTGCTTGGTGGTAAAGGGAAAAGAGGGTTAAAATTGCAAACTTTGATTTTAAAAAAAGAGAAAAAAATGCATTTTCGGTACTAGGGCATGATATGGTTGGATTCCTTGTGAAAAATGAGCTAGGGTTGCTTTTTGAACCCTCTTAAAATTTGCCATATTTTGCAAGTTATGATCATTTTGGTAAAATGTACATTCAAGTTTGTATATCGCACTGCATATACAGGGTCGTTTGTATATTGAAAGGGTTTTGTTTTTGTACTTAGTCGCATTTGCCTTTTGCAATCAGGTTGCATATACATTTGATTTTGTATGTTAGGCCGTTGTATGTTGCACATATAAAATAGTTTGTATATCGCATCATGCATATACAAAGTCTCTTGTATGTCGCTCACACACAAAGTCGCGAAATGGGTCTTGTATATTGGGTTTACATACAAAGTTGTTTGTATGTTCTTTTTTTATATGCATTTACTAATATGTTATGTATACATACAAGGCGGACCCGAAACCATCATGAAGAAGAGTTAAATGGTTGTATATTTGGCGGTTGTATGTTTTTACATACAAGCAAAACATACAAGTTAAAAGATACAAGCGTTATGTACATGCGACGGACCCGATAATTTATTGGACATAGTTAAATCTTTGCATATTTTGTGCTTTGTATATTGAGGATATACAAAGACATTATGCAAGTTGCGGATCTCAGCGAAGGATTAAATTTGGTTAAATGCTTGTATCACATCCAAATTTATATCGAAAGATACAAGTACAATATATAAGTGCTATATACAACGCGGACTTGAAGGAGTTATCAAACAATGTTAATTTGTTGTATCAATTCCAGGTTGTATATTTTGAAACATACATTACACCTTACACATGCAAGCCAGAATCGAAGGCAGAATAAAACTTGATAAAAATGCTTGTATCACGTCTGACTTGTATACTGCGATATACAAGGAAATTTTGAGCGGGAGAACGAAGTGATTGAAATTTGGAGGTCGATTTTTGGAGCCCGATTCCATATTTTGGTCAATGATGGTTGACCCGATCAGTTTAGCATTGAATATGCATTCAACCCACATTTTTTTTACAGATTCAGGGCCCGATCTCTAAGTCCACATAGTCATGACTAGATTTAGTAGCTTTTTTCTTCCTGTAGGTTTATTAAATGATGATACTTATTGCTTATCCATTTTTGCAGGTTTGTAGTTGAGGAAACAGATGAAACTTGATGACAATGGCATCATAGAGAGGAGATTCGATCTCAGGAGTAGAGGAAGATAAGGATGAAGTGCAAGGAAGTCAAGGGTCTTCATTGATGAAGACAAAATGCAGTTGTGGACATCATTGCAGCAGGCGGTGGAAGTTATTATTGAGCTGGTAGGGTTTCCAGAAGGGCATATTTCATCCATATTTGATGCGTGCCTGGAGATATTTCTGGGGATTTGTTCTCCAACATTTATTATTGTAACTAGAGGTTTGAACCATTGCTCAACGAGGGGTTTTGAGTTGTATTAAGGACAGTAGAAGTCTATATATTGTGCCTTGGTACACTGTAATAAGGTTACACATGGATTTTTAGAAGATAGCCAGCACTCGTAACTAGTTTTAGCATTTTAGATTAGAGGGACCTTTTAGTTTAGGAGTAGAAGAAGGAGGTCACCTGTGTTTGCAATAAGGAGCATGTGGAACATCCTGCCTCCTTGTTGTGTCTGTAAAGCTTGTAAGTTTTCTGTAATTTGGTCAGTGAAGCTAAGAGTCATTCAGACATTGTAAATCTTATGTGACTGCCTGTTTCTAATACAATTGAATATGGAATTCTGCATCTATCTTTTGAGTGTTTTCTTGTTGTTCATTGTGTTTGAAACATTTTCTCTTAGAGCTTGCAATTTTAGGTGTACGTTTGTGAAAGTGCTCAGAACTTACACTTAGAGTTTGGTCTGTGGATTTGATCAATTTGCTACAATACTTATACAGTGGATAACAGAACAATTAGATCCTTTGGTAGAATGAATGATGTTTAGTTTAGATATTTCTAACTTTTCCCAACGCATCTAAAAATACTTAGCTTAAAACATAGAAATTTGGAGGAAATTTGTCTCATATTTGAAAGAGCATGCATAACAAAGTTAAAATTAGATAGTTTTCATAAATATTTAAGAGGAGAAAGCTGCAATAATTCAAGAAGATCATTTAAAGCTTTGAAATATAGTAGCACTTTTATGCAAAAGGAGAATGAACAGTACATTGATATTTATAATCTTTTTTTGCATAAGTTTGAGTCTAGTTAACCAATAGGAAACCCTAAACTATGTAAGGCCCCTTGAACATTACAGCTTCACATCGACCAACTGAATTTGCCCAACAGGTCAAGACCTAACCATATTAAACTTGGGATTAAGTGAATCTTAACTGATTCCTTCATATCTTTCAAGTCAGTTTTGGTTCATTTTATTTGAACTTTAACTAATTGTTATGATTGCATCAAAACAATCACCAATAGTTTCCCTGGCGCTAGAAGGAGGGCTTGACTTGAGTTAGGGTATAGTTTTAAGTAGAACTGGCTCATAATAGTTATAGAGTGACTAGATCTAGACCCAATTCGAGGGATATATTTGTACAATTACCTGATATAAGGTGAAGTAAGAGTCCTTTGATTTGGAACCCTAAGGTAACACACCTAGGAAGCTCATCTAACACACCCCCTGGATCACCTTATAATATCCATAACTTTGTGAGTCCTAACAGATCTTTATTCAGATCTTTAAATCTTGGTTCAGGTACTCCTAGAGGTCCTAGTCCTCCTAAAGATCTTAATCCCCTAGGAAATCCAGGTATTCCTACAGGTTCAGGTCAAGCGCAAATACCTATAATGGCTTATTTCAATGTCTAGTCTCCCATACACTTCAATGATTACAATGAGACGCCCAAAAATCTGGAAAAGATATGTCCCAAATACCAGTTACACCAAGATCTAGAAGACCACATTAGAATATTCAAGGAAGCATGCTTTAGGGCCAGATTAGAACATGAGGACGTTGTGTGTAGATTGTTTTGCTACACTTTCAATGAACAAGCCTCTAACTGGTATGTAAACTTACCCAATGGCTATATTTCTTCTTGGGCATTAATGGAAGAAGCATTTCTGTCTAGATTTAGAGGAGCCATTTACCCTTGCATCTTGTATCATATATTAGCCACCATAAAATGAGGTGAGGGGGAGTTGATTGATAATTTTAATGACAAATTTCAAAAGGCATACTCTAGGTTAGTAGCCCCTTACACCGTAGATGATGATACCTTGTTGGCTATGTACTATGCAGCCTTAGATCCTCTAACTACCATGTTTGTCAAAAGAAAACTTGACATAGATTCAATATCCAAAGCCTATAAGGAGGCAACCTCAGTAAATCAAGAGATGAGGCATACAACTTATAGCCCATTTGTTAATGGAGGAAATTTTGGGATGTAGAATTAGGCACAACCTTGGAATGGAGTTCCTATGCATCACACTCCATTATTAAATCTGGTCCCTTCTTACACACCTGTGTATAGTCCTACCCCAATCCAAGCCATAGCTCCTTACATAAATAACACTGCTAACAACAGTCAAAATAATGGTCAGCCTTTCTTTCGACCTCCTAGAGATACAACTGTAACAAAAGTACAAGAGGAAAGGCAAGAAATCAAAGAGATCACTATGCATTTGAAAAGATTAACCATGGAAGTGACACAACTAAGAAATAAGAATGTTTATGGAAGAGGCAACCAAGGATTCAATCAAAACTAGAATTATAACCAAGGCCAAAATCAAAGCTATAGTTCAAATCAAAATCAGCATTGCAATCAAAACTATAATCAGAGTCATGTCCAAAATAACAACCAAGGCCAATGCTCAAATCAAAGCCAAAACTATAATCAGCATCAAAGTCATAACCAAGGGCAACCAATGCAAAATAGAGGGCCAGTGATAGACAATAGGGCCTAGGGTAATAATAACAAAAATTAGAATCAGCCTAGGCCCCCCAAAACATGGAACACTGGGCCAAACAATGGTACTCCAGCTTCTCCTTTTGAGAATATAGATAATCATGATGTAAAACAAACAGCTAGCATCCAAATGGCCAATACATCACTAAAAAATTGGTGCAGATTTCACAATACCAATGCCCATGCTGAGCTTGACTGTCCACAGTTCCATTTAGCAGCAAGCATTTTTAATATAGATGTGTAGCCCCCTACTTCTGAGTTTCTCATTCCCAAGGGTAATGAGGTAGTACCCTCTATGTATGATACATCTTTAGTCTTAGAAACCTTTACCTTTGCAACTACAGAAGAGAAAGAAGATGAATTGTTAGAGGATGAACCATACTTTTGTGAAAATCTTTATCCTGAATCAGCCTTTGTGTTAAATGCTTTTCAGTTTCCTTTTGAAACAAAAAATGAAGTATTGACTGAAACAGAAGAGGTGCAAGCTTTTCAACAGACAAATAAAAACCACACCTACAATTTAAGGAACAATACTAGGCCAGGAGGACCTTTCACCACTTCTATTCCTCCTAACAACTTCAATACACCCCCAGATCAGAGTGATAGCAACAATCCTGCCATACTTAAAGCTAATCATCATACAAACAATGCAACAATAGTACAAAAGACCCAAACAAGTAAAACTGAAACAGTAGAGACAACAAGATTAATGAGTTACTTGTCAGAAGAAATAAAGAAAATTAAGGTCAGTATACCTCTGAATGAATTATTGAAAACCCCAAGGATCAGAAATGCTTTTATAAAATCTCTGGATACATCCATGACAGATGAGGTTGCTGCTGATATAGCTGTTCCTAATAGAGATTCACCGCCTAAAGAGAAAAGTAAGAAAGTTGAGCAGTCTTCCAATACAAATGTAGTGATGTATGCTGATAAGAAGGATGCTCCTCCTTTCTTGTTAATTGTTAGATTGTGTGGGAAGAACATACACAATTGCATGGTGGACTTTGGTGCCTTAGCCAATGTAATGCCCTTAGGAATATGTAAAATGTTGGGGCTGACTCCCACCAAGTCTACCAAGGTTGTCACACAATTAGATAAAACTGAGGTTAGTGTGATAGGAGAACTAATGAACATTCAAATGCAATTAGCTTCAGATCCTAGGATAAGCCAATTTATTGACATTCAAATCGTGGATATACCCATAAATTATGGAATGTTGTTAAGTAGGGATTGGTCCAAGACATTAAATGGATATATGGCCACTAATTTTTCACATATGTGGCTACCTTGGAGAGGTGTCCCAAACCAGATTAGAATAGAGGTAGAACCCAAGATGAAACACATGATAATAGAGTAGAATCGAACAAATGAAATATTATATGATGCTGTTGAACCTGGTGTTTATAGAATTACTAACAATGGGGTACAAATTGAAGAGATTATGATGTTAAACATTAGAGAAAAACATGTGAGCAAGGAGACAACATTATTCATTGAGTCTGATGGAAATTCTTTGGATGAAGAAAATAGTACAATAGACAAGTTTGGTCATGCCATTAGACAAGAGGTGGAAGAATCCATTAAACAAAATCTGCCAATCCAATGTAAACTGTATAAGGATAGATGTAGAGTTCATGATAGGCCACATTTTGAGGAGTGTTGTGGAATGTGCAAAGACATCATTGAATATGAATGCAAAAAATATATGAAGAGGGTAGAATTGCAAGAGGAAAATGTGAATCCTGATCAACCATAGAGATACTTTTAGAGTAATATAGATGCTCTGATTTCAGATTTAGAAGAGGGAACAAAAGACAAGGGTAGTTGTCTTTCTGATTTGCAAGCTGAAAATACACATATGCAAGTTGACCAAATAGAAATACCCATGAATAAACATACCAACACCTCACAAGTAATAGAAGAGACAAAGCATGCTAAGGTAAAAGGCATGTGGACACTCAAATGTGACGGGTCCAAGTCAAATTAGGGTGCGGGTGTAGGTATTGAACTCATAGATCCTCAGGGTAAATCATACCTAGCAACATATAGACTACAGTTTTCCTGTACTAACAATACTGCTGGATATGAAGCTTTAATTTTGGGACTTGTCATAGCCATCAAGAAGAAAGTGAAAATGATCAGGGTATTTTTAGACTCTGAACTAGTAGTCAAACAAGTAAGGAAACTATATGCTTGCAATTACAAGAAAATGATTTGTTACAGACATAGAGTATGGGGTTTAATAGATTCATTTGATGCTTTCAACATAGAGCATATCCCTAGAAAGATGAACCATAGGACGGATGCACTAGCAGTTGCTGCTAGCACATTAGAACCCTTGACACTGTCAGGTTTGAGATGATTTGCTGTAGAATTAGTTAATGTTCCCAGTATCCTGGATAATGTTACTCACTTTCAGGTAAATGGAGAGGATCAACAAATCATTTATTTTCTGACTTGTAATGAGGTATTTGAGGCTCAGGTCATTGACAAACAAGAAAGGCCTAAGACAACATGGGACGAAGAGGATATAATCAACTTGAAGAGCAACTTTTTACCCAAAGGAGTAATTGAATTAGAACATTTTTTACTTCCATGGAGTGATGAGACAGAAAGACTTACCCAAAACAGAAGGGGGTAAGTGTGATTTACACAAATTAGGGACAGAGCAAAATCCATAAAATGTGCCGATTGGAAAGGCTTGCTTTGAGAAAATTAGAAAAGAAATTTTAGATGCTCTAAACTATTACAAACACGTAATAGCATGGACATATGAAGACTTGAAAACCTATGATACGTCCATCATAACTCACATAATACCTTTGAGACTAGAGGTTGAACAATTCAGGTAGAAACAAAGGCCTGTGAACGCCATTCTAGAGCCTTTAATCTTTGAGGAAGTTAAAAAATTGCTATCTGCTGGAATAATTTTCCTAGTCAGACATTTAGTCTGGGTAGCTAACTTAGTACCAGTAAGGAAGAAAAACGGAGACATCCGGTTATGCGTAGATTTTAGAAATTTGAACAAAGCATCCGAAAAGGATAATTATCCTCTGCCTCTAATAGATGAAGTGCTACAAGCAGTCAATGAGGAAAAGATGATGTCTTTCTTAGATGGTTTCTTGGGCTATAACCAAGTTTTAATAGATAGAGATGACAAATTAAAAACCACCTTCACTTTTAAATGGGGTAATTATGCATATAGGAGAATTCCTTTTGGTCTAATCAATGCAGGTGCCACTTTTCAGAGAGCCATGGACATTGCATTCCGTGGATTATCAGGTAAGTGCATTGTCATGTATATGGATGATTTGACTATGTATTCCAAGGATGCATCCACTCACGCTGAAGATCTTAGGGAAATACTTACGCGATGTGAGAGGTAGAGAATTTCCCTTAATCCTAAAAACTGTTCATTTGGGCTAACTGAAGGTAAATTACTAGGGCATGTGATTTCTGAAGATGGAATATTGATTGACCCAGATAGAATAGAATCAATAAAAAATTTGCAAATACCAAACAGTACGAAAGAGTTAAAATCATTTTTTGGTAAGATTAACTTTGTTCAAAAGTTCATCACGGGTTTTGCAGAAATCGTGCAGCTGCTAAATGCCATGTTAAAAAAGGATGTGCAGATGGAGTGGACATCTGTGGCTAAGGCTGCATTTGAAGATATCAAGTGGGCCATTTCTGATGCTCCTGTACTAGCGAATCCATACTACACGAAGCCATTTTATATCTACTCCTTCGCATCCTCCCATTCAGTTGCTGCTGCCTTGATGCAAAAGGGTGAAGACAATGAAGAAAGGCCCATTGCATTTATGAGTGCACCTCTGAAGGATGCACAATTAAGATATCTGGATACCGAAAGACAAGCATTTGCATTAATAAGAGCTGTGAAGAAATTTTGACATTATATTCTGTGCAGCCAAGTCAAATCCATCGTGCCGGACATAGCCGTAAAGATGCTGCTGATGCAGAACGAACCTAGAGAAAAGAGAGCCAAATGGATCACCACACTGCAAGAATTTGATATGGAGATCGCTCCCATGAAGCTAGTCAGAGGGCAGGCATTGGTGCAAAAAATAGCAAACACAGACCCAGATTTGATAAAATAGCAGTATGTACTGAATTCCCAGGATGCATCATATTGGTATGACGATTTAAACACTTTTCTAATATCTGGAAAGTACCCAAATAGGATGAAAGCTTCTCAGAGGAGAGCTTTGAAGATTAAAGCACAAAAACAATGGTTCAAACAGGTCTTCTATTCAGGAAGAACCATGATGGAATTTATTTGAGTTGTCTAAATAGAACTGAGGTAGATAAGGTGTTGACAGAACTACATGACAAATACAGAACAGGTCATGGTTCCCATCTAGCTATGACACAAAATATTGAGGGCGGGCTATTATTGGCCCATGATGTTCAAAGATACAGAGAGTCACATCAAAAGTTGCCACACCTGTCAGACTGTAGCAGATAAGGGAAGAAATCAGGTCAATCCACTACAACCTGTGATTGAATCAAGACCATTTGCACAATGGGGCCTAGATTTCATTGGAGTCATCAATCCTCCATCTTCTGTAGGACACAAGTTCATATTGACGGTGACTAACTACTGTATAAGGTGGACTGAGGCCACATGCTACAAGTTCTCCACAACCGAGGTAGTTATCAAGTTTCTTGAAGAAAACATCATCACCAGGTTTGGAACTCCCTATTCATTGGTATGTGATAATGGCCCTACTTTCTCTTCTTTAAAATTTTCTAAATGGGCATTTGAATATGAGATTGTTTTAAAGTTTTCTTCAAATTATTACCCTCAAGGTAATGGATTAGCTGAGTCTATGAACAAGATTTTATTAGACATAATCAAGAAGTTGATTGCAAAGAGTCCTAGAGAGTGGAATACCTTGTTAAAATATGCATTGTGGGTAGATAGGACCAAGTTCAAAATAGCCTTAGGCAGTGCACCTTATCATTTAGTTTATGGGACTGATCCCATACTTCCAGTAAATCTAAGAATACCAATCTGGAAGTTTGCCAATAAGTATTTAGGCTTTGATAACCAAAGGGAAGCCAGGATAGTACAAATGCTACAATTAGATGAGAAAAGAGGTCAAGCCATCAAAAAATTTGCCAAACACCAAGCAATAGTTAAGAGGTGGTTTGATAAGAGGGCAAGAGTCAAAACATTTAGGATATTAGACTTAGTGCTGTGCTAGAATAAAGCATATGAAAAGAAGGGGAGTCATGGAAAATTCGATAAACTATGGTTAGGCCCATTGCAAGTCTTAGAAATAATAGGAGACAACACATTTAGACTCAAGACCTTGACAGGGAAAGATGTGCCATTACCAGTTAATGGCCAACATTTGAAACACTATTTCCACGCTTGAGGTAAAGGGCAGTCCATTTTTTGTGTGTAATATAGTGTAAGTAGTGTATAGTTTTCTCTTTCTACTGTTTTCTTTTGTTGTTTTCTATTGTAGGTTAGTTGTTTGTACAGTTTTGTTGTTTCTTTTTGTTTTGTTGTTTTGTTTTTGTTTTTGCTTCTTGTACAGTCTCTTTTGCTTTTTTTTTGTTTTCCTTGTATACTCTGTTTGCTTGGTCATCTGTTGTTTCCTCAGCAGGGATCTTTGTTTTACTTTGGAGTATTAAGGAGTGAGCTAACAACCATTGAAAACAATATAAAATTTAGAATATTCAGGTTAATCATTTGCAATTTATACATAATTTGTTGTGACTGTCATGAACGTAGAGAGTTGTTTAGCTTCTGAAATTTAGTAATCAATAATAGTGATTGGGAATTTGAGGAAGGTTTCTCACAATGACACACCAAAAATCCTTGGGTTTGTTGAACCTACCAGTGTAGATATTAGGTGAAAAATCTGAGGTCACCCTTGCTACCATTATAATTCTTAGCTTAATTTTAGCAAGTGCTCATTCCTTGCATCATAAAGTTACAAATTGCTATATCTTGTGAAATATCTATCAAACATCAAAATCAATAAAATATAAAATAAATAAATAAATAAATAAAGTGGATTATACTGAAAATCCAGATTAAGCCATCTAAGTAACTCTACCAAGGCTATAGATGCTTGCTGGCAGTGGGGCTCTACTTAGGAGAATTGTAACGATAACCTTGCCGGGGCTATAGACGCTCGCTGGTAGCAAGGTTCTATCCGGTCGGCTATGAGGGAATATCCTCAACTATGCAAGCTAATATCAGTCACTAGTTTGTTCAACCGATCTTCAAGATGAGGATAATTAATCATGTGCACACATCTAAACTGAAAATGAAAATTCATGCACCCTTATTGAATACCTTAGGTCTGAAGTTGAATAATAATTTATAGGAAAGATAGTTGAAAATTATGCATTTACTTCATCTAGTTTTCTTGAACACTTTGAATTTAATTATTTTGTTTGGTTGCTAGTTGTTGTGATGTTCACAACACGCCCCATTTTACTCCTTAGTAAAATGATGACCCCTGCTATAGCTGTTGCTTTTGCTTTTGTGTGTGTTGTTTTACTTGGTGGTAAAGGGAAAAGAGGGTTAAAATTGTAAACTTTGATTAAAAAAATAGAGAAAAATTACATTTTTGGTACCAGGGCATGATATGGTTGGATTCCTTGTGAAAAATGAGCTAGGGTTGCTTTTTGAACCATCTTAAAATTTGCCATATTTTGCAAGTTATGATCATTTTGGTAAAATGTACATTCAGGTTTGTATATCGTGTTGCATATACAGGGTCGTGTGTATATGCAAAGGGCTTTGTTTTTGTACTTAGTCGCATTTGCCTTTTGCAATCGGGTTGCATATGCATTTGATTTTGTATGTTAGGCCATTGTATGTTGCACATACAAAATAGTTTGTATATCGCATCATGCATATACAGAGTCTCTTGTATGTCGCTCACACACAAAGTCGCGAAATGGGTCTTGTATATCGGGTTTACATACAAATTTGTGTGTATGTTCTTTTTTTATATGCATTTGCTAATATGTTATGTATACATACAAGGCGGACCCGAAAGCATCGTGAAGAAGAGTTAAATGGTTGTATATTTGGCGCTTGTATGTTTTTACATACAAGCAAAACATACAAGTTAAAAGATACAAGGGTTATGTACATGCGACAAACCCAAAAATTTATTGGACATAGTTAAATCCTTGCATATTTTGTGCTTTGTATATTGAGGATATACAAAGACATTATGCAAGCCGCGGATCTTAGTGAAGGATTAAATTTGGTTAAATGCTTGTATCATGTCTGAATGTATATCGAAAGATACAAGTACAATATACAAGCGTTATATACAACGTGGACTTAAAGGAGTTATCAAACAATGTTAATTCGTTGTATCGATTCTGGGTTGTATATTTCGAAACATACATTACACCTTACACATACAAGCTGGAATCAAAGGAAGAATAAAACTTGATTAAAATGCTTGTATCACGTCTGACTTATATATTGTGATATACAAGGAAATTTTGAGCAGGAGAACGAAGTGATTGAAATTTGGAGGTCAATTTTTGGAGCCCGATTGCATATTTTGGTTCACGATGGTTGACCCAATTAGTTTAGCATTGAATATGCATTCGACCCACATTTTTTTTACAGATTCAGGGCCCAATTTCTACGTTCACATAGTCACAACTAGATTGAGCAGCTTTTTTCTTCTTGTAGGTTTATTAAATGATGATACTTATTGCTTATCCGTTTTTGCAGGTTTGCAATTGAGGAAAGAGCTAAAACTCGATGATGATGGCATCATAGAGAGGAGATCCAATCTCAGGAGTAGAGGAAGATAAGGATGAAGTGCAAGGAAGTCAAGGGTCCTCATTGATGAAGACAAAATGCAGTTGTGGACATCATTGCAGCAGGCGGCGGAAGTTATTATTGAGCTGCTAGGGTTTTCAGAAGGGCATATTTTGCCCAGATTTGATGCGTGCCCAGAGATATTTTTGGGGATTTGTTCTCCAACATTTATTATTGTAGCCAAAGGTTTGAACCATTGCTTAACCAGGGGTTTTGAGCTGTATTGAGGATAGTGGAAGTCTATATATTGTCCCTTGGTACACTATAATAAGGTTACACAGGGATTTTTAGAAGATAGCCAATACTCGTAACTAGTTTTAGCATTTTAGAATAGAGGGACATTTTAGTTTAGGAGTAGAAGAAGGAGGTCACCTGTGTCTGCAACAAGGAGCGTGTGGAACATCCTGCCTCCTTGTTGTATCTGTAAAGCTTGTAAGTTTTCTGTAATTTGGTCAATGAAGCTAAGAGTCATTCAGACATTGTAAATCTTATGTGACTGTCTGTTTCTAATACAATTGAATCTGGAATTCTGCATCTATCTTCTAAGTGTTTTCTTGTTCTTCATTGTGTTTGAAATATTTTCTCTTAGAGCTTGCAATTTTAGGTGTACGTTTGTGAAAGTACTCAGAACTTACACTTAAAGTTTTGTCTATGGATTTGATCAATTTGTTGCAATACTTATACAGTGGATAATAGAACAATTAGATCCTTTGGTAGGATGAATAATGTTTAGTTTAGATCTTTCTAACTTTTCCCAATCCATCTAAAAATACTTAGCTTAAAATGTAGAAATTTGAAGGAAATTTGTCTCATATTTGAAAGAGCATGCATAACAAAGTTAAAAGTAGACAATTTTCATAAATATTTAAGAGGAGAAGGCTGCAATAATTCAAGAAGATCATTTAAAGCTTTGAAATATAGTAACACTTTTATGCAAAAGGAGAATGAACAATACATTGATATTTATAATCTTTTTTTGCACAAGTTTGAGTCCAGTTAACCAACAGGAAACCCTAAACTATTTAAGGCCCCTTGAACATTACAGCTTCACATCGACCAACTAAATTTGCCCAACAGGTCAAGACCTGACCATATTAAACTTGGGATTAAGTGAATCTTAACTGATTCCTTCATATCTTTCAAGTCAGTTTTGGTTCATTTTATGTGAATTTTAACTAATTGTTATGATTGCATCAAAACAATCACCAACACTTCTCTTGAAAGGCAACCTAATAATGGTAAGCTTATTCTAAGGTCCCTATTATACTAGGTCACAATAGTCTTGGAGCAGTTGAGTGGATGATGTGATTATTTGTTCATGGAGCCTATGCTGGTAATATCAAACTTGATGCTTAGAAACCTCCGATAGGTAATATTTCTTGAATGCAAGATAATAAACCAACATCTACTCTATGCAAAAAAGAGAAAAAAGGGTTAGGGTTTAGAAAGAAAAGAAAGTATAAAGTAATTGGACAACCACTACATTTGTCTTTTCACTTCACATAACAATGTTAATGAGATCAAATTAAACAAGAAATGGATAACCAATATTTCACACAATCATGTTCATTGCAAGTGTGAGATTTTAAGGAAAGATGTAGAAGAAAAGAAATATGAAAACAATGTATTACATGTGCATAATTTAAACTCTATTTAACCACTAAGTCAATGATTTATCAATTAGGCACAAGATTCATCAACATATGATATGTACAAAGAAAAAAAATGCCGATACATTACCACCATTGGGTAGAAACATAGGAATAGTCCCAAAATTTATCTTAACATTAACAAATAAAATATTGGTAGATTACAAAAGAGAGGGATTCCCACACCCTAAATGCATATCATCTATGACACTTACATATGTTCAGGAAAAAAGAATAGCTTGTGCTAGCACAAGTCCTCTATGTTTCCCCCTTTTCAAATGACACATCCTCCCTTTATTTATAGGGAGCCTCTCAAAATTCAGCTTACTTTGCATTTTGAGTGGAGTTGATTTGACATAATGGACTAGTTGCAAATGCATCAAATTCATTGTAGTTGGATGCATAGAGTCTTCTACTCATTCAAAATTCTTCAGTGTTTTAAAAATAACCTATGAAATTTCTTTTATAATGTTTTTCCCCACTTTCTTAGAGGTTCAACATATTTTTGAACCTATCCACTTTCAAAATGACCTTTGAATTCTTAAATAGCCATCTTTCTTTGCTATCTTTTATTCTTTACCTTAGTATTAGAGGAATCAAGAGATATTGAACCTTGTTAGGGGTTCAAGAGGATCTTTGAACCTATTAAACCTTCAACATCTTTATCTTACTTTAAATTTTCATGTCAGCGATGTTAACAAGTCCCTAAACTATTAAACCTTTCTTCATTTCTATTTTCTTTGTTCGTTGGAGACCTGGAGGTTCATTGAACTTCTGAACCTTCTAACAAGTTTAAAATGTCATAAGTTCAACCAAGATTTCAAGTTTATTGAAAACTCTCATATGTCGACATCTTTCTGAATGATTGAACTTTGTAAGAGGTTCAAGAGGTTCTTGATCCTAATGAACCTTTGACATCTCTCACAAAAATTATTCCAAGTGTTTTTATTGTGGCCTCAAAAATTCTTTTTGACTCTTGTACTTTACATCATTCATAATGTCAAATGTTCAAAGGTTCATCAAATCTAGAAGACATCAACCAAGAAAAATGTTAGGGGTTCAAGAGGTTCTTGAAACTATTGAACCTTCGATTGGTTCAACAAGGAGCAAAATCTCAGATAAAGACATAGAGACTTTGCAAAGAGACTTTGAAGACCTAGAGAAACAAATATATTTTGAACCTCTTAACATATGTTTGACATAATAACAAGGTATGAAAGAATTTTGAGGGGTTTTCCACAATTGGAGGTAACAATATATCAATATGAATATGAACATAGAATAATATATTAATAATAGATTACATAAAGAGATAATCATAATCACAATTATGTGATAAATCAATAACACTAGGAAGCATTAGGCACATACACTTATCATGACTAGAAGATTACATCAAATATAGGGTCAAAGTATAGAAGGCATTCACATCCATCACATCCAATCACACTTATCCCAACCCATGTGAGTCACCTAGCAATCATTTAATACTTCATGTGCATGTTTAGAGCATGATGGTTGTTACTATATTTTTGAATACCACTAGCTTGAGGAAAAAAGAACCCTTAGAATGCAACAAAGGATATCACTAACTAGAAGTCTACTTATGTGAGAATTAATATGGCAGAATTGAAAAGTCAATAGGATTGATTTTATGGCAACAAATTATGCAAAAACTTTGCCCAACATAAAGCATAGAGGAATATTCTAAAATTTGATCAACGCACATGATTGTCTAGAGCATTTCCACATTCTAAATATATCTCGTTATCTTTAGGAAGTAGTAATTAATTTTCAATTGCAAAGATAAGCAATGGTTCTGTTCATTTATTACTATTTATAACTTGATTGTACTTTATATAAGACATTTCTTTGTTTGATTCACTCCACTCCAACAACGTACAAATCTAATCTAGGTATATTAATGCTTAACTATGTGATTTAAATAATTAACCTAGATTACACACAGAGTGTATTTTCCCCCTTCACTTATAAAAAATAGTAAAATAGATTTAAATAAAACAAAACCAAACTTTATAAGTTTAGTAAATTCTATCGGTAGATATGATCATGAAGAAAAGAGAAATGTAAAAAATACCATCACAAAACCCATCTTAAAAAAAAAAAAAAACAGATGAAATCACAAAATCCAAAGACTAGTTTTTATTGCAACATACAGAGAAATGGACGAGTTAGAAGTTTTTAATCTGGTCCCATAAATACAGACAAATCGTCAAGAAAAATCATCAAAATGTCAACGCTGTGTGTACCAACAAATCCATGAGCAGTAAAACCCATTTCTGCAATGAATAAGTGGGTGTGGGTATGGGCATGAGCGGAACTCATTCTTCCTTGTTTCAGGTCGTCTACAACCGACGTTTGAGCATAACTTCAATCCATTACCTGGTGGGTTGTCACTGAACCACTTGCATAACTCTTGTACAATGACATTCTGAGAATCAAAATTGAAATAGTTAGGTGGTGATCGCTTTCGCCAATGCCATTCTTGGCGATCTCTCTTAATCCCAAAGACATTACATATTCCTAATTCTACAGCTGCAGCCATATGACCAAGACTTGCAGCTCTCTCACAGAGCTGAAGTGCTGCTTCAAGATCTATATCGTCCTCTGCTCCCCCACTGCCGTTGAACTTAATTATAGCTATTGAATACATGGCACGGGAGTGAGATGCTTTGGCAGCCTTTTCAACAGAAAAGTTCCATCTGCCCATTGTTTGAAAAAGTAGAAACGGAGCTGCCAAGATAAAAATAAACACACCGTCAGTATAAGCTGGGAGAAACATGATACATTTAATGCTTGAGGGTGTAGCTCAATGTTCAGCAGTTTGACCTATAAATGTTGTAGATTAAAAGGCTTAAATTGATTGCATTTATTTGGCATGTGAATGGAGGTTTTAAGTAGCCACAATTTGTTTCAATATTTTTTTAATTAGAAAGTATTTGCCTTTAATGATCAGCTGTTTGACTGATACTGATAACATGTTTCATTCTACGCTCAAGTGATTACCAATCGATCAATAAAAACTACAATATATAATTGGCAGAGGAAGAGCTAAATAATTTAGGCTTGTACCGTAAGTTGATCAATATAACTCCATAATTTCAGTTTATGATGTAAGCTAGTCAACTATAAAATCATCCAGAATGCAGTGAAACCACCTCAGATTTGATTTGAAGGTATTAAAGTGCAAGAACAGAAACACAATGATCTGCAGATCATTGTGTTTCTGTTTTTGCTCTTTAGTACCTTCAATTGGTATCAGAGCACAGGAGAAGAGTGGAGGAAGTTGAAGTTGCATGGAAGAAATCCATCTAGAGAAACCAGCCAACAGATCAAAGACTGGAGCCGGTCAGAGATTAAAGAGGCCGCAGCCTGGAGGTAAAGTGTAGAATGTTCATTATCGCAGATTTGAATTAGGGAAATTCTAAAGTCACTGTCAAAAAATATTGAATCGCTGTTTTTTTGATAATTGATGCTCAACGAATCATGCAGCTGCAGTTAACTGGAGCTGCACCGCCTGTTACTTTTCATGCAGATTCGCATATTTAATTAGTCAGTCTTATTTTGCAGTTTGGTTCTTTTTAGAGAGTAGTTTAATAAACTTTGGTTTAACTGAACTCCGAGTAATCTAGCGCATGAAATAAATGCATGTAATTTTTGTTTCAGTTTCTTTTAGTTAAGTCTCAATTTAATCTTTGTTTTTGGCATGCAACGGGTGCAGTTTGTAATCTGTTCGCTGTTATATATTTGGCCAGCAGCAGTCAATTCCAATAATAAAAAAAAAGTTTGAGAGCCTGCAAAAATTACCAAACTGTGTATGTGTTTTTTTTTTTCTAAATTAACTCTGTTTATTCTTCTGCTATTAAACACATGGGTGCAGGGATTAGGTTTGGTTTAAGATTCTACATTTGGTATGAGAGCAAGTATTTTCTTTTGGGTTAAAGATATAGTGGTTGGAATTTGGCCAAAGGTTTATCATGTGGAATTTTAACTTCTTGCTCATTCCAGAATTTGATGGAGATGAGTATGATTATTGGTGCATCAAGATGATAACCTTTTTTTATAGGGGAGGACTTATGGGAGATTGTAGAAATAGGTTGTGATGAGCCAGTTGATTGGAACACCCTTGCAGCGGATAGAACAACTAAGAAGGAGGCTATAAAGATGAATGCTCAAGCTTTATTTTATATTCAAATAGCTCTAGATAAGAGTCTATTTCCAAAAATTGCAGGTGCAAAGATAGCCAAGGATGCCTGGAAGACTCTACAAGAAACTTACCAAGGTAGTGATGAAGTCAATGTAGTCAAGCAACAGACATTGAAAAAAGAATTTGAGAATTTGAAGAAGGAAGAAGATGAGAGTGTGAGTGATTATTGTATAAGAGTAAAGGATCTAGTCAATAGGATGGCTACTCTTGGAGAAATTGTGGACAAAGAGGTAGTGGATAAAAAGGCATTGAGGTCTCTAACACCTAGGTGGAATCAGGTTGCAATAATCAGAGAGGAGAGTAAAGATTTGTCTACTCTAAAGTTTGATCACTTAATTGGATCTGTTATGTCTCATGAAGAGAGACTTAGAGAAAGTGATGAAAATGTTTTTTCATGTTTTGAACATGCATGTACTGTTGATGGTTGTTTTTCAACAAGTCAACAATAGAGTAAAATACTAGGTATTTAACTCTCTCTTGAGCAAAGCCTCTCGGATGCTAAACCAAGTGATCAAACGAGATAACTCCAAGGTTCCTTCTAATAATAATGTTTCAATTTCAGTAGGAAACAGCTCAATGATTTAAGTATGATTCTGCTGTTAATCAACAAAGGGACTTACACAATTGTTCAACTTGTTGTTTCAAAGACTCTGGAAGTGAACACTAGAGAATCTAAGTACTGCAACTGACGCGTATGATTTAGCAATGGACGTTCTGATCCTAAATCTAAATGATTGATAAAAAAAAAGGCAAAAGATATAGGATTGAGGAAAAACTAATCTAGTCCTAAATGGAAGGACGTTTACTGCTTAAAGTGAAGTCGAACCAAATCTTGTTTCGCCAAGATGAAACGACTACACAAGAGAGGTGCTATCTTCAAAGGATGCAAGATATTTAAATCAATTATGCTCATGAAAATTCAACAAGCATAAAGATCAAATTGACGCTCAATTGTAAAGACTTCACTACAAGGCAATAAAAACAACCTTTCACTAACTAACTTATACTTAAAAGAAAAACTTGTAACTTAACTTAATATTCGTGTGAAAATTGAAACCATGCAAACACTCAGAAATATAAATAGAATCACCAAATCAATGAGTCCTTTATTATCTCAGAGAGCTCTTACAACAATTTCAAAATTTCCAACTGTTACAAATGAGAGCAATGAGAGCTCTTTTATAGTCCTCAAAGGAGAGAAGGGTCAAGATTGATCGGCGAAATCAGCGGATCAGATCAAGCCACATCACAAGTAGTTACAACAAACTATACTTTATTAAATGAATGAGGTTAACTTTATTAAATACAGGAGGTTACTCATATTAAATGAAAGAAGTCATGAAAGAGAGAACAAAGGCACGCTTTCCAAGAGGATAAGGAAGCCACATCATCAAGGCGAGTACTATGTAGTAGTACTATGAGATACAATGAATCTGGACACAATTTGAATAATATCTTCCATTGGTACACTTGTCGCTGCCTTAATGGATCCTTCTGCCACTGCTACATCTGTCTCATAGACTCCAAGTGTCTTCTCCCAGTCGTTTATCCAAGACTTATTTTCCCCAAGACGATATGCAAGTGTGAATATATTATCTAGTTGACTTTCATCAAGTCCATCATATTGAAAGTAGAATGCCTTAACTTGTTGCTTCATGTTCTCAATGGTAACATTTCCATAAGGATTACAAATCTTTGTCAAAGCAGTATATATATGATTTTCTGTTCTTAGAAGAACACTTCTTATCCTGGACATATCTACTTCAATCTTATCAACTAGTTGCCCCTTGTTGTGAAAGGAGAAATACCAAGTGACAAAGTCATGTGGAGTATCTCTGTCAATCACCTTATTATGAATTAAATCTTCTACTGGAGCTTCCATTAAGCTTCTGAGTTGTGGCATATATTGCTCTTTGATTGGTTTGAACTCAGCACAACTTTCCAATAAAGCTTGGACTCGACCTTGGAGCTTAATGACTCTGTCATACACTTGCACAATTTCTTCTAGGTAAATATAGGCCTTGTCTTCTGTCTTTTCTATCCATCCCTTCATAATCTGGGATGAAGTTCTCATGTCCTCAACTTGGGATACTGTTTCCTGTGGAAGAATGGAAGGAGGAATTGCAGTAGCTTCCTTCTGTTGAATAGGTTGCATGACCTGTTGGATGTAATGCTTCAATGTACTAAAATCTTGTTCAACTTTCATCCTTGCTTCTCTTTCTTGTTTCAACATACTTCTCACATTATTCACTGCATCTTGTAGTTCCTCATCGACTTGTTCCCTTGTGATTGGACCTATACCAATTGTAGTCAAATTATAATCTTCAGGTGTCATGTTTTCTATCTCCTTGTCACTTCTAGGAACCGCTATGTGGACCTCTCTGTTTCCAGCAGAATCTTGAGTGATTTTAGAAAGGATCGTTGCTTTCTTCTTCTGATTATTCTTTTGTACATTTACAAGCAATTCTTCAACTGCAGTAGGCTGATAAGTCTCTACAATTGTGCTTTCTTCAATCCTTTGTCTCAACCAGGGTGGGAAAGTAGAAAGATCTCGTTGTTCATGAGCTTGATTGTGTTGAACACGAGCTACTTCTTCATCAGATTCAGCTTGTCCTATTTCATCCTGACCAAGATCATCATCCTCTTCTATTATGACAGTGGGGCTTGATTGGATTTCTTCTGATGGAATCAAGGCAACTTCTTCTATTACTTCTATCTCTGGTATTGGATTTTGAACAATTGAAACACCTTCTTGTGGATTAGATGAAGTAGATGGATTACTCTTTTTCTGAGGTCTTCGGCTTGATTCCCCTTGATCTTGACTAGGTCTTTTCCTCTTTCTGGCTAAATTATTGCTCTGATCATTCCCACTGTGTTGTGGTTGACTATGTGTACTATGCTGCTTTGGTTCTCCTTCATCCATCTTATTGTAGGTGAGATCTTGATTTTCAGCACTCATTTCCTGCAATAGTTGATTGATACACACTTGTGTCATGGCTAAAACCGGCTTTATCAAATCTTCTTCGGATGCATCTCTCTTTGACCAATCAATTGTGTAAGGCAAATCCTTTATCTTGTCAAATTCATCTACTAGCATAGTATCATCCTCTGTGAACTGGTCTGGAATCCTGAATGCTTTGGTGGCTCTGACTAAATCCCAGTCGAGTCTCGAACTTTGAAGAGTTCGGAGATCATCTTCATCTTGGGCACTGGCCCAGTGATCTTCCAACTGCTTGATATGTTTGAATTCTCTGTTGTATTTCCAGCAAACTTGGAAAGGGTCAAAGTTGGTCCTCTTGGTGCCATGAGTCTGCAAATGATAAGCCTGTAGCTCTATTTCGGAATACTCAGCTGCTGATAAAGATGGACATTCCAGATTTTGTCCAAGACGAAGTGGAAATTGGATTCCTCCTTTCTTCTTCAACTTCTGCAACCTGATGAGTTCTAGGAGTTGTCTTGTAACTTCTAACATTACCATCCTGTTGGTTGGATACCTTGGCAATCTGTATGGATATGATGTGAATCCTTGGATCCTTAGGTAAGTGTACCTTTCATGTTGAGTATACCAGTGTCCATATGCTGAAATGAATTCTCTTGCTGCATTAGACAACCTTTTATGAAATTCTCCCCTCAGTTTCTTCATTATGAACATAGCAAATACATCATTAAACCTTGTATAATGATTAATACTCTTCAGGTGCAACTGAGGATAACATTGGTGTGACAAGTATTTGTTAGGTCCAATGCCGACTTCTCCTTTCTTGGTTAAACCTGAGTAGACTTCATTTCTGGCAAGAAGGTACACTATATAGGAACTCATATAACAAGTCTTAGTTTTAGCAAAACTGAGGAACTGCTCATGTATATTTTGACTGATAAGTCCAGCCCAATCAATCATTTTCCCTTTAAGAACTGACTTGATGAAAGAGTACATCCACGGCTGAAAAGTAGCAGATTGAGGCATTCCTGTCATTCTGTTCAAAAACATGATTAGATATCCAATTTCCGGATGAAAATCTGACTTATGGAACTGTGGAGGATTATTCATATTGAACTTCATGGCTGGATTGGCCATCCACTCTCTCCTTATCTCTTGTAACTTTATCTTGGTGTCGACATCATACTCCTGCTGGCCTTGTTGTTTTGAGATGCTGATCATCCTCTCTTTGGTTGGAATGTTGAAAGTTTCCTCGACTGCTTCCCTTTGCAAATAGGCTAGTATTGTTCCATCCTTGGCTATGATTTGCCTGGTATTTACATCATACTTTTTGACACATTCGATGATCATTTCCGGACATGGCAAAGTTGGCGGAAAACAAGCAGCTTCAATGGCTCCACTCCTCATGATGGCTCGAGCGAGGCTTCCTCCGTTAGGTTCTTCAAGGACTGACTTGATATCTTCCAAGTTGCTGCTTCCCATATTTGTATCGCTTACATTGGTCCACCTTGAGACGAGCTTTGATTCAGGAATCTTCCCTTTGGCATCCATCCGGATCTTGGCTTGTCGTTCCTTGGAAGTCATTGCCATTATTCTGCAGACTTGACGCGAATAAGTGATTGCAAATAAAATTTAGATTTTACTTCAGCAACTTAAGTGGATTAAATTATGAAATTTTCCTCTATAATTATGAAATATTTAAATTTAGAAAATCTATGAAAAATCATAAAAATCCACTTATTCTTCCAGAATTTTATCAATATTTGGACAATTTCAAGGCATCTAATGAAAGAAAAATAAGAAAATCAGATCAGAAAAAACTCAGATCAGACTTACTTGATGAGCTGTTTTGTATTTGATACCTTGCAATTTGATTTCCCACTTGACAAAATTTGATAAAATCAGATTTATCTTCTAAAATCAACTTCTTGTGGCTGCTCCTTGAAGAAAATTCTGCTTTTGGAGAACAAATCTGCTCTTGAAAATAAATCAAATGAAAAAGAAATGAGGCACATATATATAATTCACTTTAAAAAACTTTCCTTCTTCCTAGGCCGACCTCATGCACAAACATTTAATTTATTTATGATCTTTATTAAATGAATGCATTTCACGTTTCACGAAGGCAACAATCATTAAATGTTTATAACTTCTTTCTTTTGGACGCATTGGATAAAGACTTGATAATCTTCTTCTTATTGTTGGACGTTTTCCTCCTTCTTTCAAGCGCATAGAATCAGCATGTTGTTATCTTCTTGTCTTTGTTTCATAAAGCTCTTCCTTCATCATCCTCCTAGTCGCATTAGATGAAGAATTGAAACTCCCTTTGGCAATTCGCATTAGTTGAGGTCTTCGAGGCCTTCTCAAGATTTTCGCATTAGATGAAGTTTGTAATTCCTCTTCTCATTTCGCCTTAGATGGGATAATGGAGTCTCCTTCTTGGAATGTCATGTCTTGCTATCTAACACTTGCTTTCAGCATTTCGCACTAGTTAACCCCTTGATGATCCTCCTTCATGTTTAGCATTAGATAGAGGATTAGAATCCTCTTGTTGTAAGTCGCACTAGATGGAGTTGGTAGAATCTTCAAGTGATTTCGCCTTGGTTCAAGGCATAGAATTCCCCTTAAACATTTCGCACTAGTTGAAGGATGGGGATCCTCTTGACACTTGGCGCTTTGGCTGAAAGATCGGATTCTTCTTGTTATTTCGCATTGCATGAAGGATTAGAAATCCTTTTAATACTTGGCGCATTTGATAGGTAATTTGGTTCCTTCAACATGAAACTTCACCCTATCCTTAACATAGCGCATTATATCATGTCTTGAGACTCCTTAGGGAGTAGCGCACTTGATGAATAGTTTGAGATCCTCAAAATCGTACCTCGTTCTTTCCCTTTGGATATGGCGCATTAGATGAAAGATTGAGATCCTCATAAGTTTGGCGCTTCACTTAGGCAATTGGATTCCTTCAAGAAGTGGCGCATTAGATACCCCTTTTGAAGTCTTCAAACTTTGGCGCAATGCTTACCCTTGTAGGATCCTCTGGAGTTAAGTCGCACTCTTCTTATACTACGCATGGGATGAACTTTGGAATGGGCGCATTAGTTCACTATGTAAGAATCCTCACACATGGCGCATTGGATGAACTTGGAGAATCCTCTAAAGTGTTGGCGCACTGGATGGACTTGTAGGATCCTGTGGAAGGCGCTTTGGATTTGAGTCTTTAAAACTTCCTCTTTAAAATTGCTTGAGCGCATTACATCAACTTTTGGAATCCTATGAAGTTATCTCTCAAGAAGTCGCATTAGATAGGCTTTTGGAATCCTATGAAGTTGTAATTTGGTAAAGGGACTATACTTATGTCGAATGTTTAGGTGAAGCGCATTAGATGAGAGGAAAAGATCCTGTAGTTTTGGGCGCATTGCTTCCTCTTTCGGAATCCTCTTTAAACTAGACATTTCTCAAGTCAAAATCCTTACATTTCCCTCCTCTTTCTTGGTGGCGCATCACTTCAAGGATTGAAATCCTCAGGAATTTTCATTAAAATTCGCTCCAAGATTGGCTTTAGACTTGTCTTTTTCATTTTCGCATTGGTTGAAGGCGTTGAAATTCTCATCTCTTCCTCCGAAATGACCTTTTAGTCTGGGCGCACTAGATGGAGTTTTCAAATCCTCTGATATTTTCGCACTGAATGAAGGATTAGATGGGCGCACTGGATGGAGTTTTCAAATCCTCTGGCTCAAATGTCTTCTGCTTCGTGATTTTGCGCCCAGATTTGCGCCATCCAAGTGTCTGGTCGCATTAGATCAGTGTTTTGAATCCTCTGACTTCGTCAAGTATTTTCAGGATCGCGCGAGTAAAGGTATATTGAAAAATATATTTAAGTATAAGTTTAGAGATTGAATTTCTTATACTTTAAATATTTTTCAATATACCTTTCAGGATGTTTGAGATAGGTCCCGAATCCACCGGATTTAAGATGCAAAATATAGAATTTGGAGGATTCACCAGATTTCAGACTTAGCCATTTTTCAGGATTTTCAGGATTTCAGGCTCCAGTCTTAGTCTTTTCAGGGTCTCAAACATTCTGAAGGATTAACCTCAAAACTCAATATCTAGATAGGATTTGATCACAATTCTTCATTATTGTACGTTCATCTACCCTTAATCGTGAACCAAAGATCATAGGCAAGGAAATTGTTACCGAGCCGGCAAAGGAAAACAAGTCAGGACATCATTAAAATCTCAGCAAAACTCATCGAAAACTCATTGGAAACTCACTGAAAAGCTCAGAGCTCAAAAAAAAAAGGGGGGTCCCTATTCCTAATGGGGTGATGTGTGATTTGGTCACAACATGTACTAATCAGGTTTGGGTGCAAGCAATGCAAGAAGAAATAGATTTCATTTATTTGGGAGCTTACAGAGCTTCCACGTGACAAGAAAAAGATTGGAACCAAATGGGTCTACAAGACCAAGTTTAACACTGATGGGAGTGTTGAAAGGCATAAGGCAAGATTAGTTGCCAAAGGCTTCACACACAGGTATGGGCTTGAGTATGAAGAGACATTTGCAGCAGTTATAACAAGAGACCATCACAATGCTGATTTCGTTGGAGCATACATCATATGGATGTGAAAACTGCCTTCTTGAATGGGTACATAGAAGAGAAAGTATATGTGGAGCAGCGACAAGGCTTTGAAGTGCAAAGAAAAGAAAATCATGTCTACAAGTTGAAGAAGGCTTTGTATGGCCTAAGCAAGTACCACGAGAGAATCAGCTGTTTGACTGATACTGATAACATGTTTCATTCTACGCTCAAGTGATTACCAATTGATCAATGAAAACTACAATGTATAATTGGCAGAGGAAGGGCTAAATAATTTAGGCTTGTACCGTAAGTTGATCAATATAACTCCATAATTTCAGTTTATGATGTAAGTTAGTCAACTATAAAATCATCCTGCAGTGAAACCACCTCAGATTTGATTAAAAGGTATTAAAAAGCAAAAACAGAAACACAATGATTTGCAGATCATTGTGTTTCTGTTTTTGCTCTTTAATACCTTCAATTGGTATCAGAGCACAGGAGAAGAGTAGAGGAAGTTGAAGTTGCGTGGAAGAAATCTATCTAGAGAAACCAGCCAACAGATCAAAGACTGGAGCCGGTCAGAGTTTGAAGAGGCCGCAGCCTGGAGGTAAAGTGTAGAATGTTCATTATCGCAGATTTGAATTACCAAATAGATTTTGTCATCAAGGTGAACGAGGGAAATTCTAAAGTCACTGTCCAAATATATTGAATCGCTGTTTTCAGAAAATGTCCCAGTCAGCTAAGAGAAGCCATTGTGAATTGAATTTATCTCTGTGAAAATCGTAGTTCTCTGTTAGATAGTAGCTACCACAGAAATTTTTTATGAGATGTTTATGTCTGTCTTAGAAGCCGTGCTCACAGATCTAGAAGCATTGTTGCTGCAATATAACAGGAATCACACAAAGGAGAATAGCTGCTATAAAAATAAGGAGGTAAGTTGTTGAAATCAGAATTAGGGTTTTGTGAAAATCTTCACATCTTTTGCCATTACAAAATAAGTAGAAAAGCAAGAATAGCTTATCAGATTGATAAGGGGGTTAAATTGCAAAGATAATTTGTTGAAATGGCTAATATTGCTGGTACATAGGGACTGTTAATTCCTATTTTTGATGGGGCAAATTTTGCTTATTGGAGTACTCGAATGCAAGCTTTGTTAAAATTTAAAGGCTTGTGGAATATTGTTTCTAATGGGTATGAAGTACCTGAAGATGTTGATGCATTAACTAATCAACAAAAAGCAGCATTACAGAAACATGAACAACAAGACAATGAAGCCTTATTTTTAATTCAAGGTGCAATAAGTCAACCAATCTATCCTAGGATCCGTGGTGTTGCTCGTTCAAAACAAACTTGGAATATTCTTGTAAATGAATATCAAGCTGCTCACATAGCAAAACTAAAAGCATTAAAGAAAAGTTTTGAAAACATTAGAATGAATCAAAATGAATCCAGTAATGAATTTCTTATTAAAGTTGAATGGATGATAAACTAGATGAAAATTTTAGGAGATGATGTAAGTAATCAGCATGTGATTGAGAAAATTTTAAGAAGTTTGCCTTCCAAATTTGATAATGTTGTTTCTACAATAGAAATTTCAAAAGATCTTGCATCCATGGCAATTGATGAATTAGGTGGCATCTTTTTAACAGCTGAACAAAGAATGAAAAGTAGTGAAGTATCTTTAGAACAAGCATTTGCATCTAAGGCAAACATAAGAGGAAAAAGACATAAGTTTTTTAAGGGAAATGAGTATCATTCCAAAACTGAGCATAGAGGCAAGTCTACTAATACCTACAGGGGTAGGGGCTATGATCATGGACAAGGTTCTAGTTTTTCAGGAAGAAGTACTGATTTCAGAGGTAGAAGCAGAGATACTGGTAGAGACAAAAGGCATGTTCAATGTTTTCATTGTACCAAATTTGGCCATTATGAGTCTGAATGTTGGCAAAAGCAATCTGCTCATAGTAATGTAGAAGAAAAACAAAATATGTTTCTTTCATGTTTGAATACGAGCTCTAATGAAGAAAGTTTCTGGTATATTGATTCTGGTTGTTCCTCTCACATGACATCTAATGAAAACTTATTTATTAATTTGGATGAAAAGCATAATAGTAGTGTTGTTTTGGGGGACAATCAATCACATGGGGCTAAAGGAAAGGAAACAATTGAAGTAGCAAATGAAAATGGTAAAATTAAGCATATTTCTGATACTTTGCTAGTTCTTGCTCTAAAAAAGAATTTGTTATCAGTTCATAGATGCTTGAACAGAATTACCAAGTTGTTTTTGATAAGAATGAATGTGTTATTAAGGATAAGTCACAAAAATATGCAGTGGTTGCATGAGCAAGTATGACAGGGATCGTATGTTTCCTTTTCAGTTTTCCTTAAAAAAGTAGGTTACGAGCACTATAGAGGTGCATGATAGTCAGATGTGGCATCAAAGGTATGCACATCTCAATTTTGGTGGTTTACTTTTGCATAAAAAGAAGCATATGGTTGAAGGATTGCCATTTCTTAAGAATACACAAGACATATGTGAAGAATGTTTGTTTGGAAAACAACATAGAAATACATTTTTGATTGGTTTGTCAAGGAGGGCAAGAAAACCACTTGAAATCATTCATACTGATTTATGTGGTCCTATGGAAACTTTCTCCCTAAATAAATCCAAGTATTTTCTCACTTTCATATTCTCGTAAAACATGGCTTTACTGCTTGGCTGATAAATCAGAAGTTTTTGATGAGTTTGTTGAGTTTAAACAACTAGTTGAAAAACAAAGTGGTGAATTCATTAAAATTATCAGATCAGATAATAGGGGAGAGTATAGGTCGAATGTATTTTCTGATTTCTGTAGAGAACATGGGATTCACAGAGAATTTACCACCTCCTACACTCCACAATCATTGGAGAGTTCTGTTCTTTTGCATATTGTTGTGTTGTTAATGATCTGCAGATCATTGTCTGCTGACCCACCCAGATACCTTTTTTCATATGAATGGCAATTCCCTGATTGAGCGAAGCCTCAGATTGATGTCCCTAAAGGAAATGACCCGTGATTCTTTGGCTGAGTAAGACATTTCTTGGAAATTCTGGTCTAATACAACCTAAGATAATGGTGATGCGCTAAAGCTAAATTTGGGAAATTATGATTTCCTACTGGGTGTTTTACAAAAGTATACCGAGACTACAAGGCATTAGGGTTTAGGTTATAATGTGACAATCTATAGATGTGTGTAGACCTTACAGTAGTGTTTGTAGTATCTGTATCCAATGGTGTTTAGCAACATACAAATAGGTGGAAATTATAAAGCTAAGAGAATTGATGAAAGTAGCAACCTCGGTAAGGATAGATTTAGTCACTGGATCTCAATATTATATCAGTTTATCAATAAAAAAATTATAATATGTAACTGGCAAAGGAAGAGCTAGATAATTTAGAGTTGTCGGGTAAGTTGATCATTATGGCTCTATAATTTTTGCTTATGGGGTAAGCAGGTCAATTGTAAAATCACACACAATGCAGAAGGCAAGGATGGTGATTCTTTTGTTGAGTAAGGTAAGGTATTTCTTGTAAAAGATGGCGGCAACTTCTTTTACTGGTTAGGTTCATCTGTTTGAGTAAGGTAAGGTATTTCTTATAAAAGATGGCCTAATACCTTCCTTAGATCGGTGATGTAAGTTTCAGCTTTATGCAGCGGCAAACTTTTTTTACTGGTTATGTTCATCTGTTTGACTGATAACTTCTATAATAGGGATATTATGATTTCCTAATGGGTATTTTACAGAAATATACCTACTCTCGAGAGGTGAAAGAGTTTAGGTTAGAAGGATGACAATCTAGGGAGGTGTCTATAGGCTTCACTCCAGTGTTTGTAGGAGGGCAAAAATGGAGAAATCTAATAGAGTTTAAAAAATACTTAGGTTAAAAAGATCTAAAGATATAATGGCATCCATTGTCTTCGGTTAACTTGGAATCGAAAGTCGAAACTACATCCGAATATCATAGACTAGTATATTTTAATCAAGCTAAAACATGAAATGTGTAAGAGGGAAATACGGCCAACATCATTTTTATGATAAATTAAGAGATAGCAGTGTATGTAAAGTGACATCTTACAATTCCGATGGTGTAACAAGACTCCACGTTTCCTGCATCTGCGCATTTTTGGATGAAAAAAATATTCCGTGAAGTCCGTAAGGCTTGAGACGCACATTGCAACATAGCTGGCTGCATGCTTAGAACTTTAAACCTCTTGCATCTGCATAAATAAAATGAAAAACCCTTAAAAATCGAAAATGTTGAAAACGACTATTTTTAAGGAAAAAAAGTTTTCTTACACAAGTGCCCCAAAGAAATCCCTAAAATGATATGAAGTGGAACTGAGTTTGGAGAGAATGCATGTGACCAATTCATCTGGAATGTTGTTAAAATGATTGATTGCAGAGTTCCTGCAACCTTCTAGCATCCCAGGACTTGCATGACCATATTTTAGATCAGCATCAGAGTCTTCCATCGAAGAGGGAGAAGGAAATGGGTAGCATGTTCCACTCTTAGTTGGCATGGTATTCAATAACAGAGAAAAACAAATACATTTCACAGGTCTCATAAGGAAATAGTAAGACAAGTAATAGGTGCCTTAGTGCGGTCCAACTGTTTTATTATTTTTTGGGTGCCTTAGTGCAGTCCAATAGCTTTAAGCTATTAAGTCAGATATGAAGAAACCCAAAAATTTTATTCCAAATCCAATGTACCATTTAGGAGGTTAAGATGCATGAAGTTAGGGTGAGCAGCTAGTGGGTCCTCTCCCTTAGTTGTCTTATTAAGAGTGATTGTATAGCAAAATCCCTAAAACTTAATGGGTACAAGCTGGGAATAGATGATTCCAAGAAGTCAGTCTCCACATTTTAAGGTCCTTGGTTACAATTTGTGGTTGGAAGATTCTTATAAGCAATCTCCACATTTGAGGGCCATGCATTAAGGGGATGACTTTGACTGTGTACATAAAAACTAAAGAGAGCCCACATATATAAAATATAAGGAACATATATAAAATATGTAAAATATAAAGTAAGTGTTTTAAATTCAAAATATATAACCAAGATACTTTATTCAAATGAATGCACATAAAAATTATAAAGTAACTATTTTAAATTTAAAATATATAATAAACATACTTTTATTAAATGAGTGCACATAAGAATTAAAAATAAAAAGCAATTGCATCAATTTAATTTTCTTTTATTTATTATAGAATGAATTTAATTTATTGGTTTATAAAAAATAAAGTACCGCAAAATAATATTTTATAATTATATTTTTATTAGGGTTTAAATTTGTTTGATGCACATTAAAATTTAATTTAACCATTTTTCATTGTTGTTTTATAAAAATATTTATAACTATATTTTTTAAAATTAAATTAAAAGGGAACAAAGTATACTCCACCATAAGTGCATTATAATTTCTAAATTTTACTATATTTTATGATGGTTTAATATAGTGTTGTAAAATAATATTTTATGACTATATTTTATTAGGATTTTATTAAATCAAATTAAAAAAAAAAAGAAAAGTATACTAGAGAAGCAAGAAGTTATTCCAACAATGTATTATATTTTATAGATTTTACTATATTTTATTAAGACAGAGAAGCAAGAAGTTATTCTATGTCAAGAAGAAGAGGAGAGCACTAATCATCTTCTACTTCATTGCTCCTTTAGTAGGGAATGTTGAATTGGGCTATGCCATTATCAAAGATGCTCTCTATAAGAGTTGGTCAAATCTGAATTCATAATCAACTTATGCTAGTTTGTGGGCTATGAGCCCTTCCATGGTGATTTGGACCATTTGGAAAGAGAGAAAATTTTGTATCTTCAGGGAAATGTCTTCAAAATCTCACAAAATATGTAGAGACTTAGACAGAGCTATTTTCAAAAGTGGTTATTACCAATATAAGGAAATCTAATAATCAGAACTCTAAATGGACAAGCTGGGATGAGTTGATGGTAAAATCATGGGAATTTTTGAAGCAGTAGCTAGGGTTTACAGTTTGAAAGTAGACATGAGTCTAGTAAATTGGAGTCCTTCAATTCCACCATTTGTTAAATTAAATTTTGATGGAGCTAGCAGAGGTAATCCAGAGCTTTCAAGGATATGGTGTGTTATTAGAAATCATGAAGGGAAATTGCTTGTTGCCAAATTGACTAAAATACATCAAGGAGCAAATAATGAGGCAGAGGCATGGGTGCTCCTACATGGACTCCAACTAGCTATACAATATGAACTTAGGAACTTATGGATAGAAATGGATTTCCTTAACATCATAAGGGCGATCAAAACAAGGAAAATGGAGAATTTGTGAGTAGAATACATACTTAGGCAAGTGTTGGTTATTATACAAGATTTGGATAGTTCCCAAATATCACATTGTTATAGGTGTAGTGTGGAAAAAGAGGGAGAAAGATAGTCTGCATAAACCAAATCAATCTTCTCTTTCACTCACACAACATTAGGAGATAGAATTTGAGCTTGCTCACTATGAAGGATCAAGCTAATGATTGCCTATGCCCTTATATGTTGTTGTAATTGAAAAGATACCTCAGTTAGGTTTGTACAAGATTTATGCAACCTTATAGCATGAAACCCTAATTTTTATTTATGCAAGTCAAACTAATTTCTGAGACATAAACTAATAAGTAAACTATAGAAATGTAAATCAGAGGTTATAGAGAGCATGTACCTAAAAATTGAGGGCCTATTAGACTAGGGTGCCCACCTTAGAGCCCTGAAAGTTTTCTAACTTTCAAACTTTCTACACCTAATGCTAGAGTGTCTGTTGAAGGTTCTAGATCTTGAAATAAAAGCCCAGCTAGACTATGGCACCTGCCATATAGTCCCAAAGTTTCTATGATGATGAACTAAAAATTCTACGATGACCATATCCATAATACCTATTCTCCATCCACTCCTTTTTTCTAGATCTTTTAGAATGTGATTTACACATACAAAAGAAGGAGAAGGATGGTTGTTACCTTAGTCAAACCCCATATTTGATATTTCTACCTCAAGAATAGACAATGATAAAAATTCTATAGATGTGTGTACTCATCTATCAAGTGTGAATGCAAAAATGTAAGATCCTAAATGACTCAAGCATCAAGGATAGATCTACACAATGTTTCACTCAAGGAAACAACAATTTCACCTCAATGAGATGATTGCAATGAAGATTTGTAGAACATGAAGGTAAAGAAGTCACATCCATGAAGGACATCCAAGCTCAAGTTGAAGGCTTCGACCCTTCTCCTGATCATACAAAGGGCTTGACAAAACCCTAGGAAGAGAAAGATAGACTCAAGATATTTATTCCTAATATCCATTGTGTATCTATAAGATAGCAAATATGAATGATTTCAAAGAGCTTCAACAAAATGTAGATCTTCAATAGCAATTGTGGCAGAATTTTGGCATAGTAATCTTGCATGTAGATTGTGTGTGATAAAATGATTTTCAATTCTCTTTAAATACCTAAATTTAGAAATTCAAAGATTTTAAATAATACACCAACATCAAACCAAAATTTGAAATAAAAAACCCAAGGTGCATAGGGAAAGCTAACACCACCCTGAAATTCAATACCCAAAAAAATAGGGTAGGACTAAGGTGCAAGCACCGTAGTCTAGACCATAGATTTCATTCAAGGTCTACTTTTAGGGGGTCTAGAATGTCCATACTCTAAAGTTTGTTTTTAGGTTTTGTCAATTATTTCTTTAAAATTTGACATTTCTTCAATAGAGTCTAGGTCAATCAGGGTTTAGGAAAGACATAAACAAAAGGAGTAAGAGGACACCAAAGGAGAGGAGCTAAACTATGCGAAATTGTGCTAATCCATGCATGAGTACAATTTGTGACATAACATTTAGCCCCCACTTTAGTGGCCATATGATACTATGTTCATATGTAACTAAAGGAAAGTAAATAATTCAATCATGAAAAGGATAGCCAAAAGGATATTGTAGAGGAACCTAAAGTGTTGTCATGTGAGAGGAAGAACCCCCCAGCCTATAATCTTGCAAGATAACAAAGTTAGGAACTGCATCCTACTAAGGAACACTTGTTAGATAATCCAAATCAAATCATCCTACAAACAACAAATAAATAGGTCGGTCATAAATGCTAAGGGGATTTAGTGATAAGACATGATGAGTTAGGAAATTGAGGGAGATATATGTCTCTCCTTGTTTCTGCTTGCTTAGTCTGAGAAGGAGGAACAAGGTGGTAATCATCACACACAGGTTTCAGGAAAAGGTGATAAGAAATGCTTCATGAGGATTGTCTTTGCAAACAACATAGAGGCACTAAGCATTGGTTTAGATTAAGGATGGAACTAGGATTCCAAAGTAACATACGACGTGAAGCTCTGAGTCTGACAACCCAAGATAGAGGCATATGAATAAAGTTGTAGAGTTTTTCACCTAGATAGTGATAGGAATTCTCACCCATTTACTATAAGTAAAGGGAGTTTTCACTTTTCACTATTTATTCTTATTTTCTTATTGTTGAGGAGAATAGGAAAAGGAGAGGGAGATTGACCATGATGAATCAATGCCCATACCAACTCCTAAGACTAGAGATGCTCTATTCCTAACTTACAAATAGGTGGGTCAAGCCAGAGTAAGGGCTCTAAACTTCACTTCTATCATCTTTCATTCCTGTATATTTGATTTTTTTCATTTTAAAAGCCTTATAGACTATTTTGGACTAGGGTTCCTAACCAGGGTGGCCAAGTCTAGGTAAGGCGTGTAGGTCCACCTAGGGTTCCTAGGTATTCTTGGGGTGCCCAATTTCAAAGAGGATACAGGCCCCAATGACAGGGCACAAACATAAATGCTAGATAATGATTACATATTTGATGATTTAACTTGATTAAAATATGAATGTTTTGATGTGTAGGATGTCCTCAAGATGTTGGAGCACACAAGTGGCCATCTCATGACACTATTACGGAGCCACATTAGCACTATCTCCAATGGGGAGTGGGGTTTCTTGTAGGTAGTGGGCTTATGGTGGGTGTTCATCATGCCCACAATGAGATTCCATTGTAGTATGTTGATGGCTCTGATGGAGAGATGGAATACAGATACCTTGACATTCCATGTGCCAACTGGGGAGAGTCATTTGTATTACTTAGGTGATGTGGTCAATCTATCAAATCATGGACATATCATATTTCGGTGGTTAGAGTAGGTCTATGCAAGAATACCCTTGGTATGTCATATCATGATCATAACCATCACCTTAGCAATTGCATAGGATGGATGGGGCACTCACCTTCATGGGGGCCTTGTACACACTATCAACTCAATGGAGGAGCATGAGATGGTTTACACATGGGGGCACAGTATGCTTGCACATCTCTACCACAACTTGGGATTATATGTCCATTATGAGGAATAGAGCTTGATCATGCACACATTACTATAAGTATGGATGTTCAAGTACATTACGTGCATGTGGCCCATAGGATTGTTGATAACTAAGAGGGGGGGGGGGTGAATCAGTTATCCTAATTGTTTCTTCTTTTGAACTTTCTTATTAATCAAAGCAGCATTGAATTAAACAAACAAACATTATCATGAAATGAGAAACACATGACACAGTATTTTTGACGTGGAAACCCGGTTAAGGGAGAAAACCATGGGGTGATTAACCCAAAGATTATTCTCTGTTAGAAGAATAAGGAGTTACAAAAATGGCACTTGCCAATTAGGGCTCACTGCCCGAGCACACTGCTCACAAAGAGGCCCACTGCCTACAAGGAGACACACTGTCTACAAAGAATGTTATATAATACTTGAACTGATTGGAAGCACCTACATATGCTAGGGTTCAGTTCCGGTTAGGCTCAGTACACTGATCTGCTGCACTTCATCTTTCCTCTATTCTTTATTCTGCTATCTTTTCACATACCGGATCTTTCTTACTACTTCTACTCTGCCCTATACTTATTCGCATACACCATCACACAATCACACTTTTCACAACTAAATCCATACTCTATATATATCCGCACAAGTAATTTCATCACCTTTCTAGTCGGCATCTGGAACAGTCTAGTTTCTTACAAACTCTGTTCTGTCAGCTGAATCCTTGCTCACCAAGCAATGCGGATCAAGCATATACTTGTAGATATCATTAATCATGTTGGCCAAACATGATTCATGCCTTCACAACCTTTACCATCAACAGTAACATATCCGAAAAATATTCTGATGCTCTGTCAGTCAGTTCTTCCTTCTGTTCTCATTGTCTTTCAGGAATCCGGTACTCAGCTATTCATATCTTTTTCTTTGTCCATCACCGGAGGCTAAATCCTTGGAATATACTACTCAAGGTAGTCCTCTTGACTTCCCCAAATCCGCACTGCACCAAGACACTTCGTCTGAGAGGTCCAGACCAATCTGTCGGACCTTGCCACATGCTCTGTTCTTGTTCACCGGACCACAACAGTTCTTCATCCTGACTTCCGGTAGAGGCACACCATGACTTGCGGATATGTGGGATGACCTTTGTTGCCATCAATGACAAAAACCATGAATCCATATAGTGTCTCTTGCCAACAATCTCCCCCTTTGGCATTGATGGCAATACTTAGTGAAAAATGACTAAGTGTTTACACTATACTCCCCCTTTGCTGATGCTCTATCTTTATATACAATTTTTGGAACTCCCCCTTAGTTGGATTCCTCATTTTTCACTACTCCTCACTCCCCCTTTGACATCAATGGCAAAGGGTAGGGTCCGCACACCAAAATTTTCAAAAATTTTCTATACATAGCCGCATATTTACATACTCACATAAACTGAAGAATGTCTGCAAAAGATGTCTTCAGTTGGATTAGTTCTGTAGCCCAACTTTGCTTCATTCTATCCAAAATTGAAATGTGACCACTCAACAGAAATGCAAAAGCTTCTGCCCTCTTGAGATCTGTCAGATCATTTGTTTGGACGGTAGTCTGAGCATCACTGATGGCCTCATGCATAGTTTCTAACTTAGGGATTATAATCCTTCTAAGTTCTCCCATCCGGTTAGTGATATTCTTCCTTTCCTTCTCAAAGTTCTTTATTGCATTTGTGATTGCAATAGTTTGACATTCTTGATTTACTATGGATGAAGAGAGAGGATCAAAACTTTGAGACAAACTTTGTAGTTTGTCCTGTTCCACTTTTATTTTCTTATCAATTTCTACTGTTGCCTTTGACCAGGAGATACAAAATTTGTAAATATCACCGCCATCCTTAAGAGCATTTTCTAAGCTCTTTATTCCAATACTCATATTTCTCCTATCATTAGAGATTAATCCTAATACTTCTAAAAATCTTTTATCCAAAAATTCCTTCCGGACCTTTTCTTCAGCTGATTTTTCTAGAGAATCAAAATGTGTATCAACACTGTTGACTAAGGTTTTGAGATTACCGGAAGAGGAGGCTGTCGGATCTATCTGGATTGATGGCATAATATTTTCAAGCACTCCGAAAGTAGCCTCTATCAACTCACAATCTTCCATATGAGACTTTAGGAGTTTTTCATTTGCCTTAGCATTTGCAAATGAAGCTATCTTCATTGTCTGTACCGGAGAGAGAGAGTCAAAGTCGAATAGGCCTTTTAGAAGCTCCGGTTCATCAATCTCTAAAGTTTCTTAGCTTAGAAACTTTTGAACAGTTTGTGCAGTGTCTCTTGCCGGAGACAGATGTTTCTTTTCTTCTGCAGTTTTGTCCTTAGGAGTCTTATCTCCTTCCACATTCTTACCACTTACAGTTGTGGTTTTCTCTGTTGGATTTTTCTCTTTCTCTGCATCCTTGGTGCTGTCAGCCTCTTTTTCTTTTTCTACTGCTTCTTTCTCTTGTAATTTCTCTTCTTCTTGGGATCCGGAGACTGTAGGAGAAGCTGGAGAAGAGATGTTAGTCTGTTCTAGTGGCACTTCTTTCGGAGCAGATGATTCCAAGTCCGCAGCTGTTTCTACACCTAAGTTCTCTGTAATAGGAATATTGAACCTTTTGTATGTATTCCGGAGGATCTCTTCAGTGTCCTTGGCTACTTTGTCGGTCTCACCAAGCATAAGCTGATTCATCCTTGCTTTGCTTCTGAATTCATCCTTGCAGTCCTTGAATATCATGTTCATGGTTTTGTGATCAATTGAGGGATATAGCTGAATAGCTATCTGTTCCCTGATCTCAAGGTCTTTTGCCATGGCATTGTTTTTTCTTATTTCTAGTTCCATCTCTAGACTCTTTGGAATTTCAGAGATAATCTCAATAAAAGCTTTATTGTAGATGTTCAAGTACCTAATTATAGCTTCCTGCAAGATCTTTTGATCTGCCTCATTGTAGTCATCATAGAATTCAGCCACCGGTTGAAGGTTCCCATCCACAGTGACTGATTTGCCTGCACTGTCTAGAGACAGGGTGGGCTTTTCAGCAAATTCTTCTATCATTTCTTCCTTGTCTCGGCCTGAAGAGGGTTTACCAGATCCTTTCTTCTTCTGTTTCTTTATTTCTTTCACTCCCTCATCTGACTCAGTTTCTTCTTCATCCTTTTGGCTTTGATAAGCTCTTGAGGCTTTTGTCTTAGATCTCTTACCAGATCCCTGGACTTCCGGTTTTGAGCTTTTGGTTTTGATAGGTGTAGATCCTTTTGATGATCTGGTCCAGGTTGAGGATTCCACCGGAGCACTTTTCTTGCTTTTCTTTTCTGCCTCTTTCTTTTCTTCCTCAGATTTTCTTCTCTTTTCCCGGTTGGCATCAAGTGCCTCTTTTGGGATGCCTAGGCCTTGGGCAATATGCTCTACTTCTTTTCTCACCTTCCTCTTTATCTCAGGTTCCCTGAGTTCTACATGGATCTTTACACTCAGCTCCTCAAAGGTTCCAAACCTTTCTGCCTTTGGATCTTTGGGCTGACTTAGCATGTGTTGAACATGCAGCTCCACTATCTATTCATCCACTTCATACCCCATGGGCATGATCCAGACAGTCCTTGGCTCCACTGCCTCCATTAGGCACTGATCAGTGTCCACCATAAAGCACACTGAGTCTTTGTATTTTTCAACAAGAGACTGGGGAATTCTTTCTCTTGCTTGCATCGTGCTTTGGAAGTTTTTGAAGTATCCCCATAGGGCTGTATTTCTTGCTTTGGCATCCCCAAGCCCATGTAAATAGTCTCTTATCTAGATTGCAACAGGTTTGTCATTCTGCCATGCCCATCCACTTGATCTGGGCAGCTCATTCATGAAGTAGAAAAATAGACATAATATAAGAGTACCATACTTAAAGGAATTCTTTTTGTCCTTCTTGATTTTCTGTATATTTTCCATTAATTGGCTTAAGAGCAGTTCACAGAGATCATATTCTGCATTCTTCCTTAGCATTTCATAGGCAGTATACACTACAGTTCCGGATACAGAATTCTCGCTGCTGGAGTGATAGATCTTGTATCCTATTATCATGGATGCATACTTGATATCCGGATCCGAAATATCTTCAATGGTCATTGCCCTCTTATCAAATTTTGATCTGGTGGCCTCAGTTACAATGTTGTTCTTGACAGATTTGAGGATAGGTATCCCTCCGGAAGAGTATAGACCAGTTACTGCCCTAATTGCCTCTTTTGTGATCTTGCAAGGTCTATCTAGCCATAGGAAGTTGTCATGCATTCTGCTCAATACATATCGGACCCATTCTTCTTCTTCAAAGCAGGGGAAATGAATGAATTGATCAAACTATTTCTTCTGGATACCCTTGTACTCTGGTTTAAGCTCAAAAGCATTGTCTATCAGTTGTTTGTGATAGAGATCTCTCAATTTGAATTCCTTGAATTCCTCAATGCTTGCATGTATGTAAACCCTAATGTCTTCTGTGTGTAAGACTTCATGAGGAACACTGGAAAATGCTCCTAAGGGATCTACCTCCAATGACTTGTATGGATGTTTCTTAAATTTAGGTCGGGGCCTATCTGAGATTTTTACTATATTTGGAGTAGCCATTTCTTCAAAAGATTTGTAGCAAGATATCGAAAGTGGAAAATACCTTTTGCGTCTTCGGTTACACAAAGTGGCTGGATTGATTTCTGTATGTAATGACTTTGGCAGGAGATCTTCGGTGAACTTGATGAATTTTGTTGCAGAGCTCCGCTTTTCGCTTCTTCTTGGATGTGGAATGATCAAGTGATTGTTGAGAAATCCCTTATATCGTTTCGCAAACCCTAATATCTGTTTGCAATAAATGCTCCACCTACATTATTCCAGTTTGCCTTATCCGGATAGCTTGTAGTATCCCGGATCAGTCCTGATCTATGAACATCATGCGGATCTTTCAATCATGAATAAATCGAGATGTCACATTACAAGAACATCCCAAACATTTTGTCCAGTCCGCAGAGTAAAATAATGTACTTCCGGATCTCTCCGGACCCTTTTGTAGTCATCTGTCATTCCGGAGCATCTCCCGGAACAGGTCTTACTTGATCAATCACAACTTCTTTACATCTTCATGCGGACCTCTGAAATCTTGTCTGGATCATCTCAGGACTTATATCTTCAAACCCTTTACTCCGCATCTTGTGTCACATCCAGCACCACTTGATTGGCTGGGGGAATAGGATTTTCTTTGAGTCTCCCCCTGAGCCAGAGCTCACTTTTTAATTTCTGGAAGGAATATCAGCACTAGAATCTGGTGCGGATCTAGTTTCTGTATTCTCTGAAATTTTCTTTACCCAAATCTTGCTCATCTGATTCCTAACTTCATCCGCATTCATCTTTTGTTTACCCTTGTCTTGATTCTGATTATACACTGGACCTCTTTTGTCCTGATTCTTGCTTCTGCAGACTTTAGCATTATGACCGGACCTATTACAGATTTGGCAAATAACATTTCTTTGCATATTTGACTGATAACCTCTTGATTTGCATTGATTAGCCATATGACCTACTCTATTACATGTAAAGTATCTACCATTGAATGATTTGTTTACTTGCATATTTCTGCATTCATGAGACTTGTGTCCATACCTTTTGTAGTTAAAGCACTGTTCGGAGAAGGATGGATTAGTTTGATTCATTCTTTTTCTGCACTGATTAGCTTTGTGACCAAAGTGATTGCAGCTGTGGCAGTATCCATTGAAAGATGGATATCTTTGAGCATTGGGCTGTCTTACCGGAGGTCTTCTAGGCCTATTCCTTGGATTTTCTGATCCAAAATTCTTTTGACCGGATCCGGAGCTTTCTCCTTTCTCATATCCCAAACTGTACTTGTCATCTGTCTTCTTTTGACTTCCAAGAAGTACTTCAAGTTGGGTAGAACTTATCTTGAATTTTTCTTTATATTCATTTGCTGTTTGAAGATCTCTTTTGAGAGAGACAATTTGATCCTCAAGTTTTTCTTCATTATCTTTGGCATCTTCAAGATCAAATTCAAGATGTCTGATAATCCTGTCCATCTGTTGGCATTCTTCTGATTTCTCTTTAAGAGATTGTCTTAGATTGTCTTCAGCTTTTCTTTTTTCTTCAATCTCTTGAGTAAACTTTATAGTTCCTGATTCCATTTCATGTCTTAACATAATGACTTCTTTTGATAACTTTTCACATAACTTGGTTTTCTCAGTCAATTCTTCATTTGTATTGCTTTCTTCAGTTTGGCTTGCCAATTGTTGGAGCAGCTCCTTTCTCTTTTTCATAGAGAGACTTAATTTGTCTTTTAGTTCTCTCATGAATTCATTAGCCTGTTTGAGTCTTTCCTTTAATTCATTGACTTCAGAATTTGACTGTTCAAGATCCTCAAGGGCAGTCTTGAGTTGCTCCCTTAAACAATATGCATCCATTTGAACTCCCAGATCTTCCTCAAGCTGTTAGGCTCTATTAGGAGGAACCTTGCTCTGATACCAATTGTTGATAACTGAGAGGGGGGGGGTGAATCAGTTATCCTAATTGTTTCTTCTTTTGAACTTTCTTATTAATCAAAGCAACATTGAATTAAACAAACAAACATTATCATGAAATGAGAAACACATGACACAGTATTTTTGACATGGAAACCCGGTTAAGGGAGAAAACCACGGGGTGATTAACCCAAAGATTATTCTCTGTTAGAAGAATAAGGAGTTACAAAAATGGCACTTGCCAATTAGGGCTCACTGCTCGAGCACACTGCTCACAAAGAGGCCCACTGCCTACAAGGAGACACACTGTCTACAAAGAATGTTATATAATACTTGAACTGATTGGAAGCACCTACATATGCTGGGGTTCAGTTCTGGTTAGGCTCAATACACTGATCTGCTACACTTCATCTTTCCTCTATTCTTTATTCTGCTATCTTTTCACATATCGGATCTTTCTTACTACTTCTACTCTGCTCTGTACTTATTCGCATACACCATCACACAATCACACTTTTCACAACTAAATCCATCCTCTATATATATCCGCACAAGTAATTTCATCACCTTTCTAGTTGGCATCCGGAACAGTCTAGTTTCTTACAAACTCTGTTCTGTCGGCTGAATCCTTGCTCACCAAGCAATGCAGATCAAGCATATACTTGTAGATATCATTAATCATGTTGGCCAAACATGATTCATGCCTTCACAACCTTTACCATCAACAGTAACATATCTGGAAAATATTCTGATGCTCTGTCAGTCAGTTCTTCCTTCTGTTCTCATTGTCTTTCAGGAATCCGGTACTTAGCTATTCATATCTTTTTCTTTGTCCATCACCGGAGGCTAAATCCTTGGAATATACTACTCAAGGTAGTCCTCTTGACTTCCCCAAATCCATACTGCACCAAGACACTTCCTCTGAGAGGTTCGGACCAATCTGTCGGACCTTGCCACATGCTCTGTTCTTGTTCACCAAACCACAACAGTTCTTCATCCTGACTTCCGGTAGAGGCACACCACGACTTGCGGATATGTGGGATGACCTTTGTTGCCATCAATGACAACAACCATGAATCCATATAGTGTCTCTTGCCAACATGCGCATGAATATGATGATTTAGTGTATTGGAGATTGGTGTTTGATAGACTATGACATGGTGATATTATCTAGAGACCATATTGTGGCCAAAGGCTATGGATGGAGTAGTGTAGACATCTAGCAAGGATGCAGTGGGATCGGCTAATGGTTGGTCACCTTGATCACATTGTGGTTTTGTTTTATTTTGATATAGTAGCACAACATTTCTGATGTACGAAAGATTTCCTAAGATGCTTTTGAGCTACACACACTCATCATGCAAACAATCAGGGTGAATGTTTCCCCATGACTGATGATAGATGAGGTAGTTGAGAGTGATGATGATGCCATGGTAGATGTAGAGCCACTATTAGACGTATATGATCCCAATGCTACCTAAGCATGCCTTATGGGTTCAGGTAGATCTATGTAATAAACACTAATAATTATATGCAGATTAAATAACCCAAATATAATGATAAAGTAAGACAACACAAAAGAGATCAACATATAAATTTAACATGGTTCACCCAAAATGGGATACATCCATAGAAACTCAACAATCAAATGATTTTATTATCTAGTGCAAAATAGATTACAATCTCATGAATTTAATACCTACAACATACATCCCAGTCACTTATAACAAGATTTTTTGAAGATTCTAGAATTAGGGTTTTACAAAGTCAATTTTCTTTTGTCGGTTAACAAAAAATTAACAACTGACTCCAAACAAGCAAAAATGAGGGGAAAAAATTTTAGGGCTGCACCCCCAAACCCTTGCTTCTCAAGGGTTGCCACCCTTGAACTCCCACTCGTGGCCTGACCTAGCCCTGAACCCTAACAAGGATCCATTACTATTGTACAATACTTGCATGATTAGTCACCAGATACCAACAATCTCCCACTTGGATATTGATTAGGATCCACACCATACAATCTCCCAATTGCAGACTGATCCTAGATGATGCCATTGCACTTGCAGCTCCCACTGAATTATAGGCCTAGTTAGTTTCTTATGTCTACCATTATCAATCATGAAGGCCGATGTAAACTGATGAGGAAATTAGTTTATTTTGAGTAACCACCTTTGTGAACATATCTACAAGATTCTCACTTGTGTGAGTTTTCTCCAACTTCAATTATCCATCCTCCAAATATGATCTGATGAAGTAGTATATGAGCTGTATGTGCTTAGTTTTTGAATGTAGAGCTAAATTCTTAGCAAGATGAATGGAACTCTAGCTATCAGTGTACAAAGGGCTATCTTCTTGTTATTGCCCCAATTCCTCCATAAAAAATTGTAACCAAATCATCCCCTTGCTAGCTTCCATAGCAGCAACATACTCAGCTTTAGTGGTTGGAAGCGCAACAACCTTTTACATCCTTGAAATCCAACTGACTATAGTAAAGGAGTATTAATCAACCAAAGAGCTAGGAGGTAATATAACATCTATAATATTCTTACTCACAACCTCCATCTCAAGCTCTTGATATATAGGAGATACAATATAGTACACCACCAACAGTAATTACAAAACCATGAGCCAAAACCACCCATAAGTGGTGTCCAAATTATCTTGAATCAAATATGCCTTGTGATGTACCAAACCACACACCAACACATGTAACTCTCCCCATTACAACTCCTTTAAGTGTCCAACACTTTTTTACATTTACTAAATATAGAAGGTCCAACTTCTGGAGGTCATAACTTTTGATCTGGGTGTCCAATTGACAAACCATTTGATGTGTTATAAAGATTGTGAAGATATCTATCACCCTGAGATGTTTTCTTATTTGTTCCACACCTTCTGTGAAAATTTTAAGTCAATTTGAGGTCAAATGTAAACTTACTAAAAATAGTACTATTTCTACTAGTTCTATCATTCTTCAAGATAAAGTTTATTCAAAAAGACCAAAACTGGGAAGAATAGTAACCTTTCAAAGTTGCAAGGTTGAGACACTTTTCCTAACATTCTCCCACTTGCTGAACACCTTGCAAGATCAAAGGGAGTATCAACAATATAATTTAATTGCTAGGGGCTGAGAGGCCAATAGATATTGAACACCATCTGAACTTCTCTGTGGTTATAGGTTTTGTTAAAGAATCTAAAACATTTACCAAAGTGTCAACCTTCTTCAAGTTTACCTTCCCATCCTCTACATGTCACAAACAAAGTGGTAGTAGACATCAACATGCTTAGTCCTTGCATGGAAAGTAGTATTCTTCACCAAACATATGGGAATCTAACTGTCACAACAAATAGTAATCTTCCCTGTGTCAAACCCAATATTAGAACACAATCTCTTAAGACAAATGTCTTCTTTACAAGCATGAATTGCTACCATGTACTCAACTACAATAGTGGTCAAATCTACCACAGGTTGCCACTTACTCATCCAACTACTAGCACTAGCAAACATAGTGAACACAAAAGCACTGGTCCCATTGTCAATGTCACTTGCCCAATCTAAATCCACAAATCCATGAATAAATGTTGAGGTCCTATAAAAATAACCATGACAACATAATAAATACTTAGAAGTACCCCACAAATATCTAAACACTCTCTTCACTGTATCCCAATGTACTCATCCAGGATTAACCATAAAGGAACTAAGGACTCCCACTGCTTGGGTAATGTCTAGTCTAGTATAGACCATTGCATACGTCAAACTACCAACCACACTAGCATAAGCAACTCTGCTCAAATCCTCCATCTTAGAAGGAGACTTTGGACAATCTGCAATAGATAACTTTATCCCAATCATATCAGGAATAGTCGAAGGTCTACAATCTACCATGCTAAATCTCTCCAACACACTATTAACATACTTACTCTATCCTAACCAAAGTTTTTTGTTTACTCTGACTCTTTTGATCTTGATCCCCAGAATGTACTGAGCTGCCTCTACATTTTTCATCTAAAACTGTACTGACAACTAAGACTTCAAATCATAGATCAAGCTTCTACCATTCGTAATGAGTAACATATAATTGACATATAGTGCAATAATGAGAATGCAATCATTATAAAACTTTTAGTAAACACAATGATCTAATTTTGGTCTCAGAAATCCAATACTCAACACAAAGGCATCAAATTTTGGGTACCACATCATAGGAGACTATTTCAAACCATACAAAGATTTTTTCAACTTACAAACCAATTTTTCTTTACTTTTCTGCACATAGTGCTCTAGTTGTGACATATAGATTTCCTCCTCCAAGTCACCATAAAGGAATGCTATCTTCACATCCATTCATTCCACTTCTAGATCATATGATGTTGCAAGAGATAATAGGAACCAAATAGATGTCATCTTTGCAACAGGAGAGAAAATCTCACCATAGTCAATTCCCTCCACCTAAGAATACCCCTTTGCAACCAATCTTGCCTTATATTTCTCAACACTGCAATCTACACCGAATTTCTTTTTCAATACCCATTTACAGGCAACAATTTTTCATCCTTTAGGCAAAGGCACCAAGTGCCAAGTATTATTTTTTTCAAAATAAGATATCTCGTTTTCTATGGCCTCTTTCCAGGAACCTAAATCTTTCATACCCATATCCTCTTTCACAGTTCTAGGATCATTATTGTTAGAAATCAAAGCAAAAATACAACTAGAATCATGCAATGAATAACCAAACCTATTAGGTTGCCTCTTTATCAGTGTGGACCTCCTCAAAGTTTGAGGTTGAGGTTTGTCATCTTCTTCTAAACTTTTAGAGCTACTAGAGCTCTCCTCATTATCAAGTCCAACAGATGTTTTTGGTTCAACTTTCTTAGGAGTGGAAGGAAGTTGAACTACATCCTATTTCTTCTCTTCTTTCTTTAGCTGCAAGATAATAGAAGAAGGGTTGAGTTCTCTAAAGATCACACTTCTACTATACAAAAATCTTTCAGCTGCTGGATCCCAAATCTTGTACCCTTTCACACCGATGCCATAACTGATGAAGATGGACTTCACAACCTTGTTCTCTAATTTAGACCTCTTCTCCTTAGGCACATGTGCATATGCCTCACAACCAAATACTCAAATGTGTCTTAACGAGGGCTTTTTACTAGACCACACCTCCATAGGTGGTGTAGAGAACTTAGGATAGGTTAAGGATTCCACCGTTTGACAAGGTTTTCTTCTCACACTCAAAAACCAAATTCAAGGATCATCATGCAAAAGTGGGAACAAAAGTTAGTTTTCTTGAAGTCATCATGTTGAGGCTTGTTTGGCATTCCATATGACACATTCAAACCATTTACTAAGGTTAGACAATCTTTGAATTGGTACTTCCTTCATTAAGCCACTAAACTCCTTGTAGCCCTTGAAATAGGAACAGTTAGCAATAACTCTTGATATAGGTCTACAAACTCAAATATCAGACAATCCTAAGATACCCATTTGGATTCCCTAAAACATATCTCAAATTGGGTATGGGTTGTTTTGGACAATATAGTCTAACCTATAGCCCCTCCTAGTAGCTTAGAGCCCCAATTAGCCCTATTTTTGAAGCAACCACCCTCCATTTTCATCATAGTACTCAACCAATCATTTAGACATCTCCAAGTCATGATAAAACAAAGGATTTCTTGGGTTTTGGGTCTCCAAAATGGACTGCAACTAATTGGTCTTATGTTATTCCCTCTCTAGGCTTCTATGCAACACCTAACACATGAGGATGTTAGGTTTCTTCAACAAAAATTCCTCCTTCTCAGATCCCTTGCCCAAATCTTATCATAACACATGAAAATAGACTTAAAACAATCCATTCCACTAATTGAGAGTGAGACAAACCAGTGGAATGGAGAGAAAAGGCATAACTTCTATCAGAAACCCTAGATGAGGGTTTTTCAGACCGTTTTCAGAAAAATGTAATTATCTATGCTCTAGAAATGTTTCAAGAATCCAAACCAAATGCAAAAGGAATCCAACTCACTCTACTATCATGCCATCATCATGAGTTTCCACAATCTATCTGTACAAGAACATGGTACGGCCTATAGCAGTGAATTACATGGCAGTTTAGGTAGAAAACTAAACTTCTTTGTTTATTTTCTCCTCCCAATCACTTCAAACTCCCCTTCTACATTGTAATGATCATGTTCAAGGATTTTTAAGCCTGCATACATTTTGACATACCTCATGGAAGATATTTTTGGTTGATGGGAAGGTCTATAACTACTCTTCAACAATCGAACTCCCCTATTATGTTATGGACTCCAACTAATGACAATGATTTGTCATATGTAATGTGAGGTGGCATAACAAACAAAGTCTTCAAACACAATTACAAAACAAATAAGCATTGGACAAGGCATTAGACCTCTTGACACCTCCCTACATGCCTTAGAAAGGTTTACAACCATGAATTTTTATGACTGCCTCAACTATGACATCAACATGGCATCCATTTGCAATGGCCCTTATTACAATGCATGAAAATTGTCTTCAAGACCTTATTGAATCAACAAGACAACATGAACAACATGAAGACAAGACATAAATCCATAGGGTTTCCTTGGTGCTCCTACACCATACTCCCTAAGTGGGAAAGAACTCATGTCTCTTAAGGAAGTAGATCAGCAATTGTGACACCATGCTTCAAGATGTCTTCTTCACTCATCCAAGTGGCATCTTCAATGGGTAAGCCACTCCATTTGAAAAGGAACTACTTGTAGGTGTTCTTTCTAGTCCTTTTGATGACCTTGGTGTCAGGAATGCATTCCAACTTTAATGGTTGGCTGGGAGGTAGATCCTTTATCAAATCTTCATCTTCTTGGGCTACATCAAGACCTACAACATTATCACCCTTGTATGGAAACAAGTCAGCAACATTGAAGATGGGAGAAATTGCCAAGCATTGAGGAAGCTCAAGCTCATAGGCATTGGACCCAAACTTGTGCACAATCTGCATGGACCTATCTTCTTCATGAGGAGCTTGGTTGGCTGCCCCTTTGGAAGTCTCTCCTTCTTCAAATGTACCATGACCAAATCCCCAACCTTGTATTGCACATCTCTCCTTCTATAATTGGCTTTCTCCTTGTACTTCTCATTGTTCCTTTGAAGAGTTTCTCTTACATTATCATGGATGTCCTTCATAGCCAATGCAAATTCTTCACCTTGAGCACTCTTCCTCTCCAATCCATAGAGATCTCTCAATTCAAGAATACCTCTTGGGTGAACACCATAGACAATCTCAAATAGACTCCTTCCTGTGCTTCTATTGGTGGAGTCATTGTAAGAAAATTCATCTTGAGGGATGATCATATCCCATGCCTCTTCATGCTATTTTGTAAGACATCTAAGGAGATTTCCCAAAGACCTATTCACTACCTCACTTTGGCCATTAGTCTGAGGGTGATAGGCTGAAGTGGATGACAATTGAGTGCCCAACTTCTTCCACAAGGTACACCAAAAGTGGCCCACAAACTTTGGATCCCTGTTAGTCACAATGTTAAGAGGCAAACCATGGATTCTAACAATTTATTTGAAGAACAAACTAGCAATGTGTGAAGCATCATTAGTGCATTTACATGGCAAGAAATGAGCCATCTTACTGAATCTATCCACCACAACAAATATGCTATCAAAACCTCTTTGAGTCCTAAGAAGCCCCAAGACAAAATCCATACTAATACTTTCCCATGGCCTATGAGGAATAGGAAGTGGCTAATATAGACTAGCATTAGATGAAGTTCCCTTTGATCTTTGACAAATATCTCACCATTCAACAAATTTTCTGATGTCTGATTTTATTTTAGGCCAAAAATAAAAGCTTTTCACCTGATCCAATGTTTTGCCCGGCCCAAAGTGACCTCCTATTCCACCACAATGTTTTTCCTTTATGATGTTCTCCCTCATGGAACACCTAGGAACACATAATTAGCTTCTTTTGAACAACAACCCATTCTACCATAAAAACTCAGAAAAATTAGATGATAAGAGTCTGAGAACTGTGAACAAACTTCATATACCTCCTTGAAATTTTCATCATCCTGATACATATGTTTGAGAGCATCAATCCCCACACTTTGCAACTAAATTTCTTGAACCATACACACCCTTCTACTCAATGCATCTGCCAATTTATTGGCTTGCCCCTTCTTGTGCTTGATTGAAAAAGTATATGCTTGGAGTTGTTCAACCCATTTCATATGCCTATGGTTGAGTTACTCCTGTGAATTCAAAAAACTAAGTGCATGGTTGTTAGTATAAACAATAAACTCATCAGGCAAAAGATAGTGCCTCCACGTTTTCAAGGCTTGCACCATTGCATACAACTCCAAGTCATAAGTAGAATACTTTATCTTAGCATCATTCAATTTTTTACTAAGGAAAGCAACTAGTCTGGCTTCTTGACTTAAGACAACCCCTATAGCAAGGTAACTAGCATCACATTCCACCACAAACAACTTGTCAAAGTTGGGTAAAACAAGAATGGGCTGTTGTGCTACTTTTTGTTTTAGAATTTTGAAAGAATCATTGGCTGCCTTTGTCGAAGAAAACTTACATTTCTACCCCCCTTTGATGGTATCCAAAATAGGTGTACAAATATGACTGAAACCCCTTATAAACTTCCTATAAAATGTTGTGAAACCATGAAAACTTTTTACATCACGTGTTGTTTTAGGAGTTGGCCATAACAAAATGGCCTCTACCTTTGTTGGATCCGTCTTCAAACTACCTTGGGAAATGCCAAAACCAAGATAGGTGAGTTCTTCCGTCATGAAGACACTCTTCTCCATGTTGATCATCAATTGTTTATCATGCAATTTCTTCAAAACCTGATCCAAATGTTGCAAATGCTCTTCCTTAGTCCTGCTAAAAACAAGAATGTCATCCAAGTATACCACAAAAAATTTGCCAATGAAATCTTGCAATACTTCATTCATGAGACACATAAAAGTACTTCAGGCATTGGATAGGCCAAATGGCATCACCAACCACTCATAAAGACCCTCATTTGTTTTGAATTTTGTCTTCCATTCATCCCCTTGTTTTATCCTAATTTGATGATACCCACTCTTAAGATCAATCTTAGAAAAGTATCTAGCCCCTCCCAAATAGTCCATTAGGTCCTCAATCCTTGGCATAGGGAACCTATATCTTATAGTAATCTTGTTAATGGCTCTAGAATCCATACACAACCTCCATTTACCATCCTTTTTAGGGGCTAGGACTGTTGGAATAGCACATGGGATAAGGCTCTTTCTTACTAATCTCTTATCCAACAATTCTTGCACTTGCTTGGCAATCTCTTCATTTTGAGAAGGTGTCATCTTGTAGGCTGCTTTGTTTGGCAAAGTAGACCATGGTATGAAATCAATTTGATGGCTTATGTCCCTAATAGGTGGTAATTCATTAAGCATCTCCTCTACCATGATACCCTTATACTTCTCTAACAATTGTTGCACCTCATTGGGAACATCTTCCTCTCTAGGACCATGAAAATTAGGATTTTTTTAAGGCTTTAAAATCAGAGCATACCGTTGGGTTCCTTCCTCCTTAAGGGTGTCTAAAAACTCTTTACCACTTACAATCATGACACTTGACCCAACACTCTTCTCTACGTTCTCATCCAGCAATGGATCCATTCTATACTTCATACCATTCTTAGTTATGATGGAGTTAGTTTTACCATCATGTTGGGATTAAACATCATATTGGCATGGACTTCCTAAGAGAAAATGACAAGCATTCATCGGAATTATATCACACAAAATCTTGTCTTTGTACTCCCCTATCTCAAATTGTACCCAAGATTGTTCATCTACCAAAACTTGTTGCCCCTTATTCAACCATGATACTTTATAAGGACTAACATGAGGAAGTCTTTTCAATTTCAACTTGTCTACCATTTCAATAGAAACCAAATTTTTACTTGAGCCTAAATCAACTATTACCTTGTAAATATTACCATAGGCCTTGTATGCCCTGAACAATGTCTTCCTATGAGGGGGTTCTTGTGTTTGAGGCACCTTCAGCATGGTTCTCCTCATCATAAAACTTTCTCCTTCATGGACTAGGGCTGCACATCCAATTGGAGAGTTAACACTTTGGTAATCTTCCTCTTGGATTAACTAGTTCCTTCTCTCTCCTCCATGAGAGCTTGAGGATTGTTTTTCAGGACATTTGAAGGCTGGATGTCCTACTTGGTTGCAATTGTAGCACGTTCCTATGAAGAAATTACGATCTCTCCTTGGTCCACCAAATCTACCCCTTCCATTGGGTCTCCTTCCTCTAAAGGCTTCTCTAGAACCTGATTCTCCACTTTCTTCTTGAGAACTAGATTCCCCTTGACTTCTTTGCAACTAATTTATGCCTCCAAAACTACCCCTATCTCTGAAATTTATGCCACCTCTTCCTCTATTTTGTTGCTCACCTTTCCTCTTCAACTTCTCTTCAGCCCTCAATGCCATTGGAAAGAATTTATCCATGGTTTCAGGGGTTAGTATACTAATTTCATCTTGTATACTAAACTTCAAATGTAATGTCCCCTTCTCGACACATGGTTAGTCCATCATGTAGTTCCCATGGGCTAGTAGTTTGGTTAGGGAACTGTGGTTAGTTTGGCTCTGGAGGTCCTTGGCAGTGATAGAGTCTTGGTTCACATTTAGTGGATCTAGTTGGCATCCTCATGGTTCGTTCAGTGGTCTTGGCCATTACTATTTTTAGTAAGTTTAGGTTTTGTATCAGTTCAGGATTTTCAGAGTTGGAACAAATACGTTTCGTTGAGACCTTTCTGGTGAGCTAAAGATCAGTGAATTCTGACACCGTCTTCATACTTATTTTAAAGTCTAAAGATTTATTAATTTATATTAATATGGACTTTATTATATTTTTGCCAGAAAAGTGAAATTAATGGAATAAACACAAAGGCTTATGTCTTGACCTCGGGTGCTCATCCTTAGGAGGCATAAAGTGAAATTAAATATTATTTTCCCTCCTAAATTCCCAACACCTATCTTGGAGGAAGATAAAAAGGGTCAATTGGAGCTCATTGGGAATTATGCTATGTTTTGATATTGTGTATGAGAGCTTTGCTAGGGTTTGGAGTTGGAGATTTTGCATCAGGCTATTGGAGACAGAAACCTCCATTAGTGACGGTATCCCACAGGTGTGCAATACCACCCAACGGTGCCATTGACGGTGGATGTATTCGGCATTCACAAATGTGTTGATAATGGAGATATTTGAAGAGTTGCTGAACTAAATGTGATATTCTTTATGATATTGTCATTTGCTGATTAAGAAGGGCTGTGTAGGCAGATTTTAGAGTGTTTGTGGTAGTTTTCTTGTTGCTGATATACACTTCCAGCCATGGCCGTACACATCCAGACATGAAGTTGGGAGTTTTGAGCTTCATTTCTCTTTGCGAGCAGCTTCTATTTTGCATTGTATGAGGCAGCTAGGGCCTCTTGTATTGCTGCTATTAATATAGGCATGATATTTTCCATTCCTTGGAGTTTGGAGTGATTCTGGCTATGCCCATTTGCTGGTTCAGCTACAGCAAAAATATCAAAGTGCAAAACTTGACATGGGTATGTAACAATAATTAATATTTGTGGATTTGATGATCTGGGTCATTGTTTGTTTGTGCAAATTCATTGTACTTTTCCTGGGTTTTCTATATATGCTCTATATTGTATGCTACAACAACACAACTGCAGGAAAACTGAAAACTCCTTCTGCATTCTTCTGTCTAGTCTGAAAAATCACAATAAAAATTAATAAAAATCACACATAAAAGATCTTTAAAAAATATACAAACAGGTATGGCACATTACAGTGGTATCAGAGCTAAAGATCTTGCCATCTTGTGAGTTTAGTTTTGACATGTAGAAGTAAAATGAGACATGTGACCTGTTGATAGATATCCATTCAAAAGTACAAGGGAAAGACAAGGAACACAGGCTTTGTAGTTGAATAATCCAGAGAATCCAGTACCCGTAATAGATTCTTTTGAGTCAGATATTGAGATAGTGGTAGCAGCTACTGGGGACGATTCTCAGGTATCACGGACAGACCTATTTTCTAGATAGCTTCCACCAGTTACAGGTCCTACAAGAGAGATGAGTGACAAGGAAGAACCAGAACTTAGTGCACGTGACATTTTGATCGCACTTACTCGAGAGATGAGAAAGTCTCGATGTGAGATGGTAGAGGCACAGGTCGAGTTAACACATGCCATCAAACGGATGGGTAATGACTTAGACAATCACCATGACAGAAATAGACACAATGGAGGTGATAGGAATAGGTACCATGGAGGTGACAGAAACAGATACAATGGAAGTGATAGGAACAGGTACCAGGATGGTGATAGAAATAGACATGATGGGGGAGAAAGAAACAAGAATGATGGGAATGACAGGCATAATGGTGATAGGAATCAGGAAGAACAGAATAATGGGGATAGGAATCATGATGATAGGCATAGAGATAGAGATGATGATGAGGCTTCGGTTAATCACCATAGGGCTTAGCAGTTCACTGCAGGAGATAGACCTGGTATTCTGATATTTGCTCCTAGGAATCCAGTTCCTGAATAGGATCCTACTCAGGCGGAGTTCCAAGAGGAGATTCTGAGGGACTGGAGAGCATCTAGTGAGGGTTTTAGAAATGAGATGACATTTGCTGAATATTCTAAAATGAGGACTAGGTGTAGACCTCAGAGGGGAGGTAGATCACAGAACCAAGAACTGCAAAGGAAAGTAAGGTGACACTTCCTTACTTCAATGGATCAGGTAAGACCACCGCGAGAGCTTAGGTCTAGAAATTGGACAGCTACTTGCAGATTAGTCCCATGCCAAAGGAGGATGCTATTACTTATGCAGCTCTACACTTGGAGGGGACTGCTCACAAATGGTGGAGTAATGGGAAGGTTACATTGGGTCATGATCAGGTCACTTCATATGTGGAGTTTACAGCTAGACTGATCGATAGGTTTGATAAAAGGGACCCAAAGTTACAGTTCAAGGAGTTGACTTAGTTGAGACAGAGTAGATCAGTAGATTCCTAAATTGTTGATTTCTAGGATATATTTGTTATGGTTCTAGATATTACTGAGTGTAGGTTGGTTGTTCTTTTCATTGACGGATTGTCGGATCAACTTTGCGGATGGGTGAAGGGTTTTGACACTACTACACTTCAGGAGGCCATGAAGAAGGCCCAAGACATGAAATCATTAGTATGGAGGAATAAATTTCAATCCAAAGGATTTCCATCAAGGAAAGATAAGGAGAGGGATAGGAGACCATTTCAAAGAGATGTAGGACAACAGCATAAGAGTTATTCTAGATTGGACAGCGATCAGTTGAATGACTTGAGGAGAAAGAAACTTTGTTCTCATTGTCGAGAGCCTTGGGATCCCACACACAAGTGTACTGCCCAAGGAAAAGCCAAACAGTTAGACTACTTTTTAGCTGACAAGTCTGTTGATGGGGAACCCCACTCGGATTACCATTCAGAGGCCAAGGGTGGAGAATCAGAGCGCTCAGGGGAAGCATCAGATAGAGAGGATGATCTAGCTTGACCCACAACCTATATCACGAGTATTCAGAAGGAAGGATCATTCAAAATTAGAGGGGTACTGAGCGGACATTGATGTATTGCCTTACTTGACATAGGTGCCACTCATAACTTCATAGACGAGGGCTTGGTCACCAAGAGAGGGTTGAAAACTGAGGAATTTGAGGGCTTTAAGGTGAAGGTTGTGGATGGTTTTGTACTTACCTGCACTAGGAGGATACCCAATCTATCAATCCAACTGAATAGATACACTTGCTAATCAGAGTTTTATGTTGTCGGAATGGGTGAGATGGATGTTGTGTTGGGTATGAAGTGGTTGAATGATATTGAGGAGTTCACTCTCAACTTGCGAACAATGGAAATGAAGTTTGAGGTGGACGGAGTTAGACATGTGCTCAGAGGCATTTCAGATGGTGGATTGAGAGTTGTTTCTCTCAAGCAGATGGAGTGACTGATTCGACATGATCAGGTGGAGTGGGCAGCTAAGGTTATGGTGATGCCTGCAGTGGATCAGCAGAAGCATGTGTATCCTCCTAACATACAGTCTATACTTACTAAACACACCAAAGTGTTTAGTGATATTCCACTAGGTAAACCTCCTGATAGAGGTTTTGAGCATGTGATCAAGTTGGAGGAGGGTGCTAAACTAGTAATCACGACATCTTACAGGCACCCAACGAGGTATAAGGATGAGATTGAGAAGGCTATCAAAGAGCTTCTCGAGATGGGTCACATCAGGCCTAGTAAGAGTCCGTTTGCATCATCCGTGGTATTGGTAAAGAAGAAGGATGGGACTCTCAGAATGTGTATCAATTACAGGGAACTCAATAAGAAAACAATCAAGAATAGGTACCTGATTCCTAGAATCGATGAGCTGATTGACAAGTTGCACGGAGCTTGTTACTTCTCCAAGATTGATTTGAGATCCAGTTACCATCAGATACGGGTCAGAGATGAGGATGTGGAGAAGATAGCATTTAGGTGTCATTATGGGCACTTTGAGTTCCTGGTCATGCCATTTGGTTTGACCAATGCTCCAGCTACCTTCCAGTCATGTATGAACAAGGTGTTCAGAGAGCAGTTGAGGAGATTTGTGCTGATTTTCTTTGATGATATATTAATTTACAGTAGGACATGGGAAGAGCATCTGAAACACATTGACATTGTACTGAGCATCTTAGAGAGTGAGTCATTGTATGCTAAAATGTCAAAGTGTGAGTTTGGGATGACTGAGTTGCTATACTTGGGTCATATCATCAGTGCTGGTAGCGTGAAGGTAGACTCGGAAAAGATTCGGGCAATTGTGGATTGGCCACCACCAAAAAATCTCTCATATCTTAAGGGATTTCTTGGCCTCTGTGGATATTACTGCAAGTTTGTGAATGGGTTTTCTCAATCAGTAGCTCCCCTTACTGATTTGACTTGTAAGGATGCTTTTAGTTGGTCTGATATGGCACAGGAGTGTTTTGATAGGTTCAAACAGATCATGAGTACTTGCCCTGTGTTAGCCATTCCTATTTTTAGCAAACCCTTCGAGCTACAGTGTAATGCCTCGGGCATAGGCATTGGTGCGGTAATCATGCAAGATAAGCACCCCATTGCATTCGAGAGTAGGAAGTTGAGGGGTGTGGAGAGGAGTTATAGCATATATGATAAGGAGATGTTAGCCATCATGCATGCACTAGCTAGGTTCAGACAATATCTGGTGGGTAGTAAATTTATGGTTAAGACATACCACAATAGTTTGAAGCATTTCCTTGGACATAAGGATTTGAATGAGAGGCAATAGAAGTGGCTCAGCAAGTTACAGGCCTACGACTTTGACATTGATTATGTCAAAGGAAAGAAGAATGTTGTTGTTGATGCATTATCCAGGAGACCTCATCTATGTGCACTAGGTGCTATAGTTGATGATTGGAGAGAATTGATTTCAGCAAAATATGCTAAGGATGAGTGGGCTACTAGAGTGATTGATGGCACCATCAAAGATGATAGGTACACGGTGGTAAATGACTTGATCATCTACAAGGACAGGATTTTCTTGGTGTTGGGTTCATAGATGAAGCAAAAAGTTTTGAGGGCATTTCATGACTTGCCTATGGCAGGGCATCCAGGATACTTCAAAACTTACAGACAAGTCAGAGAGAGGTTCACCTAGAAGGGCCTCAAGACTGAGGTGATGCAGTATGTGAGAGAGTGCCCAATATGTTAGCAGAACAAGCAAGAGCACTCACTTCTAGGAGGTTTATTGCAGCCCCTGCCCATTCCTGACAAGAAGTGGGACAACATTTCTATGGACTTTATCACAGGGTTACCTAGAGTCCAAAGCAGGGATTGTATTTATGTGGTAGTGGACAGGTTGACGAAGTATGCACACTTCTTTGCTATTCCTATCACTTATACTGTAGCTTAGGTTGCAGAGTTGTTCTTTCGTGAGGTATTTCGACTTCATGGGTTGCCCAGGAGCATTGTCAGTGACAGGGACAGCAAGTTCCTCAGTAATTTTTGGTAGGAGCTTTTCAAGTTGTAAGGGACAGAGCTCACACCCAGTACAAGTTATCACCCCTAGACTGATGGTCAGACGGAGATAGTGAACAAGTGGGTGGAAGGATACCTCTGAAACTATGTTTCAGGGCAGCAGAAGGCATGGGTTAGGTGGCTTCACATGGGGGAGTATTGCTACAATTCCACTTACCACATGTCCATCCAGATGTCACCCTTCATGGCATTGTATGGTTATGAGGCACCGAGCTTTGTTGATTTATTGTTTGGTGATAGTAGGGTGCTGAAGGCCAAAGACTTCCTTCAGGAGAGTCAGGATATCATGAGGGCATTGAAGGAAAACATACAAAAAGCTCAGAATCAGCAGAAGCAGTATGCAGATCAGCAGAGGACTAAGTGATCATTTGAGGTTGGTGACATGGTTTACCTCATGCTACAGCCTTATAGGCAATCTACTCTCAAGAAGAGTGGAGCGAAGAAGTTGAAGCCATGGTATTATGGACCCTTCAAGGTCACCAGGAGGATTGGTGAAGTGGCTTATGAGTTGGAGTTACCAGCAGGGAGCAGGGTACATAATGTGTTTCATGTTTTTCACCTCAAGAAGGCACTGGGGCACAATGTAACACCTTCAGTTGAGTTGCCTCTTCTTGATGATGAGGGGAAGTTGATATTGGTAGTCGAGGCAATCATTGACACCAAGGATCACAATTTGAGGAGGAGGATTATCAGAGAATACCTGGTCAAATAGAAAAACCTACCGATTGAGGATGCTACATGGGAGAACGAGCGGATTCTGGAGCATCTTGAGCTGAGATTGCTTGAGGCAAGCAATCTTAGGGAGGGCGGACTGTAATGTCCCCTTCTAGACACATGGTTAGTCCATCATGGAGTTCCCGTGGGCTAGCAGTTTGGTTAGGGAACTGTGGTTAGTTTGGCTCTAGAGGTCCTTGGCAGTGATAGAGTCTTGGTTCACATTTAGTGGATCCAGTTGGCATCCTTGTGGTTGGTTCAGTGGGCTCTTGGCCGTTACTATTTTTAGTAAGTTCAGGTACTATGTCAGTTTAAGATTTTCAGAGTTGGAACAGATGTGTTTCGTCGAGACCTTTCCAGTGAGCTAAAGATCAGTGAATTCTGACATCGTCTTCATACTTATTTTAAAGTCTGAAGATTTATTAATTTATAATAATATGGACTTTATTATATTTTTGCCAGAAAAGTAAAATTAATGGAATAAAGACAAAGGCTTATGTCTTGACCTTGGGTGCTCATCCTTAGGAGGCATAAAGTGAAATTAAATATTGTTTTCCCTCTTAAATGCCCAACGCCTATCTTGGAGGAAGATAAAAAGGGTCAATTGGAGCTCATTGGGAATTATGCTATGTTTTGATATTGTGTATGAGAGCTCTACTAGGGTTTGGAGTTGGAGATTTTGCATCAGGCTATTGGAGACGGAAACCTCCATTAGTGACGGTATCCCACAGGTGTGCAATACCACCCAACGGTGCCATTGATGGTGGATGTATTCGGCATTCACAAATGTGCTAATAATGGAGATATTTGAAGAGTTGCTGAGTTGAATGCGATATTCTTTATGATATTGTCATTTGCTGATTAAGAAGGGCTGTGTAGGCAGATTTTAGAGTGTTTGTGGTAGTTTTCTTGCTGCTAATATACACTTCCAGCCATGGCCGTACACATCCAGGCATGAAGTTGGGAGTTTTGAGCTTCATTTCTCTTTGCGAGAAGCTTCTATTTTGCATTGTATGAGGTAGCTAGGGCCTCCTATATTGCTGCTATTAATATAGGCATGATATTTCTATTCCTTGGAGTTTGGAGTGATTCTGGCTATGCCCATTTGCTGGTCCGGCTATAGTAGAAATATCAAAGTGCAAAACTTGACATGGGTATGTAACAATAATTAATATTTGTGGATTTGATGATCTGGGTCATTGTTTGTTTGTGCAAATTCATTATACTTTTTCTAGGTTTTCTATATATTCTCTATATCGTATGCTATGGCAACACAACTGCAGGAAAACTGAAAACTCCTTCTGCATTCTTCTGTCTAGTCTGAAAGATCACAATAAAAATTAATAAAAATCACACATAAAAGATCTTTAAAAAATATACAAACAGGTACAGCACATTACATCAAACCACTTAGATACCTTGCCACTTTACCTTTTTTATCCTCCATATATCCACAATGAAGAGAGAACTTGTGAAACTCCTCGATGTAGGTGGCCACATCCAAATCTCTTTGCTTGAGATTTTGTATCTCCTTGTAGATCTGTACCTCATAGTCTGATGGAAGGAATTGGGACTTGATCCTCTCCAATATTCTACTCCATGAAGAGATCACGCTCTTCCCATTCTTTACCCTCTCACCTTGGGTGTAATTCCACCATGTAAGGGCAGCACCTTTGAGTTTAGTTTTTACAAACTTCACCCTCTTGTTCTTAGGAACTTCTTTGTATTTAAAGTAGTTATTTAGGGCCTCAATCCACTCCATAACTTCATCAGCATTCATCTTTCACAAAACATTGGAATCTCCATCTGAGCCTCTGAAGAATCTTTGCCAATTGGTATGATGGCTTCAAGGAAATGTTTCTGATCTATAGGTACCTCTGCCTCTTCTTGATCTTCTTCTTCCTCATCTTTTTCTTCTTCTTCATTAGAACCTTCATCTATCCTCTTCCCTATCCTTAGTGCCTTCAACTCTGCATGGAGTTCTTCCTTGACTCCACTCTTAATCTTTTCTTCCATCTCTTTGAACTTCTTAACCACCTCAGTGGTCATCTCTTTTGGAGGCATGTTGCTAGCCTCTCCTTCACTCTCCTCTGCTGACATATACCAAGTCTTAAACAACCAATAACATAACCTTTTATGGCTCTGATGCCACTATGATGTAGAGAACTTAGGATAGGTTGAGGATTCCACCATTTGACAAGGTTTTCTTCTCACACTCAAAAACCAAATTCAAGGATCATAATGCAAAAGTGGGAACAATAGTTAGTTTCCTTGATGTCATCATGTTGAGGCTTGTTTGGCATTCCATATGACACATTCAAACCATTTACTAAGGTTAGACAAGATTTGAATTGGGACTTCCTTCATTAAGCCACTAAACTTCTTATAGCCCTTGAAATAGGAATAGTCAGCAATAACTCTTGTTACATGTCTGCAAACTCAAATCTCAAACAATCCTAAGATACCCATTTGGATTCCTTACAACATAGCCCAAATAGGGTATGGGTTGTTTTGGACAATATAGTCTAACCTATAGTCCCTCCTAGTAGCCTAGAGCCCTAATTAGCCCTATTTTGTGAAGCAACCACCCTCCATTTTGATCAGAGTGCTCAACCAATCATTTAGAAATCTTAGGGGCATGATAAAACCAAGGATTCCTTAGGTTTTGGGTCTCCAAAATGGACTACAACTAATTGGTCTTATGTTGTTTCCTCTCTAGGCTTCTATACAACACCTAACACATGAGGATGTTAGGTTTCTTCAACAAAACATCCTCCTTCTTAGATCCCCTACCCAAATCTTATCATAAAACATGGAAAAAGACTTAAAAAAATCTATTCCACTGATCAGGAGTGAGTCAAACTAGTGGAATCGAGAGAAAAGACATAACTTCTATAAAAAACCCTAGATGAGGGTTTTTCAAACCATTTTTAGAAAAATGTAATTATCTATGCTCTAGAAATGTTTCAAGAACCCAAACCAAATGCAAAAGAAAGACAACTCACTCTACTATCATTCCATCATCATGACTTTCCACAATATGTCTGTACAGGAACAAGGTACGGCCTATAGTAGCAAATTATACAGTAATTTAGGTAGAAAACTAAACTTCTTTATTTATTTTCTCCTCCCAATCACTTCAAACTCCTCTTCTACAATGCAATGATCATGTTCAAGGATTTTTAAACCTACATACATCTTGGCAGACCTCATGGAAGATAGCTTTGGTTGATGGGAAGGTATATAACTACTCTTCAACCATCGAACTACCCTGTTATGTTATGGACTGCAAGTAATGACAATGATTTGTCATATGTAACGTGGGGTGGCATAATAAACAAAGTCTTCAAAGACCATTACAAAATAAATAAGCCTTGGACAAAGCATTAGAGCTCTTGACACCTCCCTACATGCCTTAGAAAGGTTTACAACCATGAATCTTTATGACTGCCTCAACTATGACAGCATCATGGCATCCATTTGCAATGGCCCTTATTACAATGCATGAAAATGGTCTTCAAGACCTTATTGAATCAAAAATCCAACATGAACAACATGAAGACAAGACATAAATCCATATGGTCTCCTTAGTGCTCCTACACCAATAGGTGTCTTATCAATGAGTGCTGATGTAGGAGACCTGTTAACCAGATAACAAGTGGTAGAAACAACTCCATCCCTAAACTTTTTTTGAAGGCCAATTCCACTTAGCATACTCCTTGCCCTCTAGATCAAAATTCTATTCATCCTATCTACAACTCCATTCTACTAATGGGTATACGGAGTTGTCTTGTGCTTCTCAATCCCCTATTCTTTACAGAATTTGTCAAAATATACTGAATAAAACTCACCACCATTATCAGTTCTCAAACACTTAATCTTTATATCCTTCTGATTCTCTACAAGAGGTTCGAACTCTTTGAATCTATTAAGGACTTTATATTTGCTTCTAAGGAAATACACCCATGTCCTTCTACTGTAAATTTTAATGAATGAAACAAAGTAAACATATTTTGAAATCAAAGGAACATTAACATGACTAAACACATCAGAGTGAATCAAGTCCAACACCTTAGAAGATTTGTGAGAACTGGAATAAAACTAAACATAGTTTTGTTTCCCATAAATGCAATGTTCACAGAAATCAAACTCAAGGTTACAATTATTCATACCCTCAATAAGATTTTTATTTTTCAGGGTCCTCAAACCCTTTTCACCAATGTGACCATGCTTTTGGTGCCATAACATTGTCTTCTTAGTTGGAGGTTTCATCTGCATAGAATGAGCACCCTTAGGTACCCAGAAAGAATGACCGTTGGAAGTAGATATAATAGTCTTTTTCGCTACTTGTTTCAATGGTGAGGATGAAGATTTTGAATCTCTTTTCTTTGAAATAGAGGCACTATTGCACTAAAGTGTTTATGCATCAAGCTAAAATAGAATGCCAATATGAACACACTTAGCCAACATCATAGATCCTCTAGTCATCTTACATCTTCCATTCGAGAAAACAGCCTTCACACCCACATCATTCAACTTACTTATAGAAAGAAGGTTCCATATCAAACTAGGGATATGCAAAACACCATTGATTTCCTTCACTTGTTTTTCTAGGAATCAAGTCAAGACTCATCCATGACCAACAATCTTTAGGTGAGAATCATCACCCAAGTACACCTTTCCACCATCATATTTTTCATACTTTGAAAACCAACCCTGATGCAAGGTCATGTGAAAAGATGCACCAAAGTCAATAAGCCACACATCCTCAAATGCATGTGTGGCCAAGGTAGTGACAAACACTTCTCCTTCATATTTAGAGGACTTGTAATATTCCAAATCATAGTTCATCTTCTTTTTCTTTTACCCCTCCTTGCACTCCTTATAGAAGTGACCAAAGCTTTCTATAGTTCCAACATAGGGCCTTGGATTTTTTGAGAGACGTAGATCTCCCATGGGATTTGGCTCTTCCTTTTTCTTCCTTCTTCTTATCCTTTTTCTTTCCTTTCTCTTTAGATCTACCATGAAGTGTAAGAGCCTCCTTAGTTGATTTGAAAGACTTTCTTTGCATCTCTTTAGACAATAGTAAAGAAACCATTTCATCCATCTTGAAGGTGGTAGTGGTACTCCCAATGGCCATAACAAGGTGATCCCACAAATCTGGTAAAGAACATGGTAATGTCATAGATCGATCCTCTTCCTCCATCTTCACACCAACAAAGGTCAACTCGAAAAAAAGCATATTTGAATGTATTTAGGGGATTAGCGATAGATCCTCCATCTTCCATCTTGAGAGAATACAATTTCTTTTGCAAGAATAACTTGTTCACTAGGTATTTAGCTTGATTAACATCTCCAAGCTTCTTCTAAAGATATTTTCTAGTCTTCTCTTCATGGATATTCAAGACAACTAAATTATCCAAACAGAGCCTTATTAGACCTCTAGCCTTCTGATCCATCAAATCCCAATCTTCTAGTTTCATGCCCACTAGAATGGTTCCAGATACTATGAGCCACAAATCTCTATGAACCAATAAGTCCTGCATCTTGAGTTTTCACAACTCAAAGTTAGCTCCATTGAACTTCTCTATATCAAACCTCCTAGATTTGCTCACCATATTTTCCTACAACAAAGATTTCAAAATCCTTTGCATAAACTCCCACTCAAACAAAGATCAGCTCAAAAATCCCTCTACCCAACAACTTGAACCAAAGGTGATCAGGATCTGATACCAAATGTAAGGATTTTTAGGGTATGCAAAAATGCTTCCTACACTGATCTAATGAGGGAAGATTTATGCAAATTTTTATCTTTTATAGTTACATATTAGTATGCACATTAACAACAAGATAATAACAACTTCCAAATGCAAAATCAAAACTCACAACATAAGATATAGTGGGGAAAACCCTTTCAGGTAAAAAACCCCACACTCCAAATCCGTCCAATATATTATTTAGAAATCAATAAGATTACAATATACTTGTAGAGCAAGCTTTCTTAAGAGTATTAATCAACTAGAAATCCAAGAGGTAATGCGACATCTTTAAAATTCTTACTCACAACCTCCATCTCAAGATATTGATATATAGGAGATAAAATATAGTACACTGCCAATGGTAATTACAAAACCATGAGCCAAAACCACCCAAAAGTGGCACCCAAATTATTTCCAATAAAGGATACCTTGTGATGTGCCAAACCACACACCAACACATGTAAATCTCCCTTTTATAGCTCTTTTAAGTGTCCAACATGTTTTTACATTTCCCAAAAATAGAAGGTCCAACTTCTGGAGGTCATAAGTTTTGATCTGGGTGTCTGATTGATGAACCGTTTGATGTGTCAAAAAGATCATGAAGAGAATATCACCCTAAGATGTTTACTTAGCTATTCTACACCTTCTATGAAAATTTTAGGTCAATCCAAGGTCAAATGTAAACTTACTAAAAATAGTAAGTCATTCAATTTTAGTCCTTTTGGAAATTTTGAATGTTCTACTTCATTCTTTAAGATAAAGGGTATTCAAAAAGACCAAAACTGGGAAGAATAGTAATCTTTTGAAGTTGTAAGGTTGAGACACTTTTTCTAACACCTTTGTCATAGATTTGTTCATAGACCAAATTAAGCTTCATCACTTAATATCAGCTCAAAAATAATAATCCAAGTTCGTATAAAATAATATTTAATTACCTAAGTGTTCCTCCTCATGTGGTTCATCCAAGTTCCCTTTTACAATTTTTGAAATCATAAAAAATGATAACCAACTATTAATATATTAAATTAAAATACATAGTCTTAGGATTGTAAGTTAACTTATCACAAATCATAACATTATACAATTTGGTATTCACATTGCAATGGCATAATATAAATCAAATAAATTTAATTAGGTGCTAGGAAAGGCAAGGCCCCTAGTCTCTCTGAACCAAGGAAGATTTTCCATGCTGACTAGTTTTGAAAGTAAATTTACAATATTTTCCCAAGTGTCAACTTTTTGTACATGACGTTACCATTTTCAACTATCTCTTGAATAAAATGATACTACACATAAACATGTTTAGTTTGACCATGGTATGTGGAGTTCTTGGCCAATGAAATATCACTCTATCTATCACATCTAATTTTAACCATCTTACAATCAAAACCAATACATGAACATGCTCTCTATAGTCATAACACCTCCTTATAGAAATGTGTAATATCCATATACTCTATTTGTATGGTGCAAAAAGAAACTATTGGCTATCACAACACTTCCAAACAAAGAAAACACAACCACTAATGGACCTCTGACTATCCATGTCACTTGACCAATCTACATTGACAAAGGCTTGTCCTTCCAAATCATTATACATAGTATCAAAACTATATTAACACAAATAGTAATTAGTAGCCCTACACAAATATCTAGAAACCCTCCTAACATAAGTCAAATGCTTCCTAGTAAGGTTAGACCTAAACCTACTCAAAAATACCACTTCTTGGGCAATATTTGGTCTAGTGCAAAATGTTGCATACATCAACCTCCCAAAAAATAGTAGCATATAAGGGACATTATACATGACCTTAAAAATATCATTTAATTTTGAACACATGTCTAAATAAAGCTTAGTGCCAATGTGAAATAGAATACTTGTTGGATTACAATCATTCAAACTAAACCATTGCCAAATAGTAACAATATACTTACTCTAACTTAACTAAATATTTCTATGTACTTGATCCCTTGTGATTTACACCCCAAGAATAATTTTCATATCCCCCAAGTCCAATTTAAATATTCTAGGAAGTTGATTTTTGATCTCTCTAGTCATCACCTTTCTATTACCCATAAACAACATATCATCCACATATATAACAATGATTAGAATTTGATCTTTAATAATTTTAACATAAACATAATGATCCTTTAAAATCCTAACAAAACCCAAACTTAATGCAAAGTCATCAAACTTTTGGTACCACATCCTAAATGATTATTTTAGACTATATAATGATCATTTTAACCTACAAATAAAGTGTTTCTCCTTCACAACAAAACAATTAGGCTATTGTTGTCATGAAGGATTTCACCTTGAATACTAAGCCTTTACAATCTTGGCAATCCCATGCAACATGGGAATATTCTTAGACTATGGGTTTTTCTATTTTGAGAATGAACCTCTAGAAGAGTCAGCTCCCTTTAAATGGCCTTTAGATCTATAAATTGGTGGAGGAAAACCATGGAAGAAAACTTAGATAAACTGAAAGCTAAACAAAAAATCTATCTAAAGGGGGTGATGCATCAATATTTGAACTTAGAAATGCAATAAAACTCACAAACACCTTCCAATAAACCTACTCTTACAATCAAAACTGATCAATTTGATCATATAAGTATTTCATAGAAAGACATGAACAATTCTTGCACAAACTATGACCTATAATAAGCTAAAATTTTGTATACTTGCATCTAATAAATGAGACAAAGAATTCAGAGGTTTTAATGTAAAACATAGTAAATTCTCATCAAACGAATTACACAATGAACAAGCCACCTAAATTCAGAAAGAAGAACCCCTAATTGTATTAGAAAATGAAAGGAATCTCTGCACAACAATAATGAATCTGCTAAATAAATGAACTACTGTTGTTGAAAACTATAAAAATGGCTGAGCTACAAGACAAGTGCCTTCTCTACAATATGCAAAGGCAAAAAAGAAAGAACTAACAAAAAAGAGCATAAGATTTTTTCATATATAATACAAAACCATCCCCAAAAAAATGAATGGGAAGTCAACTCTAGCTCCACTGAACTTGAAAATATGCAGGAATGAGTTTGAAAAAGTAACTCCAAGTTGATGGGTGAGCACAAGTGAAAAGCCCAAAATTTAGGCCCCAAAACTCCTCCAAGATGAGAAAAATAGCTCAAAACTCCAAGTCTCAAACTCCTTGACCAAGAAACTACCAAAAAATGTCATGTAAAAAATAGAACTCGAAATATCTCTCCCTACATGACCCTACACTTTAGTTTGACTTCTTTCCTATTTTTATGTACATTAAAAGACTTTTGATCAAGTTCATTGGGAAAATATCAAAAATATACCTTTTTTTAACAATATTTTTTACATCTTAGTAAATTGCATTTTTAGTGGCCTTTGGAGTAGAATCAGGGAAAACCACCTTGAGGTAGCATTGGTGTTATCCTTAGCAACCTAAAACTCAAATTAGATAATTGGTTTATCTTTCTAAAGAGTCCAAAAAATTTGAACTCTGATAAAGTAGTGAGGAGTTATGACCTTGCCAAAAAAAAATTAATATTTTGGATATATGGTCTTTAGGTATCTAGAAATGGAAGGGGTGCTAGTGGCTTTCAAACCAACTTTGCTGCTTCCTCTAATGCTGCTAGCTCAAAGTCTTGATCATTCATGGGCCCTAGATCATCTACTATTTTTCAGTTAGAAGCATATGGACTAAAGAAACTACTCTTCTTGCCTCAACGACTCCATCCTTCACCCCCAGGTTAATTATGTATCTGCATAGTGAACAAATATGTTAGATAAAATGCAGAGTTTGAAGCCTCTCTATTGATTGTTTTGATCTCATATTCTCTTACTGCTTCATTTGAAGTCACTTGCTTCCTAAATGCATTAGAAAAATAACTCTTAGGGCCCAACCTAATTGGGCTGCCAAGCACAATTTGGTAATAGCTATCACTTATAAATATCCTCTTCAAGAACTCCATGCAAGAAATAAATATTAACATCCATTTGCTCAATCTCAAAATCACAAGCAGTAGCAAAAGATAATAGGAATCTAATAGAAGATAACTTAGCAAAAAGAGAGAAAATTTCACCAAAAATGACTCCCTCTTGTTGGGATAAGGTGCCATTAACCTTATAAAATTCCCAATATTCTTATTTATTCCATCCATTATTTGTAATTTGTAATTACCCATAAGGGAATGAGGTAGTTTCACTAGCAATGGTAATTTTGGATGCACAGGAGCTAATTAAGGAGTGAAAATTATGGTTGGCAATTGATGTAGCGGCACCTTGCCCTACAATTTTGGTTTTCTTTCTTTTTGCTATTTTGTTTCTTTTTTGTTAGCCTTTCTTTGTAAATAAGAGGTGACTCTTTGTCTTCTATCATTATCTTGTAAACTCCAATCATATGTAAAGCTAAAATTCGACGAGGATTTCCTATCACCATGTGATTCCTATCACTATCACTTGCTTTGGGGAATCAAGTTTTATTTTGGAACTCCTGTCACCTGAGTGGTAGGGACTTATTTAAAAGGGGGGCTTTAAACTACCGGCCATTATTCTCCCTAACCGATCATATTACTTGTTAGATGGTTGAATCATTAGTTGGATAGTTCAAAGGGAAGTTGTAAAGTCTTTGGCAGGTGGTTCGATTATAGTTGGAGGAAAGTAGAAAGAAACCCCTCAATGATGGTTGCAAAAAAAATGGAGAATATGAATGACATCCTCATTGTGGAAGAGGAGAGAAGGCAATCATTTAAGAGATCTACACGGATAGTATAGGTTCGAGAGGAAAACAAGATGAGAGAAACGATAGTGATTGGAGGTGTATTAGTTGTCAAGGAAAAGGAAAAGTAGATTTGTTGTTTTTGACTACATATAGGAAAGGATGATTGTTAGAGGCTGATAGTAAAGTTCTATAATGTTTTGGTAATGGAATAAATTAGTGAGGAGTCAGTATTTCATTTTGTCTTTGTGATTTCAATGTTAATAAGAATTTGTATATACATTTTTTCCTATCATTTTGGTTATTCAATTATTAATCTCCTATCATTATTTGTAAATCTCTATTTGATTGAATTCATTGTGAAGTTGTTTGATTCTATGACTAGCAAGGCAACCATCAGATTGGTATCAGAGCCAAGTTGAGATTGGCATTGGTTAGTGGTCAAGATAGCTCCAAGAAGAATGGGTAGAGGAGGAGGCTGAGGTAGGGGCAAAAGAAACCATGGTGACCCTAAGTTATTGTAGAATTTGGTTGCAAGGATGGAAGCCCTAGAGAGGGCATAGAGGAGAGGAACCCCTAACGTTGAATATGCAAGTGATGAGGAGGAAGAATAATAGAGAGGAGAGAATGAGGAAGGATAGGTAGATCAAGAAGAATAATTTGGTGAAAGAATGTTGAAGTCAGTCATGAGTCTCTATTCTAAACCCAAGATAGAGGTGCCAACGTATGCCAGAAGCCTAAATGGTGAAGATTGGATTGATTGGATCAATGACTTGGATAAGTATTTTGAATATGATGGTGTAGCAGAGGAAAGAAGAGTAAATTTTGCCTACAGTAGATTGAAAGGCCATGCTTCCATTTGGTGGCACATTGTCCAAACTGAGAGGAGAAGGAGAAATAAGAAGACGATTACCTCTTGGGATCAAATGGTGGCTAAATTGAAGTCCAAATTTCTTCCCACTCATTATAAAGATAATCTCTTTAAGAGATTGCATAATTTGAAGAAGAATGATATGTCTGTGAAAGACTACACTGAGGAATTCTACAAGTTAGTAATCAGATCTGGACATGTTAAAGAAGATGTGGAGAAAATAGCCCGATATGTGAATGGTCTCAAGTATAGTTTGCAAGATGAAATGAGTCTTTTGTCCTCTAGGATCCTAGAAGAGGCTTATCAACTTTCCCTAAAGGTAGAGGAGAAGTTGCAAAGGAAGCAAAGTCAGGAAGAGAAGAGAGGAAGAGGTTTTAGAGGAAGGGGACAGAAAACTAGTAGGGGACAACAGAATCATCAAGGTGAAGAGGCTAGAAGTTCCAGTGGAATAACCAATAATGATAGAGGTGGTTATCAAAATAGAGGAGGAAGGTCCTATGGAAGAGGAGGTTCACAAGGTAGAGGAAGAGGATTTGTGGGAAAATGTTTTAAGTGCAATCAATATGGGCACAAGAGTTGGGAATACTCTCAATCCTCATAAGGAGGACATTCAAAATTTGAGAGGAGTAATAAGGTTGTACATGCTGATCAAGAGAGTGTGGGATCACTAGTACACCACAAGGATGAAGCAGAATTAGGTGAGTCTTTAGTGGTTAAGAGGGTGTTGTTGAAGCCACAAAAAGAAAGTCAAGAGCTAATCTAAAGGAGAGCATTGTTCAAAACCAAGTGTAAGTCACAAGGTAAATGTTGAAAGCTCATTATAGATAGTGGAAGCATAGATAATATTGTTGACACTAAAATGGTAGAAAAGTTAAATCTTAAAAGGATTAAACACCCCACTAAATATAAGGTGACCTGGTTACAAAAAGGTCATTAAATATTGGTTAGTGAGTAGGCTTATGTTGATTTTCAGAATGACAGTTATAAAGATTGTGTTTTATGTGATACAGTGTTGATGGATGTGTGCCATGTTTTGCTTGGAAGACCATGGCAATTTGATAGGAAATCGGTGCATGATGGAAGGGAAAATACATATACCATTGAGAAGGACAGAGAGAAGCATACCTTGCTTCCCATAAGAGAGAAAGAAGAGGATAGCAGAAGTAGCATTAGTAAGGTAGTGGTGGTAAGTGGTAAGCAGTTTTTGAATGATTTGAAGAGTGAAGAAATTGGTTATGCTTTGGTTCTTAAACCTAGATGTGTAATGACTTCTACAAAATTGGAGGAATTGCCTATTGAAGTCAAAGATATTTTGAATGAGAATATTGATATTGTTGCATCTAATTTTCCTAATGATTTTCCTCTTATTAGAAGCATTAGGCATCATATGGATTTAATTCTAGGTGCTAGCCTTCCAAATAAGGCTACATATAGGTTAACACCTGTGGAAAATGAGTAGATAAGCAAGCAAGTGGAGGATCTTTTGAAGAATGGTTTGATAAGGGAAATCTTGAGCCCTTGCACGTTGTTCCTATAGTGTTGGTTCCAAAGAAAAGAGGGGAATTGTGTATGTGTAATAATTCAAGGGTAATAAATAAAATAACAATAAGATATAGGTTTCCCATACCTAGGATTGAAGAATTAATGGATTGCTTGAGTAGCTCCATGTAGTTTTCTAAGATAGATTTGAAAAGTGGCTATCACCAAATAAGAATCAGACTAGGGGATGAATGGAAAACAACCTTTAAGACTAGTGATGGGTTGTATGAATGGCTAGTTATGCCCTTTGGATTGTCTAATGCCCCTAGTACTTTTATGCAGTTAATGAATGAGGTTTTGAAATCATTCCTTGGTAAATTTGTGGCTGTATATTTGGATGACATTTTGGTGTTTAGCAGGTCTAAAGAGGAGCATATAAAGCATTTGAGGCAGGTTATGAGGAGGTTACATGAAGAGAAGTTGCAGATCAATATGAAAAAGTGTGTTTATGCAGACCAAGCTTGTTTACTTGGCTTTGTGATGTCAAAAGAAGGGCTGAAGATGGATAAGGAGAAGGTTCAAGCCATACTTGATTTGCCATCACCAAGAAGCGTCATGGAGGTAAGGAATTTTCATGGTCTTTCTTGTTTTTATAGAATGTTCATAAGAAATTTTAGTCATGTAATATCACCTATATTTGAGACCATTAAAGGGAATAAAAGACCATTTGTTTGGACCAAGGAGGCTGAAGAAAATTTTAGATTTCTCAAGAAGAAGGTATGTGAATAGCCCATACTTTCTTTGCCTGATTTTGATAAAGGGTTTCAAGTAGAGTGTGATGCTAGTGGGTTAGCTATTGGGGCAGTCGTAAGTGAAGAGGGAAAGCAAGTTGCATATTTTAGTGAGAAATCAAATGAGGAAAAAAGAAAATATTCTTCTTTTGTTTGGAGGTTTATGCTTTGGTTCAGTCCCTCAAGAAATGGAGACATTATCTATTGCCTAGAGAGTTCATTATGTATATGGATAACCAAGCTTTATAGTTCATTAATAACCAACACAAATTGAATAAAAGGCATGCTAAGTGGGTGAGTATATTCAGAGTTTTAACTTTGTGTTGAAGCATAAGAGTAGTCAAATGAATAGAGTTGCTAATGCCTTAAGTAGGAAGACTTTATTGTTGTGTGAGATACGAACTAACATTGTGGGGTTTGATGGTTTGAAAGAATTGTATGCAAAGGATACAACTTTTGGAGAAGCATTTGTAGCCTACAATGATCCTATTTGCATAAATAATGAGCCATGAATTGATTACATGATTCAAGAAAGTTTGTTGTTTAAGGAAAACAAGTTGTGTATCCCTAGAGGCTCCATGAGAGATAATTTGTTGAAGGAAATGCATAGTTGTAGTCTTGTTGGTCACTTTCGGCAGGATAAAACTTTTCTATAGTTGAGCACTCATTATTATTGGCCAAAGATGAAGGTAGATGTGAAAAGATATGTGGAAAGGTGTAGAATTTGTTAACATGCTAGACTCTATCAGCCATTACCAGTTCCAACCAGACCTTGGGATTTGGTATGGATTTTGTTTTGGGTTTACCTCATACAAAAAGGGGTAATGATTCAATCTTTGTTGTAGTAGATAGATTTTTAAAATGGTGCATTTCATACCTTACAAGAAGAATAGTGATGCTAGTAACATTTCCAATTTTTTCTTTAAAGAAGTTGTAAGGTTGCATGGTATTCCAAGAAGCATAATTTCTGACACCTGATACTAAGTTTTTGGGTCATTTTTGGACTCTATGGAGGAAATTGGACACAAATCTTAATTTTAGTTCTAGTTATGATCCACAAATGGATGGCCAGACTGAGGTTGTTAAAAGAAGCCTTTGTGATTTGTTAAGGTGTCTTGTTGGTAGTTCACTTGGAAGTTGGGATCTCATGTTGGCACAAGTTGAGTTTGCATATAACGACTCCCCAAATAAAAAAACAGGATTCAGTCCTTTCTATGTGGTGTATGGTATGCACCCAAGAGGTGTATTTGAACTTCAAGATCTTACTGACATGGAGAAGAGGAGTGCAGATGGGGAGGAATTTGCATAAGTCATTCATGACATTCATGAGAAGGTAAAACATAGTATTGAAGACAACAATCAGCAATACAAAAAGTATGCTAATCAAAACAGGAGATAGTTAGAGTTTCAAATTGGAGACCTTGTATTGGCACATCTTTGAAAGCAGAGATTTCCTACTGGAACATATAACAAAATTCAAATGAATAAGATTGTTCCTTACCAAATCCTTAGGATGTTTTATGCTAATGTATATGATATTTCTCTACCTACAGAACTGAATATATCTCCTATTTCCAACATGCTAGATTTGTATCCATATAAGGGGGATATAGAAGTAAAGGAAACTTAAGTAACAATTCCATATTTGGAAGAACATTCTAGGACAGTCACTACTCCATAGCAGATAGAATGCATTCTAGACAAGTAGTTACTGAAGAAGACCCATAAGCATGTGTATTTCAAATATCTTGTCAAATGGAGCAATCATCCCATTGAACATGCTTCCTAGCTCATAAAGGATGAGATCATTAAGCAAGGTCATTGAACATGAATCCTTTCCACCTAAGAATTTTGATGCAGGGGCATCATGCCCTACAAGTTTGGGTTTCTTTCTTTTTGTTGTTTTGGTTTTTTTTTGTTATCTTTTCTTTGTAAATAAGACGTAACTCTTTGTCTTCTATCATTATATTTTAAACTCCCATCATATGTAAAGATAAAATTCAATGAGGAGTTCATGTTTCCATGTGATTCCTATCACTGTCGCTTACTTTGTGGAATCAAGTTTTGTTTTGGAACTCTTGTGGCCCGAGCGACAGGGACTTATTTAAAAGGGGAGCTTTAAGCTATCGGCCATTATTCTCTCTAACCGATCATATTACTTGTTAGATGGTTGACTCATCAGTTGGATAGTTTGGGGGGAAGTTGTAAAGTCCTTGGCAGGTGGTTCAATGATAGTTGGAGGAAAGCAGAAAGAAACCCCTCAGTGGCTCAACAAATGCAAAATTATTGGAGAATATGGATCGACACCCTCACTATGGAAGAGGAGAGAAGGAAATCAAAAGGGATCTATGCAAACAATGGAGGTTTGAGAGGGAAGGAGGATGTGAGAAAAGATAGAGATTAGAGGCATATTGGTTGTGAAGGAAAAGGAAAAGCATATTTGTTTTTTTTTTACTGCATATATGAAAGGCCGATTGTTAGAGGTTGATAGTAAAGTTTTGTAATGTTTTGGTAATGGAATAAAATAGTGAGGAGTCGGTATTTCATTCTGTCTTTGTGATTTGAATCTTAATAAGAATCTACATATACATTTTTCTTGTCATTTTGGGTATTCAATTATTAATCTCCTGTCATTATTTTGGAATCTCTATTTGATTGAATTCATTGTGAAGTTGTTTGATTTTGTGACTAGCAAGGCAGCCATCGCCAATTGTAAAAATCATGAGTAAATGAGGGTAGGTGTCAGCTTGGGAAAATCTTCTATTTTTAGCATGTATGACACATGTAATAATGTTTGGTGGGTGTATGTAATGAATCTATGAAAACTACAAGTTGTCATAAGATTTTATGACACTAACACGTATGACGGATATTCATTACTTTTAAGTTGGTTGCAGCTATGTTTATCCCCAAGTACCCATCTTGGGAAGATACTCTTTAGTGGAATCTATGATGCTTATGACACATCAAAATATGCTATAAGATACTATTCTTGACCTTGGATGTGTTCGAAACAAGGCAGATAACTGAGACGGGGGGGTGTGAATCAATTATCCTTATTTTTACTTTTTTTTTCTTATCACAATAATCAATGATATATCAAAACATGAAAGCATAAGTAACCATAAGATCAAAAGTGAAATTAACACTCACAACACAAGGATTTTTACTTGGAAACCCTATTAAGGGAAAAACCACAAGGTGACTAACCCAAGATTGTATTCTCTATTAAAAGAATAAAAGAGTACAAAATGGCACTTGCCAATTAGGGATCACTACCTGAGTACACTTCTCACAAGAGGCTCACTGCCTACAAGAGACTCACTATCTACAAATGCTTACAGATGATGCTAAAATATTTGAACTGATGAACAATATCCATATATGTAAGAATTTAGTTCTGGTTAGGCTCAGTATACCGATCTAGCACATTTCATTCTTCCTTTGCTCAATATCACTCTTCTGTCACATTCTGAGCTTAGATTAATTCCTTCGCACTTCTCTCTACTTTTCTTCACACTTAATTCATATTTCTGTCACATACATACATCCACAAGCTTGAATCCATCTACTATATATATCCACATCAAGGATTTCAAACAACTTTCTAGTCAGCAACAAGAACACTTAGGATATTTGCAAAATATTATTTTGTCAGCTGAATTCATCCTTGATACATGATGCGCACCCAAAAATTAGGCATAGAAATCATTAATCATGTTAGCTAATAATGTACAATGTCACAAATTACTTGATTAATACCTTTTACACATCTAGATTGAAGTCTGATACTCTGTCAGTCAGTTCTTCCTTTATCTGCTCTGTCTAACTGGAACCCAACACTCAGATGCTCATATCTTTTTCATGCTTTATCACCGGAGGCTAAATCTCTAGAATATAATAGTCATGATACCCTTCTTGACTTGTCCAAGTCTGTATCTTACTAAGTTACACCATCTAAGAGATCCAGACCTGATTGTCGGACAATGTTACATACTATGTTCTTGTCCACTCGACCAAAATAATCTTCAATTTGACTTCTGGTATAGGCATATTATGTACTATGGATGTGTGGGATAGACTTTATTTCCATCAATGACAACACTTCTAAAGCCACACAATTTCTCTTGCCAACAATCTCCCCCTTTGGCCTTGATGGTAACACTTAGTGAAAAATGGGTAAGTGTCGCAATAACTCCCCCTTTTCTTTTGCTCTATTTCTTTACACTACTTTACCAGAGCTCCCCCTTTGCTAGATTTCTCATTTTTCACTATTTCTTCACTCCCCCTTTGACATCAATGGCAAAGGGTAGAATCCGCATACAAAAATTGTACAAAAACTATTATATACATGGCCGCATGTGTATATACAAATCATATGTTATAATTACATATACTTAAGTATATCCAGAAAGATTGTCTTCAACTGTACAATTTCTATTGCCCAACTGCTTTTTATTCTATCCAAAATGGAGATGTATCTACTTATCAAAAAAACATATGCTTCTGCCCTCTTTAAATCTGTTAGATTACTTGTCTAGGCTGTATTTTGAGCATCTGTTAAAGCATCATGTAATACCTCTAACTTAGGGAGGATTATTCCCTAAGTTCACCCATTCTATCCATAAGATGCCTCTTCTCCTTAACCAATTTCTTTATTTCATTTATGATAACAACAACTTGACAATTTTGGTTTAGTAATAGGATCAAACTTCTGAGATAGGTTTGTCAATTTTTCTTCTTGCTCTTTTATCTTCTTCTCAATGTCTTCTATAACTCTAGGCCAAGATAAACAAAATTTATATATATCTCCTCCATCATTAAGAGCATTTTCAATGCTCTTTATGCCAATATCTAAGGTTCTTCTATCATTGTTAATTAGTCCGTGTACTTCACTAAATCTTTTTCCAAGGAATTCTTTCTGGACCTTAGTTTCTATCAATTTTTCTGAATATTCAAAATGAGAATTGACATAATTAACCAAGTTTTTCAAGTTACCAGATGGAGAGGTAGATGCATCCTTTTGATATGTAGGCATGACCTTCTCTAGTACACCAAATGTAATATTCAACAGTTCACTGTCCTCCATGTTAGATTTTGGAAGTTTTTCTTTTGCTTTGGCCTGAACAAAAGATGCTATCTTCATTATCTGAACCGGAGAGAGAGTCCAAATTGAGTGGCCCTTGAATCAACTCAGGTTCATCCAGCTCCATCATTTCTTTGTCTAAGAAATTCTGCACTATCTCTACAATGTCTCTTGCTGGCGATTTAGACTTCTTTTCTTTAGAGATATTAGGACTGAGTGGTTTGGGTATGTCATCACCAACCTTTTCTGCTTGTTCTTTTTCTTTTACTTTGTCCTCTTTCTCTTGATTCTCTTTCTCTTCTCTTCTTCCTTCCTCTTCTTCTTCTTCAATACCTGGAATATTTGTCTTGGCAACTATGGGATCTGGAGAAGTGAAATTACCAGAGTTTTCTTCTTTGTGAACTTTCTCTTCTAGAATAGAGGAGTCTAAGTCCTCATATTTCTCTTCATCTATTTTCTTTAATCCTTCAACATCCTTGTTAGAGAATTCTTCATTGATTACTTTTAATCCTTCAACATCCATGGTATAAGGCTCTTCATTTGTTTCCTCTACAATAGGAAGATTAAATCTCTTCAAGGTATTCCATAGAATTTCTTTTGTTTCATTTCCTATTTGGTTAGTTTCTTTGAGCATCAGTTTATTCATTCTTGTCTTGCTCTGGAACTCATCTTTACTATCCTTAAAAACTATGTTCATTTGCTTTGGAGTGATAGAAGGACATAGATGTATCACTATCTTCTCCTAGATCTCCAAGTCTTTTGCCTTGGAATTCTCTTTTCTTAGCTCTAGTACTTCTAGTCTCTTAAGAATTAATGAAATTATTTCAATGAAGGCTTTGTTGTAGATGTTTAAATACCTGATAGTTGCCTCTTCAAGTATGCTCTTATCTACATCATTGTATTCATCATAAAATTCTATCACCATCTGCAGGTTCCCATCCAAAGTGATTGCTTTGACGATGTCTTCAATTGAGAGTGAGTTTCTCAACAAATTCTTATGTTTTCTCTTCCTCATTCTTACTACCTAATAAATTTTTGAACGTTCTTTTCTTCTTCATTCTCTTGACTTCCTCATTTGATTTTGTCTCTTCATCATCCTTTTGGCTCACATATGTTCTTGTGGCCTCAGTCTTCATTCTCTTTTCTCCTTTACCGGATTGCTTGACTTCTAGTTTGGTGCTTCTTGAGGTTTTAGGAGTAATAGGAATAGAACTCCTAGAAGATCATGTCCGGGAGGAGGCTTCCACCAGAATGCTTTCCTTTTTTGCTTCTTGCCTTTCTATTTCTATTTTCTCCAATTTTTCTCTATTAGCATCTACTGCCTCTTTTGTTATGCCAAACCTTTTGGCAAGTTCTTCAACTTCCTTCCTTACTTCCCTCTTGATCTCTGGCTCCATTAATTTAACATGTATTTTTATGCTTATCTCATCAAAGGTGCCAAATCTTTCTGCTTCAGTGTCCTTGGGTTGGCTTAGTAAGTGTTGAACATGTACTTCCAATATGTTTTCATTGATCTCATATCCCATGGGTATTATCCATACAATTCTTGGCTCAACTACCTCCATTAGGCATTGATTTGTGTCAACCATGAAGCAAATTGTGTCTTTGTATTTCTCAACTATTGACTTTGGTATTCTTTCTCTGGCATGCATCATGCTTTAGAAACTCTTGAAGTAACCTAGAGAGCTATGTTTTGGGCTTGAGCATCACCAAGTCTATACATGTAATCTTTGATTTGAATTGCAAAAGGTTTATCACTTTGCCAAACCCAACCCTTTGATCCAGGTAGCTCATTTATATAGTAGAAAAATAGACACAGTATTAGACTGCCATACTTGAAAGAGTTTTTCTTATCTTTCTTGATCTTCTGCAAATTTTCCATTAGTTGATTCAATAGAAGCTCACACAGATCATAATCTATATTTTCCTTTAGCATTTGATAAGTAACATAGATTGTTGTACCAGACACAGAATTTTCCCTACTTGAGTGGTAGATTTTGTAACCAATTATCATCGAAGCAAACTTGACATCTGGATCTATGATGTCATCTATAGTCATTGCTCTCTTGTCATATTTTGATCTGGTGGCATCAGTTATCATTTGGTTCTTTACAGATTTGAGTGTGGGCACCCCACCAGTTGAATGCAGTCCGGTCACGACATTGATGGCATCTTTGGTTATCTTGAATGGGCTCATTAGCCACATAAAGTTATCATGCATCCTACTCAGAGCATACTAGACCCATTCATCTTTAGCAAAGCATGGGAAATCTATGCAATGTTCAAAGTGCTTGTCCTTTAGGGTCTTGAATTCAAGTTTGAGGTCAAAATTCTCATCTATTAACTATTTGTGATAGATATTGATTAATTTTGAGTCTCCAAAATCTTTGATGTTTGCATGAATATAAATCCTAATATCTTCTATATGCAGAACACCATGTGGAACACTAGAAAATGCACCCAAGGGATCAACTTCTAGAGACTTGTAAGGGTGTTTCTTGAATTTCGATCTTAGCCTTTTAGAGATATTGACGATCATCAGAGTAGCCATTCTAATCATAAAAAATTAAAGAGATTTTGTAGAAAGAAATACCTTTTTGTGCCTTAGGGTTTGTTACAACTGTCGGATCAAAATTCTGATTGACTTCTTGAGTGTTCTATAGGATCTCTTCTCAAATCTCTCCTCTCTTCTACATTTTGAATGCAAAGTGTGATAAATGGTGAATGAAGACCCTTTTATCCTTCTGCTAAACCTAATTTGTCATTGTAATAAATGCACAACCTTTTAAGTCATTTGGTTACCCTATTTCTTAGGTGAGCTTTTCATGAATCATCTTGCAAATATTCAACCTAGTATCTTAGTGATTTGGTAACACATATCTACCTTATAACCTTGCCTCTAGATCCACAGATCATACTAGATCAATTTGTATTGCTTTGTTAACACTGGATGGTTGCCAAAACTAGATCTACTCAAGTGGTCATAAACCTTTTGAATCTTCATGCGGACCTCTCACATACTGACTAAAAGCTCTTTGGAGGATTCTCTAAGAACCCTTTAATCTGTAACATCAGATGTTTACTCAATGTGCCAAATTCATGCACTTACGAACTAGCTGGGGGAACTTTGATCTTCTTTTTGTTGCTCCTCTTGAGCCAAAGCTCGCCTTTTAATTTCCAAAAGGATTATCACCACCAAATTTTGGTGTAGATCCATCACAAGTATTCATCACGCTCTTCTTTATCCTAATCTTGCTCATCTCCTTTTGAATTTCGTCTGCATTCACTTTACCTTTGTCTTTGTTTCGTTTCTGATCATGTTTTACTGGACCCCTTTCATCATGATTTCTGCTTCTACAGAATCTGGCTTTATGACCAAATTTATTGTAATTGTAACACATGACATTTCTTTGCTTATTTGGTTGATATCCTTTTGATCTGCACTAATTAGCCATATGCCCCATTCCATTGCATGTAAAGCATCTACCATTGAAAGAATTGTTCATTTGCATATTTCTTCAGTCATGAGATTTGTGACCATAGCTTTTGCAATTAAAACATTGACCAAAGAAGGATGAATTGTACTGATTCATTCTGTTCTTGCACTAGGTTGCTTTATGACTAAATTTGTTGCAATTAAAGCAATTTCCATTGAAAGATGGATATCTTTGGGTATTTGGTTGCCTTATCAAAGGTCTTCTAGGCCTATTTCTTTGACTTCTTGATGCAAAGTTATTTTAACCAGATCTAGAACTTTCACCTTTCTCATATCCCAAGCTACACTTATCATCTACCCTCTTTTGACTTTCAAGAAGAACTTCAAGTTGGGCTAAGCTTATCTTGAATTTTTCTTTGTATTCCTTTGCAGATTGAAGATCTTGTTTCAGAGTGTCTATCTAGCTCTCAAGTTGTTCTTCATTGTCTTTGGCTTCTTCAAGATCAGATTCAATATGCTTGATTATTCTGTCCATTTTGTGGTAGTCCTCTATTTTCTCCTTGAGGGATTGTTTTAGGTTATCTTCAGTCTTTCCCTTCTCTTCAATTTATTGGGTGACTTTCATAACCCTTTATTCTATTTCATGTCCTATCATAATGAGTTTTTTTTAAAGCTTCTCACATAGCTTAGTTTTCTCATTTAGATCCTCATCAATATTATTGGCTTCATTCTAATTTGCTAATTTCTGGAGTAGTTATTTTCTCATTTTCACAGAATTACTGAGTTTTTCTTTCAGCTCATTGATGAAATCATCAGCTTCCTTGAATCTTTCTCTCAAATTATTAACCTTAGAGTGGGATTGTTCAAGATCATCTAGGGCAGACTGAAGTTGCTCTTTCATACCATATACATTCATTGAGATTCCAAGATCTTCCTCAAGCGGTTAGGCTTGTTTAGAGGAACTTAGCTCTAATACCAATTGTTGGAAACAAGGTAGATAACTGAGAGGGGGGGGATGAATTAGTTATCCTTATTTTTACTATCTTTTCTTATCTCAATATTCAATGATATATCAAAACATGAAAGCATAAGTAACCATAAGAACATAAGTGAAATTAACACATACAACACAAGGATTTTTATGTGGAAACCCTATCAAGGGAAAAACCATGGGGTGAATAACCCTAGATTGTATTCTATATTAAAAGAATAAAAGAGTACAAAATGGCACTTGCCAATTAGGGCTTACTACCCAAGCACACTACTCACAAGAGGCTCACTGCCTGCAAGAGACTCACTATCTACAAATTCTTACAGATGATGATAAATTATTTGAACTGATGAACAACATCCATATATTCAAGAATTCATTTCCAGTTAGGCTCAGTATACCAATCTAGCACATTTCATTCTTCCTTTCTTCAATATCACTCTTCTGTCACATTCTGAGCTTGGATTACTACCTTCACTCTTCTCTCTACTTTTCTTTGCACTTAATTCATATTTACTTCACCTACATACATCCACAATCTTGAATCCATTGGGTATATATATCTGCATCAAGGATTTCAAACAACTTTCTAGTCGGCAACAAGAACACTTAGGATATTTGCAAATTACTATTTTGTTGGTTGAATTCATACTTGATACATGATGTGCACCAAAAACTTAGGCATAGAAATTAATCATGTCGGTCAATAATGTACATTGTCACAAATTACTTGATCAACACCTTTTACACATCCAGATTAAACCCTGATACTCTGTCAATTAGTTCTTCACGCGCTGGGAGGGTGACCACCAAGCACAAGGGGGAGGAAGCGAAGGCAGTGGAGCACAAAGCCCTGGGAAACATAGAACCCTAGCTGATTTTATTCGGGGTTGCACTGATGCCATAGATATATAGGGTGAAATCCTAGTTGGGCACTTCGAGGCGACAACGAAACACACAGTCCCAGCAACACGGGATAGGTAGATAGGGCTGAGGGTTCTAGGTAAACCCTCGAGTGGCTATAGTTGTATCGATAAGGGACCAGGATACTACTAGAATTCCCCCTCACCCATGCACAAAGGATAGACAACCACTCACACTGTAGCATATATACAATATTAAGGATCCTGAAGGTTAATGCCCTTGCTCTGTTTGACTAGAACCCAACACTTAGATGTTCATATCTTTTTCATGCTTTATCACCAGAGGCTAAATCTCTAGAATACAATAGTCATGATACCCTTCTTGACTTGCCCAAGTCCACATCTTACTGAGTTACACCATCTAAGAGATTTGGACCTAATTGTTGGACCGTGTTACATACTCTATTCTTGTCCACCAGACCAAAACAAGCTTCAATCTGACTTCCAGCATAGGCATATTATGTACTGCGAATGTGTTGGATAGACTTTGTTGCCATCAATGACAACACTCCTAAAGCCACATAGTGTCTCTTGCCAACTGGATGCCCAACTTTAGATGGGCATCTTTTGACAAGTGCATGATGCATGTATGATGACATTTAATGTTTGCATGTTGGGGATTCTTTGGAGAGAGAAAGTTGATGCTTGGATTGGAGGAAAAACACTTCTATAAGTAGTTTTCCTTGTATTTTTTGTATCATATAGATTTATAGGTACTTAGGTGCTACAGGAATGTTGTCAGATTGAAGACTAGTGGAGAGAGTTGTGTAGTCGATGTATTGTATAATCTTTTGCAGATTAATACAAACTTGTGCCTCTTTCCCAGTGGAGTTTTTTTACCTGAAAGTATTTTCTCCACATAAACACTATGTCATTGTGTTCAGTTCTTCATGCGTGATATTTTCTCTATAGTGGGTATTTAGTTTTAATGCAATCTCCATTCTATAATACATTGGTTAATGATCATTAAATCTAATTGAATTAGATTTCCATTGAGTATTTTTTATCTTCATTTTTAACACCTCTCTCTAGCAGTATGCCTTAGCCACTAGTCTATCCTTATACCACTCTTACTAACCATTTGCATCGATTTTTAATACACACCCATTTGTAACCAATGTACTTTCTTCCCTTAAGAAAACTAACTATATTCAAGGTGTCACAATTATCCAAATCCATAATCTCCTCCTACATGGCCTTCATCCAAGACTCACTATCATCTAAAGAAAAAATCTCTCTAAGATATCTAGGATCATCATTAGTTCTCAATAAAGCATATACACAACTGAAATTATCTAGTGGGTTGTACTTGTTAACTAGATTTCATTGTCTCATGAATTTCCTCAAGGTAGGAGCAAGGAGATCTGATTGTTCTTATATATTATCATTCTATGCATGGTTAACTAAATTCTCAAATAAACCATATTTTCTCTCTTTCTCTCCATCATTTGATCCATCTATCTTTTCTTCCGCATATGCATCTTCTTTATTCTAAACCTTAGTCTCAAAATCTATTGTTTTCATTCAATATTTTTTCATTGGTTCTTTTAAATCTAAATAAGCTCTAAACACCCTAAAAATCACATCTTATGAAAATAATTTACTATACATTACAAGACTTCAAGTTTTATATCTTTAACATTCTCATGATAACCTATGATGATGCACTTATGAGATTTTGGATTTAGTTTAGATCACTTTTATTAAAGCATGTGAACATAAGCCTCAAAAATAAATATCCTTAAATGTGAAATTAAAGGCTTGTTACATGTCCACACTTCATAAATATTGTTTTCAATAAGAGCCTAATAAGGAGATCTATTAATCAAATAACAAACTATACTTACAAGCTCTAACAAAAAGCATCAATCCAACTATGTACCATGCATATACTTCTAGCTCTTTCCATTAAGGTTTAGTTCATTATTTCTCCAACCCCATTTCATTGGGATGCGTAAGTTATAGTCTTTATATAAACAAGACCTACATGCTTGCTGTGAAAATTATATTGCAGCTACTGATTATTAATCTCCTATCTTATATAGATTATTTGACTACTGAAAATTAATTCACAACAAATATTCAAAAATAATATAGCTGCAACTTCACAAATAATCACAGAGATAGAAAAACAAAATATGGAAAAACCCCGAAGGGAAAACTAGTACTATAGACGAGGAATTTTATTAAACTTCAACAAATCAAGAGATACATAAACTACTTGCCTCTTACTGGATGAGCTTCAGCAATTTTCTCCTCTCGAAATTCTTCTCCCAATTTCTCCTGTAGAAATTCCACTATTGCTATCTCCAACGCTATCACTGCACCCTTGCTCTCACTGCAAATCAATTTGCTCTTACTGTAAATTTATTTATTTGCTATCACTGTAAATGTTTTTCAGATGTGTCCTCCCCAAATGCCCATTGATCCTCTTTTATAATCTTCTCATTAAAAACCAATGATCATGATTTAATCTCAATCAATGGCTAAGATTAATTAGACTCTAACAAACCCTAATGTCTAGAAGTCTCTAGAGAAATCAATTTTCTAGGTATGGAGATAATTATTCCAATTGTGTTTCTAGCCTCATAATCATAACCCAAGACTAGAACACCTATCTGAGCTACTTTAAAATTAACACTCCCTCTTAGTGAGGAAGGTGTTCTACATAACACCCAACTTATCTCTGAAGAAGATGAATTTTGCCTTCCCCAATGCCTTTGTCAAAATATCTACTACCTTCTGATCTATAGGTATATACTATAACTAAACAATCCTCTGCTATACATAATCCCTGATGTCTATATGCTTAGACCTATCATGAAACACTGGATTCTCAGATAATCTGATGCAACTCTGATTGCCACAGTGTATCACCGTAGTATCAACCCTCTAACCAAACAAGGCTACTAGCAACTTCCAAAGCCATATAGCCTCACACGTTGCCATGCTATTTGCTATGTATTCTGCTTCTGCAGAACTCAAAGCCACAAACTTTTGCTTCCTACTATACCAAGAGACAACTCCTGATCCCAAACTAAAGTAGCACCTTGAAGTGTTTTTCCTATCCACTGTACTACCTACCCAATCTGCATTAGTATAGACTATCAACCTGATACCATCACCTCAAGCATATCTGAGCCCATACTCAATTATACCATGCAAATATCACAACACATGCTTTGCCATTGTCCAATGCACTATCTTTGGTTCAACCATGAACTAACTATGAAAGTTTACTACAAAGGATATATCTAGCCTAGTGTTGACCAAATACATGAGAGATCCAATCAACTACCTGTATAAGGTGGGATCTACATCCTTTTCCTTAGATGAGTCTACCTTCTTCCAATTCATGATCATAGGTGTAGACATGGCTCTGCAATCTTGCATCTCAAACCTCTTCAAGATTTCAATGCAATATTTCCCTTGTCCAAGGAAAATCTCTTCATCTGTCTACCACACTTCCATGCCTAGAAAGTAGTACATAAGTCCCAAATCCTTCATCTCGAACTCTACTGCAAGGTCCCTCTTGCACTCCTCTATAAGCCTCAGTGAACCTGTTAAAAACAAGTCAACCACATAAAGAACAAGAATGAGAACTTCACCCCCAACCACTAAGTAGTAGAGGTTAGCATCCGCCTCACTCTTCACAAAGCCCATTCCTTGCAAGTATCTATCAATGCACTCATACCATGCCCTGGGAGCCTGCTTGAGTCCATACAAGGCTCTCTTCAATTTGCACACATGGGTTTTGCTGCTGTGTGCTACGAAGCCCTCTGGTTGTTCTATGTATACCTCCTCTACCAATTCACCATTAAGAAATGCCATCTTGACATCCATTTGATGGATCTGCCATCCCATATGTGTTGCAAGTGAGATTATGACTCGTATAGAAGTATACCTGGCCACTAGAGTGAATGTCTCCTCATAGTCTATTCCCTCCTTCTGAGAGAACCCCTTGGCCACGAACCTTGCCCTGTATTTCTCGATGCTACCATCTGCATCATGCTTAATCTTATAGATCTAGCATGATCTAACCACTGCCCTATCTATCGATCTAGGCACAACCTCCCACACATTGTTCTACACTATTGAGGTATATTCCTTAACCATCACATCTTGCCACACCTGTTGCTATGTAGCCTCTTGATAGATGGAAGGCTCGCTATCTACCAACTGACTAACAAATGACACATAGTCATTCTACCTAGCTGGTTGTTTTCGCTATCTACTACTCGTCCTAGGAGCTCCCACAAACTCCTCAATATCCTTATGTGTCTGTTGAACCTCACTGTTCCTCCTGTCAACTATAGAGGATGAAATATAAAACTCCAAATCTTCTTGATGCATCTCTTGGATTTTCTATATCTATTGCTCCATACCCTACGAACTCTTAGCACTTGAGCATGTGCTTGTACTAGTAACTGCATTCGTGCTTCACTGCCCCTGTTTCTAGTTGAACAATCCTTGGAGCTTCTGTTGGCTGCTCATTCTGATCATCTGCTAGAAAATCTCTGGACCTCCTATATGCCTTGTCCTCCATGAATTTGACATCACACCTAACTATAATCCTCTTGGTCCCTGGAATAAATATCTGATATGCCTTTGAGGTCTCACTATACCCCATAAAGTACCCTCTCTCTACAGTTTGATCTAACTTGGAACGTGTAGGCCTTGGAATGTGACAAAACACCAAACTCCCAAATATTCTGAAGTGACTGACATCTGGCTTCTTCCCTGAGAATGCCTCCTTTGGTGTCATCTTGCCCAATACCTTATGTGGAACCCTGTTTTGTATGTATACTGTTGTACTGTATGCCTCTACCCATAAGTAATGTGGCATATCTTGGTCATACAACATATAAATATATATATATACATATACATATATATACATATATATGTATATATATATATACATATATATATGTATATATATATACATACATATATGTATATATATATATATACATACATATATGTATATATATATATATATACATGTATATATATATACATACATATATGTATATATATATATATGTATATATATATACATACATATATATATATATATATATATATATATATATATATATATATATATATTAGTAATGGTTGATAGTTTTCCTACTTATTTTGATGGTAAAAATGATTTATGTGAGCATTGTGTATTTGGTAAACTAAACATATTGAAATTTTTTGTTGGAACTCACAAGGAAAATAGACTATTGCCATTCATTCATTCAAATGTGTTTGGTCTAGTGGATGTGGGTTCTATGGGAACATCTTTAAAGCATTATACATATAATTGTCGACCAATATTATTGTATTCTGTTATTACAAAACGTAAATATATCTATATATATATATATATAGTTGATAAATACCATCTCGAAAGTATACCTACATATACATATATATAAGTTTATATACTCATATATATATAACCAGAGCGAAAATAAATATACATTATAATATATATATATATATATATATATATATATATATATATATATATATATATATATATATATATATATATATATATATATATATATATATATATATATAATTACTCTTAATCATACATTTTCAATATGTTTGGTTTGAATAAAAACATGGATTACAACTATACTCCACTTACATTTCTTTCTTATAGTTTCATTTGAGAAACCCTAATTCAAAATTATATATATATATATATAACTTATTAAGATAAGTTGTAAATAAGTAAACAATTGAACTTGATAAGTAATCTAAACAACTTGAAAGAGGAGGAAATAAATATTGCATGGTAGTAATGAATAAATTGAGAAAACCAAGTAGGGGCCAACCAATTATCCAGTAATTTAAACACTGAATTTTAGAACCAACATAAAAACATATTGATCAACATCAAGCAACTAGTAAGTCTAGTATAGTGAAGGCACACGTGTGTGAAATATTCCGTAAACAACATTATCGTTACACCTTAAAAGTACGCAATCAAACATGCATACATGTGCGAGGGGGAAATACAGAATAGTAAGGGAAATTTTTTGATAGTTCATATCATGACCACATGTCGCATGTGGACATTACACATGTGTTTGCGTGTTGAGACTGCATGGGAAATGTGGTGACAAAAACATTGCATCTATCTTCTTTTGTTTTACAACTAACACCCACTGATCTCATTCTACCAAAAGATCTTCTGTATTGAGCTTCCATGTCTCATATTTGGTACCACTAAATTTCCCAATATACATAAAAGAAGTAGAGGCTATGGTTTTCAATCTCTTTACAAATTTGTGAAACCACACAATGTGAAAGTTTCCATTATATTAAGAAAACCTTCAACACTTAATATAAATGTGCCCCCCTCTATGTAAAATCATTACATTTGATACTAAATGTTGACAAAAAAAGTGAAACTATTACATTAAAATATTTTAAAAAGTGTATGCAAATCTTAAATTTTTTCATTTTTATGAGATTACCATAAAGATTATGTATAGATACATAAATCAACCAATAAAAAATAAAATCAATAAACTAGTCTAACACAATATTTACATTGAGAAGCCCTCTTCATAAAAAACTCCACCTGCAAAAGAGAGTGCCAATTATGTGTTAATTTTCTCAAATGGGATTGCAAATATACAACACACTTCACTTGTCTATATAGAAACAATTTGACAGAACCTATGTACCTACACATTTTGATACATACCACTATCCAAAGGCCTCAATATATAGGTAAATAAAATACAAGATAGCATAGATGGTATTTTAAACCATTTTCTAATACCATAGGTCAAAACTAGGTGCAAAAGATTGAGTCTATTGGCTCAAAAATAGATAAAAAATGTGGAGGCAAAAAATTCTCACATCACTCACAAAATCCCTAAGAATAGTATGTAACTCCCATCTTGTAAAGAATATATTTTAAACTATCATAACATCCATTGTTGAAAAGATCCTACTACAATTTGTCAATAATTACTATCATAGATGTTGGCATTGACTTAGAATAACCCTAATATCATAAATGTTTTCATAGACCAAATTAAATTTCCCCACTTAATTCCACCATGCAAACAATATTGTAAATTCATAGAAAATAATATTTAATTAGAAAAAAGTTACTCCTCACATGGGATGTCCAAATTCCCATTCCATGATTCTAGAAGTCATATTAAATAATAACCAATTATTAAAATATATATTCTTATGATTGCAAAGTTAATATAAAAAATCCTAACATGTCATGTTTTAAAAATTATAAAAATATAAGAAATTTCTAGGTTTGAGGAGTCTTTGTTCATTTTATATCATTTTATGGGTTTGTAAAAGATATAAAGACTTCATCCTTCTAGGATTTTTCCTTCTTTTCCTTTTCATTCCTCACTTTTGTATTCTTTCACACTTCCAAACTTTCAGTTGACTTCTACATTTTTGTACATTCCCAAGATATTTCAGGGAGGATATCTCTTTAGAGGATAGTATGCCTTTTATGTAGGCCATCTGAGACAAGATAATGGAACTAGATAGATGTGACACCTCGGATCTTGTTAGTTTTCAAGATGGAAGAAATCTTGTTGGTCATAAGTCAGTGTATAAGAAGAAAATTAGAGAAAATTTATATTTAGAGTGGTACAAGACTAGACTAGTGGCCAAGGGCTACATAGAGAGAGAGAGAGAGAGAGAGAGAGAGAGAGAGAGAGAGAGAGAGAGAGAGTTAATTTTGGTGAAATTTTCTCTCTTGTTAGTAAGTTATATTATATTAGATTCTTATTATCTATTATTATAACTTGTTATTTTGAGATCAAGAAAATAGATGTTAATACTTCTTTCTTGTATAGAGATTTTGATGAGGATATATATATATATAGCAACCATGATAGTTTTGTTGCTAAGGGGAAGTAATATTTAGTTTCAAATTTGGAATAGTCATTGTAGGGTTTTAAACAATCAACTAGGATGTGCTACCAAAATTTTAATACCTTTATATTGAGTTTGGATTTTTTTAGGAGCAAGGAGTTTCATTATGTTTATATTGAGTTTGGATCTTTTTAGGAGCAAGGAGTTTCATTATGTTTATGGTAGAATTATTGCTGATAGATTCTAATCATTATCTTCTAGGTGAATGACATTTATTATTGGTATTTATAAATTAATGATTATGGAGATCAAAACCTAGCTTTTCGGCACATTTGATATAAAGGTTTTGGCGGATACAAAATAAATTCTTCATATGAAGATTAGTGGGGATCAAGCTTCTTAGTTTTGACAATAGTTATATTTATTATTATAATATATGTTAAATTTTAAGGATGATTAGATGAATAAAACTTAGTAATTTATCTTGAGAGCATCTTTTGGCTAATAGTTGCATTTAGTGGGACTATTTCTAATTGTAGAAGGTTATTTTGAGTTTATGCCAAAGAATGAATATTTGAGAAGGTTACATTAACCATTATTAATCTATGTCGGGCATCACATGGAGATTCTCCACCATTTAGCCATTTGAATTTGTAAGCTTTTAATAATAGGTTGGAGACATGTTTCATGTGGATTTAGGATTTGCCTCATCTTATGACTGATGTAGATAATTTGACAAACTTGAGGATGCTATATATACTTGGTTGATAATTATTAGAAGATAAACAAAGAATGCATGGTATGATATAAGGTTAAAGTGTGCATCTTGGTAGAAAGGGGTGAGATCTGAGAGGTTGTGTAGAGGTATAAGGAGTATGATTTGGAATTAAATCTAAGGAAACATCTAGGGGGTTTAGTGGATGTCACTACAGTATAGTAATGGTAGAATTTTAAAGTTATATTGTACTTATTGCAATAAGTTCTAGAAGTAGTGTTTTTATAGTTTAGTTATCATATACATGTAAGGAGCTTGTGTGGTGACTATTGACTTCTATAATCTTGTTGTAATCAAATGATTATGGATTGGAATGTAATAGGGTACATTATAGAAACTTATATGGTTGTAAACATTGAGATAATTGTGCAAGGTTATGTGGTGTTTTATGTGATTTTTTTTGTTTTGTAGTGATTTTTGTGTGTCATTGTTGTTGGCTGCACAATTGGATAGTCTTCATTAGACCCTCCTACCTTGACCGCATCAAATTGAGATGTTGTTGAGAGATATTATTTTTTTCTCTTTGAGCTGACTTATAATATTTGTTGTAGTGGTATTCACAAAGGGGTTTAGAAAATGATAGTGAGGGTTATAAATTTATTAGAACTCATTTATACCACTTTCCTAGTTCTAGGTGCTAGAAGAGAGAGGGGAGGATGTTCAAATGATGGATGGTGGCTACGTGAGTTCTATCCTCCATAATGGAGTGGTGGACTTTGAGATGTGAGTTGTTACCTAATTTATTGGTTAAAGATACCATATGAGTTACACTTTTTATTCATGGATTCATTTATTCATAATATTGTACCATTGGATTTTTTTATGTAGGAGCATCTAGGTAAACAAGAAATGCCATGTCACCCTAAAACATCTCTAAGTATTTGTTTTCTTTTTACTTTTATGTTGCAATTGGTCATGCTATTTTCTTTAGAAGTAATTTAATTCCATTTTGGGCGAAGTGAAGATCATCATTTTGTGGAGGGGCATATCAAGTAGTTGTCATTCTCTATTGTTTATGTTTAGTGAATTTGGAAGTACTTTAGCACATTTTTGTGAAAACCCAAGTTTGTGAACTCTACAGTTCACCAAAAAGGCTATTTCCTCTTTCCACATTATCAGTATTTGCTTCATTTCACTAAATATTCAATTCAATGAAGGAAAATCTAAGAGTTCATGAAATTTCATTTTCACCAAACAAAGTCTTGGTTCTATTTGTTTTAGTAACTTAAGCAGTTCACAAACCATTAATGCTGCTAAAAGACATTTTGATTTTATCCTATATAGTTTGCAGAGAGATGATATACCCAAAAGAGTGTAGGTTTGGTGAACACTTAAGTTTGGGAGAAAAATCTATTAGCAAGAAAGAAGAGAAATGGTTCTAGGTAAATCATTTCTCTCAAAAAGAGTTTAGTTTCCATGAACATTTAAGTTTGTGAACTATTGTTTGGGGTTCGACAAGTGAGATAGAAGGAATTTTGCATTGCAGATGTTGGTTAATGGAATTTGAAAATTGTACTCTATTTTAGAAATTGTACTCTTGTACTTCTGTATTGCTGCATACATAAAATGAAAATTGAGATTCTATTGAAATTGTAAGTTGTGGTTGTTTGTTGATTTGCAGCTCATCTTGATTGTCTTATAAGGCACTTGGGGCTTGTCCTACACCAAGTGGTATCGAGCATATTTTTCTATCAAGATTGTGAACATGTAAAAGAGGGGATTCTAATATTTTTATTGTGGATAAAGAAGAGAAAGAGTAGAATTAGAACTATAGAGAATCTAAAGACATGGAATGGAGAGGTTGTGGTATAGGACAAACACCATGGGCTAGTGATTTGGCCATTGTAAAAATATTTAAGGTAATAACATCATAGATGCTATGGAGATGGTGTAGTGTAGATGAGTACATGTTGAGGATGTGAGTGGTGATGAAGAATAAATACAAGTTAGAGAAGATGATGCAAATGAAGAGGGAGATGAACTAGAAAAGAGATTTTTGAGGGCATTTTTTAGAATAAGTAGTAAACCTTGATTGGATCATCCTAGTTACAATGGTAATTTGAATGTAGAAGAATTGATCAACTATTTTGATTTTGAATCTATTGGTGGGAACATGTTTAGACAAAAAGATAGAGAGAAAATCAAATCTTGGGAAAGAATATTACCAAATAGAAGGCCAATTTTTACTAGCAAAATATAAAATTAGTTTATTTAGTAAATTAAAAAATTTGAAACAAAAGGAGAAGAATGGACAAGAATATACAAAAGAATTCTATTGACTAAACATTCAGGTTGGCCATCTTGATGATGATGTTGAAAAGGTTTAAAGGTATGGTAATGTTTTGTAGTATTCAATACAAGATGAAATAAGTATGGTGCATATAACAAGTGTTGAAGAACCCTACTAGTATGCCTTAAAGGAAGAAGAAAAGCCTGCAAGAAAACAAAATAACTCCATAGGTAAAGGTAGATTTTCATGTGGAAGAGGACAGTCTAGTGGTGGAAGAGGATACCAAAATAAACATGGACAGGCCAATACATTGCAAACAAATACCTAGGAAAATATACAAAGAGGAAATTATTCAAGAGGGAGAGGTGATTATTCTAGAGGTAGAAGATCTTTTGGAAGAGGAAGAGGATTTAGTGGCACTTGTATTCAATGTAGAGAAACTAGGCATAGGGATTTGAATATCCTTAGATAAAACAATGTACTATGAAAAGAAAGGAGGAAATAATAAATGTGGCACAAGTAAATAATGCATGTGTAGTTTCACCTAAATATGGAGAAGATCCTAAAGATGGACAATCCTTGATGTCGTCAAGGATTTTGTTGAATCTAGAGAACGAAAAACATGGACCAATTCAAAGGAGGAATGTATTCCAAACTAGATGCCATGTCCCTGAGATAAAACATTTCATCATCTCATACATTACGTTTAGAAGCCAACTAGTAGATATGTGATTGCTTAAGGTTTGTTTCATTCTTAAAGCATAATGGGCAACAATCAAATAACCATGACCAAGTGTATTATTAATGCTATGTTTTGGATATGAGAAGACATCCACTAACTAATAAAAAAGCAATGATTATTTGTTAAGAGAAATAGGAAAAACAGTGAATAAGATAAACAATGTTGAAGTGGAATGTAAAAATTATAAATTTCTACTAAATTTACTATCCCAACAAAATAAAATTATTAAGAGAGAAATGTCCAAGGGTGAAGGAGAGAAGTTTCACAGTGGAGCTACTGCTAGGGCAAGGGCATTTGCCATTGCTGGCGAAGGCAAGAAGGCTTGAAAACAAAGTAGAAATGGATGAGTTTCTTCCCAGGTGAAGGTCGGTGGAGTCGGGTAGTGGTATTATCAACTACAGTTAGGTTCTTGCAGGGATGGGGCTCCTAGTGGATCTAAGCCTCCTCCTCTCTCTTCCCCGCATGGTGATACAACTCCTCCTGTGCTAGCTAATCCTATTTCAAAAAGTTATGAGGATTACAAAAATAGCTCGAACCCCTTCCATGTCTGTAATATTTTCTGTTTAGACTAGATTCGGAACTTGAACCCTAATCCTCCTCCTCTAAAGCTCCCAGATTCACATCCAAGATCAAAGGAGACTCCTTCCCCTGGTAGGTCTAGCCTAGTCTTCGGTGATGTAAAGGTGGCCTTTGTGAATGACCCTGCTATTTTTCACATTTCAGATGACAACTTCAAGGCTTTTTTGATGATGTGGGGAGTCGATCTCTCATTCTTCACTACATGCAGATCTGGCCTTCAGTGGAGGACCTCCAGGCCTGGGTTTCATCCATCTAGCATAATTTGGCTCCTCCAATGGTTGAATCCTTGGATTTTGGCTTCTTTCTGTTAACCTTTACTTCTCTTGAGGATTGCTTATTTGTTACTCAAAATAGCCCTTGGTTTATGGGGAATTGTGGATTGTTCCTCACCCCACGGACTCCTTTCTTTGACCCTACCACTGCTATTATTTTAGATATCCTGATCTAGATAAGGCTTGACAACCTTCCCCTAGTGATAAGGGACCCTTCCCTCATCAAGCAAATGATCAGTCAGGTCGAGTCTTTTGTGAAGATTAACTTTGGGGGAAAAGATTTAAATAGATACATAAGGATTTGTGCCCTCATGGACATTTAAAAACCCCTTCCTAGCTCAATTTAGATTCTTTCTTCTCATGGTTCTTGGATGCAATTTTTAAACTTCGAGGGCTTGCCCTTTAGATGCTTTTGCTGGAATGAGTTGGGCCACAAGATTGGGGACTTCTCTCCACCAAGACCTTCTGGTTCTAGATGCTACATCCTTAAGAAGTGGAGTAGAAAACCTGGGTCCCCAAATGTAGATTTTGTTTGGCACAATCATGGATAGTTCTTTGATACCTATTCTGCTTTGGGATTTGATTCAGAGACTCATTTAGATCCTCCCTCAGTGCAAATTTCAATCCCCAAATGTCCTCCTGCCCCTTTCTTGGATATTGTTCCTATAATGGATGATGTGGAGGATTCGGAGTTAGATGACACTTTCTCTTTTATGGATGATCTAGATGACCCCGTTGATAATTTTTTCGATCAAGATTTTCCTATTGTTCCTTTTCAGATTTTGGGTATCTCTCAGATGGAATCCAAAAATACTAAACCTGACTATGGTGCTTCAAATCAAAAAAAATGTAGGAAGTCCAAAGCTGAGAAAATTTGCATTGAAGGAAAAGAGGCAGTGGAGGAGGGCACTCAATGGACCATGGAGGCTCTTCTCTCTAGGAAAAAATGCTAAGATTTAGCTTGGATTGGTTTGGTTGGACTCAGTCTCTCTCCATTTTTTTTCATTTCTTGGAACTTTCTCTTCTGTCGTCTCTGTTGGATAGTGATGGCTTAGCTTCTTCTTAGTGTGCTAGAGTACAGTTTTGTAGCTTAATGTTATATGCTTATGCTCCCCTTTTTCAAGGGCTTGCTTTCTATATTTTTTTTTTATATCTTTTCATATATAAGAAATTTTGTTAACTTATAAAAAAAAAATGTTGAAGTGAGAATAAGACAAAAAGAGAGAAGTAGAGATCCATTGTAAGCCACGATTTGTAAAAAAAAAAACACCATTTACACAAGGGTGCAGCGATCAGCAAATGAAGGTGATGGTTTAGTGTGAGAGGTTACATCTCCTCGTCCCTTAGAGAGCTATAATAGAATAAAGAAGGAGAAGCATGAGGAAGGAAGGGAAAAATATGGACAAAGGAGAGTTCGAGGGACATAGTCTAGCTTCCTCTGAATATAACTAAGTCATCCTTGTATATGATCGAAGGCATAAATCTCTAAACCCTATCAATGCTGTGTGAAGTTAAGGGTATTGATCATCAATGATGAAAAAAATGGGAGAAAGGAAGAGCAGATAAATTATAGATTTAGAGCATATATGAGCACATATATATGAGTACCATATATATATATATGCAGGTTTGAGAAAGGATAATATAATCATCAATAAGTAAAAATATATGTATGTATTATACATGACTGTATACATGAATAAGTATATATATAAAGAGAGGCAAAGACAATTAGAGTAATCAATAATAGTTATAGATATATATATGTTCATATGAATTATATTCAAAATTATGCTATAATAATGCTTGTAGTAATTATCAAGCCTTATAAGTAATTATGATACTTTAATAGGAATGATAGATTCTTCTTTGATTGATCTACACTAACATTATACTCTGAGTGTTAAGAACATGTCATCGAAGGAAGGAAACATACAAGAGACAAAGGAGGAACTATCCCGGTCATCACCACAGATTACTATCATTAGATATATTATATATTCAAGTGTATTTACTACCAATCATTTCTTACATATGTATGCATATTACCTATATGACAATAAGAATATTTAATGAATGATTTCTTGTATATGATGTGCTTGATTGTATGAAAACCCACCTAGGGAAGGGGTAGAAAGAGAGTGGTGTGCTCCACTTATGGTCTGCCCACTCCAAAAGGGAGGTTGAGTAATGGAGGAGTGGAAACCCTACTTGTGGTCTGCTCAATCTTAAAGAAAAAGGAGGGGCCATGGAGGAGTGGAAGCACCAAGACCATTCGTAGCTCCACCCATTTCCGCAAGTGGGTAAAGTGTTTACCAAGGTTGGGACATGAGTGGGGAAAGTAGGTACAAGTCGCCAATAGGGAGAGTTATGGTATACAACCTCTTAGGTTAGTATATGGCTTTGGGAAGACCCACCATGCCACACGTCTTAATTCATTTTAGGCTGCATTATTGATAATCTATAAATATGTTGCCACAGATTAATATGTATGATTGGAAATGTTGTATTTTGTATCTATGTTTCCTATATTATGATTGTAGAGATAGAGCACAAGAATGATGAAAATTGAAGATAATCTAAATGGTAATTCCAAAACCCTAACCCTAGTTTTTGTTATTTGAACTTTTCTAGGGCATATTTGGTAGGGGACATTACACTAGATGCAAGTAGGGTGGTAAATATTGTAATGTGGTAGTGGACAGTGGTAGTATGGACAATATTGTGTTTGAAGAGATGGTTAACAAATTAATATTGAAGAGATTTAAGCATGCCAGTCCTTATACGGTTTCTCAGTTGTAGAAATAATATTAATTGGTGGTAAGAGAACAATATTTTCTAAGTTTCCAAATTGGTAGTTATAAGGATGAAATTTTGTGTTATGTAATACTAATGGGTGCATACCATATTTTTTTGGGTGGATATTGGTATTTTAAGAGACAAGATATACGTGATGGAAGGACTAATACATATAGAATCAAGAAAAAAGGAAAATAATTCACCTTAAATCCACTGAAGGATAAAGAGGATGAAGTAGAGAATAGTCCTAAAGTTTGTTTGGTTTTTAGAAAATAATTTTTGAAAGAGTTGAAGAAAGAATGAGCATGCTATTCTTATTTTTCCATGCCTATAGTAGTTATGACAACAGAGAAACAAGAAGATTTACCAATAAAAATTCTAGAAATTATGGATGAGTATGCCATGATATCATAATGTAAGAGTTACCAAATGGGTTTCCATCAATGAGAGATATAAGTCATTATATGGACTTGATATCCACTATGCATTTTCCTAATAAATCACCATCTAGAATGATGCCTATGGAAAATGAGGAGATAAATAGGCAAGTGCAAGAGTTTTTGGATAAGGGATTGATAGTGGAGAGTCTCAGTCCATGTGTTGTACTAGTAATGTTAACACCAAAGAAATATGGGAAACGGAAGTTGTGCAAAAAATCATGAGAAATAAACAAAATGACTATCAAGTATAAGCTTCCATTACCACGAATGGATGATATAATGGATTTCTTGAGTGGAGCCAAGTACTTTATGAAAATGGACTTAAAGAGTGAATACCATCAAATCAGTATAAGAGAAGGGGATGAATGGAAGACAACCTTCAAGTCAAAAGATGGTTTGTATGAATGGTTTTTGATGCCATTCAAATTGACAAATGCTCCCAGCACCTTCATGAGATTGACGAATAAAGTATTGACGACTTTTCTTGGTAACTATGTGATTGTGTATCTTGATGGTATTATGATTTTTATTAAGACCAAAGAAGAGAATTTGTAACATATTAGATCAATATTTTAAAGGTGAAAGATAAATTGTTAGTAAATTTGAAGAAAACTAGTTTCATGAAAGAAGAATGAGTATATTTGTGGTGTGTGGTTTCTAGTGATGGGTTTAAGATGGATTCAAAAAAGTATAAGGAGATTTTTGGATTAGCCTTCACCCAAAAGTAAGCTTGAAGCAAGATTTATTCATGTCCTGGTGAGCTCCTATAGAAATTTCATTTGTAATTTTAGTGGAATTTGTGCACCTATTACTGAAACAATGAATGGTAATAGAAGAAAGTTTGTTTAGATAACAATAGTCGAAAAGATTTTCTGAATAATGAAGGACAAAGTGACTGAGAACTAGTGTTGACACTATCATATTTACAAAAGTATTTCAAGTGGATTGTGATATTGGTGTTACAACCATTAGAGGAAGTTTGAGTCAAGAAGGAAGACTAATTACATACTTCATTGAGATGTTGAATGAGGCAAAATGGAAGTATTTTGTATATGATCAAGAGTTTTATGCAATTGTACAGGGACTCAAGAAATAGAGACATTACTTGCTATTGAAGGATTTTGTGTTGTATATTGAACATTATGCTTTGTAGTTCATACTTGTGCCAAATATTCAGTGAACATAGAGATGATTAAAAATTTAGTGATTCATGTTAGAGTGGATGACAATTTGTACACATGAATGCAAGGTTAAGACTCATGTGAAGTGGTATAAATTATATTTCATCTTTTGTTGGATGTGTAAATTTATTTTCATCCACTTTAAATAAGGCCTTGTAGGTCTCTTCATAGTCTCCATATTAATCATTGGTAGTCAAGGACTAAACTATAATCTTGCATTTCTCTTTAATTGTTCTATTCTTGACCTTAGGGGAACACCCTCCTAGTTTTAGAAAACTGTAAAGAAGAAGATTTGCCCTCTCCTATCACTTGGTTACAAGTTTTTCACTCTCTAAAGATGATTATTGGCTTTGTATTTCGGTTAATTTTTACTAATGTAATAAATTGCATACATACCTCCCCCTTCTTCCTTCTATCCTAGGATTGCCTCTATGGATTGATTTGAAGAATAATTTTGAATGTGGGAGGGAGAATTCCATTTAGGTCGCCTCAAAATAGGAGTGGTTGTCAATTTTTCCTTTATAATTTCAAATTCTTTTTTACTATTCTACCCACAAGAATTCAATGTCTTTGGTCAAGAAAGAGAAAATTGAAGTATCTAGTTTAGTGAAATTTTCTATAAATATTCTATAATATCCTGCATGACCTAAAAAAGTCCTAACATTAGTCTGATCGATATGGGTGGGAGGTTTTTTTATTAACTCAACTTTATTGGTGTCAACTTTAATTTCTTCTATAGATATATGATGTCTACAGACAATAACTTGCTCTACATTCATTGAGAACCTCTCATGGCTTAGAGAGAGATGATGTTTTTCACAAAATTTCAAAAATAATTCTAGATTTTGAAGGACTTCCTCAAATGTTTTCCATAAACAATGAAATCATCCATATAGACCTCCATACATTCATTGGCTAACTCAAGATAACTAGCTAGAACAAACCTTTGGAAAGTATCTAGAGCATTACATATGCCAAATGGAAGGACTCTATATGCAAAAGTGTTGCATGACTAGGTAAAGGTGGTTTTTTCTTGGTCCTTCAAGGCCACCTAAATTTTTGTTCTACCCACTAAACCCATCCAAAAATGAAACAAACTTTTTCCCTAATAATTATCTAAAACTTGAGCAATGAATGGTAGGGGAAAGTAGTCTTTTTTAGTGTCCTTTTTCAATTCTTTATAGTCAACATATACCCTATATTTTCCATTTACCATGGGAACAATGATTAAAGGAGACACCCACTGATTGTCATAGATTGGGTTGATGAATCTTGCATGCACTAGTTTCTTTATCTCTATTTTTACTATTTCCTTGAGTGTTGGGTTAAGTCTCCTTTGAGGTTGTCTAATTGGTTAGAGATATTCTATATAAATGTGGTGGTTGTAGATTTTATGGTGATTCCCTTTCATATCCATGTATTCTCAAGCAAAATTTGTGGTATGGGAAATCAGAAGATCAATGACTTCTATCTCCTCTTCTTTTTTCAACTATTTTTTGACATTTAAAAATTTTCCTAGAAGGATCATGATTTGTTTGGTATTGTAATCAATAAACTAAGCTATCGTATGTTCATTTATTATAGTGTTTAAAGGACAATAATGTGGTTGTAGCATGTGAAAGGTAGTAATATCCCTATAAAAAGTCTCACCACAAGGTATGTCATTTACTAAGGGACAATGGGTTGCTGCTAGAAACTCTCTTCTTGGATCCAAAGATAAATCCACTATATTGTTTTCTATGATCTTGTGGTTCATGTCTTCTAAAATCCAATTCTTCTTCTAGTTCTTCCATGTTTTCTGTGATAGTTATCATACCAAGCAAGACACTATTTTTTGTGGTGTCCAATTCATAATCCCTACTTTGCCTAAATATTTCATAGAGGATTTGGTTGGGGGATACAAAGAGATCTTCTTCATGTCCATGCCATTAAATATGGTTATATTTCTTATTCTATAGTCAGTTGATGCTACAATAGTAGCTAGCCATGGTCTTCCCAAGAACAAAGGGTAATCTTTTTTCTAATTTCTAGGTTCTAAAATTAGGAAATCAATAGGAAATTCCCATGAATCCACTATGATTGGCATGCATTTTAAAACTCCTTTTGGTTTTAATTGAATAATCACCTAATTGTAGAATTATGGAAGTGGACTAGACACCTGTAAGGGCTAGTTTGTCTAAAGTGTGGATTGCCATGATATTGATTGTTGCCCCCAAATCAACCAATATGTTTAGTATTTCAACCCCTAAAATGCAAATTGTGATTATTGGGTTGCAAGGGTCGCTATACTTTGGAAAGATCATTTATTCAACAAGTAGGTCAACTAATGTTTCTCCCACCTAGATAGTTTTAGGGAAATTCTTCTTTCTACACTAAGTTTTGATGTGCAAGTTGTTGAAATTAAGGAACACTAAGAGGGAGGGTGAATAAGTGTTCTACAAAACTTATTATTATGTTCCTTTATAAATTTATCACATACATTTAAAAGAAAGAAATAAGAACATAAGAACAACAACAACTGCGAACCTGATGGAGGATACTCCTTCCAACGGATGGAAGAGAGCGTTAATAGGGGAAAAGATGGGTTCTTCTAAATGCATGTCGGGACTTCCTGTCAAAAATAATTCTGTAGAAGGTATAGCTCTAGATATTCTGGATGTCCTAATTGAAGAAATCGTGGTGACTATGGATCTTGCTCTAGTATGTAAGTTCTTTTCCTTCCGTCCCAATATTGAGATGGTCCATAAATGGGTGATCTCTCAATGGAGAATCAAAGGTAGTGTTTTGGTTATTGCTATGGCAAGAGGGTTATTCCTATTTAAATTCACGAATAGGGAGGATATGATAGCTACTCTTGCTAGGGGACCCTGGCTTTATGGATCACATTCGCTTGCTTTGTGCCCTTGGAAACCTGGGTTTGACCCTAGCTCAGACCTCAATAAGTCTACTCCTATTTGGGTTAGATTACTAGGGTCTCCCTTGGAATTCTTGGCTGAAAAAATATTTACCGCTATTGGCAACTCCTTAGGCCAATATATTACTGTGGATCATACTACCCATACTCAGTCCCGTTGTGTTTATGCTCAGTTTTGCGTCAATGTGGAGATCAACCAAACCCTCCAAATGTCCATCAAATTAAACTCTAAATATGGGATTTGGACCCAGCCAATCCTTTACGAAAATGCTACCACTTTCTGTCAAATATGCAAGAAGGGCCATATAATGACCCAATGTAAAGCAAAGCAAATCGGCAAGACGACTGACCCCCATAATGAGGTTGAGGATCATTCACAAAAAAATGTTACCCCTTGCAATCAGGGAAAGGGGGGTAATGCGGAAAATGCTTTCCCAGCTGAAAATACTAAGCAGGCTAGGGAAAAAGATTGTCAAATGGCTTCGGGTAATGGAGATAATGCTTACCTAGCTGATAATGCGGAGAAGGTTCTGGACAAAGCTTGTCAGAATGATGTTTTAATTACAGTTAATTATATGGATCAACAGACCACCAATGGGTTTGAGGAGGGTGAAATACGAGCCTAATTGATAGAAGGGGAGGCTGAAGAAGGTAAAGTTTTACGAGACGATCCACAGGTTCTTCCTAAAGAGTCAATAGAGACTGATGGAACAATAGCTTTTGAGTCAACCCAGGATAACACTCTGGAAATAGGTGATCAATCAGCTAATCCTTCATTGTCAATGGAAATTGGTCCAAGTGGCAGTGGTAATGAACAAGACAAATGGATTACCCCTAAGAAAAAGACTCGTCAAGGTAAAAAGACTGCTGATTTTGGTACTGATTCCAAACAAGGGAGATCAACCCTACAGGAAACATGGCAAAGAGAGATTGCCAGGGAAATTGCCAGTGGTAAGCAGAAAACACTGGAGGTTAATTCCCTCAAACCTTCTAAATGAGGACTTTATCTTGGAATCTGAGGGGTTTCAACAGCCCCACCAAATAGTTTGAGGTTAAAAACTACATTTTAGATAATAAATTAGATATCCTGCTTCTTTAGGAGGTCAAGATGAATGAGGAGAGCTTTAAGAAGATAGCTGATTACATATAGCCTAAGGCTGAGTTTTACATTAGCCCGGCTATGGGGGCTTCTAGCGGGATTGTTACAATGTGGAACAGTGCTAAAATTTAGGGTTCTCTTGTGGCTTCTAGTAAGCATTTTCTGGTTATCAATTTCTCCTTGCCTCCATTCGATTGGTATTTAATCAATATTTATGCTCCTAATACTAGAGTTCTAAGGCAATCTTTCTGGACTGATTTGAGTAGCATTCTGACCAATTCCCTGCACTCTAGATGGATGTTGGCTAGTGACTTCAACACTCCATTATATCCCTTTGAGAAATCTGGTGGGATCCTTGATTACTCTGACAACATGTTTGACTTTACAGAATTTAGTAATGTTTAGGGATTGCTCGATGTGGAACTACAAAATCAGAGTTTTACCTGGTCTAACAGACGAAGAGGAGGCCATAGGATCTAGGTTAACTTAGACAGGGTTCTTATTTCAAGTAACTTGGATAATCATCATAATATACATTTGCATGCTTCTCCTAGAACCATCTCTGATCACTGCCCTATCTTCCTTCATTGGCATGATCACTGCTAATGGGGCCCTTTCCCTTTCCGCTTTGAAGCAATGTGAACTAAGCATGAAGACTTCAGACAACTCGTGACCCAATGGTGGCAAATTCCTATCCAGGGTACTCCTATGTTCAGACTGTTTAAAAAGCTTATGCATATCAAACAGGAGGTTCGTGGATGGAATAGATATAGTTTTGGTCATGTGTTTTGTTAGAAGAAACATATAGCTGGAAAACTAGAGGATATTCAATGGCAGATGGCTCAAGGAGATGTTTCAGAAGACACTACTAAGGAAGAACATGCTCTGATTTTAGACTGGAGGAATCTTATATGCCGAGAAGAGGTCTTTTGGAAACAAAAGTCCAAAATTCAGTGGCTTAAAGAGGGAGATAGGAATACAACTTTTTTCCATATTTCTACCATGAAACATATGAAGGCTAACTCCATCACAAAATTATGTTTGGGAAATGGCAATGTTATCACGGAGGATAATGAGATTGGAGAACAAGTAGCGATATTATTTCAGAATCTGTTGACTGACCAAGCTAATGTTGCTGACAATGGCAGGACTATGAATCAATTCATTGACAAAATTTCCTATCTGATAACTGAGGAAGATAACCTGAAAATGTTAAGGCCTATATCTAAGGAGGATGTTCATGCTGTTTCATTCTTGTGGGTCCCTTCAAAGCTCTGGGTCCTGATGGCTTCCCTCCTATTTTTTTCCAAGAATATTGGGATATTGTGGGGGCTGATATTACCGTTGCGGTTTGTGATTTCTTCAAAACTGGTAAACTTTTAAAACAGCTCAATAATACCTTTATTGTTCTTGTTCCTAAAAAGCTAAACCCCACCAATCTTTCTAAATTCAGACCTATTAGCCTATGTAATAATGTCTATAAGCTTTGTACCAAAGTCCTTGTCATCAAAATTCAACCTTTTTTAGATAAAATTATTTCCTCTTCTCAAAAAAGTTTTGTCCCAGGTCGTCAAATTCTGGATGCTGTGATCTCCACCCATGAAACTATTCATTCCATGGATAAAAGTAGAATTACTGGCATGGCTCTTAAGTTGGATATCTCTAAAGCCTATGATAGGGTTTCATGGACCTTTCTATTCCAAGTTATTAGGAAATTTAGGTTTAATGAAAAAATTTATCTCCTCATTTGGATGGTTGTTTCTTCAGCCAAATTTTTAGTCCTGGTTAATTGGGTCTCTAGGGGTTTTTTCTCTTCCTCAAGAGGACTCCGTCAGGGGGATCCTCTTTCCCCCTACTTGTTTATCATAATGGCGGAGGCACTCGGGAGATACATTCAAGCTAATGTCACTTCTAAGCATCTTGTGGGCATTAAACCTGCTTCATCCCTTGCCCCTATGTCTGTGCAGCAATTTGTTGATGATACCATTTTTTTTGGCATATCTTCTATGATTGAAGCTCAGAGATGGAAGAATATTTTAAACCTTTATTCCATTGCTTCTGGGCAAAGCATAAATTTCCAAAAGAGTAATGTGTATTTCTTTAATACTCCTAATGATCTCTGACAAAAAATCATTAATATCCTGGAATGTGCTGAAGATGTTCTTCCTGCTATTTATCTAGGTCTTCCCTTTATGGTTAAAGAGGTGTCTCAAAGTTTCTGGAATAGTAGATTGGAAAGAACTCAGTGAAAATTGATTGGTTGGAAAGGGAAATTACTCAGTAGTGCTAGTAAATTACAGCATCTTCGGGCCTCCCCGCAAGGTATACCTACTTATTTCCTATCTCTTTTTAAATTATCTGCTTCTTTTGCTGACAAGCTGGAACAGATTCAAAGAATTTTTTTATGGATGGGAGTAGAAGATAAACAGAGAATGTCCTTAGTCAGTTGGGCAAAAGTGTGTCTTCCTAGATCCCATGGAGTCCTCAATATTAGATTCATATGTAACATGAATAAAGCCCTTCTCTCAACAATTAATTGGAACCTAATTCACCAACATAAGGATTGGGGGGAAATCATGCAAGCAAAATATCTACATGTCACTGACTAGTCTAACTTCCTCCAACAGGACGGTTTACCTCAGGGATCTGTTATATGGAATAAAATGTTGAAATCTAGAAGCCTTCTTATGCAAGGGATTAGATGGAAATTGGGTAATGGTATGTCTATTAAGTTCTGGACTGATATTTGGATAAAAGATCAGGCTCTCATCACTCATGTGGATTATGGTGAAATTGTTGGCATTGCTACTTAGTTTTTTGATGATAAAGTCAGCGATTACATGTTAAGTAATAATGGCAACAGGAGCTAGAAAAATTTAATTGACTACTGCACACCTCACCCTGATCTCACCTCTAGAGTTCGGGCTGTCCAATAGTTGATTCAGAGAGTCAGAATCCCTCTTTTCCCTCGAGAGGATGAGTAGTTTTAGTGGCTGGATAAGAATGGATGTTTCTCTATTAAGTCTACCTATCATTTATTGGTTCCTGAGGTTCATAGAAAGGAGATATGGAGCAAAGTTTGGAACCACAAACTTGTTCCGAAAATAAATATGTTTTGGTGGGCTTCTGTTCATAACAAAATTCTGTCCCAAGACAACTTACAGAAGAGAGGTTTTACCTTGGTCAAAAGATGCTATTTGTGCTGCAATAAGGAGAAAACTATTTCTCATCTCTTCCTTCACTGTGATTTTGCTAGGGAAATATGGAACTTAATCCTAAGTAATTTTGGTATTCAGCGGGTCTACAATTTTGATATTACGGAAGTTATTAATCGCTGGTATCCTCCCTTTTCTCATACCTGGATTGTTGAGTTATGGAATCAAACTCTATCGTGTTTGAGCTGGACTTTGTGGAAAGAGCGCAATCATAGGATTTTTAGGGATAATGCTAGAGATGCCTCTCAGGTTTCTCACACTTTTATTAAGACTCTTATGGAAAGCATCACTAAGGCCCATATCCAAATTGCGGAGAAACCTTTGACTCCTGAAGAGGGACAAATTGCGGCTAATTGGAAGATTCTCAATCATATTCTTGTTCATAACAATGCCAAATTGTTACAGAGGCTTAATACTAGATGGAGTTCTCCAAATCCTAACTAGTTAAAACTTAACTTTGATGGGGCTTCTAAGATGGATGGTACAGCTAGTGGCGGAGGGATCATAAGAGGTGAAAAAGGGTGGATGGTTGCTGTCTATGCTAGTGGTCTGGGCTGTCAAAGCAATAACTTTGTTGAAGCTGCTGCTCTTCTATGGGGGATTAAGTTGGCTATATTCCTTGGTATTAGGAATTTGAATATCTAGGGGGACTCTATAATGGTTATTGATGCAGTTAACAATGTGTCGACTGTTGGCATTAAGTTGAAAGATATTATTAGAGATATTTAGATTCTCCTACAACAGATTCCCAATATGGACATCTCCCATATTTACCATGAGGGTAATGGTGTTGCAGATGCCTGTGCTGATCTTGGACAAAGGTATTCAAATTAGCGTTGTTGGTACCAAATTGATCATATCCCTTTAAATCTTAAGGCTCTCATTCTAAAGGAAGTGACGGGTTAAGAATAAGTCAGATTTATTGGCAAGATAGCTCACTTTGTCAGTTCCTTGGGAGGGTGCTGACATGCCTCTTGAAGTACAGGTTTTTTGGTACCTTCTTACTTGTATTTCCACTCCTTGCTTTTATAAGGCTACCGGGCTGCTTGATCATTATGGTGTTTGCTATGTAATTATGATTAAGCATGGGATGAGCAAGTGTCATCTTTGTAAGGTTTCCCACATTTATGATAATGCATGATGTTTTATCACTAGCATCATTAGCCTTGATCAAGGGAATAATGTTATCGTAAATATGACTGGGGAGATTTGGGGTTTTTGTGAATTGCTTTGTATTTCCAAAATGGGTGGCAATAGAATCAAAACTGAACCCATCTCTTGTTGTGAGCTCAAAGACAACCTAGTGGTTTGGCATTATTACAAAGAGGGTGGGATTAGTCCCTATTTGGAGCGGCTCAACAGGTATAATGAAAATTTATCTGAATAGTTTGCTAGGTCGTGGCAGAACCGGCGTGTTTCCGTGGGTGGAATTAGTTTTGAAATTTTTGAAAGTGTGATTGCTATGGCCACTGGTATGTCTACTCAGGGGATTAAACTACAAAGAAAAACTAAAATTACGGACGTTTCCAGTCATAAGCTCTTTCTTGGCGATGGTGAAGAATTAGTCCCCTATCAGGGGGGATTTGATAGAGCCAAGTTGCCTGAGCCTTGGGACGGTGTGTGTTTTCTTCTCATGAAGTATTTCACCCTGGAGGGGTGCTTCACTAGGTTCTACAACTATCATCTCCCCCTTTTGAATCATTTTCATTGCAATGCTCATATTAGCTTTCCTTTTTATCTGCTGTCTTCTCTAGAGCATTCTGTCCTTAGGGTTAGAGCTAAACTGGATAAGAAACCTGCTAAGAAACCCATCCCCCTTCATCAGGGCCTTATCCTCTGTCTTTATAACCACCATCTTGCCCTAGAGCCTGCGAAGGCCATTCAAACCAACAATGGGGAATTATCTTCTAACCCTAACGATATTCCTAGTGTTGAAGAACCATGCCCTTCCCCTATTCCTACTAAGACAAAAGAAGTTTCTTTTTCTACTCCTGAGGAGATTCCCATTGATACTCTAGGTTCTACTATCAGACTAAAGGGAAAAAAGAGGAAGACACATGCTGGTGAAATGGACACTGGCGGGGCTATGGTAGGGACCCTAAAAAATCCTTGTAGGACCCTTGAGGGACAAAGTAGCAAGTCTCATTCATCTGCTAAGGTTATTAAGAATGGTTTCTCCTCAAGAGTTAGGCGGTCGGGGTGAATTGCTGGCAAACCTGCTCTGAAAGCAAAACTTATTGACTATTCTGAGAGCGCTTCTAAAGAATCCTCCCAGGGGGATGAGGATAAAGATATGTATGTGTTGATGATTACATTATATAGCCCTCTAGCCCTCTATTTCGCGCCAGAAAACTGTTGATGACTGTTTTGAAGCAATCATAACAATAAGTTAAAATTCACATGACATGAACTGTAACTATACTTGAAAGACAAGAAGGAATCATTTGGTGATTCAACTAATCCCAAGTCTACAATGGTTCGGTTGGTCAAGTTCAGTTGGTCAATGTGAAGCTGTAATGTTCAAGGGGCCTTACGTAGTTTAGGTTTGTTCTGTGGTTTACTGGCCTAAGAATATGCAAAAAGGTCATAGATTTCAACAATGTATTCTGTTCATTTGCATAAAGGTGATACTATGCTGCAAGTTTCAGAGGTTTTTTCTTGGATTTATTGCAGCTTTCTTCTTCATGTACTTATGAAAACTGTCTACTTAGACTCTGTTATGCATGCTTCCTCAAATTTGAGACAATTTCCTTTAGATTTCTACGTTTTCAGCTAAATATTTCAGATGGGTTGGGAAAAGTTAGAAAGATCTACTCTATACCTCATTTAATCTAGTGAAGGATCTAATTGTTTCTGTTATGCACTATGTAAATACCACAGTAATTTGATCAAATCCACAGTAAAAACCCTAAATGTAAGTTCTGAGCATTTTCACAAACATACATTTAAAATTGCAAGCTCTCAAAGAAGATATTTCAAAACACAAAGAAGAGCAGGAGAACAATCAGAAGATAGATGCAGAACTCTAGATTCTATTGTATTAGAAACGAATAGTCATACATGATTTACAATGTAGGAATGACTCTTAGTTTCATTGATCATACTACAGAGAACTTACAAGCTTTACAGATACAGTAAGACAGCCAGACATTCCACGCACATCTTACTGCAGACAAACAGGCGACCTCCTTCTTCTACTTCTAAACTATGCTAAGCTAACTGTATTTCCCTAGAAATCCTGTTGTAGCCCCTAAAAATCCCTGTTGTAGCCCCTGTTGTAAAGTATTACAGTGTAGAGAGGCACAATATATAACATTCTGATTGTCCTCACTACAGTAAAAAACCTAACTGAACCCCTGGTTCAAACCCTTGGTTATAGCAATAAATGCAGGGGAACCAGCTCTCAAAAATATCTCTGAGCAGTGTCAAATCTGGGTGAAATATTGCCCCTTCTGAGAAGTTCCGGCAGCTGGGTAATAACTTCTGTTTGTCTGTTGTAGTAATACCTCCAGCTGCAACTCTATCTTTCACTTGAATGGCCTTGACTTTTCGCACTTTATCTTTATCTTCTTGCTCTTGAGATCAGATTTTCTTTCCTCCATGAGGTCACTGTGTTGGTTTTCCAGCTGCTTCCTCAACTGCAAGCCTGCAAGACAAGACAAGCAATAAGTATACCATTTATCACATAAAACAGCAGGAAATTAAAATAAGCGTTTAAATCCAGGTGACTGTGCAAGATTGCAGAAATCGGGTCCAGAAATCTGCTCAAAACGCGTCAAAAATGTGTTCACACTGCTCAAACTTCATCGGGTCAACCATCGCTGACCGAAAAATGCCAGAGGTGCCAAAAAAAACACTTTAAAATTCGACCGCCTCATTTCCCGCCCATCGGCATGATCATCACTGTCGGTGCGTCAAAAAACATGTTGGTCGATATACTTCATCATCATGATATTCTGGAAATATGATGCTCTCGCTCCTGAAGGTCCAGATGATGTCATCATGATATTCGGCTTCTGTATATTGGGGAAAAGAATAACATCATCATCATAATCATGCTGAAGAAGAATGGGAGGATATGAATATGGTTATGCTGCCGAGAAAAGGAAAGATGATGGTGACGTCATCATGATATTCGGGCTTCATTGAAATGCTAAGGATGACGTCATCATCATGTTTGGGAAACGGATCATGTCTTGAAAAAATATCCTGTTGAAAGAAAAAATGATGATGATGAGGATCAGGATATTTGCTTCTTCGCTTATCAGATCGGGATGACGTCATCATGATATTTCGCCAACCGGATCATGTTTGGGAAAAATCCTGCCGAAGGGAAAATGTGATGATGATGAGGATCATCAGGATATTTGCAAAAGGTTGTATTTCATCGGCAGGAGGATTTTACGAAATATCAGGTGAACAAACAAGATCATGATGATCTTGACGATAGGACAGGATAAAAAATATGATGATGACGTCATCATCATACTTTGTTTTCGGAGCACAAAGATAAGTTGAGGTCATCATGATATTTGCGCTAGGGTGATATCGTAAAATATGATCATGCTGTTGAGGAATGCAATATCGACTTCTTCTAAATAGATAGGGTGATCATCATGATATTCGCAAACCGGAGATCAGGAGGATATGAAGATGATGATCCTCTTCGTCGAATTATGATGATGATGTCTCGATCACTTAGAGAATTTCAGCGAATGACCCTCGTGAAAGATCAGGATGATGATCATGATGTTGCAAAAGGAGACCAGGAGGAAATGAAGTCGTCATCATCATATTTCGAACTTCAGCAAATATCATGATGATGACCCTGCGATAGGTTTACAACATGCGCATGCAAATATGCCGAAGGTGGATTTTCTAAGGGTGATCAGCATGATATGATAAGATTAGGTGATGCAAAGATATCATGATGATGCTCGCTATGCAAAGACCGCTTGACGGGGAAACTTACCTTGACTTAAAGTTGATGTCATCATGATATTTGAACCTCAGGATATTATCGGGGGGGCGTTCAAATATGATGATGATGCATAATGCGCATAAGGCCATTTGACGGGTAAAGGACACTACCACCTAAGATTGACGTCCGGATATTGCGACTGCATGATTTTTATCGGGTGATAGACTAAGATCATGATGATGTTGACAACATGACCTAGGATAAAAAAAATATGATGATCCTCCTGCGAATATCAGGTTTGACCAAAACTTTGACCGTGCATAACTTCCACATATGGAAAAATTTTCAAGTGAAGTAAGAGGCAAACCTGCATGGAATTTCAAGCTCTTTCTAAATATGAGGTCACAGCAACAAAATATGAACTTTGACAAACTGACCTCATGATGATGACCTACCTCATCCTATATCAGGATGATGATGCACTTGACCCATTTTTGCCAAACCGCCAGAAAGCAGAAAAAACACAAGCAGAAGCAAAAAGCAAAACATCAGCAGGGGTCCCCATTTTGCTAAGGAGCATAATGGGGCGTGTTGTGAACATCACAACAGTATGTTCATGAAATCTTTGAGGATGTTGATGGTAAGCAGGAGACTCAAGAAATGGGGGCTACTACTATGGATGTTGCTAATTCTGCTGACAAAGCTGGCAAAGTGGGAGAGATGTTTGTGGAAGAAGCTGATGATGAAATGGAAACTGATGCTGGCTTGGGAGCTGAAATTGTGGTTCTGAGGGCTCGCATTGAGAAACTGGAATAGAATCTTTCCACTGTGCTCAAGAATTCTATTTTCTTTAATGTTTCTGTGCTACAAAACCTGGGGGTTACTGTTACTGTTGACAATGATGATCTTGCTAAGAAATTGGATGACATTATTAAATCTATGGTTAATTAAGGAGAGAATCTGCCTCCTTCATTTTCTGCTTTTATATTGATGATACTCTACTACTCTATTTGTACTATCTTAGTTTATAGCGGCTGGTTTTGTTGTTTATGCTAGGATTACAGTATTTGATGTATCTAGTTTAAGGCACTTTTTGTGCTTGTTGCCTTTGTGGCCTCTCTGATTTTGGTAAGGGTTTGGCCCCTTGTTTAGCCACCTTATATTATCAAAAACAATAAAAAAATCATCACACATGAACACTAGGATTATTTACATGGAAACCTGGTTAAGGGAAAAACCATAGTGGGGGTTAACCCACAAGATTTTATACTCTGTTAAAAGTATTACAAATGGGAAGGCACATGCCTTCGGGCACACTGCTTAGAGCTCATTGCTCAAAGGAGGCTCACTGCCTACAAGATCATTTACAAGAGTTCACTGAAATATTTGAACTAAAAAATAGCATCTAACAATGTAAGATTACACTTCTGGTTAGGCTCAATATACTGAATTCACACACTTCATCTTTCACTGCCCTGTTTCATAGTTCTGCCATGATCTGACCCTTAGATATCTTTGCTTAGCACTTGTTACTGCCACACTTCACACCTCTCACATCATATTCACACATTGACACCTCAAAATGCTCAAACTCATCGATTATATATATCCGCAACATCAGATTTCATCAACTACAGTCATCCTTAAGAAGAATTAGAAACTTTTTCAAGATTACTGTTCTCTTAGCTGAATCCATGGAACAAACATCAATGTAGACCAAAATCTATGTATTCAAGTCAGCACATATGTTAGCCAATACCACTGGATCTCACAAATTACTCAACCAACAACTTCTCCTAATCTGCACAAGGATCAAACACCAAATTGGCCTATTCTTCACTAGACTGAGCTGTCTAACCAAAACCTGATACTCAGATGCTTGTAACTTTCAATCCCTTCATCACTGAAGGCTAAGAATTTGGATTCAGGTAGTCCTGACATCCCTTAACATTCCCTTAGATCTATAACACAATATGATTACTTGTGGAGAAATGCAGACCAAAGTGCTGAACCCTGTCATATGCTTTGTTCCTGTCTATCTTGACTTAGACAAATCTACAATCTGACTTCTGGTATGATCAAATTATATAATGTAGATGTGTAAGTTAGATTCAGTTTCCATCAATGACAACACTTGACATGCCTAACAATGTCTCTTGCCAACAGTCTCCCCCTTTGGCATTGATGGCAATACTTACTGAAAAATGACTAAGTGTTAGAACAACTCCCCCTTACTATGTACACTTGTGATTTCCAATGCTCCCCCTTGCATAAATTCCTCATTTTTCATTGCTTTCCTCTCCCCCTTTGACATCAATGGCAAAGGTTGAGATCCACATACCAATAGTCATACAAAAATTCTATGTACATGGGCATATATATACAAACAATCCTCATGTCTTGTCTACATGAACTTAAGTACATCACAATTTTTCAATAGTGCCACTTCACTATTCCAACTTTTCTTCATGTTATCCAAAACTAAAATATGACCACTAAATAGAAATGCCTATGACTTTGCCTTTTGTAGATTAGTGGGATCACTTGTCAGAGAAACAACTTGAGCTTTTGTCAACGCATTGAACATTATTTGTAACTTAGGAGAAATTATTCCCCAGAGTTCATCCACTTTACCCAAAACATTAACCTTTTCCTTCTCCAAATTGTTCAATTCATCGAGCAAACTCACTCCTAACATTTTTTAGTTATTACAGACTTAGTTAAGGGACTATAGAACTGAGAGAGGTTAGACAATTTTAGCTCTAGGTCCTTAATCTTATTCTCAATATCTTCAACAACATTAGACCGAGTTAGGCAAAACTTATAAATCTCTACACCTTCAAAGAGGGCATTTTGAATATTATTTACACTAGTACCAAGGACTGATCTATCATAACTAATTATTTTCTTTATTTTAGCAAATCTCTTCTAATTAAATTCATTTCAAACTTTAACTTCTACTGACTTCTCAAAAGTTTCAAAATGAGTACTTACAGAATTTATTTAACTCTTCAACTGACCGGAGGGTGATGTAGATGAGTCCTAAAATGTAGGCATGATTTTCTCTAAAATCTAGGATGCAAGACCAAGTAACTCACTGTCTTCTATATGGGACTTCAAGATATCATCTTTGGCCTTAGCTTGTTCAAGAGAGGCCAACTTTATCTTTTGTACCGGTAATAGAGTATCCAAATTGATTGGGCCTTGTATTATATTTTGATCTTCTGCAACTTGTTTATCTTTCTCTATAGTGTCGCTTGCTCAATATGATGTTTTAGATTTATGCTCTTCAGGGCCTGCATCTTCTCCCATTCTGGAGTCAATCACATTGTCTTGCTTATCACTTTCATTATTTTTCTCTGCTTCTATTTTCTCTGCATCATCATCAGAGGCATCCTTCATTTTATTAGAAATGTCTTCTACATTCTTTTCCAAAGGATTTTGTGTATCCTCAGTAGTAGCATTATCAAATTCTTCAACATTTAGAATGGGGGAATCAATTCCATCATCAGTTTCATTTTCTTAATCTTCCTTGTCCTTAACATCTTTGGCTTCAGTAGGAGAATTTATTTTCATATTCATCTCTGTATTTTCTTTACCAGATTGGTCTAGAAGAATTTGAGTATCCTCTACATAATCAAGATTGTCTTCTTTCATCATTTCTTCATCTCCTTTATTTAATGTTTCATCTTCCAGAACAGAGACATCATCTACCTCAGCTTGTTGCTCATTTTTCTACAACTCCTCATCACTCAAGATGGATGTATCATCAGTATCAACAAGTTCTTCAGTAACCACATAAAGCTTATTCTCATCTAGGGCTTTCTTCAGAATTTGTTCTATTTCTTTGACAACTTCATCAATGTTTCCAATCATCAGCATATTCATCCTAAGTTTTCTTTTGAATTGATTTTTAATTTCTTTGAAAATTTTATCTCCTTCCTTTCTATAAATGACCAGACACAGACTAGACAACACATATTCCCTTAATTCCAAATCCTTTTCTTTAGCAGCTTCTTTTCTCATCTCCAAAATGTCACTTAGACTCTTAGGGATATCTAACAAAATTTCCACAAGTGCTCTTTTGAATATATTCAGGTACTTAACAGTAGCATCCTCCAATATTTTCTTGTTAGCATCATCAAAGATGTCATAATATTCTATTATAGGTTTCAAATTACCATGAACAGTTATTGCATTCACAATGTTTTCAATTGACAAGGTATATTGTTGAAGCTTTGAGAATACATGATGTGAGTTGATTGCCTTGTAGGTTGAGGATACATGGAATTTTTCTTCACATTCTTCCTTCGTCTTTTGACAAGAGTGAATTCATCTTCTTTTGAATCTCTATAAGATTTTCTCTTAGGATCTTCAATGTAGGTTTCTTCTCTCCTAGATTCAGACTTTCCTGGTATATGAAAGTTATCATATAAGTTTGTAAAGGCATTGATCATAGGACTCCTTCCCTTTTCAAAACCAAGACCTATTTTTTTCTTTAGTTGGCTTTTGAGAACTTATTATTTCATCAAGAATATCAGTTCCTCCTTTTATTTTTAGTCCATTGTCAATCTATTATTTTTCCTTTTCTAGTTTTTTTCCCTAGAGTAACAACTTCTTCCTCATTTTTTGAACATTTAGCTGATTCCTCATTAAGCTTAATATTTAAGCAATTTTCAATCCCATTTTCTTATTAAACCATTACCTTTAGCTTTGAGATCATGTCTTTAGCCTCCTTGAGCTTGTCACTTTCTTTATCTCTTTCTATCAGAGTTTTTAGTTTTCCTATTTCTTCTTTTGATTCATTAGCCTTTGCCTTTAATTTGTCAATTATTTCTTTTGCCTTTTCAAGGATATCTTCATATTCCATGTTTAGTTCTTTTGTTTCTTCTAGATCATTGAGAGCTATCTTGAGTTCTTCCTCAAAGTATACTTCATTTTCATTTGATTCAAGGTCCAAACCTTTAGGATCCATTGCTTTAAGATCCATTTCAGGTGTAAATATATCATTGTCCAACACTCCAGATTCCATACATTCAACTGGAGGATATACCTCAGTGGTCAAGCTTCTTAGAGGTACTTGGCTCTGCAACCAATTATTGAACACAACATGGTTTCTGAGAGGGGAGTGCATCAGTACACATAAAAACTTTAACCAGCCATCTTTTGATACATCTAAATAACTTAGAGAACATGAAGAAAAACATTCAAATCAAAGGTTAACACATAACACCAGAGTTTTTACATGGAAAACCCTAAAGTAGGGAAAACCATTGTGAGGATTAGCTCACAATTTAAAATGATTACTAAAAAAAGTATTACAACATTATTTTAAGGCTTCAACCCAAGGAAGTTACTACTTTCTAATTTACAACTTTAATTTAGGGTTAAAACTTGAGGAAGCTACTTCTCCCTGAATTCTCAGCTCACTACTATAAAATGATAACATGAATATAAGGACTATTAGGGAGAACACATATCTTGTGTGTTGATGGTGTAATCTTTTATTCTTCCTCGATATCTTTCTTCAAATTGATTATGTGCATTTCATATCTACTCTACTATGTTCACTTTCACCTTCACTTCTTTTTAGATGAATTATATCATATATATCCTCCACAAGGTCTTGAAACATTGATTAGGTCAGTAACAAGAGTAATATAGAGTGTAACGTGTAGCTTATCACTAGTCAACCATAACAAATTGATAGAATATTTAGTTGTAGATCTCAAGGTCTTACAAAAAACACTTGGACACCTCATTCCATACCTTCCAAACATGGATAAACTAGTTATACTTCACATGTAATAGTTACTTAACGAGTCAGCTCATACTACTTGACATTGTTGACTCTTCATCTTTCAACTGTTAGGGAGAAGCCAAAAAATTAATGTAGACAAAGAATTTAATCATGTAAGAGCTCTATAGAAATCACACACCTTACAAGTGATGTATCATACAAAACCATGTATCTGTGGGACAAGAAATGTATCACTCTATAGAGACCATAGTCTTCCACACGTTATGTAATGCTTCAGAACCTAAAATATGATATTGCAGTAAAGTATGGGGCCTGAAACCGTTTGGAAATGATCAAAGATATAAATGTATGTAAATCATCATATCCATGCATATATTTTTATGGTGTTTTTTGAGGAATTGAAAAATGGGTTAAGTACTTGTAGTTACAAAAGATAGTTATACTTGAATTCTACTAGTAGACACAAATGCTTGATGTGGTACCAGAGAATAAAGGATGTGTTCATGTGGATCATATCTTATATATTATGGACCATGTGGAATGTCCACATAATCTTTGATGATAGAACTATATATGTTGCACCTTTTATAGAGCTTGACTTGTGTATCCAGGCTTTGAATACAATGTGATACCTCTATCACTTGAATACTATCTTTATGGACTAGTAAAACACTTGAAACTTCATCAATGCTTACAACATGCTGATCTTATTCATTCCTTATAACTGCATGACAAATAAATCTCTTCTAAAGGAATGTGGAGCATTCTATTCTCTCCTTAATACTATTCTACTCTATCTAGGTGATGGTTGATGTACTAACCCTTATAACTTCTCATGCTGAGTAAGTGAGAGGCTAAACCCTTCGATATATCATGGCAATTCATGTTAGAACCTACCATTAGAACCACATGGCTAAATATTTCTTTGTGGAGAAATGAAAACCTATTCAAGTTGACTCTACCTTAGAATATGCACTATGAATACCTTAGGCACTTTTCACCTTCTTACCTTTGAGTGTGGTACTCCCAATTGATGAGATGTGTATATGTGTATGAAGGCTGTTATGATTAACGTGCCATCAACCTTGTGAATCCTATGTAATTTATTCCTAGTATTGTTTGTAAATCACCCATAAGGGAGGAAAGGTTTCACCAGTAGTGATCTTTTTTTAGCCACATATTTATATCTGGTCCATGTTGCTAATTCATCCATGACAGGAGGTCATAGGGGGTTACATACCCTAGTGGGGATTCGCGGTTAACACCCCCAAAACCACATTTTATTTAAATTTTATCATTGTAAATATGGACCATTTGTCATTAGGTCACAAATCTGATGGTTGATATTATGTTAGTTTTCATGCCCTAGAACACAACCCCCTTTTATAAGGATATTGTACTACATTTTTTTAGTAGAGTTGAGAGCAATATGCACTACTTGATCAAAGACTAATAAAATAGAGGAAGTACATGTATTGTCATCTCATAATTGAGGATAATACAACTAGAGCCTCTTTTCTTGGTGGATGATTTTCTCTGAAAGGGTTTTCTCCACATTACATACTATGTTATGTGTTCAATTCTTAATGCATGTTATTTCTGTGTAGTGGATTTTATTTGTGTTGCAATCTCCATTGAATCTACATTATTTAAAGGACATTAATAAGGTTTAAAAAAGATTTCTATCGTGTGGTTTGAACCTTCTTTTCTAACATTTGGTATTAGAATCTTGCCAATTTTGATACTTGGGTTGTAGTGTAAAGGTTTTTTAGATGCGGTGGGAGATTTGGTTGTTGTTTGTTTGCAGATCTTCTATAGATATCAATACTTCATCCATTGTTTCTTCTACGTCTTGATTGGACATTGAAAAGTTCAATGACATGGGGTACAAATTGTCGAAGCTGAAAATCAAGGATTTTTCTAAAAGAAAGAAATTAGTGGTTGATTATTATGAGAGAGAAGAAACCTAATGATGTTGCTCCTAATGAGTGGGAAAGACTGAATAAAAAAGCATGAGGTACAATTCGGTTGTGTCTTGCAGATTTTGTTCTACTAAATGTTGTGAGTGAGAAGTCCACACATAGCTTGTGGAAGCGTCTAGGTGAGATTTGCCAAGAAAAAAGTATGCTAAATAAGTTTTATTTAAAGCATAATTTATTTTCCATGAAAATGAAAGAGGGTGAATTGGTTGCAGAGAATTTGAATTGATTTAATTTGTTATTTATTCAACTAGCCTTTGTATATGTCAAGGTGAATGAGGAAGATAAATGTCTATTTCTTCTCTATTCTTTTCTTGAGTCATGGGAGAATATTATTTTGGCTATCTAGTTTAAAGACTATTTTAAATAAAAAATTGTTAGATGGTTTATCCTATTGTGATGACAGTTTCAAATTTTGTAAACATTATGTGCTTGGAAAATATAATAGATCTCCATTTGCTTCAGGCAATAATAAATCTAATGATAAATTGGAACTTATTCATTTAGATGTTTTTGGTCCAGTGGATGTTGAATCAATTGGAAATCCTAGATATTTTGTTTCCTTCATTGATGATGTCTCAAGGTTTAATTGAATTTATTTTATGCGTCATAAATCTAAAGTTTTTACTAAGTTTAAGGAATTTAAGGCCTTAGTTGAAAAGCAATCAGATTAAACAATTAGGTATAGACCACTAGATTTCCATTATGTATTTGTTGTATTGAGTACTAATGATGAGCCTAGATCCTATAGAGAATCTATTCGTACCTATGATAGTGAGGCTTGGCAGTTAGCCATGTAGGAAGAGATGATGGCTTTAGAATGTTAGAACACCTAGGATCTTGTTCATTTGCCCAAAGGAAGAAAGGCCATAGGTTGCAAGTTGGTCTTCAATAAGAAGTTTGGAGCAGATAGTTCATTCAAAAAGTACAATGCTAGACTGGTAGACAATTGCTACTCCTAAAGAGGAAGTTGATTTTGGTGAAATTTTCTCTTATGTTGTTAAATTAACTTCTATAAGATTTTTGTTATCCATTGCTACAACTCTTTATGGGGAAATAGAGAAAATGTCCAATGTTAAGACTACATTCTTGCATGTTGATCCTGAGGAAGAAATTTACATGCAACACCTATAGGTTTTGAGGTAAAAGGGAAAGAACATTGGGTTTGTAGATTGAAGAGGTCTCTTGATGGTTGGAAATAGTCCCCCATAATGTAGTACTAGAAATTTGATTCATTTGTGTGAAAATTGAGCTTTGTTATATGAGAGGAGAATAATTGTGTTTACATTCATTGTATTGATGATTCTATTTTGATCATTGCATTGTATTTTGATGACATGTTATTTTTCAACAATAATAAGAGTATGATTAGTGAGTTGAAAGATCAACTTTCAAGTGCATTTGAAATGAAGGATATTGGAGCTGCCAAGCATATTTTGGGGAGGGAGATCAAAAGTGATAGAGGTAGGAATCAAGAGATATTGAACCATGTTAGGGGTTCAAGAGGATATTTGAACCTATTAAACCTTCAACATCTTTATCTTACTTTAATTTTTCATGTCAATGATGTTAAAAAGTTCCTAAACTATTGAACCTTTCTTCATTTCTATTTTCTTTGTTTGTTGGAGATGTGGAGGTTCATTGAACTTTTGAACCTTTTGACAAGTTTAAAATGTCAGAGGTTCAAACAAGATTTTAAGTCTATTGAAAACTCTCATATGTTGACATCTTTCTAAATGATTGAACATTGTAAGAGGTTCAAGAGGTTCTTGATCCTAATGAACCTTTCACATCTCTCATAAAAATTATTCCAAGTTTTTTATTGCGGCCTCAAAAAAACTCTTTGACTCTTGTACTTTACATCATTCATAATGTCAAATGTTCAAAGGTTCATCAAATCTAGAAGACATCAACCAAGAAAAATGTTAGGGGTTCAAGAGGTTCTTGAAACTGTTGAACCTTGGATTGGTTTTACAAGGAGCAAAATCTCAGATAAAGAAATAGAGACTTTGCAAAGAGACTTTGAAGACTTTGAAGACCTAGAGAAACACATAGATTTTGAACCTCTTAACATATGTTTGACATAATAACAAGTTATGAAATAATTTTGAGGGGTTTTCCACAATTGGAGGTAACAATATATCAATATGAATATGCAGATAGAATAATATATTGATAATAGATTACATAAAGAGATAATCGTAATCACAATTATGTGACAAATCAATAACAATTAGGAAGCATTAGGCACATACACTTATCATGACTAGAAGATTACATCAAATATAGGGTCGAAGTATAGAAGGCATTCACATCCATCACATCCAATCACACTTATCCCAACCCATGTGAGTCACGTAGCAATCATTTAATACTTCATGTGCATGTTTAGAGCATGATGGTTGTTACTATATTTTTGAATACCACTAGCTTGAGGAAAAAAAAACCCTAAGAATGCAACAAAGGATATCACTAACTAGAACTCTACTTATGTGAGATTTAATATGGCAGAATTGAAAAGTCAATAGGATTGATTTCATGGCAACAAATTATGCAAAAACTTTGCCCAACATAAAGCATAGAGGAATATTCTAAAATTTGATCAACCTACATGATTGTCTAGAGCATTTACACATTTTAAATATATCTCATTATCTTTAGGAAGTAGTAATTAATTCTCAATTGCAAAGATAAGCAATGGTTCTGTTCATTTATTACTATTTATAACTTGATTGTACTTTATATAAGACATTTCTTTGTTTGATTCACTCCACTCTAACAACTTACAAACCTAATCTAGGTATATTAATGCTTAACTATGTGATTTAAATAATTAACCTAGATTACACACAGAGTGTATTTTCCCTCTTCACTTATAAAAAATAGTAAAATAGATTTAAATAAAACAAAACCAAACTTTATAAGTTTAGTAAATTCTATTGTTTGATATGATCATGAAGAAAAGACAAATGTAAAAAATATCTATGCAAATAAAATATAAAAAATACTATCACAAAACCCATCTTCTCAAAACATAAAAAAAAAATTTAAAAAAAAAAAAAACAGATGAAATCACAAAATCCAAAGACTAGTTTTTATTGCAACATACGGAGAAAAGGACGAGTCAGAAGTGTTTTATTTGGTCCCTTAAATACAGACAAATCATCAAGAAAAATCATTAAAATGTCAACGCTGTGTGTACCAACAAATCCATGAGGAGTAAAACCCATTTCTGCAATGAGTAAGTGGGTGTGGGTATGGGCATGAACGGAACTCATTCTTCCTTGTTTCAGGTCGTCTACAACCGATGTTTGAGCATAACTTCAATCCATCACCTGGTGGGTTGTCACTGAACCACTTGCATAACTCTTCTACAATGACATTCTGAGAGTCAAAATTGAAATAGTTAAGTGGTGATCGCTTTCGCCAATGCCATTCTTGGCGATCTTTCTTAATCCCAAAGACATTACATATTCCTAATTCTACAGCTGCAACCATATGACCAAGACTTGCAGCTCTCTCACAGAGCAGAAGTGCTGCTTCAAAATCTATATCCTCCTCTGCTCCCCCACTGCCGTTGAACTTAATTATAGCCATCGAATATATGGCACGGGAGTGAGATGGATTGGCAGCCTTTTCCAACAGCAAAATTCCATCTGCCCATTGTTTGAAAAAGTAGAAACGGAGCTGCCAAGATAAAAACAAACACACCGTCAGTATGAGCTGGGAGAAACATGATACATTTAATGCTTGAGGGTGTAGCTCAACCTTCAGCAGTTTGGCCTATAAATGTTGTAGATTAAAAGGCTTAAATTGATTGCATTTATTTGGCATGTGAATGGAGGTTTTAAGCAGCCACAATTTGTTTCAATATTTTTTTAATTAGAAAGTATTTGCCTTTAATGATCATCTGTTTGACTGATACTGATAACATGTTTCATTCTACGCTCAAGTGATTACCAATCGACCAATAAAAAACTACAATATATAATTGGCAGAGGAAGAGCTAAATAATTTAGGCTTGTACCGTAAGTTGATCAATATAACTCCATAATTTCAGTTTATGATGTACGTTAGTCAACTATAAAATCATCCAGAATGCAGTGAAACCACCTCAGATTTGATTTGAAGGTATTAAAGTGCAAAAACAGAAACACAATGATCTGCAGATCATTGTGTTTCTGTTTTTGCACTTTAATACCTTCAATTGGTATCAGAGCACAGGAGAAGAGTGGAGGAAGTTGAAGTTGCGTGGAAGAAATCCATCTAGAGAAACCAGCCAACAGATCAAAAACTGGAGCCGGTCAGAGATTAAAGAGGCCGCAGCCTGGAGGTAAAGTGTAGAATGTTCATTATCGCAGACTTGAATTACCAAATAGATTTTGTCATTAAGGTGAACGAGGGAAATTCTAAAGTCACTGTCCAAAAATATTGAATCGCTGTTTTTGTTGATAATTGATGCTCAACAAATCATGCAGCTGCAGTTAACTGGACCTGCACCGCCTGTTACTTTTCATGCAGATTCGCACATTTAATTAGTCAGTCTTATTTTGCAGTTTGGTTCTTTTTTAGAGACTAGTTTAATAAACTTTGGTTTAACCGAACTCCCAGTAATCTAGCGCAGGAAATAAATACATGTAATTTTTGTTTCAGTTTCTTTTAGTTAAGTCTCAATTTAATCTTTGTTTTTGGCATGTAATGGGTACAGTATATGTTCGCTGTTGTATATTTGGACAGCAGCAGTCAATTCCAATAATAAAAAAAAGGTTTGAGAGCCTGCAAAAATTACCAAACTGTGTATGTGTTTTTTTTTCTAAATTAACTGTGTTTATTCTTCTGCTGTTAAACACATGGGTGCAGGGATTAGGTTTGGTTTAAGATTCTACATTTGGTATGAGAGCAGATATTTTCATTTGGGTTAAAGATATAGTGGTTGGAATTTCGCCAAAGGTTTATCATGTGGAATTCTAACTTCTTGCCCATTCCAGAATTTGATGGAGATGAGTATGATTATGTTAGAAAATAATGAATAACTGAAGACTGTAAGTGTTGGCAGTTTCCTTTTGTAATGTCAATCAATTGTTGTAGATGTGTCAACAAGACTTGTAGAGGTGTCAAGTTAGCTTAAGTTAGGTGTCATGTTAGATTCCTATTTTGTAGGGAGTTGTTGAGCTGCTCTCATATTATAAATTTGTAATATCTTTGATAAATAATATATGTTGCATTTGTTCTGTTCATATTTTTTCCTCAATATTTCATCATGGTATCAGAGCTAGACTGGGCTTGACTCCATCATAGGAGTGCCTAAGTAGATGATAGCATTTTGAGAAGGCTGTGAGTGAGGTGTGTGGGCCAAGAGAGATACACAGCTGCTGTTCCTCTTTTATGGTTCAGTTTTGAGGCAAAACCCCTGTTTGGAATCTTGGAGAGCGGGCAATTTTATTTGTGTTTGTTTCTTTATTACATGTGTCTGCTGTTATTGTTTTGCATGCCCAGCACAGGCAGAAACGCCCATCAAAGAAAATTTACTAGAGCATTTGTGTTGGCTGGCTCTTGTTTGTGAGCGGCCGGTATAGAGTGAACGCCCTCACAGGCAATACAGCCCCTCAGAGGCCTCTCCCGATGTTGAGGGAAGGCGTCTAGATGTTCAGCGAATGACCATCCCTCACAAAAGCAGCGAAGCGGGCGTGTCGTTTCTATTCGTGTGCATTTCCATTCCTTGCCTTGAGGGTTTCTTCATCTGGGATGCAGTTTTCATAGAAGCCTCACACAGAGGTGTGAATAGAGCACGAGGAGAGCACCCTGTGCGGCCCAAAAAAGGAAAATGCTGGCCTATTTTGTGCCAGAGGACATATGGAAGGCAAAGATCGCCTTGAAACAACAAAGAATCATTTGCATTGGAAGGGGAAATCGCTTGCAGTGTGCACAAACTTGGCTCAGACTGGAAGGAGACCCTTGGTGCCACGTTCCTACGTTGGCAAAATTAGACGCTGCCCTTGGTGGTGATCGTTGATGAGGATAGTTTTAGCTGTATGAGGAAGAAAATGAATTTATTTAACTGCTTGCTGATATGACTGTTAGATAGTTTGAGATCATCAAAGCACAATTTAAAAAGGTTGTCAGAGGAAATATGGGTTCCTCGACATGCCTCCATTAATGGTGTTGGAGGAGGAGTGGTGCATGAGATTTCAAAGGAGCAATGTTGTGCTCATGAGAGAGTTGGAGTTATTTTAAGTTATTCATTAAGAGGGGATGTTAGAAAATAATGAATAACTGAAGATTGTAAGTGTTGGCAGTTTACTTTTGTAATGTCAATCAATTGTTGTAGATGTGTCAACAAGACTTGTAGAGGTGTCAAGTTAGCTTAAGTTTGGTGTCATGTTAGATTCCTATTTTGTAGGGAGTTGTTGAGCTGCTCTCATATTATAAATTTGTAATATCTTTGATAAATAATATATGTTGCATTTGTTCTGTTCATATTTTTTCCTCAATATTTCATCAAATTATTGGTGCATGCATCAAGATGATGACATTTTTTAATAGGGGAGGACTTATGGGAGACTGTAGAAACAGGTTATGATGAGCCAGCTGATTGGAACACCCTTGCAGCAGATAGAACAACTAAAAAGGAAGCTAAAAAGATGAATGCTCAAGCTTTATTTTATATTCAAATAGCTCTAGATAAGAGTCTATTTCCAAAAATTGCACGTGCAAAGATAGCCAAGGATGCTTGGAAGACTCTACAAGAAGCTTACCAAGGTAGTGATCAAGTCAATGTAGTCAAGCAACAGACATTGAAAAAAGAATTTGAGAATTTGAAGAAGGAAGAAGATGAGAGTGTGAGTGATTATTGTATAAGAGTAAAGGATCTAGTTAATAGGATGGCTACTCTTGGAGAAATTGTGGACAAAGAGGTAGTGGATAAAAAGGTTTTGAGGTCTCTAACACCTAGGTGGAATCAGGGTGCAATAATCATAGAGGAGAGTAAAGATTTGTCTACTCTAAAGTTTGATCACTTAGTTGGATCTGTTATATCTCATGAAGAGAGACTTAGAGAAAGTGATGAAATTTTTTTTTCATGTTTTGAACATGCATGTACTAATGAGGTTTGAGTGCAAGCAATGCAAGAAGAAATAGATTTCATTTACTTGGGAGCTTATAGAGCTTCCGCATGACAATAAAAAGATTGGAACCAAATGGGTCTACAAGACCAATTTAACACTGATGGGAGTGTTGAAACGAATAAGGCAAGATTAGTTGCTAAAGGCTTCACACATAGGTATGGGCTTGAGTATGAAGGGACATTTGCAGACATCAGAATGCTGATTTCGTTGGAGCATACATCATATGGATGTGAAAATTGCCTTCTTGAATGGGTACATAGAAGAGAAAGTATATGTGGAGCAGCCACAAGGTTTTGAAGTGCAAGGAATAGAAAATCATGTCTACAAGTTGAAGAAGGCTTTGTATGGCCTCAAGCAAGTACCATGAGAGAATAGTTTCAAGAGAAGCAAGAGTGAGCCTACTCTTTATTACAAGCAAAAGGGTAATGATTTTCTCATTGTAAGTTTGTATGTTGATAGTTTGTTATATGTGGGTAGAAGCCTAAAATGAAAGATGTAGGTCTCATGCAATATTTCCTAGGAATGGAGATTCATCAAAGTGGGATGGTATTTTTAATTTGTCAAACAAAGTATGCAAAGGTCCAGTTTTTGAAACTCCAAGATCATCTTGTGAGCTGGCTTTGCATCAAGGGGGAGTATTTTAATAATTGATGCTCAACGAATCATGCAGCTGCAGTTAACTGGAGCTGCATTGCCTGTTACCTTTCATGCAGATTAGCAGATTTAATTAGTCAGCCTTATTTTTGTTGGACTAACTGTCACACCTCTGGGCATATGATCTAGTGGACTAACCGCCACTTTGGGTCTAGGTGAAGGTGCTGGTTTGGAAGTTCACTAATACTTACAAGTTTTGGTGTAACGGTAAACTACAATTTTACAGTTTGGATCTGTTGATGGTTGTTTTTCGACAAGTCAACAATAGAGTGAAATACTGAGTATCTGACTCTCTCTTGAGCAAAGCCTCTCGGATGCTGAACTAAGTGATCAAACGAGATAACTCCAAGGTTCCTTCTGATATTTTCGGTAAGAGACAGCTCAGCGATTTAAGTATGATTTTGCTGTTAAACATAAAGGGACTTACGCAGACTCTTCTCCTTTCATTTGACTTATTCCTCCTTTGATGTGGATGATGTATATACAGAGCTTCTATGATAAAGAAAATGAAAAAGGGGGTAAGGGTTTAGAAGGCTAATCTAAGGACAATGAGATAATGAAACATGTAAAGATAGACAAACTCCTCATGAAACCAGACTTCACTTCGCCATGAGAACCAACAACTACACGAAGCCGGTGCAATCTTCTAAGGAAACTCAAGGATTTTCATGTTGTAAATCTCCATCCAAACACCCACAGCTGGCGCAATTTGAACAAGCATTCACAACCGAACTAAAGAAAATGAAGGTTCAGTCTAACTTTGCAAAGTGGATTGCCTTCGACAATACACGAAAAGTATGAACCAGAAGAATTCATCAAATATCTTTACGCATATTCATTACATCAATGCACTTCTAATCTATTTCTAAACTATTTGAAACATCTCTTGATTCCATCAAGATTCAGGAAACCATGATACTCCACAAGATAATACTTAACACCAAACAAGTAGCTCCAATGTCTTTGCATTAACTTTGAGGAATATTTACAACAATTTCAAGCTCTCTCAGAGAATTTTGAGAGTCTCTTCTATTCTACTCTTAAAATCTACTCTCTAATCTATATCTCTAATCTATTACCTAATCTGTATCTCTAATGAATTACAAATGAGGCAACAAGGCCTTTATATAGTGTCCAGAATACAATGAAGGGCTAAGATTAATTCAATAGCCAAGGGTCTAGATCGTGCCACCTCAGAGGTAGTTACAACAACTTGCTATTTTTAGCAAAAAAGAGAGAGACAATGAAGGCACGTTTTCCAATGTGATAAGGTAAGGCGAAAGCATTTAAAATATTCCTCCACATAGGAATCCCTTTGGCTTCTTTCATTAAATGATACATGGCATGCATTAAATAATGTGGCTAATCAAAATTAAATGATGTGTACTCGCCACATAAGTGCCAACTCAGCATACTTTGAAAATTGTATCAACTTGTAATGATGTATTCAATGTGATTGTTTGAACTTGTATATTTAGGAATACATCTTGTGGATCTTGCCTTGTTCATTCTTCTTGTTGACTGGATGTATGATAGTTGTCGCCTCACTTGACTAACTTTATGATTCTTTCTTCTTGTCGATAGATTGATGTGAATCTTCTTCGATGTATCTTCATGTAGGCTAGAGAGTAGATGATGACACTTGATTCCTTCATGAAGAGTAGGAGACTCTCTTGGACTTGGAAATTTGAAGAGTCTTGAAGTTTGATGGATGAATGCTTTTGCTTGATGATAACACCTTCCTTAGAGGTGGAGCAGCTACTTGATGACTTTTCTTGAAGGTTGAAGAACTTGAAGTAGAATTGATACCTTAGGAAGCCTTGATGAAGATGATGTCCTTCAGGTGGATGTCTTCTAGACAATCTCAACTTGATGCCACTTGATGAAGAATTCCAACACAGGGATGATGAAGGATACCCTTGAAACATCTACATGATGCCTTGCTCTTTCTCTTTCCTTGCTTGTCAAAGGTTCTTATCACTTGATCTTTAGATGATTCCTCCTTTTTGCTGTAACACAAGTAAAGGAACAGCATCAATCCCCTTGATAAACATGATAATATTTGATTTATAACATACAAGAATGCATTTCCAAGCCAAGCGTATTAGATAACAAGTTCTTGATCTTCATTGAAATTCTTAAAATTTGCATTCTAAACCACTACTTTTAATCCTCTAGAAGTCGCATTGGATCAAGAATTGAAATTCTCCTTGGCAATTCGCATTGGATGATACTTAGTTTTACTTGCTCAATGGGGTGGCGCATTAGATGGAGGGTAGAGAGTCTTCTAAGATTTTCGCATTAGATGAAGTTTTTAATTCCTCTTCACATTTCGCCTTGGATTTGGTCTTGATAATCCTCAAGTCTTGCCCTTAGAGATAGGTGCATTAGATCAAGTTTGTTGATTCCTCTTCATATCCTTTGGAGTTGTATTTGAGTTTCTCTTCATATTTCGCATTGGATGGGCATAACGGAGTCTCCTTCTTGGAATGTCATGATCTTCCTTAGAATCCTCTTGTCTTGTTGCACCGGATGAAACTCTAACACTTGCTTTCAGCATTTCGCACTAGATGACCCTTGATGATCCTCCTTTCATGCTTCGCATTAGATAGAGGATTAATGTTCTCTTGCTTTAAGTCGCACTAGATCAAGTTTGGAGAATCTTCAAGGACTTCGCATTAGTTCAAGGTATAGGATTCCTCTTAAACATTTCGCATTGAATGAAGAATCGAAATCCTCTTAACACTTGGCGCATTAGATCAGCAACTCGAAGTCTTCAAGGCATTTGATCTCATTAGATAGAACTTTAGGATCTCACCTTTAGCATGGCGCATTGGATGGAGGACTAGAATCCTCTGACTCTTGGCGCATTAGACCACTAGTTTGAAAACTTCATTCTTTCTTTAACATAGCGCATTAGATGACATTTCTGATTTCTTCTTGTTTGGGGCTTGGATAAGAGTCTTGGAAGGTGGCGCATCACTTTACTAGGTTGAAGTCTTCAAACTTGAAGAATTTAGATGACCTTTGTCTTGAAGTAGATCATGCATGATGTTTGGCGCATTGGTTGACCTTGGAGGATCCTCTAAACTCAAACCTTGAAGGCTTAACCTTGGATCTTACCTTCCTCCTTATAGGGCGCATTGGATCAAGAATTGAAATCCTCACAAGTTTGGTTTATCACTTAGGCAATTCGGATTCTTCTCACACATATGGTGTATTAGATAGGTAATTTGGTTCCTTCACAATAAACTTCATCCTTCCCCCTTTATGTTGGCGCACTGGATCACTAGTTGGAGATCTGCAAGGAATGAAATTTCGTTGTCTCCATATAGGTAGCGCACTAGATCACTATTTCGACTTCCTCTTGTGGAGCGCTTAGATGAGAGGCTTGGAAGGTGGCGCATTGCTTCATGAATTCAAATCTTCTAACCTCTAGCGCATTAGATCAACATTGGGAATCCTTCTAATTTTTTTCGCTTGGTGAAGTGGCTAACACTTGTGTTGAATCCTTGTGAAGCGCATTAGTTGAAAGGAAAAGATCCTTAAGTTTTAGCGCATTGCTTCTCCTTTTGGAATCCTCTTTAAACTAGACATTTCTCAAGTCAAAATCCTTACATTCCCTCTTCCTTCTTGGTGGCGCATCTCTTCAAGGACTGAAATCCTCTGACATTTTTATCGAAATTCTCTCCAAGATTTACTCTGAGACTTACTTTTTCTCTTTCGCACTAGTTGAAGGCCTTGAGATCTCCATTTTTGTTTCCGAAATGATTTTTTGGTTTGGGCGCAATAGATAGAAGATTGAAATCCTCTGATATTTTCGCATTGAACCGAGGTGTAGAAGGGCGCATTAGATCGAGTTTTCAAATCCTCTGGCTCGAGTGTCTTCTCCTTCGTGATTTTGCACCCAGATTTGAATCCTCTGAAATCGTCAGGCATTTTTCAGGATCGCGCGAGTAAAGGTATATTGAAAAATATATTTAAGTATAAGTTTAGAGATTGAATTTCTTATACTTTAAATATTTTTCAATATACCTTTCAGGATGTTTGAGATAGGTCCCGAATCCACCGGATTTAAGATGCAAAATATAGAATTTGGAGGATTCACCAGATTTCAGACTTAGCCATTTTTCAGGATTTTCAGGTTTTCAGGCTCCAGGCTTAGTCTTTCAGGATCTCAAACATTCTGAAGGATAGGCTTCAAAACTCAATATCTAGATAGGATTTGATCACAATTCTTCATTATTGCAAGTTCATCTATCCCTAATCGTGAACCAAAGATCATAGGCAAGGAAATTGTTACCATATCGGCAGAGGAAAACGAGTCAGGACATCATTAAAATCTCGTTGAAAAACTCATTGAAACTCATTGGAAACTTCACTGAAAAGCTCAGAGCTCAAAAAAAAAGGGGGGTCCCTATTCCTAATGGGGCGATGTGTGATTTGGTCACAACAGGATCTTTTTAGAAAGTAGTTTAATAAAATTTGGTTTTACCGAACTACTAGTAATCTAGCGTAGGAAATAAATGCATGTAATTTTTGTTTTAGTTTCTTTTAGTTAAGTCTCAATTTAATCTTAGTTTTTGGCATGTAACAGGTGTAGGTTGTAATCTGTTCGCTATTATATATTTGGACAGCAGCAGTCAATTCCAATAATAATAAAAAGTTTGAGATCTTGCAAAAATTACCAAACTGTGTATATGTTTTTTTTTCTAAATTAACTGTGTTTATTCTTCTACTGGTGCAGGGATTAGATTTGGTTTAAGATCCTATAGTTTTCAGAAAATGTCCTAGTCAGCTGAGAGAAGCCATTGTGATTTGAATTTATCTCTATGAAAAGGAATCGTCGTAGTTCTATGTTAGATAGTAGCTGCCATAGAAATTTTTTATAAGTTGTTTATGTCTATCTTAGAAGCCGTGCTCACTGGAATCATTGTTGTTGCAATATAATAGGAATCACACAAAGGAGAATAGCTGCTGCAAAAATAAGGAGGATGTAGGAGTTCAGGACAACACTGAGAGGGGGGTGAATCAGTGTTGTATAAATTTTAACCTTTTACAAATTTAACTTTCAAGACATGAAGAAAGAAAGATACCATTTGTTACACACATGTGCACATAACTGAGAATGAATGATGAGATTAAAATCTCATGAATAAATCATACACACAAACAGAGAGAAAATCAATATAAATCAAGACACAAGAATTGTACGAGTGGAAAACCCTCTTGGGGTAGAAAAACCACTCCAAAACTGCCTCACTGGCTTAACCTTAAAAAATATCTTTACAAGCCTCACTGGCTGATGTCAGTGTCTCACTGACAAATGGTTTCATTGACCTATAAGCCTCACTAGCTTTTCTCAATCAATCAAAACAAAAATCTCATGTGCAAGAAGTGATTGCTGTTCAATCTAATTTGCACCATTTATATCAACTCATCTTTCTTTTCAAAAAGGTTTTTCTCTGCATATCATAACTTCATAACACACATAACATTATTTGCTCATCTCTATTTTCTTCATCAACACACACACGTTAATGTACCTAAAAAACCATTATATACAAGTTGAATATCTTTTCATATTCCTGTAATCCCATTATTTCATAGAGCACCTACAATAAAATTATAAACAAAAAATCTCTTGAAATTCCTCTCCTCTACATATTCATCTTCTTCAATTGTCTTTCCATTTCCTTTCAACAATATTTTTCAATCTATAAAAATCATCTGCAAAAATAAAATCAATCTTTGCAAAATAATTTCCGTCCATCATTCCAATATGAAAATCTTCTCTATATTTTGTTAATCTCTCTTGCCATTTTATTATCTTGACCCTTCATAATCTGTAAAAAAATCTCTTTGTCTTCTTAAAAAAATCTTCAATCTACAACAAAAGACTTCATATTCTTCATTAAAAAATCCTCTCTGCATAAAAAAATCTTCAATAAAAAATCAATCTCCTCATTTTCTCAAAAATATAATCCTCTCACAAAAAAGTCTGCCCTTAGAAAAAGAATAAAATCTCTTTCATAAAAATCCTCTCTTTACAAAAAATCATTCATCATTTTCTTCTCTGCACAAAATCAACTTTTTCATTAAAAAACCCATCTCCAAAAAATGAGTTAAAAACTCACAAAATAAATTCCAAAAAAATATTTTAATATCCTCCACCTTCTTAGCTTCCATACCATAAAAAATTAGAAATAAATCTTTCATTCCAAAAAAAATATCTCCTTAAAATCTTCCAAAATCTCCTTAAAGCTCTCCTTGAAATGTGCCCCCTAGAAAATAGCACAAAAAAAATATTTTAAAAGCTCATATAAATATTTTAAATAAAGCCATGAAATGGCTTATTCACATTCCCCTCTTAAAGCATATTTAATGTTTTTTTTTTTAAATGTTTTATATTTAAAGCTTTATAAAAAGTCATTGGAAACCTTTTCATGCTCCCCTTTAAATAAGACTTTCTAATTATTAGAATTTGCAGAATCTATAAGATGATTGCTAATCACAAATTTGAAGTGAATTGGAAGTCAATATGACAAGTACATATAGCCTTGAGCAACCTTGAGTTAATGGGAGTCAATCCCATAACTTAAGGAGATCTCAAGTAGATGTGGCAAGCTAAGTGGAGTGAAAGAGTTCGAAGGACTCTTCATAACTATCACACACCCAGCTGAGGTGTCTTATGCCATGTGCATAAAATGAGGCTTCCAAATATGGCCAAATGAATGCCAAATTAAGCCAAATGAAATGTGTACACTAAACCCCCCCTTAAGCACAACTTAGGTGGGTGTAAAAGATGGGTCCCGGCAACAAGGCCTGATGAGGTACCCATGTACAAAAAACTCTCATAAGTGGAGAGAGGTAGAAAACCCAATGGGAAGAAAACTACCCCCCAAAAGAGAAAAAACAAGAAAGTGTACTAGACACTTTACAAAATACCCTAAGGTGATAATCCTATTGTAAAGAATCTCTGGAAGCCTTCTGTGAAGTAACTCTGAACTCTGATGTAGCAACAGGTGATGATGATGTTGTAGTGGAAGTGTTCGTGACACATCTCAATACAATGCGGGAAAAATGTTGAAGAATGATGGATTAGTGGAAGTGATCTTGACATATCTCTGTGGAAGTGCTCTTGGCACAACTTGGAAATGCACTTGACACACCTCTATGAACCCCCCCATATTTCACTATTTTTATCCCAATATTATTTGCGGCACTTTATAAATTAGTGCATGAATAACCCCCATAATTGAAAAATGGAAAGAAAGTGTGGAAGTGTTCTAGACATGACTTCAATGAAGTGCTCTTGACATGATTCTATGGAAGTGCTCTTTGGCACAACTCTAAAATGTTCAAGGCACATTCTATACACCCCCCAGATTCAGGATTAGGTGACTCCCTAGATTTGTGGTACTTTATAACTTAGAGCATTATTACAATATAAATAGGTTAGATGCATGGGAAATGTGAAAATATTCACTTTTGCAAAAAGCGGTGCTCAATTTTGAGCTACCGAGCAAAAGTTATCACAGAAACAAGTTCCCGCAAAATAGACCTATTTTAATAAATTGGCACTAATTTGCAAAAAAAAATGCCCATGGTGAGAGGGAAACTAGCCTTCCAATGACTCGTTGGATTCGGCAAAGAATGAAGAATAAAATGGTTTAATTTTGTGAGGGGGAGCTAGCCTCCTGCCAACCCGGGCCTCACCCTTCGTCTTCAAGAGATGAAGCTACAAGGTTTACATAACCAATAATTCCTTCAAATTAATTTTGCCCCAATTTTTAAATGACCTGCCCCTATTTTAACACAAAACACATTGCCTATTTTGATAACAATTTGAAAAGCAATAATTTTAAATGCTTTCAAACCAAAATTAGGGCATAATTTTGATATTTTAAGCCCAAATTTTAAGGCACAATAAGGTGGAAATGCAAAAAAAATAGGGGCGGCTAGGTGAGGCTAGTAACACGGCGAGAGCAGTGGAAATGCCTGAACAAATGCAGCTCGGTAAAAATTAAATGCTGACTGGAAGATTTGAGAGATCGTTGACCTCGATCTGCAGGTTGTGAACTTCTGTGGAGGCCGCATGCTTCAAGCAGGTCGCAGCTTGCTACTTCCAGGCCATGATCCTGTCAATGTAAATCGTCAACTCTGGTGTGGCGGCTTCTATCTGCCAGCATCTACTACAACCAAGACTGCAATCATGAGACAACCAAATGGCAAGAGGAGATAAGACTGCCACATCAAACCGTGATCTGCACTTTCAATGGAGACCTGATGGTGACACTGTGTGAAGATGATGAGTAGAAGAAAGAAAAAAATAGAGTCCCTATCCAAAGGAGGATCACTCCAGGGAGTAGAATGTCTGAGAGCTGGCTGAGGATAGATTCAAAGCACACAAGCCCGAAACAAAGCATATAAAGGTGAAATGAATCAAGCCTTAAACAAAGCATATGCGGGCGAGACTTGCAGGTTTTGGAGAGGCCAAATGCCAAGCACAGGGATTTCAACCCTCTATTGGCTTTGAATAGGCACCACACACCAAATGAACTTGACAAATCATGCCTTCCTTAGTCGCCTTTTTGGACACCACAATGCAAATTCTCCACTCTACCCTCTATAAATCAGCCTCCACTTGCTGATCTTTGTGGGCACACACACACAGATCGGAAGCTGATCCTCCAGATTAAAATGTTGACCTTCGATAGAGAAATCTTCAACAAAAGAAAACCACTAGCAGACGAAGCGGCAGATTTGGCAAATGACTCAGTCAAGGAAATAATGTTTGTGTAGGCCAAACAGAGAATGAGTCCCTGAATGGGACGTTGAATCTGCAAGGTCCCGAAGTGGACTCGAGATCCACAAAACACAAGTGGTCACTGGATAAAACCCTCGACCCAAGAAGATGCAAGCAGGTCGAGAGGCCAGAAAATGAACTCCTAAATCTCAAAATTTCAGCAGAGATCTACAGAAAAGTTGATTTTGCAAAAAAAAATTGCATATTCAACAAATATCTGTCAAATAGGGGAATTTTTGCCTCCAATTGAATCAGCAATCTAACTTTCCTGCTCTAATACCATATTAGAATTTGCAGAATCTATAAGATGATTGCTAATCACAAATTTGAAGTGAATTGGAAGTCAATATGACAAGTACATATAGCCTTGAGCAACCTTGAGTTAATGGGAGTCAATCCCATAACTTAAGGAGATCTCAAGTAGATGTGGCAAGCTAAGTGGAGTGAAAGAGTTCGAAGGACTCTTCATAACTGCCACACACCTAGCTGAGGTGTCTTATGCCATGTGCATAAAATGAGGCTTCCAAATATGGCCAAATGAATGCCAAATTAAGCCAAATGAAATGTGTACACTAATACTAATATAAATGATATTCCATGCTTTTAAAAAAAAATCAAGCTCTTCATAAATTAAATAAGGATATTCAACCAAATTCAAATGGTAAATAGAATATGAAGGGGCCGGTAGGTGCCATGAATTAAAATTCTCTAGTAGGTTGCTCTAAGTAGTATAACCTGCTCTTGCAGGTCAACATTACTTTATAACATAAAGTGCATACTTTATGACATTTAATCTCTTTGTATACACTTAGAGCTTATAGTTAGGATTTTAATATTTTAGGCATTTTGATAACCATTCATTCAACCATTAATAAACATTAATGCCTCACTTTGATCAAGCATGGCAAGATGAACTTTATCAGCAACCTTGTATCATAAAACATATGCATTGTATCATACTTATCCTGATTGATGATTCTGATCCTGCAGTCTTGTGAATATCAAGAATGTACACAAACTGATCAAACAAGTTAGCATTTCCTGACTTAGCCATGAAGCAACATATCAACCTGAAGTATATGAACAACTCTTGTAAATACCAACACATTTTTGACATCAATGACAATCTACTTTCATCAGAGGAAAGTTGTTGAAATCAGAATTAGGGTTTTGTGAAAATCTTCACATTTTTGCCATTACAAAATAAGCAGAAAAGCAAGAATAGCTTATCAGATTGATAAGGGGGTTAAATTGTAAAGATAATTTGTTGAAATGGCTAATATTGCGGGTACATGGGTACTGTTAATTCCTATTTTTGATGGGGCAAATTTTACTTATTGGAGTACTCGAATGGAGGCTTTATTAAAATCTAAAGGCTTGTGGAATATTGTTAATAATGGGTATGAAGTACCTGAAGATGTTGATGCACCAACTAATCAACAAAAAATAGCATTATAGAAAAACAAACAACAAGACAATATTGAAGTCTTTTTTTTAATTCAAGTTGCAATAAATCAATCAATCTATCCTAGGATCTATGGTGTTACTTGTTCAAAACAAGCGTGGAATATTCTTGTAAATGAATATCAAGGTGCTCACATAGCAAAACTATTAAGGAAAAGTTTTGAGAACATTAGAATGAATCAAAATGAATCCATTAATGAATTTCTTATTAAAGTTGAAGGGATGATAAACCAAATGAAAATTTTAGGAGATGGTGTAAGTAATCAACATGTGATTGAGAAAATTTTAAGAAGTTTGCCTTCCAAATTTGATAATGTTGTTTCTACCATAGAAATTTCAAAATATCTTGCATCCATGACAATTGATGAATTAAGTGGCATCTTTTTAACAGTAGAAGAAAGAATGAAAAGTAGTGAAGTATCTTTAGAACAAGCATTTGCATCTAAGGAAAACATAAGAGGAAAAATACATAAGGTTTTTAAGGGAAATGAGTATCATTCCAAAACTAAGCATAGAGGCTAGTCTAGTAATACCTACAGGGGCAAGGGCTATGATCGTGGACAAGGTTCTAGTTTTTCAGGAAGTAGTACTGATTTCAGAGGTAGAAGCAGAGGTAGAAACAAAGATAGATACTGGTAGAGACAAAAGGCATGTTCAATGTTTTCATTGTAAAAAAATTGGCCATTATGAGCCTGAATGTTGGCAAAAGAAATCTTCTCATAGTAATGTAGAAGAAAAACTAAATCTGTTTCTTTCATGTTTGAATACAAGCTCTAATGAAGAAAGTTGATGTTATATTGATTCTGGTTGTTTCTCTCACATGACATCTAATGAAAATTTATTTATTAATTTAGATGAAAAGCATAATAGTAGTGTTCTTCTAGGGGAAAATCAATCACATGGGACTAAAGGAAAGGGAACAATTGAAGTAGCAAATGAAAATGATAAAATTAAGCATATTTCTGATACTTTGCTAGTTCCTGCTCGAAAAAAGAATTTGTTATTAGTTGGTTAGATGCTTGAATAGAATTACCAAGTTGATTTTGATAAGAATGAATGTGTTATTAAGGTTAAGTCACAAAAATATACAGTGGTTACACGAGCACGCATTACAGGGGATCGTATGTTTCCTCTTCATTTTTCCTTAAACAAGTAGGTTATGAGTACTATAGAGGTGCATGATAGTTAGTTGTGGCATCAAAGGTATGGACATCTCAATTTTGGTGGTTTACTTTTTCTTAAAAAGAAACATATGGTTGAAGGATTGCCATTTCTTAAGAATACACAAGACATATGTGAAGAATGTTTGTTTGGAAAACAACATAGAAATACTTTTTTGATTGGTTTGTCAAGGAGGGCAAGAAAACCATTTGATGCCATTCATACTGATTTATGTAGTCCTATGGAAACTCTCTCCCTAAATAAATCCAAATATTTTCTCACTTTCATATTCTTGTAAAACATGGCTTTACTGCTTGGCTGATAAATCATAAGTTTTTGATAGGTTTGTTGAGTTTAAACAACTAGTTGAAAAACAAAGTGGTGAATTCATTAAGATTATCAAATCAGATAATGAGGGAGAGTATAGGTCCAATGTATTTTCTGATTTCTGTAGAGAACATGGGATTCACAGAGAATTTACCACCTCCTACACTCCACAATCATTGGAGAGTTCTGTTCTTTTGCATATTGTTATGTTGTTAATGATCTGCAGATCATTGTGTTTCTGTTTTCGCTCTTTAATACCTTCATGATTCACCCACAGTGTAGTGAGACCGCCTCAGATTGATGTCCCTAAAGGAAATGCCCCAAGATTCTTTGGCTGAGCAAGACATTTCTTGGAAATTCCGGTCTAATACAACCTAAGATAATGGTGATGCGCTAAAGCTAAATTTGGGAAATTATGATTTCCTACTGGGTGTTTTAGAGAAGTATACCGAGACTACAATGCATTCGGGTTTAGGTTATAATGTGACAATCTATAGATGTGTGTAGACCCTACAGTAGTGTTTGTAGTATCTGTATCCAATGGTATTTAGCAACATATAAATAGGTGGAAATTATAAAGCTAAGAGAATTAATGAAAGTAGCAACCTCGGTAAGGATAGATTTAGTCATTGGATGTCAGTATTATATCAGTTTATCAATAAAAAAATTATAATATGTAACTGGCAAAGGAAGAGCTAGATAATTTAGAGTTGTCGGGTAAGTTGACCATTATGGCTCTATAATTTTTGCTTATGCGGTAAGCAGGTCAATTGTAAAATCACACACAATGCAGAAGGCAAGGATGATGATTCTTTTGTTGAGTAATGTAAGGTATTTCGTTTAAAATATGGCCTAATACCTTCCTCAGATCTAGATCTAAGGATGATGTTGGTGATGTAGGTTTCAGCTTTATGTAGCGGCAACTTTTTTTACTGGTTATGTTCATCTGTTTGAGTAAGGTAAGGTATTTCTTATAAAAGATGGCCTAATACCTTCCTTAGATTGGTGATGTAGGTTTCAGTTTTATGTGGTGGCAACTTTTTTTTACTGGTTATGTTCATCTGTTTGACTGATAACTTCTATAATAGAGATATTATGATTTCCCAATGGGTATTTTACAGAAATATACCTACTCTCGAGAGGCGGAAGAGTTTAGGTTAGAAGGATGACAATCTACGGAGGTGTCAATAGGCTTCACTCCAGTGTTTGTAGGAGGGCAAAAATGGAGAAATCTAATAGAGTTTAAAAAATACTTAGGTTAAAAAGATCTAAAGATATCATGGCATCCATTGTCTTCGGTTAACTTGGAATCGAAAGTCGAAACTACATCCCAAAATCATAGACTAGTATATTTTGATCAAACTAAAACATGAAAAGTGTAAGAGGGAAATACGGCAGTGTATGTAAAGTGACATCTTACAATTCCGAGGGTGTAACAGACCTCCACGTTTCCTGCATCTGCACATTTTTGGATGAAAGAAATATTCCCTGAAGTCCATAAGGCTTGAGATGCACATTGCAACAAGCCGGCTACATGCTTAGAACTTTAAACCTCTTGCATCTGCATAAATAAAATGAAAAACCCTTAAAAATGGAAAATGTTGAAAACGACTATTTTTAAGGAAAAAAAGTTTTCTTACACAAGAAGTGGCCCAAAGAAATCCCTAGAATGATACGAAATGGAACTGAGTTTGGAGAGAAAGCAGGTGACCAATTCGTCTGGAATGTTGTTAAAATGATTGATTGAAGAGTTCCTGCAATGTTCTAGCATCCCAGGACTTGCATGACAATATTTTAGATCAGCATCAGAGTCAAAAATGGGTAGCATGTTCCACTCTTAGTTGGCAGGGTGTTCAATAACAGAGAAAAACAAATACATTTCACAGGTCTCATTAAAGAAACAACCAATCATATGGTGACACATAAGGAAATAGTAAGGCAAGTAATAGGTGCCTTAGTGCGGTCCAACTGTTTTATTATGTTTTGGGTGCCTTAGTGTGGTCCAACTGTTTTATTATTTTATGTAGTTGATTATGCTACACATTGATACCCAGAACACAAACAATAAGTCAGATATGAAGAAACCCAAAAATTTTAGTCCAAATCCAATGTACCATTTAGGAGGTTAACAAGCATGAAGTTAGGTGAGCAGCTAGTGGGTCCTCTCCCTTAGTTGTCTTATTAAGAGTGATGGTATAGCAGAATCCCTAAAACTTAATGGGTACAAGTTGGGAATAGATGATTCCAAGAAATCAGTCTCCACATTTTAAGGTCATTGGCTACAATTTATTGTTGGAGGATTCTTATAAGCAATCTCCGCATTTGAGGGCCATGCATTAAGGGGATGACTTTGACTGTGTACATAAAAACTAAATAGAGCCCACATATATAAAATATAAGGAACATATATAAAATATGTAAAATATAAAGTAAATGTTTTAAATTTAAAATATATAACCAACATACTTTATTCAAATGGATGCACATAAAAATAATAAAGTAACTATTTTAATTTTAAAATATTTAATGAGTATACTTTTATTAAATGAGTGCACATAAGAATTAAAAATAAAAAGCAATTGCATTAATTTAATTTTCTTTGATTTATTATAGAATGAATTTAATTTATTGGTTTATAAAAAATAAAGTATCATAAAATAATATTTTATAACTATATTTTTATTAGGGTTTAAATTTGTTTGCTGCACAATAAAATTTAATTTAACCATTTTTCATTGTTGTTTATAAAAATATTTATTACTATATTTTATTAAATCAAATTAAAAAGGAACAAAGTATAATATACCATAAGTGCATTATATTTTCTAGATTTTATTATATTTTATAAGGGCTTAATATAGTGTTGCAAAATAATATTTTATGACTATATTTTATTAGGATTTTATCTATATTTTTATTAGGGTTTAAATTTGTTTGGTGCACATTAAATTTTAATTTAACCATTTTTCATTGTTGTTTTATAAAAATATTTATAACTATATTTTTTTAAATCAAATTAAAAAGGAACAAAGTATACTCCACCATAAGTGCATTATATTTTCTAGATTTTACTATATTTTATTAGGGTTTAATATAATGTTGTAAAATAATATTATATGACTATATTTTATTAGGATTTTATCAAATCAAATAAAAAAAGAGAAAAGTATACTAGAGAAGCAAGAAGTTATTCCAACAATGTATTATATTTTATAGATTTTACTACATTTTATTAAGGCTGAGAAGTAAGAAGTTATTCTATGTCAAGAAGAAGAGGAGAGCACTAATCATCTTCTACTTCATTGCTCCTTTAGTAGGGAGTGTTGGTATTAGCTGCTTAATATATTGAATTGCGCTATGCCGAGATGCTTTCTTTAAGAGTTGGTCAAATCTGAATTCATAATCCTCATATGCTAGTTTATGGGCTATGAGCTCTTCCATGGTGATTTGGACCATTTGGAAAGAGAGAAAATTTTGTATCTTTAGGAAAATGTCTTCAACATCTCACAAAATATGTAGAGACTTAGACAAAGCTATTTTCAAAAGTGGTTATTGCCAATATAAGGAAATCCAATAATTAGAACTCTAAATGGACAAGCTGGGATGAGTTGATGGTAAAATCATGGGAGTTTTTGGATCCAGTATCAAGTGATGGTAAAAGCATGGGAGTTTTTGGATCCAGTATCAAGTGGATCAGTATCATGGGAGTTTTTCGAGCCGATATCAAGTGGATCAGTAGCTAGGGTTTATAGTTTGAAACTAGACATGAGTAGTAAATTGGAGTCCTCCAATTCCACCACTTGTTAAATTAAGTTTTGATGGAGCTAGCAGAGGTAATCCAGAGCTTTTAGAGATAGGGTGTGTTATTAGAAATCATGAAGGGAAATTTCCTATTAACAAATTGACTAAAATAGATCAAGGAGAAAATAATGAGGTAGAGGCATGGGTGCTTCTACATGGACTCCAACTAGCTATACAATATGAACTTACAAACTTATGGATAGAAAGGGATTTCCTTAACATCGTAAGGGCGATCAAAACAAGGAAAATGGAGAGTTTGTGAGTAGAATACATACTTAGGCAAGTGTTGGTTATTATACAGGATTTGGATAGCTCCCAAATATCACATTGTTATAGGTGCAGTGTGGAAAAGAGGGAGAAAGATAGTTTGCATAAACCAAATCAAGATTCTCTTTCACTCACGCAACATTAGGAGATAAAATCTGAGATTGCTCACTATGAAGGATCAAGCTAATGATTTTCTATGCCCTTATATGTTTTTGTAATTGAAAAGATACCTCAGTTAGGTTTGTACAAGCTTTATGCAACCTTATAGCATGAAACCCTAATTTTTATATATGCAAGATCTGACTAATTTTTGAGAGGTAAACTAACAAGTGAATTATAGAAATGTAAATTAGAGGTTACAAAGAGCATGTACCTAAAAATTAAGGGCCTATTAGACTAGGGTGCCCACCCTAGAGCCCTGAAAGTTTTCTAACTTTCAAACTATCTACACCTAATGCTAGATTCTCTGTTGAAGGTTCTAGATCTTGGAATAAAAGCCCAACTAGACTAGGGCACCTACCCTGAAGTCCCAAAGTTTCTATGATGATGAAAAAAAAATTCTACGACGACTGTATCCATAATACTTGTTCTCCATTTGTTCCTTTTTGGTAGATCTTTTTGAATGTGATCTACATACACAAAAGAAGGAGAAGGATAGTTGTTACCTCAGTCAAACCTCATCTTTAATATGTCTACCTCAACAATAGCTAATGATAAAAATTCTATAGATGTGTGTGCTCATCTATCAAGTGTCAATGCAAAAACGTAAGATCCTAAATGACTCAAGCATCAAGGATAGATCTACACAATGTTTCACTCAAGGAAATAACAACTTCACCTCATGGAGATGATCGCAATGAAGATTTGTAGAACAAGAAGGCAAAGAAGTCATATACGTGGAGGACATCCAGGCTCAAGTTGAAGGCTTCGACCCTTCTCCCGATCATACAAAGGGCTTGACAAAACCCTAGGAAGAGAAAGATAGACTCAATATATTTATTCCTAATCTTCGTCGTGTATTTACATGATAGGAAATATGAATGATTTCAAAGAGCTTCAACAAAATCTAGATCTTCAATAGCAATTGTGGCAGAATTTTAGCATAGTTATCTTGCATGTAGATTGTGTGTGATAAAATGATTTTCAATTCTCTTGAAATACCTAAATTTAGAAATTCAAATATTTGAAATAATACACCAACATCAAACCAAAATTTGAAATAAAAAACCTGAGGTGCATAGGGAAAGCTGATAGCACCCTAAAATTCAATACCCAAAAAAATAGGGTAGGACTAGGGTGCGGGCACCTAGTCTAGACCATAGATTTCATTAAAGGTATATCTTTAGGGGGTATAGAATATCCATCTCTAACATTTGTTTTTAGGTTCTATTAGTTATTGCTTTAAAATTTGACATTTCTTCCATATTGTATAGGTCAATAAGGGTTTAGGAAAGACATAAACAAAAGGAGTAAGAGGACACCAAAGGGGAGAAGCCAAACTATACGAAATTGTGCTAATCCATGCATGAGTACAATTTGTGACATAACATTTAGCCCCTACTTTAGTGACCATATGATGCTATGCTCATATGTAACTAAACGAAAGTAAATACTTCAATCACAAAATGGATAGCCAAAAGGATATTGTAGAGGAAGATGAACTATTGTCATCCAAGAGAAAGAAGCCCCTAGTCTGTAATCCTACAAGATCACAAAGTTAGGAACTACATCCTACTAAGGAACACTTGTTAGATAATCCAAATCAAATCATCCTGTAAACAACAAATAAATAGGTCAGTCATAAATGCTAAGGCAATTTAGTGATAAGACATGATGAGGTAGGAAATCGAGGGAGATATATGTCCCTCCTTGTTTCTACTTGCCTAGTCTGAGAAGGAGGAACAAGGTAATCATCACACATAGGTTTTAGGGAAAGGTGATAAGAAATGCTTCATGAGGATCATCTTTGCAAACAACATAGAGGCACTAAGCATTGGTTTAGATCAAGGATGGAACTAGGATTTCAAAGCAACATACAATGTGAAGCTCCGAGTCTGACAGCCCGAGATAGAGGAATATGAATAAAGTTGTAGAGTTTTTCACCTAGATAGTGATAGGAATTCTCACCCATTTACTATAAGTAAAGGGATTTTTCACTTTTCACTATTCATTAATATTTTCTTATTGTAGAGGAGAATAGGAAAAGTAGAGAGAGATTGACCATATAGGATCGATGCCCATACCAGCTCCTAAGACTAGAGATGCTCTATTCCTAAGTTGCAGACAGGTGGGTCAAGCTAGAGTAAGGGCTCTAAACTTCACTTCTATCATCTTTCATTCTTGTATATTTGAATTTTTTCATTTTACATGCCTTATAGTGTATTTTGGACTAGGGTTCCCAACTAGGGTGCCCATGTCTAGCTAGGGCGCCTAGGTCCACCTAGGGTGCCCAATTTCAGAGAGGACATAGGCCCCAATGACAGGGCACAAACATATATGCTAGATTATGATTACATATTTGATGATTTAAATTGATTAAAATATGAATGTTTTGATATGTAGGATGTCCTCAAGATGTGGGAGCACACAAGTGCCCATCTCAAGACACTATTATGGAGCCACATTAGTACTATCTCTGATGAGGAGTGGGGTTTCTTGTAGGTAGTGGGCATATGTTGGGTGTTCATCATGTCGACAATGAGATTCCATTGTAGTATGTCGATGGCTCCGATGGAGAGATGGAATATAGATACCTTGACATTCCATGTGCCAACAGGGGAGATGACTTTCACTTTAGAGGACATGTATGACATATTGCAACTGCCAGTCCAAGGAGAGAGAATACATATCATGGATCATCATTCAGAGGGGTACACTCAAGAGAGTTTGTAACAACTTATAATACTATACCAAAAAAAAAAACACAGAGATATTCTAACAACTTCATTGAACATGGAATAAGGAAGGGAGGAGAATTTCTAATGCAGAAAAATTACCTTTAAATTTTCCATATCATATTCTCAAACCTACTTCATAGTAATTGAAATATCATAATTTTTCTTTAAAAAAAAAAAAAGAATTAAATAACAATGTAAATAATAAACACTATACCTTGTTTGATCAAGAAACTAGCTCTACCTATCCTCCTTAAGTCCTTGTCTAATCTGGTAAGTCTTCTGTTCTTTTTCTCTGTCAATTGGGGTGGAAAAATATTATCAGGGCATTTAACCACCCAACCATGGACTTTTTTGTCCCCCATGTCATTTCTACTAAAATGACCTGGCCCACCATAGAGAATTTACATTAAGAGAATCCAATGCCATCTGAGACCGGTGTTTTGACCCTACATCTTCCTAGTCAGTCACACACTATAGGAACTCCTAACTAGTATGACCATCTTACTGGAGATGTATCTGGGACAATGAAACTGACTGACACTACTTAGAGTGAATAGCATCACCCTGGCCAAGGTTTTCCAAATGTACGTAACATGACTCGATTGGTCATGTAGTTTAGTTGTCACCCTACTCGGCTTGGCTTCCATTAATGGCCTGTTTTTCCATTTTAAGTCACTTGTGCTATTGCACCTAGATAATTTGGAGTTTACTCAAGATTCTAGTTTGTTCCATAACCATTTCTATGGTTAAATAGAATAGATTCAGGTAGAATTTGTTTATAGTTTTCTATTAAAATCTTAGAAGTTTACTTCCTAAACTTTGTCTCTCTTAGTTTTCATCTTTGCTGCTAGAACTTTGCTTAGTTTTTGTAGCTAATAATTTCAGAAGAATGGAATATGGAAAAGAAATGTAAATCTGGTTAAAAGTGTTTATTATCTATAGTTTATGCCAAAATTGTGTTTTTGGCCATTATTAGCTCAAGTTGAAAAGACCATTATTTTTGCTCAACTTTCCACAGGATAATTATAAGGTACTGCAGACCAAGAAGAGTTCATTGGTATGGAAATAATAGCTTGTGTTTAAGATATTTCTCATGCCAAAGATGGTCAATTTGGACATCCTTAGAAGAATCAAGATTCTTGCTAGAACGGTTTGCACGATGACAAATCCGTCATTGGCTAACTCGGATGATAAGTTTCTTTTTTTTTAAAATTTCTTGAGGTTCATAGAATGATATCGTTTATTTGAAACAGAAAGAAGTTTGCATTTTAGTTTGTTTACTATTGATGGAAAATGAAATATCTCATTCGTCTATTGCTCTAAAGACCCGAAGTCTAAATTTTTAGCTTGGATATTTGACAGAAAAGTTTCTTCTATCGAATTCCTATTCGATGTTTAAGCATGCAAAAGTATTTAAGAGTATACCGAGGAAGGAAAACGTGCCTTCAAGGTCCCATAGCTCCTTCTACAAATACTCTTCACCACCTCGCGTGCTCCACTTGTAAGAAGCTCAATGTACCCTGCTACATGGCACTCAGCTCACTCTTCCCTTCCTACATTCACTTGATTAGAATAGTCGTTTCTCACGCTAGAAGATTTATTCAACTTTTGAAAGGATAAATTAATACGGTTTAAAATGAAATTGAAGATTGAAGTTTGTCTAAAGTTTCGATGAGGTAATGCTCGCGTGGAGAGGGCTGATAATCTAGATCGCTAGGAACTTTCTTTTTTCTAGAAAAAAAAAAAAGGATATTTAAACTCTTAAGTCGAAAGAAATAAACATTCACTACTAAAATGTCTCCACTTAGAATTTAATCCATAATATTTTAATATAAGAAACACATTGTGTGGACCTCGGTTTAAGTCTCACCAACTCAAATATTCCAAAATTGAAATTATTTCATTTCAATTTGGTAGTCTCATATAATATTTGATGGTCAAGGTGACCCAAATCTAAAGATTAGGTAAAACTATAGGTGTCGATTTAACACAAATGGATAGATAAATGTCAAGTTCATATATGACGAATCGACTCAATTATTATGACATTTTGAACTTACTGATGGTTTTAGATGACATTACATTCTCTTCAGCACTTCTCATTCCTGATGATATTTTTCACCCCTTTTCTTGGGAAAGCCTATCCTGCGATCACTCAAACAATGGAATAGTTAGCCAATAACATTACTCAATTTACCACTATATTTTAATATTCATGATTCATTCATCCATATTTGAATTAAATCAAGATACACAATTTATTCCCAATTGTAAATTGATCGACTATTTATCCAAGTATATTATTCAGAACTTAAGAATGCATCATATTCCCAAATATACATCTTCTTGATTTAACACATCAAAAATAGTTAAGTCACATGTCTTAAACACATATAAAAATGATTACTACACAAGTGGGATGTAACATATCCTTCCCCTTGGGAATCATCCTCCTCGATGATTAATGTATCAAACTGAATAAGAATATGTGTTGTTTAACCAAACATAAAAGAGGTTTTTGTTTTTAGCGATTAAAAACATTAAATAAATGAGGAAATTTTTGTTGCATTTCAGTGTAATCCTCCCAGGTGGCACTATCTTCTGAATACAGGTCCCACTGGACCTTACATTGGGCCACTTCTCTATTACATAAGCGATGCTTACGTACCTCAAGCACCTTGATTGGCTCGATCATGATTTCTCTGGGTCCTAAACCTGTAAGGAGTTCCAATCAATCATATGAGAAAAGTCAGATATGTACTTCTTAAGGTAAGAAGCATGGAAGACATCATGTAATCAAGCGAGAGATGGTGGTAGAGCAATTTTATAGGCAACCAAGTTGATAGCTTCTAAGACTTCAAATGGTCCAACATACCGGGGTGCAAGTTTAGTGGATTTCCTAAATTTTATGGCACTCTTATGGGGTTTGACATGGAAAAGTACTTTCTCTCCCACTTCAAATTGTTTGGGAGTTCATTTGGCATCTGCATAACATTTCTGCTGATCATTAGCTTCTGATAACCTTTTCTTGATCAGTTTTAAATTCTCTTCCATTTTGAAGAGCATTTCTAGACTGAGGGTAATCCGATCTTCCAACTTATCCTAGCTAATTGGAGTTCTAGACTTTCTTCCATACAAACCCTCAAATGGTGTCATTTTTATGGATGATTGATAAGAATTATTATATGCAAATTCAACTAAGGGAAGATAATCTTCCCATTTGTACTATTGGTCCATACAATACATTCGGAGAAGATCCTCTAAAATTTGATTCACTCTTTCTGTTTGGCCATTAGTTTCAGAATGATAGGCGGAACTGATATTCAATTATGTACCCAGGGCTGAAAATAGTGTTTGCCAAAATCACAAAGTCATCCTGGCATCCCTATCAGATATAGTTTTCTCAGGTGTTCCATGTAACCGAAATATTTCTCATATAAATTTATGTGCAATAGTGGTTGCACCATCGGTCAAATTTTTTGGTATAAAGTGTGCTACTTTGGCTAGACATGGGTAATCCCTAGATAAAATCCATAGTAACTATTTGCCACTTCCAGTCAGGTACTGCATGAGGTTGCAATAATCTTGGAAGATGTTGATGTTCTGCTTTGACTCTTTGACATTCTAAACAGCTTGCCACAAACTTCGCTGCATCTTTCTTCATTCCTTTCCAAAAATATAGAGGTTAGACATCTACCATTAGCTTGGTAACTCCAGGATGTCCCAAATATCATGTAGAATAGACTTCCTTCGAAAATAATTTCCTGAGCTGGACATTTTCTAGTATGTACATTCTACCTTGATATCTTAATATTCCATCATTGTCTATTCTAAACCCTTCATATCTAGGGTCTAGAGGATTGAGTTGAAGAGCCTCCTTTACTTGTTGATAATACCTATCATTCTTTACTTGATGAAGCACCTAGGTTCTGAGATCTTGATATACTAAGTTAATGCATTGACATGTCTTTGGCAACTCAAAGCATCTGTCACCCTATTTTCCTTCCCCTTGACATAATTGATCTGAAAGTCATAATCTAAAATCAACTCTAACCACTGCCTCTCTTTGGCATTTAAATTTGGTTGAGTAAATATGTATTCTAATTCTTGATGATCATATCAAAGTTCAAATGGTTTTCCTAATAAATAACGCTGCCACATTTGTAAAGCGTGAATAATAGCAGCTAATTCGAGATCATGGGGTGCATAGTTCTGTTCATAATTTTTGAGTTTTCTACTCATATGCTATCACTTGTCTATTTTGCATAAGTACCCCTCCTAATCCTTCCCCTGATGCATCAGTTACAACAACAAATTTTTCTTTAGGATTTGGTACTTTTAGCATAGGTGTCGAAACTAGTTTTTCCTTAAGTAATTCAAATGCTTTCTAGCATTTTTTTGTCCATACAAAATTCTTTCCTTTTCATTGCAATGAAGTAATAGGGTTTGCTACATGTCAAAAATCCCTTACAAACTTCCGGAAATACCCTACTAATCCCATAAAGCTTTGGACTTCTTGAACATTTTTGGGAATAGGCCATTCGATTATTCTTTTATTTTTACAGGATCTACCACTATACCCTTTTAAGATATAATATGACCTAGATATTGGACATCTTTTTGGAAAAAGGTACATTTGGACAATTTCTCGTAAAGCTTATTTTCACGAAGATGTTGCAAGACAAACTGAAGATGCTAAAAATGTTCCTCCTCATTCCTTGAATTAATTAGAATATCATCCAGGAAGACTAAAAAAATTTATCTAGGCAATCATGAAACACACTGTTCATCAAATTCATAAATGCAGTTGGGGCATTAGTAAGTCCAAAAAGTATCACTGTGAATTCATAATGCTCATAACGAGTTCTGAAGGCCATTTTATGAATATCCTCCTCCTTTAGTTCCAACTAGTGATATCCTGATTGAAGGTCTATTTTGGAAAAGGTCGATGCTCCTCGCATTTGATCAAATAGATCATCTATGTGGGGTAGAGGGTATTTATTTCGGATAGTCAATTTGTTTAACATTCTGTAATTTATACATAATCAAAGGGTTCCATCTTTCTATTTGACAAAAATCATGTGTGCCCCCCATGGTGATATAGTTGGCCTAATAAAACCTTTGTCCAGTAGTTCCTGAAGTTGGCCTTTCAACTCCATAAGTTCAACAGTTGTCATGTAGTAAGGGGTTTTAGATACTGGTGCAGCTCCTGGCACTAACTCTATGCAAAAATCAAATATTCTCCTAGGAGGTAGACCTGGCAACTCTTCTGGAAATAAATCTTGATAGTCTCGAAGATAAGGATATTTATCTGCAAAGGATTCTTGTGTTTTTTCATTTGGATTATAACTGGTTTCTTTGGTTCCATTAATTTTCTCCATTTTTACTGCAAATATCTGGCAACCTTTCCTTCCACTCTATTTTAATTGCATGGTAGAGAGTCATTGTAATGTGACTTCATGTTGGATGCCTTGCATGAACACTATATTTCCTAAGTCATCTTCACACTCAATCATTTTATCATAAAAATCTACTTTGGCCTTATGTTTTTCCAGCCAATTCATGCCTAATATTACATCATAAGAACCTAAAGGTGCTACATATAGGTTTACTTCAGTAACAAGTCCCGAAAGTTCAACCCTGGCTTCAAATAAACATTGCTCTACCTGAGCTCGTGATTGATTAGCATATTCGACCATCCATGAATTTGCCATGAATCCTGCTCTTTAAGGAAATCTATTGAATAACTTAGGTGAAATAAAATTATTTGTAGCTCTGGTATCAATGAGTATGGTTATGGGATTCCCATATAGCATACCTGGTACTTCTATAGGTGTGAACTAATAATCTTCTTGCTGGTTTTCCACTGCTGCGTGAATTCTCTTATGAAAGGATGTCTGTTGGGAAGGTAGTGTATTCTTCTACCAATGCCCTCCTTGATTTCTTGTAGGACATTGATTATCATAATGTTCTCCCCCGCAAGTAAAACACCCGCCTAGCGGTCCTCTCCTCTTTGATCCTCTAATGTTCTCTTCATTATTCCTTTTGGGTTTATCAAAACTTCTCCTATCTCTAGGCTGATTCTGGTGATTCTGTCTATTCCCCTTGGAATCCCAATTCTAGTATTTGGAATTACCTCCTTTTTTCTTGAAGGGTTGAGTATTTTGTGACCAGTTTCACCTTTTTCTATTTCTATCCCATATGGAGTCATCCTTCTTGAGTTTCTGCTCCTACCTGATAACCTTTTCATAGGCTTCGTTCATGGTAGTGGGTGCCAAAACATCTACTGATCCACCAATGCAATTATTGAGTGCCATGATAAATTTCTTGATTTTGTACTTATCATCCCTCTAAAATTGGGGAACATATTTAAGTAAATGAGTGAACTTATCCCAGTAATCATGCACTGAGAGTTCACCTTACCTCAGATCCTTGCAATCTGTTAACTTTTGTTTGAAAAATAACTGAGGTAACCATCATTGTCTAAAGACTTTCAAAAAATGTTCCCAAGTCATATCTGTAGGTGACCAACCCAATTCTACTTTTTTATTCTCCCACCATCCAGCAGATTCTCTAGTTAACTGATAATCTCCCCACACTACCTTCATGTTTTCCATATAGTCTCTTATTTCAAAGTACTTTTCCATTCATGTCAACTAGGCTTTGGCAACATAACTTGCCTTAGATCCATCATATTGTGGAGGTTTTACTTTCTTCATATCATCAGAGATAATACCATGGATTGTCTTATCTTTACCAGGTTGGGTTATAGTGTGTTCCTCATTTTTGGTTGGATCAGTGTCGGCATTTTCAGATTTTCTATCCTTAATTCTAGATTCATGCTCTTCATCTTGATTTCTGATATTCATATTCTCTATTTGCTCTAACTACTGGAGCCTAGTCTGAGTATCATGCATCAACAATAAGAGTCTATCCAATTTTGCAGTAGAAGTCTCTAGGGGTTCAGTCTCCCCCTACCCTCAGATAGGTGAGCCATCCTTTCCTCACCAACTAAACCTATTAAAGTAATTATGTCTTTAGTCTCTACATTTCCACTTTAGTCACATAAATGCATAACAAATTACACACCACAAAATTTATTTTATTTACACACTACAAAATTTATTATTTACACACTACAAAATTTGTTTACAACATTTTACAAAGTTTTATATGGAGCCCCTTATTTAAGAGCTTTCATCACTACCGGTTATGGGCTCCTCTTTCTCCTCGAATTCTAAATAAGGAATTAACTGATAGCCTAGTAGAGTAGGTATTCGGGTTTCCTTTTTGTCATGAGACATGTTACTCTTTCCAACTGGGATTACATGTTGGTTGACAACTTTTGGTTTTCTAGTCTCTAAGGAGATAACTCCCACTGCTTTTCTCTTTGATTTAGCTTGATTTTGTTTTTCTGCCTCAAGCCATTTGATAGCATCTGCTAATGTTTTACTATCCAAAGGTATAGTAAAACATATATAATCATTTTTCTTATTTGTTGTTTTCCATCGCAGAATGTTACCTAGTTCTTGTGTTTTCTTACATTTTATAGTGTAAACCCACATCCTGGTACAAACCCAAAATGCTTGTTTTAGTTCTAAAAAGTTCTGACTTTCTCTTGGTGATGAGCCCGAGGTTCAGTATTGAACCTAGTAGCTCTAATAGCATATGTAATAGCTTATAATACTATACAAAAAAAAATAAAACCGAGCTATTCTAACAACTTCATTGAACATGGAATAAGGAAAGGATGAGAGTTTCTAATGCAGAAAATTACCTTTAAATTTTCCATATCATATTCTCAAATCTACTTCATAGCAATTGAAATATCATAATTTTTCTTTAAAGACAAAATAAAAGAATTAAATAACAATGTAAATAGTAAATAGTATACCTTGTCTAATCAAGAAACTAGCTCTATCCTCTTTGTGTCCTTGTCTGATCTGGTAAGTCTTATGTTCTTTTTCTCTATCAATTGGGGTAGAAACATATCATCAGGGCGTTTAACAACCCAACCATGGTCTTTTCAATTGCTTGTGTCATTTCTAATTAAATGACCCAGCCTGCCATAGAAAAGTTACATTAAGAGAATCCAATGCCATCTGAGACTGGTGTTTTGACCCTACATCTTCCTAGTTAGTCACACTATAGGAACTACTAACTAGTATAACCATATGACTGACACTACTTACAACAAATAGCGTCACCCTGGCCAAGGTTTTGCCAATGTGTGCAACATGACTCGACTGGTCATGTAGTTCAATTGTCACCCTAATTGGTTTGGCTTCCATTAATTGCCTTTTTTTCCATTTTAAGTCACTTGTGCTAATGCACCCAGATAATTTGGAGTTTACTCAAGATTCTAATTTGTTCCATAACTATTTCTATGGTTAGATAGAATAGATTCAGGAAGAATTTATTTATAGTTTTATGTTAAAATCTTAGAAGTTTACTTCATAAACTTTGTCTCTCTTAGTTTTCATCTTAGCTACTAGTTTGCTTAGTCTTTGTAGCTAATAATTTTAGACGAATGGAACATGGAAAAGAAATGTAAATCTGGTTAAAAGTGTTTATTATCAATAGTTTATGCCAAAATTGTGTTTCTGGCCATTATTATCTCAAGGTGAAAAGACCATTATTTTTTATCAACTTTCCACAGGATAATTATAAGGTACTGCAGACCAAGAAGAGTTCATTGGTATAAAAAGAATAGCTTGTCTCAGGTCTCTAAGAGAATTCTTGAACAATAATCGAAAGTTGTTCTAATTGTTCAAGACATTTCTTGTGCCAAAGCTGGTCAATTTAGACGTCCTTAAAAGAATCAAGATTCTTGCTAGAACAGTTTGTATGATGAGAAATCCATCATTGGCTAACTCGGATGATGAGTTTCTTTTTTTCTAAATTTATTGAGGTTCACGAAATGATATCGTTTATTTGAAACAAAAAGAAGTTTGCATTTTAGTTTATTTACTATTGACGGAAAATGAAATACCTCATTCGTCTATTGCTCTAAAGACCTGAAGTCTAAATTTTTAGCTTGGAGATTTGATAGAAACATTTCTTCTATCGAATTCCTATTCGATGCTTAAGCATGCAAACATATTTAAGAGGTTACGGAGGAAGGAAAACATGCCTTCAAGGTCCGGTAGTTCCTTCTACAAATACTCTTCAACAACTCGCGTAGTCCACTGGTAAGAAGCTCGATGTACCCTGCTACACGGCACTCAACTCACTCTCCCCTTCCTACCTTCGTTTGATTACAATAGTCGTTTCTCTCTACCTTTCCCTTCAACACAAGTTTTAGGTGAAGTGTGTTGTTGTCTTTGGGATGCTAAACTCCTTTTCCCCGTTCCTGCAACTCTCTAGCTTGCGTTCTTGAAACTCTCCCTCTCTCCCTTTCTTGGAAACTCTCTTTAAAAAAAAAAATCAATGCCCAACAAGAAACAGTTTCCCTATTTTAATAGACTCATTCCAAATACCCCACTTCTCCCGTGAGCCCACTCTTCTTTTCACAATTTTTGAACTCCTCCTGCTAGTGGAAAATTTTCTCACGCTAGAACATTTATTCGACTTTTGAAAGGATAAATTAATATGGTTTAAAATGAAATTGAAGATTGAAGTTTCTCTAAAGTTTCGATGAGATAATGCTCGCGTGGAGAGGGCTGATAATCTAGATCACTAGGAATTTTCTTTTTTCTAGAAAAAAAAAAGATATTTAAACTCATAAGTCGAACAAAATAAACTTTCACCGCCGAAATGTCTCCACTTAGAATTTAATCCCTAATATTTTAATATAATAAACGCATTGTGTGGACCCTAGTTTAAGTCTCACCGACTCAGATATTCCAAATTTGAAATTATTTCATTTCAATTTGGTAGTCTCATACAGGGTTTGATGGTCAAGGTGACCTGAATCTAAAGATTAAATAAAACTATAGGTGTCGGTTTAACACAAAGAGATAGATATATGTTAAGTTTGTATATGACGAATTGACTCAATTATTATGAAAATTTCAACTTACTAATGGCTTTAGATGGCATTACATTCTCTTCAGCACTTCCCATTCTTGATGATATTTTTGCCCCTTTTTCTTTGGAAAGCCTATCCTGTGATCACTCAAATAATGCAATAGTTAGCCAATAACATTACTCAATTTACCACTAAATTTTAATATTCACGGATATTTGAATTAAATCAAGATACATAATTTATTCCAAATTGTCAATTGAGCAACTATTTATTAGAGTTTATTATTCAAAACTTAAGAATACATCATATTCCCAAACATACATCTCCCTGAGTTAACACACGTCAAAAATAGTTAAGTCACATATCTTAAACACATATCAAAATGATTACCGCACAAGTGAGATGTAACATATCCTTCACCTTGTGAATCATCGTTCTTGATGATTAATGTATCAAACTGAATATGAGTCTGTGTTGTTTAACCAAACATAAAAGAGGTTTTTTTCTTAGCTATTAAAAACATTAAATAAATTAGAAATTTTTTGTTACATTTTAGTGTAATCCTCCCAGATGGCATTATCTTTTGAATATTTGTCCCACTGGACCTTACATTGGGCCACTTCTCTATTACATAAGCAACGCTTATGTACCTCGAGCACCTTGACTGGCTCGATCATGATTACTCCTAGGTCCTGAACCTATAAGGAGTTCCAATCAATTATATGAGAAAAGTCAGATATGTACTTCTTAAGGTAAGAAACATGGAAGACATCATGTAACCAAGCGAGAGTTGGTGGTAGAGCTATTTTATAAGCAACCGGGTTGATAGCTTCCCAGACTTCAAATGGTCCAACATACCGGGGTGCAAGTTTAGTGGATTTCCTGAATTTTATAGCACTCTTATGGGGTTTGACATGCAAAAGCACTTTCTCTCCCACTTCAAATTGTCTGGGAGTTCATTTGGCATCTACATAACTTTTCTACTGATCATTAGCTTCCACTAATGTTTTCTTGATCAATTTTACTTGCTCTTCAATTTCAAAGAGCATTTCTAGACTGAGGGTTATCCTATCTTCTAGCTTATTCCAGCTGATAGGAGTTCTACACCTCCTTCCATACAGAATCTCAAATGGTGTCATTTTTATGGATGATTGATAAGAATTATTATATGCAAATTCAGCTAAGGGAAGATAATCTTCCCATTTGTACTATTGGTCAATACAATACATTTGAAGAAGATTCTTTAAAATTTGGTTCACTCTTTCTGTTTGGCCACCAGTTTCGGGATGATAGGAGGAAGTAATATTCAATTATGTACCCAGGGCTGAAAATAGCGTTTTTCAAAATTAGGAAGTCATCCTCGCATCCCTATCAGATATAATTTTCTTAGGTATTCGATGTAATCAAAATATTTCTCATATAAATTTATGTGCAATAGTGTTTGTACCATTGGTCAAATTTCCTAGTATAAAGTGTGCTACTTTGGTGAGCTTGTCAACTACTACTAGGATAGTATTATTTTTACTTCTAAACATTGGTAATCCCTGGATAAAATCCATATTGACTATTTGCCACTTCCAGTCAGGTACTACATGAGGTTACAATAATCATGCGGGATGCTGATGTTCTGCTTTGACTCTTTGACATTCTAAATAGCTTACCACAAACCTCGCTGCATCTTTCTTTATTCCTTTCCAAAAATATAGAGGTTTGACATCCACCATTAGCTTGGTAACCCTAGGATATCCCCAATTTGGTGTAGAATGCACTTCTTTCCAAATTAATTTCCTAAGCTTGACATTTTCTGGTATGTACATTCTACCTTGATATCTTAATATTCCATCATCTTCTATTCTGAACCCTTCATATCTAGGGTCTAGAGGATCGAGTTGAAGAGCCTCCTTTACTTGTTGATGATACCTGTCATTCTTTAGTTGATGAAGCGCCTGGGTTCTGAGATCTAGATACACTAAGGTTAATGCATTGACATGTCTTCAGTGACTCAAAGCATCTGCCACCCTATTTTCCTTCCCCTTGATATAACTGATCTCAAAGTCATAATCTGAAATCAACTCTAACCATCGCCTCTGTCTGGCATTTAAATTTGGTCAAGTAAATATGTATTTTAATCCTTGATGATCATATCAAAGTTTAAATGGTTTTCCTAATAAATAATGCCGCCACATTTGTAAAGCATGAATAATAATAGCTAATTCAAGATCATGGGGTGCATAGTTCTATTGATAATTTTTGAGTTTTCTACTCATATGCTATCACTTGTCCATTTTGCATAAGTACCCCTCATAATCCTTCCCCTGATGCATCGGTTACAATAACAAATTTTTCTTCAGGGTTTGGTACTTTTAGCACAGGTGCCGAAACTATTGTTTCTTTAAGTAATTCAAACATTTTTTGGCATTTTTCTGTCCATACAAAATTCTTTCCTTTTCTTTGTAATGAGGTAATAGGGTTTGCTACACATGAAAAACCCCTTACAAACTTCTGGTAATACCCTGCTAACCCCATAAAGCTTTGGACTTCTTGAACATTTTTGGGAATAGGCCATTCAGTTATTGCTTTTATTTTTGCAAGATCTACCACTATACCCTTTTCAGATATAATATGACCCAGATATTGGGCTTCTTTTTTTGAAAAAGGTACATTTTGACAATTTTTCATAAAGCTTATTTTCACGAAGACGTTGCAAGACAAACTGAAGATGCTGAAAATGTTCCTCTTCATTCCTTGAATAAATTAGAATATCATCTAGGAAGACTAAGACAAATTTATCTAGGCAATCATGAAACACACTATTCATCAAATTCATAAATGCAGCTGGGGTGTTAGTAAGTCCAAAAGGTAGCACTGTGAATTCATAATGCCCGTAACAAGTTCTGAAGGTCATTTTATTAACATGCTCCTCCTTTACTCTCAAATGGTGATATATCTTGATTGAAGGTCTATTTTGGAAAAGATTGATGCTCCTCACATTTGATCAAATAGATCATCTATGTGAGGTACAGGGTATTTATTTCTGATAGTCAATTTATTTAATATTATGCAATCTATACATAATCAAAGGGTTCCATCTTTCTTTTTGATAAAAATCATGGGTGCCCCCCATGGTGATACACTCAGCTTAATCAAACCTTTCTCCAGTAGTTCCTGAAGTTGGACTTTTAACTCCATAAGTTCAACAGTTGTCATGTAGTAAGGGGCTTTAGATATTGGTGCAGCTCCTGGCACTAACTCTATGGAAGAATGAAATATTCTTCTAGGAGGTAGACTTGATAGTCTCAAAGATAAGGATATTTATCTGTAAAGGATTCTTGTGTTTTCTCATTTGGATTATAACCGGTTTCTTTGGTTCCATTAATTTTCTCCATTTTTACAGCAAATATCTGGCAACCTTTCCTTCCACTCTATTTTGATTGCAAGGTAGAGAGTCATCGTAACTTGACTTCATGTTGGATGCCTTCCATGAACACTTTATTTCTTAAGTCATCTTCACACTCAATCATTTTATCATAACAATCCACTTTGGCCTTATGCTTTTCCAGCCAATTCATGCCTAATATTACACCATAAGAACCTAAAGGTGCTACATATAGGTTTACTTCAGTAACAAGTGCTGGAAGTTCAACCCTAGCTTCAAATAAACAGTGCTCTATCTAAGCTCATGATTCATTAGCATATTCGATCATCCATTAATTTACCATGAATCCTGCTCTTTTCAGAAATCTACTCAACAACTTAGATGAAATGAAATTCTTTGTAGATCTGGTATCAATGAGTATGGTTATGGGATTCCCATAGAGCATACCTGGGACTTCTATAGGTGTGAAATGATACTCTGCTTGTCGGTTGTCCATTGCTACATGAATTCTTTGTTGAAAGGCTATCTATTGGGATGGTAGTGTATTCTTATGCTGATGCCCTCCTTGATTTCTTATAGGACATCAATTTGCATAATGTTCTCCCTCGCAAGTAAAACACTGTTGCAAGTATGAGGTTAACTAGTGTTGTCATTGATGTTAACATACTCATATTGCATTGACAAGATGGATTGGATGAGCAGTGTGCTGAGGATATTGAGAAAATTAGCCTCAGTCAGGAATAGTGAAGAACAGTGATAAGAAGAAGGCAAATGTACTGTATAGGATGAGAATCGGAGGATGCGGATTAAAGGGTTTGTAGATATGAGTCTTGAGATGTTTCAATTAAGATTTCAAAGGTCTGCAAGAAGATCTGAAGGAGTTGTCGCTGTCGGTGTGGAACCGGTTCCGGCAAGTGTTCAGAGGTGACAGAGGATCACAGAAAGGTCCGGTGAGATCCGGAATTGTGTAATCCTAATCTACGGATTGGAAGAAGTGTTTGGGATGTCCTTGTGATGTGTCATCTTGAGTTGTGTATGATTTTTGAGGTCCGGAAGTACCTTTTGCATTGTGATAGTGATGACAGACTATGTTCTTGAAGTTCTGGATGAGGAAGAGAAGAGATTCCGGTAAGTAGAGGAAGTGCGGATGTACCTGGTCATTCAAGCAGGCTTGTGAAGGTCCTTGGATCATGTTGAGGTTGTGTTGTTGATCCGCATTGATGGTAGAGCCCGAAATTGAAGATATTCTTCCGGATGGAGTTCTTGCTCTGACTAAGCTGACCGGATGAGTTGTTCATCCTGCAAATGTTCTTGTGGTGGCCGACCGGATGTGTTATTTATCTTGCGGATACTCTTATGGTTGTTTGCCGACTTAGATGATTGTTCCTAAGTCGATGACTTGTATAAATAAAGGTTTACGAGTTCGTTTCGATGTGTCGATTGTGTGGATGAATATGGTATAGTGAAGAGAAGTGCGAAAGGCAGAGCAGGGTTTTTTTTGGGCTTAAATGGAACTGATCCAGACATGGTAGAGATGTCATTCTCCAGTTCAAGACTGTGATTCTTATCACTTTGTAGACAATGTGTCTCCTTGTAGGCAGTGGGCCTCTTTGTGAGCAGTGTGCTCGGGTAGTGAGCCCTAATTGGAAAGTGCCATTCTTTTTCTTATTCTTCTAATAGAGAATAATCCTTGGGTTAATCACCTCGTGGTTTTTCCCCTAACTGGGTTTTCCACGTCAAAATCTTGGTGTTCAATGTGTTGATGTTTATTTGCTCTTGTGTTTGTGTATTATGCTTTCATGGATGATTAATTGATATGCTGTTAACTAACAAAGAAGAATCAAGTGTTTAATGTAGAGCAAGTTGTTATACAACTGATTCACCCCCCCTCTCAGTTGTATGCCCTAGATCCAACAATTGGTATCAGAGCCAAGTTCCTCTGAAAGGAGCTTAACCACTTGAGGAGATCCAGGATGTTGTCATACAAGAAGGATAGTTCAAAATTTGATGGAACCAACTTCACTCTTTGGAAAGGTCGCATGAAATGTCACTTGGAATGTATGGGAAAAACATACTTGGCCATGGTCTCAAAACCATATGTACCTCCATAGGGTGGTCCGACAACTCTGAATGAAATCACAGATGCTAAAAACAATCTGCAGACCAAGGAAGCTCTTCTAAGTGCATTGAATGACTCAGATCTCTCAAATGTTATTGACCTACCAACTGCATATGAGATCCTAACTAAACTGGAACTTCTGTATGAAGGAGATGAGTTTGTCAAGAGTGTAAGGTTGCAAAGTCTGAAAGGGAAATTTGTAAGACTGAATATGAGAGATGATGAAAACATCACTACTTTTATGCCATGAGTGAATGAGCTGGTGTGTGGAATTAGAAATGTTGGTGGAACTCTAGATGAAAATGAGATTGTTTGCAAAATCCTCAGATCCCTTCCTGCTACCTACAAAATCAAGGTTGCTGCCATTGATGAATTCAGAGCTCACACAACTATCACAAGAGAACAATTAGCTCGTAAACTAGCTGCATTTGAAATGACCGAGTTTGGAGATGATCCACCCAAGACTGAATCTACTTTCAAAGCCAGTGCCTATGTGAAAGGCAAACAGAGATTTGATCCGGGAGAAAACTCTTCAAGGAAGATGTCATGGTATGATCAAGCAAGAAGAGACATGGAAGAACAAGAAGCAAAATAACTCAACTTGAAGCCCTCATTGTAAAGAGACTGCCAAGAGGATCTGGTAAGTATGAAGGAAAACTACCCTTTAAGTGCTTCAACTACAATAAGATTGGTCATTTTGCTTCAAGATGTTTGGAAAGATCTGCAAGGTCTAATACTAACAGACAAAGGTTTCAAAAGAACTGCTATTATGTTCATGAAGAAGATGACAATGAAGGTGTAACAGATGATGAATCAGAACTAGGAAGCAAATCCAGAAATGAATGGGTGTTTATTGCCATCAAGGAAGAAGATTCAATATCCTCTGAATCTATCAATCACAAGGTTGTGGAAAGAGCTTTGGCTGCTCAAGTGGAAGAAAATGATGATTGGGTTATTGACAGTGGATGTTCTCACCATATGACTGGTGAAAAGAATAAGTTCTTAGATTTGGAAAGGTATGAAGGAGGAATGGTAAAGTTTGGTGACAATTCTGCTGGCAGAATCAGAGGTAGGGGAACTATTTCCTTTGATGGAAAGAGCAAAACAGGTAATGTACTATATGTTGAAGGATTGAAGCACAATCTTCTCAGTGTTGGTCAGTTAGTGGACAAAGGCTATAATCTCCGGTTCAAAAATGGAAAATGCAGAATCTTTACAAGCTTCAGAACTGAAATTGCATCCGGTACTCAGACAAAAGGTAACATCTATCATCTAGTTGGTTCAAATAAAAGTTGTCTATTTGTTCAAGTTGATCAGAGTTGGTTATGGCATAGAAGAATGTTTCATGTAAATTTTGATAACATCATCAAGATAAGCAATAATCAGGCTATAAGAGATCTTCCAAAATTGATGAAACCTACAAATAGTTTGTGCAAAGAATGTCAGCTAGGTAAACATAGCAGAGTCTCTTTCAAAAGCAAAGATCAGTCCTCTACTGGATTGTTGGAATTAGTACATACTGATCTCTGTGGTCCAACAAGAATTAAGAGTCTGCAAGGTGATAGATATTTCATGTTGCTAATTGATGACCATTCCCAGATGATGTGGGTTACCTTCCTAAAAGAAAAATCAGAAGCCCTTGAGAAGTTCAAAATCTTCAAAGCTATGGTAGAGAATCAAACCGGATTGAAACTGAAGTGTCTAAGGTCTGATAGAGGTGGTGAATTTACATCTGGTGAGTTCATTGACTTTTGTGAGAAGCAGGGTATAAGGAGACAATTGTTTGCTCCTAGGACTCCACAGTAGAATGGAGTATTTGAGAGAAAGAACCGGACCATCCAGGAAGCTGCCAGGACAATGATGTTGGAAGCTAATGTTCCTCAGATGTTTTGGAAAGAAGCTATCAGCACCGCAGTCTACACTCTCAATTGAGTTCAAATCAGAAACAATACTGGTAAAACCCCCTATGAACTCTGGTTTGGCATCACTCCTACTATGAAATATTTTAGAGTATTTGGTAGCAAGTGTTATATTAAAAGAGATGAAGATCTAGGAAAGTTTGATGCTAGAAGTGATGAAGGAATTTTCTTGGGTTACTCCACTCAAAGCAAAGCATACTGGTGTTACAATAAGAGACTGAGGAGGATGATAGAAAGCACTAATGTGAAAGTTGATGAAGGAATTGAGAAGCCCTCAAGATTTTATGAGTTTGATGAAGATGACCAAGATGGTGTTCAGGTTCAAGGAACTCAATCCTCTCCAGTAAGTCAGAGTCAGCCTGATCCGGTAAATCAGGAAGAAGAGATAGGTTTGAATGAGCCTGATCAAGAAGTAGCAGTGCAGGATACTCCCAAAATTCCAAGGTATGTAAGACTAAACCACTCAAAAGATCAAATCATAGGTGACAGAAGCAAAGGTGTGTAAACTAGAAGGAATGTTGCTCAAAATCAGGACGAATGTTGTCTGATTTCAAAGATTGAACCTAAAATAATAAATGAAGCCTGCAATGATGAAAACTGGACCAAAGCAATGAAAGATGAATTGATGCAAATTGAGAAAAATCATACTTGGGATCTTGTTCCCAGACCTAGAGATAGGAATGTGATTGGAACCAAATGGGTCTTCCGGAACAAATTAAATGAAGCTAGTGAAGTAATCAGAAACAAAGCTAGATTGGTCTGCAAAGGCTACTCTCAAATAGAAGGAATTGATTTTGAAGAGACCTTTGCTCCGGTGGCAAGAATTGAAGCAGTCAGATTATTTCTTGCATTTGCTACCTTTAAAGACTTCAAGGTATATCAAATGGATGTCAAGTCTGCCTTCCTAAATGGTGATCTGGAAGAAGAAGTTTACATTGAACAACCGGATGGATTTCAATTGTCTGACAATGATGATATGGTCTGCAAGTTAAAGAAAGCATTGTATGGATTAAAGCAAGCCCCAAGAGCATGGTATGAAAGGTTGGACAAGCATCTTGTGTAGATTGGATTCAACAAAGGTATTGCTGACAGTAACTTATATTTCAAAATTGATCATGAAAACATTTTGATTGTTGAAGTGTTTGTGGATGATATCATTTTTGGAGGAAGAGATAGTATGTGCAAAACTTTTGCAAATCAGATGAAAAGTGATTTGAAATGTCTATGCTTGGTGAAATGAATTTCTTCTTGGGTCTGCAAATTACTCAAACAAAGAAAGGGATCTTCATTTTTCAGACCAAATATGTGAAAGAATTGTTAAGGAAATTTGGTATGGAAGATTCAAAGCCAATGAACACTCCCATGGCAACCGGATGTAAGTTGAGCAAAGATGATGACTCCCCAAAGGCAGATCAGACGAAGTATAGATCAATGATTGGTGGATTGTTGTATCTCACTCAGACTAGACTAGATATAATGCAGGTTGTTGGTCTTGTAGCAAGATTCTAGACTGATCCTAAAGAATCTCATGTTATGGCAATCAAAAGAATTTTCAGGTACTTGAAAGGAACAGCTTAGTATGGTCTATGGTACCCTAGAGATCCAGATTTCTCTCTTCATGCTTACACAGATGCAGATTGGGCAGGAGATGTGGATGACCAAAAGAGCACCAGTGGTGGAGCATTCTTTTTGGGGAAGAGATTGGTTTCTTGGCTAAGCAAGAAACAAGATGCAATAGCTATGTCTACAATAGAAGCAGAATACATTGCAACAGCAGGTAGTTGCACTCAAATCTCATGGATGAAGCAGATGCTAAGAGACATTAAAGTTGAATATAAGGAGCCTATCACAATTTTCTGTGATAATTCAAGTGCAATTAATATTTCTAAGAATCCAGTATTGCATTCTAAGACTAAGCACATATCTATCAAGTTTCACTTTTTGAGAGAACAAGTGAACAAGGAAGAAGTCAGATTGGAGTATGTTCCTTCCAAGGATCAGATTGTAGATATCTTTACTAAACCTCTTCCCAAAGACTCTTTTGAATATCTCTGGGAGAAGTTAGGGGTCACGGCCCCTCCGGTGATGAACTAGGATGCACTGATGTGCATCAGTCTGATGGATATCATAGTCATCTTGTGATCTGAATTGATGATGGGGAGCTGCTACTAAGGGGGAGCAGCTGGTATGATTCTGATGTGTTAGAATTGTAAGTATGAGCCCTTTGCCATTGATGTCAAAGGGGGAGAGAAGACATGTGAAAAACAAGTAGCTGATGATCAAAGGGGGAGCAGTAAATGACGAGAAGACATGTTGCTGATAGGAGGAGCTGTGACAGAAAGGCGAAGTTTTTGTCTTGATGGTTTTTCACATCATATGTTGCCATCAATGACAAAGGGGGAGGTTGTTGCAAGTATGAGGTGAACTAGTGTTGTCATTGATGTCAACATACTCATATTGCATTGACAAGACGGATTGGATGAGCAGTGTGCTGAGGATATTGAGAAAATTATCCTCAGTCAGGAACAGTGAAGAACAATGATAAGAAGAAGGCAAATGTACTGTATAGGATGAGAACCAGAGGATACGGATTAAAGGGTTTGTAGATATGAGTCTTGAGATGTTTTAGTTAAGATTTCAAAGGACCGCATGAAGATCTGAAGGAGTTGTGGCTGTCGGTGTGGAACCAGTTCCGGCAACTGTTCAGAGGTGACAGAGGATCACAGAAAGGTCCGGTGAGATCCAGAATTGTGTAATCCTAATCTGCGGATTGGAAGAAGTGTTTGGGATGTCCTTGTGATGTGTCATCTCGAGTTGTGTATGATTTTTGAGGTCTGAAAGTACCTTTTGCATTGTGATAGTGACGACAGACTGTGTTCTTCAAGTTTCAGATGAGGAAGAGAAGAGATTCCAGTAAGTAGAGGAAGTGCGGATGTACCTGGTCATTCAGGCAGGCTTGTGAAGGTCCTTGGATCATGTTGAGGTTGTGTTGTTGATCCGCATTGATGGTAGAGCCCAAAATTGAAGATATTCTTCCAGATGAAGTTCTTACTCTGACTAAGCTGACCGGATGAGTTGTTCATCCTGCAAATGTTTTTGTGGTGGCCGACCAGATGTGTCATTTATCTTGCAAATTGGTTGTTTGCCAACTTAGATGATTGTTCCTAAGTCGATGACTTGTATAAATAAAGGTTTGCGAGTTCATTTCGATGTGTGGATTGTGTGGATGAATATGGTATAGTGAAGAGAAGTGCGAAAGGCAGAGCAGGGTTTTTTTTGGGCCTAAATGGAAGTGATCCAGACATGGTAGAGATGTCATTCTCTAGTTCAAGACTGTGATTCTTATCACTTTATAGATAGTGTGTCTCCTTGTAGGCAGTGGGCCTCTTTGTGAGCAGTGTGCTCGGGCAGTGAGCCCTAATTGGCAAGTGCCATTCTTTTTCTTATTCTTCTAATAGAGAATAATCCTTGGGTTAATCACCCCGTGGTTTTTCCCCTAATCGGGTTTTCCACGTCAAAATCTTGGTGTTCAATGTGTTGATGTTTATCTGCTCTTGTGTTTGTGCATTATGCTTTCATGGATGATTAATTGATATGCTGTTAACTAACAAAGAAGAATCAAGTGTTTAAAGTAGAGCAGGTTGTTATACAACTGATTCACCCCCCCTCTCAGTTGTATGCCCTAGATCCAATAGATCTGGGGGTCCTCTCCTCTCTGACCCTCTAATGTTTTCTTCATTATTCGTTCTGGTTTTATCAAAACTTCTCCTATCTCTGGGCTAATTCTAGTGATTCCCTTTGTTCCCCTTTGAATCCCTACTCTAGTATTTGGAATTACCTCCTTTCTTCTTGAAGGGTTGAGAATTTTGTGACTAGTTTCACCCTTTTCTATTTCTATCCCTTATAGAGTCATCCTTCTTGAGTTTATGCTCTTACCTAATAGCCTTTTCATAGTCTTCGTTCATGGTAGTGGGTACCAAAACATCTACTGATCCACCAATGCGATTATTGAGTCCCATGATAAATTTCTTAATTTTTTACTTCTCATCCCTCTAAAATTGGGGAACATATTTAAGTAAATGAGTGAACTTCTCCCAGTAAGCATGCACTAAGAGTTCACCTTTCCTCAGTTCCTGGAAATCTGTTAACTTTTGTTCAAAAAATAACTAAGGTAACCATCATTATCTAAAGACTTCCACAAACCATTCCCAAGTCATATTCGCAGATGACTAACCCAATTCTGGCTTTTTATTCTCCAACCATCTAGCAGCCTCTCTAGTTAACTGATAATCTCCCCACACCGCCTTCATATTTTTCGTATAGTCTCTTATTTCGAAGTACTTTTTGATTCCTGTCAACCAGGCTTTGGCAGCATCACCTGCCTCAGATCCATCATATTTAGGAGGTTTTACTTTCTTCATATCATTGGAGATAATACCATGCATTGTCTTATCTTTACTAGGCTAGGTTATAGTGTATTCCTTAATTCTGGTTGGATGAGTGTGGGCATTTTCAGAGTTTCTATCCTTAATTCTAGATTCATGCTCCTTGTCTTGATTTCTGATATGCCTATTCTCTCTTTGCTCTAACTGCTGGATCCTAGTCTGAGTATCATGCATTATCAATAAGAGTCTATCTAATTTTTTAGTAGAGGTTTCTAGGGGTTTAGTCTCCCCCCTTCTCTCAGATAGGTGAGCCATCCTTTCCTCACCAATTAAACGTCTTAAATTAATTATGTCTTTAGTCCCTACATTTCCACTTTATTCACATAAATGCATAACAAATTACACACAACAAAATTTATTTTATTTACACACTACAAAATTTGTTATTTACACACTACAAAATTTGTTTACAACATTTTACAAAATTCTATATGGAGCCCCTTATTTAAGAGCTTTCATCACTACTGGTTATGGGCTCCTCCCACCCCTTGAATTCTCCACTACTGGTTATGGGCTCCTCCCACCCCTTGAATTCCGAATAAGGAATTAATCAGTAGCTTGGTGTAGGTATTTGGGTTCCTTTATGTCATGAGACATGTTACTATTTCCAACTAGAATTACAGGTTGATTGACAACTTTTGGTTTTGTAGTCTTTAAGGAGATAATTCCCATTTCTTTTCTCTTTGATTTGGCTCAATTTTGTTTTTCTACCTTGAGTCATTTAACAACATCTGCTAATGTTTCACTATCCAAAGGTATAGTACAACAAAGATAATCATTTTTCTCATTTTATGTTTTCTATCGTGGAATGTTACCTGGTTCTCGTGTTCTCTTATGTTTTGCAGTGTAAACCCGCATCCTGGTACAAAACCAAAATGCTTGTTTTAGTTCTAAAAAATTCTGAGTTTCTCTTGGTGATGAGCCTGAGGTTCAGTGTCAAACCTGGTAGCTCTGATACCATATGTAATAGCTTATAATAGTATACAAAAAAATATAACACCGAGATATTCTAACAAGTTCATTGAACATGGAATAAGGAAGGGATGAGAATTTGTAATGCAGAAAAATTATCTTTAAATTTTCCATATCATATTCTCAAATCTACTTCATAGCAATTGAAATATCATAATTTTTCTTTAAAGATAAAATAAAAGAATTAAATAACAATGTAAATAATAAACAATATACCTTGTCTGATCAAGAAACTAGCTCTATCCTCCTTAAGTCCTTGTCTGATCTAGTAAGTCTTTTGTTCTTTTTCTTTGTCAATTGGGGTGGAAAAATATCATCAGGGCGTTTAACCGCACAACCATGGACTTTTTAGTCCCTTGTGTCATTTCTACTAAAATGACCTAGCCCACCATAGACAAGTTACATTAAGAGAATCCAATGCCATCTGAGACTGGTGTTTTGACCCTACATCTTCCTTGTTAGTCACACACTATAGGAACTCCTAACTAGTATGACCATCTGACTAGAGATGTATCTGGGAAAATGAAACTGATTGACACTAGTTAGATTGAATAGTGTCACCCTAGCTAAGGTTTTGCAAATGTGTGCAACACAACTCAACTGGTCATATAGTTCAGTTGTGATCGTACTCGGCTTGGCTTCCATTAATGGCCTCTTTTTCCATTTTCAGTCATTTGTGCTACTGCACCCAGATAATTTGCAGTTTACTCAAGATTCTAATTTGTTCCATAACCATTTCTATGGTTAAAGGCAGAATTTGTTTATAGTTTTTGTTAAAATCTTAGAAGTTTACTTCGTAAACTTTGTCTCTCTTAGTTTTCATATGTGCTCCTAGAACTTTGTTCAGTTTTTGTAGCTAATAATTTTAGAAGAATGGAATATGGAAAAGAAATGTAAATCTAGTTAAAAGTGTTTATTATCAATAGTTTATGCCAAAATTGTGTTTCTGGCCATTATTATCTCAAGGTGAAAAGACCATTATTTTTACTGAACGTTCCAGAGGATAATTAGAAGGTACTGCAGACCAAGAAGAGTTCATTGGTATGAAAAGAATACCTTGTCTCAGTTCTCTAGGAGAATTCTTGAACAATAATTGAAAGCTGTTCTAATTGTTTAAGATATTTCTTGTGCCAAACCTGGTCAATTTAGATGTCCTTAGAAGAATCAAGATTCTTGCTAGAGCGGTTTGAATGATGTGAAATCTGTCATTGGCTAACTCGGATGATAAGTTTCTTTTTTTAGAAAATTTCTTGAGGTTCACAGAATGATATCATTTATTTGAAACAGAAAGAAGTTTGCATTTTAGTTTCTTTACTATTGATGGAAAATGAAATATCTCATTCGTCTATTGCTCTAAATACTCGAAATCTAAATTTTTAGCTTGAAGATTTGATAGAAAAGTTTCTTCTATCAAATTCCTATTCGATGTTTAAGCATGCAAAAGTATTTAAGAGTTTACTGGGGAAGGAAAATGTGCCTTTTCAAGGTCCGGTAACTCCTCCTACAAAAACTCTTGACCAACTCGCATGCTCCACTAGTAAGAAGCTCGATGTACCCTGCTACACGGCACTCAAATCACTCTCCCCTTCCTACCTTTGTTTGATTACAATAGTCATTTCTCTCTACCTTGCCTGTCAACTCAAGTTTTAGGTGAAGTGCGTTGTTGTATTTGGGATGCTAAACTCCTTTTCCCCATTCCTGCAACTATGTAGCTTGCGTTCTTGAAACTCTCCCTCTCTCCCTTTCTTGAAATCTCTTTTTTAAAAAAGAATGAATTCCCAACAAGAAACGGTTTCCCCATTTTAAGAGACTCGTTCCAAATACCTCGCTTCTCCTTTGAGCCCACTCTTCTTTTCACCATTTTTCAACTCCTCCGGCTAGTGGAAAATTTTCTCATGCTGGAAGATTTATTCAACTTTTGAAAGGATAAATTAATATGGTTTAAAATGAAATTGAAGATTGAAGTTTCTCTAAAATTTCGATGACTTAATGCTCGCGTGGAGAGGGCCGATAATCTAGATCACTAGGAATTTTTTTTTTGTAGAAATAAAAAAAGATATTTAAACTCTTAAATCGAAAGAAACAAACTTTCACCACTGAAATGTCTCCACTTAGAATTTAATCCCTAATAATTTAATATAAGAAACGCATTGTGTGGACCCTAGTTTAAGTCTCACTGTGTCAAATATTCCAAAATTGAAATTATTTCATTTCAATTTGGTAGTCTCATACAAGGTTTGACGGTCAAGGTGACCCTAATCTAAAGATCAGGTAAAACTATAGGTGTCGGTTTAACACAAAGAGATAGATAAATGTTAAGTTCATATATGATGAATCGACTCGATTGTTATGAAAGTTTCATCTTACTAACAACTTCAGATGGCATTACATTCTTTTTAGCACTTCTCATTCCTAATGATATTTCCCCCCCTTTTCCTTGGAAAGCCTATCCTACGATCACTCAAACAATGCAATAGTTAGCCAATAACATTACTCAATTTACCACTATATTTTAATATTCATGATTCATTCATCCATATTGAATTAAATCAAGATACATAATTTATTCCCAATTGTCAATTGACCAACTATTTATCAAAATATATTATTCAAAACTTAAGAATACATCTTCTTGATTTAAAACACATCAAAAATAGTTAAGTCACATGTCTTAAACACATATCAAAATGATTACTACACAAGTGGGATGTAACAAAGTTATTTGTATCAATTAGGTCATGTTGTCAATCTATCAAATCATGAACATATCATATTTCAGTGATTAGAGTAGGTCTATGCAAGCATACCCTTGGTATGTCATATCATGATCATAACCATCATCTTAGCAATTTCATAGGATGGATGGGGCACTGAACTTCACCAGGGCCTCATACACACTATCAAGTCAATGGAGGAGCATGAGATGGTTTACACATGGGGGCATAGTATGCTTGTGCATCTTTACCACAACATCAGATTATATGTCCATTATGAGGAACATAACTTGAACATGTGCACATTATTATAAGTATGGATGTTCAAGTACATTACGTACATGTGGCCCATAGGATTTCCAATAGAGCTGACATGGATGCTTCCTCATGTGCATGAATATCCACTTGTTAGATGTTGGAGATACAGTGATTTAATGTATTAGAGATTGGTGTGTGATAAACTATGACATGATGATATTATTTGGAGACCATATTGTGGCTAGAGGCCATGGATGGAGTAGTGTAGTCATCTAGCAAGGATGTAGTGGGATTGGTTAATGGTTGGTCACCTTGATCATGGACATCGTGGTCTTGTTTTATTTTGATATAGTAGCACAATATTTCTGAAGTAGGAAAGATTTCCTAAGATGCTTCTAAGCTACACACGCTCAACATGCAACACAATCAGGGTGAATGTTTCCCCATGACTAATGATAGATGAGGTAGTTGAGAGTGATGATGATGTCATGGTAGATGTAGAGCCACTATTAGATGTAGATGATCTCAGTGCTACTTGAGCATACCTTACATAGTGGAAGACATAATGACCTCTCATCTAGCCCACTAGTCACTTTTAGGGTTCAAGTAGATCTATGTAATAAAAACCAACAATTATATGCAGATTAAATAACCCAAATATAATGATGAAGGATAACACAAAAGAGATCAACATAGAAATTTAATGTGGTTCACCCAAAATGGGATACATCCATAGAAACTCACCCATCAAATGATTTTATTATCTAGTGTAAAATAGATTACAATCTCACAAATTCCAACAATCTCACAAATTCCATACTTGCAACATACATCCTAGTGACTTATAACAAGCTTTTTTGGAAGCTTCTAGAATTAGGGTTTTATAAAGTCATTTTTTCTTTTGTGGGTTAACAAAAAATTAACAACCAACTCCAAACAAGCAAAAAAAAGGGAAAACAAATTTAGGGCTGCACCCCCAAACCCCTACTTCTCAGGGGCTGCCACCCTCAAACTCCCACTCATGTCCTAACCTTGCCCCGAACCTTGACAAGAATACATTATTATTGTAAAATACTTGCATGATTAGTCACCAGATACCAACAATCTCCCACTTGGAGATTGATCAAAATCCACACCAAACAATCTCCCACTTGGAGAGTGATCTTGGATGACACCATTGCACTTGCAGCTCCCACTGGCTTATAGGCCTAGCTAGTTTCTTATGTCCACCTTTATCAACCATGAAGGCCAATGGAAACTGATGAGGAAATTAGTTTCTTTTGAGTAACTGCATTTGTGAACATATCTGCAAGATTCTCACTTGTGTGAATTTTCTCCAACTTCAACTGTCCATCCTCCAAATCTAATCGGATAAAGTAGTATCTGAGCTATATGGACTTAGTTTTTGAATGTAGAGCTAAATTATTCAAAATATGAATGGCACTCTAGCTATCCGTGTACAAAGGCCTATCTTCTTGTTATTGCCCCAATTCCTCCATAAAACATTGTAACCAAATCATCTCCTTGCTAGATTCCATAGTAGTAATATACTCAGCTTCAGTGGTTGAAAGAACAACAACCTTTTACATCCTTGAATTTCAACTGACTATAGTAAAGGAGTATTAATCAACGAGAGATCCAGGGGGTAATACGACATCTATAATATTCTTACTCACAACCTCCATCTCAAGCTCCTGATATATAGGAGATACAATATAGTACACCACCAACAGTAATTACAAAACCATGAGCCAAAACCACCCAAAAGTGGTGTCCAAATTATCTCCAATCAAATATGCCTTGTGATGTGCCAAACCACACACCAACACATGTAACTCTCCCCATTACAACTCTTTTAAGTGTCTAACACATTTTTACATTTTCCAAAAATAGAAGGTCCAACTTTTGGAGGTCATAAATTTTGATCCGGGTGTCCAATTGAAAACCATTTGATGCATTAGAAAGATTGTGAAGAGATCTATCAGCCTGCGATGTTTTCTTAGTTGTTCCACACCTTCTATGAAACTTTCAAGTCAATCTAAGGTCAAATGTAAACTTACTAAAAATAGTAAGTTCTATTAGTTTTAGCCCTTTTGGAAACTTTGAAAGTTCTAGATCATTCTTCAAGATAAAGGGTATTCAAAAAGACCAAAACTAGGAAAAATAAATTCAAATTTGCAAGGTTGAGACATTTTTCCTAATATTCTCCCACTTGTTAAATACCTTGCAAGATCAAACGGAGTATCAACACCATGATTTAATTACTAGGGGCTAAGAGGCCCATAGACACTAAATACCATTTGAACTTCTTTGTGCTTATAGGTTTTGTTAAGGAATATGAAACATTTACCAAAGTGTCAACCTTCTACAAGTTTACCTTCCCATCCTCTACCATGTCACAAACAAAATGGTACTAGACATCAACATGCTTAGTCCTTGCATTGAAATTAGGATTCTTCACGAAACATATGGCAATTTGACTATCACAACAAATAGTAATCTTCCGAAAATCAAACCCAATATTAGAACGCAATCTCTTAATCCAAATGGATTCTTTACAAGCATGAATTTATACCATGTACTCAAATTTAGTAGTGGTCAAAGTGACCACATGTTTCCACTTACTCATCCAACTAATAGCACCAACAAACATAGTGACCACATAAGCACTGGTCCTATTGTCAATGTCACTTGCCCAATCTAAATCTACAAATCCATGAATAAAATTAAATTTTGAGGTCCTATAGGATAACCATGATAACATAAGGAATACTCAGAAGTACCCCACAAATATCTACACACTCTCTTCACTATAGCCCAATGTACCCATCCAGGATTAACCATAAAGGAATTAAGGACTCCCACTGCTTGGGCAATGTCTATTCTAGTACAGACCATTGCATACATCAAACTACCAACCACACTAGCATAAGGAACTCTACTCAAATCCTCCATCTTAGAAGGAGACTTTGTACAATCTGCAATAGATAACTTTATCCCAATCGTAACAAGAATAGTGAAAGGTCTATAATCTACCATGCTAAATCCCTCCAACACAATATTAACATACTTACTCTAGCCTAACCAATGTTTTTTGTTTACTCTGACTCTTCTGATCTCGATCCCCAGACTGTACCAAGCTAGCCCTAGATTTTTCGTCTCAAATTATACTGACAACTAAGACTTCAAATCACAGATCAAGCTTTTACCATTGCCAATGAGTAACATATAATTGACATATAGTGCAATAATGAGAATGCAATCATTATCAAACTTATAGTAAACACAATGATCTAATTTTGATCTCATAAATCTATTACTCAACTTAAAGGCATCAAATTTTGCATACCACATCATAGGAGACTATTTGAAACCATACAAAGATTTTTTCAACTTACGAACCAATTTTTCTTTACCTTTCACCACATAGTGCTATGGTTGTGACATATAGATTTCCTCCTCCAAGTCACCATAAAGGAATGCTATCTTCGCATCCATTCATTCCACTTCTAGATCATATGATGCTGCAAGAGATAATAGGAACCAAATAGATGTCATCTTTGCAACAAGAGAGAAAATCTCAACATAGTCAATTCCCTCCACCTAAGAATACCCCTTTGCAACCAATCTTGTATTAGATTTCTCAACACTGGCATCTACACCGAATTTCTTTTTAAATACCTATTTACATCCAACATGTTTTCATCCATTAGGCAAAGGCACCAAGTGCCAAGTATTATTCTTTTTGAAATAAGATATCTTGTCTTCCATGGCTTCCTTCCAAGAACTTGAATCTTTCATACCCATAGCCTCTTTCACAGTCCTAGGCTCATTAGTGTTATAAATCAAAGCAAAAAAACAACTGGAATCATGCAATGAAAAACCAAATCTATGAGGTGGCCTCTTTATCAGTGTGGACCTCCTCAAAGTTTGAGGTTAAGGTTCATCATGTTCTTCTAAACTTTTAGAGCTACTAGAGCTCTCCTCATTATCAAGTCCAATAGATGTTTTTGGTTCAACTTTCTCAGGAGTGGAAGGAAGTTGAACTGCATCATTTTTCTTCTTTTCTTTCTCTGGCTGCAAGACAATAGAAGAAGGGTTGAGTTCTCTAAAGATCACACTTGTGATATACAAAACTCTTTTAGTTGATGGATCCCAAAACTTGTACCCTTTCACACCGATGTCATAACTGATGAAGATACACTTCACAGCCTTGTTCTCTAATTTAGACCTCTTCTCCTTAGGTACATGTGCATATGCCTCACAACCAAATAGTTGAATGTGTCTCAAAGAGGACTTTTTACTAGACCACACCTCCATAGGTGTCTTATAAACGAGTGCTGATGTAGTAGACCTATTAACCAGATAACAAGTGGTAGAAACAACTTCATCCCTAAAATTTTGTTGAAGGAGCATACTCCTTTCCCTCTAGATCAAAATTCTATTCATCCTATCTACAACTCCATTCTACTGAGGGGTATATGGAGTTGTCTTGTGCCTCTCAATCCCCTATTCTTTACAGAATTTGTCAAAATCTGCTGAATAAAAATCATCCCCATTATGAGTTCTCAAACACTTAATCTTTATATCCTTCTAATTCTCTACAAGAGGTTTGAACTCTTTGAATCTATTAAGGACTTTAGATTTTCTTCTAAGGAAATACACCCATGTCCTTCTACTGTAATTGTTAATGAATGAAACAAAGTAAATAGATTTTGAAATCGAAGGAACATTAACATGACCAAACACATCAGAGTGAATCAAGTCCAACACCTTAGAAGATTTGTGAGTACTGGAATAAAACTAAACATGGTTTTGTTCCCATAAATGTAATGTTCACATAAATCAAGCTCAAGGTTACAATCATTCATACCCTCAATAAGATTTTTATTTGTTAGGGTCCTCAAACCCTTTTCACCAATGTGACCATGCTTTTGGTGCTATAACATTGTCTTCATAGTTGGAGGTTTCATCTCTATAAAATGAGCACCATTAGGTACCCAAAAAGAATTACCATCAGAAGTAGATATAACAGTCTTCTTCGCTACTTGTTTCAATGGTGAGGATGAAGATTTTAAATCTCTTTTCTTTGAAATAGAGGCAATATTGCACTGAAGTGTTCATGCATCAAGCTAAAATAGAATGCCAATCTAAACACACTTATCCAACATCATAGATCCTCTAGTCATCTTGCATCTTCCATTCAAGAAAACAACCTTCACACCCACATCATTCAACTTACTTATAGAAAGAAAGTTCCATATCAAACCAAGGATATGTAGAACACCATTGATTTCTTTCACTTGTCCATCTAGGAATTGAATCAAGACTCTTCCATGACCAACAATCTTTAGGTGAGAATCATCACCCAAGTACACCTTTCCACCATCATATTTTTCATACTTTGAAAACCAACTTTAATGTGAGGTCATGTGAAAAGATGGACCAAAGTCAATAAGCCACACATATTCAAATGCATGTGTTTCCAAGGTAGTGACAAACACTTCTCCTTCATCCTGAGAGGACTTGTAATATTCCAAATCATAGTTCATCTTCTTTTTCTTTTTCTTCTCCTTGCACTCTATATAGAAGTGACCAAGCTTTTTGCAGTTCCAACATAGGGCCTTGAAATTTATGGGAGAATTAGATCTCCCATGGGATTTGGCTTTTCCTTTTTCTTCCTTCTTCTTATCCTTTTTCTTTTCCTTTCTCTTTAGATCTACCACAAAGTGCAAGAGCCTCGTTAGTTGATTTGAAAGACTTTCTCTACATCTCTTCAAACAATAGTGAAGAAACCATTTCATCCATCTTGAAGGTGTTAGTGGTACTCCCAATGGCCATAACAAGGTGATCCCATGAATTTAGTAAGCAATACAATAATGTCATACATCGATTGTCTTACTCCATCTTCAAACCAACAAAGGTCAACTAGGAAAAAAGTATATTGAATGTCTTCAGGTCATTAGTGATAGATTCTCCATCTTCCATATTGAGAGAATACAATTTCTTTTGTAAGAATACCTTGTTCACTAGGGATTTAGATTGATAAACATCTCCAAGCTTCTTCCAAAGATATTTTCCATTCTTCTCTTCATGTATATTCAAGACAACTAAATCATCCAAATAGAGTCTTATTAGACCCCTAGCTTTCTGATCCATCAGATCCCAATCTTCTAGTTTCATGCCCACTGGCATGGTTCCAAATACTATGAGCCATAGATCTCTATCAACCAATAAGTCCTCCATCTTGAGTTTTCACAGCTCAAAGTTTTCTTCATTGAATTTCTCTATATCAAACCTCCCAGATGTGCTTGCCATATTTTTCCTACAACAAAGATTTCAAAATCCTCTGCACAAACTCCCACTCAAACAAAGATCAGCTCAAAAAACCCTCTACCCAACAACTAGAACCAAAGGTGATCAAGCTCTGATACCAACTGAAAGGATTTTCAAGGTATACAGAAATGCTTCCTACACTGATCTAATGAGGAAAGATTTATACAAATTTTTATCTTTTATAGTTACATATTAGTATGCACATTAACAAAAAGATAATAACAACTTCCCAATACAAAATCAAAACTCATGACATAAGATATAGTGGGGAAAACCCTTTCAGGTAAAAAACTCCACACTCCAAATCTACCCAATATATTATTCAAGAATCAAGAAGATTATAGTATACTTGCAGAACAATCTTTCATAAGAGTATTAATCAACTAGAAATCCAAGAGGTAATGCGACATCTATAAGATTCTTACTCACAACCTCCATCTCAAGCTCTTGATATATAGGAGATAAAATATAGTACACTGCCAATGGTAATTACAAAACCATGAGCCAACACCACCCAATTGTGGCACCCAAATTATCTCCAATCAAAGATGCCTTGTGATGTGCCAAACCACACACCAACACATGTAACTCTCTCCTTTATAGCTCTTTTAAGTGTCCAACATGCTTTTACATTTCCCAAAAATAGAAGGTCCAACTTCTGGAGGTCATAAGTTTTGATTTGGGTGTCTGATTGATGAATCATTTGATGTGTCAAAAAGATCATGAAGAGATATAACACCCTGAGACATTCATTTATCTATTGTATGCCTTCTATGAAAATTTTAGGTCAATCCGAGGTCAAATGTAAACTTACTAAAAATAGTAAGTCCTTCCATTTTTAGCCCTTTTGGAAACTTTTAATGTTCTAGATCGTTCTTTAAGATAAAGGGTATTAAAAAAGACCAAAACTGGTCCAAGAATAGTAATCATTTGAAGTTGCAAGGTTGATACACTTTTCTTAACACCTTTGTCATAGATTTGTTCATAGACCAAATTAAGCTTCCTCACTTAATATCACCTCACAAACAATATTCCAATTTCCTAGAAAGTAATATTTAATTACCTAAGTGTTCCTCCTCATGTGGTTCATCCAAGTTCCCTTTTATGATTTTTGAAATAATAAAAAATGATAACCAACTATTAATATATTAAATTAAAATACATAGTCTTAGGATTGTAAGTTAACTTATCACAAATCATAACATTATCCAATTTAGTATTCACATTTCAATGACATAATATAAATCAAATAAATTTAATTACATGCTAGGAAAGGCAAGGCCCTTAGTCTCTTTGAACCAAGGGAGATTTTCCATCCTGACTAGTTTTGAAAGTAAATTTACAATATTTTCCCAAGTGTCAACTTTTTTTAACATAACATTACCATTTTCTACTATCTCTTGAATCAAATGATACTACACATAAACATGTTTAGTTTGAGCATGGTACGTGGAGTTCTTGGCCAAATAAATATCACTCTATCTATCATATCTAATTTTAACATTCTTACAATCAAAACCAATACATGAACACACTCTCTATAATCATAAGACCTCCTTATAGAAATGTGTAGTATCCATATAATCTATTTGTATGGTATTGGCTATCACAACACTTCCAAACAAAGAAAACACAACCCCTAATAGACCTTTGACTATCCAAGTCACTTGACCAATCTACATTGACAAAGCCTTGTCCTTCCAAATCATAATACATAGTATCAAAAATATATTAATACAAATAGTAATTAGTAGTCCTACACAAATATCTAGAAACCCTCCTAACATAAGTCAAATGCTTCTTAGTAATGTTAGACCTAAACCTACTCGAAAATCCCACTTCTTGGGCAATATTTGGTCTAGTGCAAAATGTTGCATACATCAACCTACCAAAAAACACTAGCATATGAGGCACATTAGACATGACCTTAAAATAATCATCTAATTTTGGACATGTGTCTAAATAAACCTTAGTGCCAATGGGAAATGGAATACTTGTTGGATTACAGTCATTCAAACTAAACCATTGCCAAATAGTAACAATATACTTGCTCTAACTGAACTAAATATTTCTATGTACTTGATCCCTTGTGATTTACACCCTAAGAATAATTTTAATATCCCCCAAGTCCATATTAAATGTTCTAGGAAGTTAATTTTTTTATCTCTCTAGTCATCACCTTTCTATTACCCATAAACAACATATCATCCACATATATAACAATGATTAGAATTTCATCATTAATAATTTTAACATAAACATAATGATCCTCTACAATCCTAACAAAACCCAAACTTCACGCAAAATCATCAAACATTTGGTACCACATCCTGAATGATTATTTTAGACTATATAATGATCATTTTAACCTACAAATAAAGTGTTTCTCCTTCACAACAAAACAATTAGGCTATTATTGTCATGAAGGATTTCACCTTGAATGCTAAGCCTTTAGAATCTTTGCAATCCCATGCAACATGGGAATATTCTCAGACTATGGGTTTGTCTATTTCAAGAATGAACCTCTAGAAGAGTTAGCTCCCTTTAAATGCCCTTTATATCTATAAATTGGTGGAGGAAAAAGATAGAAGAAAACATGCATAAACTGAAAGCTGAACAAAAAAATCTATCTAAAGGGGGTGATGCATTGATATTTGAACTTAGAAATGCAATACAACTCACAAACACTTCTAGTAAACCCACTCTTACAATAAAACCTAATCAATTTGATTACATAAGTATTTCATAGAAAGACATGAACAATTCTTGCACAAACTATGACCTGTAATAAGCTAAAATTTTGTATACTTGCATCTAATAAATGAGACAAAGAATTTAGAGGTTTTAATGTAAAACATAGTAAATTCTCAACAAATAACTTACACAATGAACAAGACACTTGAATTCAGAAAGAAGAACCCCTAATTGCATTAGAAAATGAAAGGAATCTCTGCATAACAATAATGAATCTACTGAAAAAATGAACTACTGTTGTTGAAAACTGTAAAAATGGTTGAGTTAGAAGACAAACTCCTTCTCTACAATATGTAAAGGAAAAAAAGAAAGAACTGAGAAAAAAGAGCATAAGATTTTTTCATATATAATACAAAACTGTCCTCAAAAAAATGAATGGGAAGTCAACTCCAGCTCCACTGAACTCGAAAATATGCATGAATGAATTTGAAAAAGTAACTCCAAGTTGATGGGTGAGCACAAGTGAAAAGCCTAAAATTTAGGCCCCAAAACTCCTCGAAGATGAGAAAAATAGTTTGAAACTCCAAGTCTCAAACTCCTTGACCAAGAAACTGCAAAAAAAAGTCATGTAAAAAATAGAACTCTGAATATCTCTCCCTACGAACTCCAAAATATCTCTCCCTACTAACCCTACACATCAGCTTGAGTTCTCTCCTATTTTTATGTACATTGAAAGACTTTTGATCAAGTTCATTGGGAAAATATCAAAAATATAAATTTTTTTAACAATATTTTCTACATCTTAGTAAATTGCATTTTCGGAGGCCTTTGGAGCAAAATCAGGGAAAACCACCTTGAGGTAGCATTAGTGTTATCCTTAGAAACCTACAACTCAAATTAGATAATTGGTTTATCTTTCTAAAGAGTCTAAAAACTTTGAACTTTGATAAAGTAGTGAGGAGTTATGGCCAAGCCAAAAAAAAATTAATATTTTGGATATATGGTCTTCAAGTATCTAGAAATGGAAGGGGTGCTATTGGCTTTAAAACAAGCTCTGCTGCTTCCTCTGATGCTGCTAGTTGGAATGCTTGATCATTCATGTGCCATAGATCATTTACTATTTTTTGGTTAGAAGCAGATGGACTAGAGCAACTACTCTTCTTACCTCAATGACTCCATCCTTCACCCCTAGGTTAAGTATGTATCTACATAGTGAACAAACATGTTAGATAAAATGTAGAGTTTGAAGCCTCTCTATTGATTGTTTTGATCTCATATTCTCTTCCTGCTTCATTTGAAGTCACTTGCTTCCAAAATGCAATAGAAAAAAACTCTTATAGGGTAGCCTAATTAGGCTGCCAAGCACAATTTTGTAATAGCTATCACTTATAAATATTCTCTTCAAGAACTCCATGCAAGAAATAAATTTTAACATCTATTTTCTCAATCTCAAAATCACAAGCAATAGCAAAAGATAATAGGAATCTAATGGAAGATAACTTAGCAAAAAGAGAAAAAAATTCACCAAAAATGACTCCCTCTTGTTGGGATAAGGTGCCATTAACCTTATAAAATTTCCAATATTTTTATTTATTCCATTCATTATTTGTAATTTGTAATTACCCATAAGGGAATGAGGTAGTTTCATTGGCAGTGGTAATTTTGTATGCACATGAGGTAATTAAGGAGTGAAAATTATGGTTGGCAATTAATGTAGGGGCACCTTGCCCTACAATTTTGGTTTTCTTTCTTTTTTCTATTTTATTTCTTTTTTGTTAGCCTTTCTTTGTAAATAAGAGGTGACTCTTTGTCTTCTAGCATTATCTTGTAAACTCCTATCATATGTAAAGCTAAAATTCAATGAGGAGTTCCTATCACCATGTGATTCCTATCACTGTCACTTGCTTTGGGGAATCAAGTTTTGTTTTGGAACTCCTGTCACCCGAGTGGTAGGGACTTATTTAAAAGGGGGGCTTTAAGCTACCAACTGTTATTCTCCCTAACCAATCATATTACTTGTTAGATGGTTGAATCATCAGTTGGATAGTTCAAAGGGAAGTTGCAAAGTCTTCGGCAGGCAGTTCGATGATAGTTGGAGGAAAGTAGAAAGAAACCCCTCAATGACGGTTGCAAAAAGATTAGAGAATATGGATTGACACTCTCATTATGGAAGAGGAGAGAAGGCAATCATTTAAGGGATCTACATGGATAGTAGAGGTTCGAGAGGAAAAGAGGATGAGAGAAAAGATAGTGATTGGAGGTGTATTGGTTGTGAAGGAAAAGCAAAAGTAGATTTGTTGTTTTTTACTACATATAGGAAAGGCCAATTGATAGAGGCTAATAGTAAAGTTCTATAATGTTCTGGTAATGGAATAAAATAGTGAGGAGTTGGTATTTCATTTTGTCTTTGTGATTTCAATGTTAATAAGAATTTGTATATAGATTTTCCCTATCATTTTGGGTATTCAATTATTAATCTCCTATCATTAATTCCAAATCTCTATTTGATTGAATTCATTGTGAAATTGTTTGATTTGATGACTAGCAAGGAAACCATCAGATTGGTATTACAGCCAAGTTGAGATTGGCTTTGATAAGTGGTCAAGATAGCTCCAAGAAGAATGGGCAGAGCAGGACGCTGAGGTAGGGGCAAAAGAAACCATGGTGACCCTGAGTTATTGTAGAATTTGGTTGCAAGGATGGAAGCCCTAGAGAGGGGATAAAGGAGAGGAACCCTTGATGTTGAGGATGCAAGTGATGAGGAGGAAGAGCAATAGAAAGGAGAGAATGAGGAAGGATAGGTGGACCAAGAAGAAGAATTTGGTGAAAGAATGTTGAAGTCAGTCATGAGTCTCTGTTCTAAACCCAAGATAGAGGTGCCAACGTATGCCGAAAGCCCAAATGGTGAAGATTGGATCGATTGGATCAATGACTTAGATAAGTATTTTTAATATGATGGTGTAGTAGACAAAAGAAGAGTAAATTTTGCCTACACTAGATTGAAGGGCCATGCTTCCATTTGGTGGGACTTTTTCCAAACTGAGAGAAGAAGGAGAAATAAGGAGAATATTACCCTTGGGATCAAATGGTGGCTAAATTGAAGGCCAAATTTCTTCCCACTGATTATCAAACTAATCTCTTTAAGAGACTGTAGAATTTGAAGAAGAAAGATATGTATGTGAAAGACTACACTGAGGCATTCTACAAGTTAGTAATCAAATCTAGACATGTTGAAGAAGATGTGGAGAAAATAGCCCAATATGTGAATGGTCTTAAGTATAGTTTGCAAGATGAAGTGAGTCTTTTGTCGTCTAGGATCCTAGAAGAGGCTTATCAACTTGCCCTAAAGACAGAGGAGAAGTTGCAAAGAAAGCAAAGTCAGGAAGAGAAGAAGAGAGGAAGAGGTTTTAGAGGAAGGGGACAACAAACAAGTAGGGGACAACAAAATCATTAAGGTGAAGAGGCTGGAAGTTCTAGTGGAACAACCAATAATGAGAGAGGTGGTCATCAAAATAGAGGAGGAAGGTCCTATGGAAGAGGAGGTTCACAAGGTACAGGAAGAGGATTTGTAGGAAAATGTTTTAAGTGTAATCAATATGGGCACAAGAGTTGGGAATGCTCTAAATCCTCATAAGGAGGACATTCAAAATTTTAGAGGAGTAATCAAGTTGTACATACTTATCAAGAGAGTGTGGTATCACCAGTACACCACAAGGATGAAGTAGAATCATGTGAGTCTTTAATACTTAAGAGGGTGTTGTTGAAGCCACAAAAATAAAGTCAAGAGCTAATCCAAAGGAGAGCATTGTTCAAAACCAAGTGTAAGTCACAAGGTAAATGTTGTAAGCTCATTATAGATAGTGGAAGCATAGCTAATATTGTTACAACTAAAATGGTAGAAAAGTTAAATCTTAAAAGGATTAAACACCCCACTCCGTATAAAGTGACCTAGTTACAAAAAGGTCATCAAATGTTGGTTAGTGAGTAGGCTTGTGTTGATTTTTAGATTGGCAGTTATAAAGATTGTGTTTTATGTGATACAATGTTGATGGATGTGTGCCATGTTTTTCTTGGAAGACCACCGCAATTTGATAGGAAATTGGTGCATGATGGAAGGGAAAATACATATACTATTGAGAAGGATGGAGAGAAGCATACTTTGTTGTCCATAAGAGAGAAAGAAGAGGGTAGAAGCAGCAACAATAAGGTAGTGGTGGTAAGTGGTAAGGAGTTTTTGAATGATTTAAAGAGTGAAGAAATTGGTTATGCTTTGGTTCTTAAACCTAGATGTGTAATGACTTCTACAAAACTAGAGAATTTGCCTATTGAAGTCCAAGATATTTTGAATGAGAATATTGATATTGTTGCATCTGATTTTCCTAATAAGTTGCCTCCTATTAGAAGCATTAGCCATCATATGGATTTAATTCTAGGTGCTAGCCTTCCAAATAAGGCTACATATGGGTTAACACCTATAGAAAATGAGGAGATAAGCAAGAAAGTGAAGGATATTTTGAAGAAGGGTTTGATAAGGGAAAGCTTGAGCCCTTGTGTTGTTCCTATAGTGTTGGTTCCAAAGAAAGGAGAGGAATGGTGTATGTGTAGTGATTCAAGGGTAATAAATAAAATCACAATAAGATATAGGTTTCCCATACCTAGGATTGAAGATTTAATGGATTGTTTGAGTGTTTCCATGTAGTTTTCTAAGATAGATTTGAAAAGTTGCTATCACCAAATAAGAATCAGACTAGGTGATGAATGGAAAATAACCTTTAAGACTAGTGATGGGTTGTATGAATGGCTAGTTATGCCCTTTGGATTGTCTAATGCCCCTAGTACTTTTATGCGGTTAATGAATGAGGTTTTGAAACCATTCCTTGGTAAATTTTTGGTTGTATATTTGGATGACATTTTGGTGTTTGGCAGGTTGAAAGAGGATCATATAAAGCATTTGAGGTAGGTTATATGGAGGCTACATGAAGAGAAGTTGCAAATCAATCTAAAAATTGTGTTTATACAGACTGAGATGGTTTACTTGGTCTTTGTGATGTCAAAAGAAGGGCTGAAGATGGATAAGAAGAAGGTTCAAGCCATACTTGATTGGCCATCACTAAGAAGTGTCATGGAGGTAAGGAGTTTTCATGGTCTTTCTAGTTTTTATAGAATGTTCATAAGAAAATTCATTCATGTAATAGCACCTATATTTGAGACCATTAAATGGAATAAAAGACCATTTGTCTAGACCAAGGAGGCTGAAGAAAAATTTAGATTTCTCAAGAAGGTATGTGAATAGTCCATACTTTCTTTGCCCAATTTTGATTAAGGGTTTCAAGTAGAGTGTGATGCTAGTGGGTTAGCTATTGGGGCAGTCCTAAGTCAAGAGGGAAAACAAGTTGCATATTTTAGTGAGAAATCAAATGAGGAAAAAAGAAAATACTCTTCTTTTGATTTGGAGTTTTATGCTTTGGTTCAGTCCCTCAAGAAATGGAAACATTATCTATTACCTAGAGAGTTCATTATGTATATGGATAACCATGCTTTATAGTTCATTAATAACCAACACAAATTGAATAAAAGGCATGCTAAGTGGGTTGAGTATATTCAGAGTTATAACTTTGTGTTGAAGCATAAGAGTGGTCAAATCAATAGAGTTGTTGATGCCTTAAGTAGAAAGGGTTTATTGTTGTGTGAGATATGAACTAACATTGTGGGGTTTGAAGGTTTGAAAGAATTGTATATAGAGGATACAGATTTTGGAGAAGCATTTGCAGCCTACAATGATCCTATTTTGCATAAATAAAGAGCCATGGACTGATTACATGATTCAAGAAGGTTTGTTATTTAAAGAAAACAAGTTGTGTATCCTTAGAGGCTCCATGAGAGATAATTTGTTGAAGGAAATGCATAGTGGTAGTCTTGCTGGTCACTTTGGGCAGGAGAAAACTTTTCTATAGCTTTCTATAGCTGAGCACTTATTATTATTGGCCAAAGATGAAGGTAGAAGTGAAAAAATATGTGGAAAGATGTAGAATTTGTCAACATGCTAAGGGAAGAAGTCAAAATACTGGACTCTATTAGTCATTACCAGTTCCAACCACACCTTGGGATTTGGTAAGTATGGATTTTGTCTTGGATTTGCCTCGTACATAAAGGGGTAGTGATTCAATCTTTGTTGTAGTAGATAGATTTTTGAAAATGCTCCATTTCATACATTACAAGAAGACTAGTGATGCCACTAACATTTCCAATTTGTTATTTAAAGAAGTTGTAAGGCTACATGGTATTCCAAGAAGCATAATTTTGGACACCTAGATACTAAGTTTTGGGTTATTTTTTGATTCTATGGAGGAAATTGGACACAAATATTAATTTTAGTTCTACTTATGATCCACAAATGGATGGCCAAAATGAGTTTATCAATAGAATGCTTTGTGATTTGTTAAGGTGTCTTGTTGGTAGTTCACCTAGAAGTTGGGATCTCATGTTGGCACAAGTTAAGTTTGCATATAACGACTCCCCAAATAAAAGAACATGATTCAGTCCTTTCCAAGAGGTGTATTTGAACTTTGAGATCTTACCGGTATGGAGAAGTGGAGTGTAGATGGGGAGGAATTTGCTCAAGTCATTCATGACATTCATGAGAAGGTAAAACATAACATTGAAGACAACAATCAGTAATACAGAAAGTATGCTGATCAAAAGAGGAGATAGTTAGAGTTTCAAATTGGAGACCTTGTATCAGCACATCTTTGAAAGCAGAGATTTCCTACGGGAACATATAACAAACTTCAATGAATAAGATTGTTCCTTGTCAAATCCTTAGGAATTTTTATGCTAATGCATATGAGATTTCTCTACCTACAAAACTGAATATATCTCCTATTTCCAATGTGCTAGATTTATTTCCATATAAGGGGGATATAGAAGCAAAGAAAACTTAAGCAACAATTCCATATTTGGAAGAACAATCTATTAGAAACAAGGCAAATAACTGAGAGGGGGGGTGAATTAGTTATCTTAAATATGTTTACTTTCTCTTCTCCTTTAATAATTAGTGCAGCATCAAAACATGTAATCATATATGATCATGAGAAAAAACATAAAATCATCACACATAACACAAGGATTTTTACATGGAAAACCCTGTTAAAGGAAAACCATGGGGTGACTAACACAAGATTGTATTCTCTTAAAAGAATAAGAAGTACAAAATGGCACTTGCCAATTAGGGCTCACTGCCCAAGCACACTGCTCACAAGAGGCACACTGCCTACAAGAGACTCACTTTCTATAGAACTTATAGAAGGTAACCATGTGTTTGAATTGAAGAGAGGCATCTACAAATGCTAGAGGTTAGTTCCAGTTAGGCACAATATACTGATCTGATGAACTTCATTCTTACTCTTCTCTAGTGCTGCTATTTCTACACTTATCTTTGCTTTTCTTCACACTTTATTTCATCACATCTGTACACACACCCACTTCATACAGGAATCCATCTGGTATATATATCCACACCAAGGATTTCAACAACTTTCTAGTCAACAACTAGAATAATCAAGATATTTACAAATTACTGATCTGTCAGCTGAATCCATGCTTGATATGTGATGTGTATCAAAATCATATACATAGAAGTCATCAATAATGTCGGCCAACGATGTATGGTCCCTCAAATAGCTTGATCAACATCAATTACTCATCTGGATTGAAGTCTGATACTCTGTTGGTCAGTTCTTCCTCAGTCTTCTCTGGCTGTCTGTAACACAACATTTAAATGCTCATATCTTTTCCATGATTCATCACTAGAGGCTCAATCTCTGGAATATAGTAGTCATGATAGTCCTCTTGACTTGTCCAACTCCGTAACTTGCTGGGTTACACCATCTGAGAGATCCGGACCTAATTGTTAGACCTTGTTGCATGCTTTATTCTTGTTCATTGGATCAAAACAATCTTCAATATGACTTCTGGTATAGGCATACTATGTGTTGTACTATGTGCTATAGATGTGTGGGATAGACTTTGTTGCCATCAATGACAACACTCATGAAGCCACACAGTGTCTCTTGCCAACAATCTGCCCCTTTGGCATTGATGGCAACACTTAGTGAAAAATGACTAAGTGTCGCAGCAAACTCCCTCTTGGCTGATGCTCTGTCTTATGTATTGTTTTATGGAGCTCCCCCTTAGCTGGATTCCACATTTTTCACTACTCCTCACTCCCCCTTTGACATCAATGGTAAAGGGCAGAATCCACACACCAAAATTTGTAAAAATTAACTTGTACATAGCCGCATAAGTATATATACATGTTATACTTACATATACTTAAGTCTATCCACAAAAATGGCCTTCAACTATACAAAATTTGTGGCCCAATTCTACTTCATCCTGTCCAAAATGGAGATATAACCGCTAAAAAAAATGCATATGCTTCTGCCCTTCTTAAGCTTGTTGGATCACTAGTTCAGGCTGTGGTCTGAGGATCTGTTAAGGCTTCATGCATTGCCTCTAACTTAGGGATAATTATCCCTCTGAGTTCACTCATCCTATTTATTATATGCTTCCTTTCTTTTTCCAACCTCTTTATTTCATTTATAATGACAATAGCCTAGCATTCTTGACTCATTAGAGATGTAGTGAGGTGATCAAAATTCTAAGATAAATTTGATAGTTTACCTTCTTGTTCTTTCACCTTCTTTTCAATATCCTCTATCACTTTAGACTAAGATAGACAAAATTTGTACATGTCCCCACCATCTTTAAGAGCATTTTCAAGGCTCTTTATCCCAATATCTAGGGTCCTCCTATCATTATCTATGAGTCCCTATACTTCAGTGAATCTCTTTCCCAAAAACTCTTTCTAGACCTTTTCTTCTGCCGATTTCTCTAAAGAATCAAAATGAGTGGTAGCAGAGTTTACTAGAGATTTCAAGTTACTGTAAGGAGAGGCTGAAGGATCCTTTTGAAAAGATGGCATGATCTAGTCCAACATCTTAGATGTAATCTCTAACAGCTCACAATCTTCCATGTGAGATTTCACAAGTTTTTCTTTTGCTTTCGCTTGGGCAAAAGATGTTATTTTCATTGTCTGGACCAGACAGAGGGAATCAAAATTTAGTGGTCCTTGGAATAGTTTTGGTTCATCTATCTCCATCATTTCTTTGTTTAGGAAGTTCTTTATTGCCTCTACAGTGTCTCTTGCCGATGACTGAGTCTTCTTTTCTTTTGGGATCTCAGAACTATCATCAGATATCTTCTCTGTTTATTCTTCTTCTCTTCCCTTTACCTCCTCTTCTTGACTCAATTTATCCTCTTTTCTTCCTTCTCCTTCAGTTCCTGGATCTAGAATGTCTGAAGTGGGATCTGAAGGAGAGATGTTAACTGCTTCATGAACTTCCTCTTCCGGAACAGAGAAATCCAAGTCCTTAGACTTCTCTTCATCTACCTCTTTTGACCCTTCTACATTTTTGTCAGTAGATTCTTCATTTGTTGCATTTAATCCATCAACATCCATGGTAGAAGGTTCTTCATCTATTTCTTTTATAATAGGAAGATTGAATTTTTTGAAGGCATTGCAGAGGATGTCTTCTGTTTCTCTTGCTACTTGATCAATTTCTCCAAGCATAAGTTTGTTCATTCTTGCTTTGCTCCAGAATTCATCCTTACAGTCCTTAAAGATCACATCTATTTGCTTTGGAGTAATGGAAGGATATAGCTGAATTGCAATCTGTTCTCAAATCTCTAAGTCTTTTGCCTTGTCATTCTCTTTTCTAAGTTCAAGGACTTTCTATAGACTTTTGGGAATTAATGAAATAATTTCAATGAATGCTTTATTATAAATATTCAGATACCTGACTGTAGCTTCTTCCAGAATTCTTTCCCATCTACTGACTGCCTTGATGATATCATCAATGGAAAGAGTGATCTTTTCAACAAATTCTTCTACCTTTTCCTCTTTGTTTTTACTGGGAGAGGATTCCCTAGATGTTTTCTTCTTCTTCATTTTCTTAATTTCCTCATCAGACTCTATTTCTTCATCATTTTTTTGACTTATGTAAGACGTTGTGGATTTTATTTTCATTCTCTTTTCTCCCTTTCCAAATGTCTTGACTTCTAGCTTGGTGGATCTTGAGCTCTTAGGGGTGGCAGGTGCAGAGCTCTTGGAGGATCTAGTCTTGGAGGAGGCTTGTACTGGAACACTTCCTTTTTCTGCTTCTTGTTTCTCTTTCTCAACTCTTTCTATTTTCTATCTGTTTGCATCAACTGCCTCTTTTGATATGCCATATCTTTTGGCAATTTCCTCTACTTCCCTTCTAACTTTCCTTTTTATTTCCGTCTGTCTTAGCTCAACATGTATTTTTACACTTAGTTCTTGAAAGGTTCCAAAACTTTCTGTCTCAGGGTCCTTAGGCTGACTTAGCAAGTGTTGGATATGTAGCTCCAAGATTTTCTCATCGACCTCTTATCCCATTGGCATTATCCAAACTATTCTAGGCTCAACTACCTCCATTAGGCATTGATTAGTATCTACCATAAAACACACTCTATCCTTGTATTTTCTACTATGGATTGAGGTATCCTTTCTATGGCTTGCATCATACTTTGGAAGTTCTTAAATTATCCCTAGAGTGTTGTGCTTTGAGCCTTAACATCACCAAGCCTATACATATAGTCTCTAATCTATATTGCAACCAGTTTGTCATTTTGCCAAACCCAACCACTTGATCTAGGAAGTTCATTCATGTAGTAGAAGAATAGACACAGTACTAAACAACCATACTTGAATGAGTTCTTTTTATCCTTCTTGATCTTCTGCAAGTTTTCTAATAGTTGGTTTAAAAGAAGATCACATAGGTCATAATCTGCATTTTCCCTTAACATCTAATATGTTGTATATATTGCAGTCCCAGACACAGAATTCTCCCTGCTGGAATGATAGATCTTATATCCAATTATCATAGAGGCAAATTTGACATCCAGATCTATGATGTCTTCTATGGTCATTGCTCTCTTATCAAAATTAGATCTGGTACCTTCACTTACTATTTGGTTCTTGACAGATTTGAGTGCAGCGAACCCACTGAATGCATACAGTCTAGTTACTTCTCTAATGGCATCTTTTGTTATCTTGAAAGGCTTCATTAACCACATGAAATTATCATGCATTCTGCTAAGGACATACCGTACCCAATCATCTTCTACAAAATAGGGAAAGTGGATGCAATGTCCGAAGTACTTATCCCAGAGAGCCTTGTATTGAGGTTTGAGTTCAAAACTTTCATCTATTAACTATTTATGATAGATGTCCATCAACTTAGATTTTCCAATTTCCTCAATATTGGCGTGGATGTAAACCCTAACATCTTCTATGTGTAGTACACCATGCGGAATGCTAGAAAAAGTGCCTAATGGATCAACTTCTAAGGATTTATAGGGGTGTTTCTTGAATTTTGGACGTGGCCTATCAGTGATCTTAACAACCATTGGAGTAGCCATTTTGCAAAAGATTCAGAGAGAGATTTTCATAATGGAAGTACCTTTTTATGCTTCAGGGTTCGAGATAAGAGCCGAAACAAATCACTGGTTGAATTAGATTTTGTAGTTGATCTTTGAGAGAGTTATAGACACTTTGATGTAGAGCTCTTCTTTTCTTCTCAAATACAAATGTGTAAATGATAAGTGAAAGAACCTTTTTATTCTTTCGCAAACCCTAATTTCCTTTTGCAATAAATGAACAACTTAGGTTATCCAGTTGCCTTGTTCTGAGAGAGATCTTTTTGAATCACTGTGTTGTACTTAGAATCATTTTCAGTGATAATTGACAATGCATCTTCTTTCCTTCAATCATACCATGGATCCGTAGATCAAGATATTTCAATTTTGAATCATACCAAATCTGTCTATTAAAATCATGGTTTACTAGATGGCTGTCAAACCAGATCAATCTTGGATAATTAAACTCTTACAAAACTCCATGTGGATCTTTCATATTTTTACTGAGGGTTATTTGGATATTTTTCTAAGAACCCTTTAGTCTGCAACATTCTATGTGCCAAATTTAGGCACCAATTGACTGGCTAGGAGAATTTATTTTTCTTTGTGACTCCCCCTAAGCCAGAGCTCATCTATTTAGTTTTTGGAAGAAATATCAGCACTAGATTCTAGTGCGGATCCATTCCCAACATTTTCTATACTCTTCTTCACCCAAATCTTGCTCATCTCCCTTTGAACTTCATCCGTATTCACTTTACCTTTTCCCTTATCTTATTTTTGATTATGATGCACCAGACCCTTTTTATCCTAATTTTTACTTCTGCAAAATTTGGTAATATGACCAGATCTATTGCAATTTTAAGAGACATTTCTTTGTATATTTGACTAATCTCCTCTTGATCTACATTGATTAGCAATATGTCTCATTCTATTGCATGCAAAGCATCTGCCATTGAATGAAGTGTTTATTTGCATATTTTTGCATTCATGAGATTTGTGACCATACCTTTGTAGTTGAAACATTGTCCAAAGAAGTAAGGATTAGTTTAATTCATTCTCCTTCTACATTGGGTTGCTTTATGACCAAAGTTGTTGCAATTGAAGTAGTATCCATTAAAGGATGGATATCTTTGAGCATTTGGTTGCCTTACCGAAGGTCTTCTGGGTTTGTTTCTTTGATTTTTTGATCCAAAGTTCTTCTAACCAAATCCAGAGCTTTCACCTTTCTCATATCACAAGCCATGCTTGTCATCTACCCTCTTTTGGCTTTCACAAAGAACTTCAAGTTGAGCTGAACTTATCTTGAATTTCTCTTTATATTCATTTGCTATTTGAAAATCTTGTTTAAGAGTGTCTATCTGATTCTCAAGTTGTTTTTCATTCTCTCTAGCTTCTTCAAGATCAAATTCAAGATGGCTGATTATTCTATCTATTTGGTGGTAGTCCTTTATCTTCTCCTTTCAGATTGTTTTAGATTATCTTCAATTTTCCTTTTCTCTTGAATTTCTTGGGTGAATCTCATAACCCTTGATTCCATCTCATGCCTTACCATAATGACCTCTTTTGGTAGCTTCTCACATAGCTTGTTTTTGTCATTCAGATCTTCATTAGTATCATTGGCTTCACTCTGACTTGCTAATTTTTGAAGTAGTTCCTTTCTCTTTTTCCTAGAAATACTCAATTTTTCTTTTAGTTCATTTATGAAATCATCATCTTGTTTTAGTCTTTCTCTCAAGTTATTGATTTTATGGTGGGATTGTTCAAGATCATCTAGGGAAGACTTAAGTTGTTCCTTCATACCATACATATCGATTGAGATTCTTAGATCTTCCTCAAGCTGTTAGGCTTGGTTTAGAGAAACTTAGCTCTGATACCAATTGTTGGAAACAAGGCACATAACTGAGAGGGGGGGTGAATCAATTATCTCAAATATCTTTACTTTCTTTTCTCCTTTAATAATTAGTGCAGCATAAAAACATGTAAGCATATATGATCATGAGAACAAAAATAAAATCATCACATATAACACAAGGATTTTTAGTTGGAAATCCTGTTAAGGGAAAAACCATGGGGTGACTAACCCAAGATTGTATTCTCTATTAAAAGAATAAGAAGTACAAAATGACACTTGCTAATTAGGGCTCACTGATCGAGCACACTACTCACAAGAGGTACACTGCCTATAAGAGACACACTGTCTACAGAACTTATAGAAGGTAACCAGGTGTTTGAACTGAAGAGAGGCATCTACAAATGCTAGAGGTCAGTTCTGATTAGGCACAATATACTGATCTGATGCACTTCATTCTTCCCCTGCTCTAGTGTTGCTACTCTATCACATACCAGACTTGTATTGCTGCTTAAACACTTATCTCTACTTTTCTTTGCACTTTATTTCATCACATCTATACACACACCCACTTCATACTAGAATCCATCTAGTATATATATCCACACCAAGGATTTCAACAACTTTCTAGTCGGTAACCAGAATACTCAAGATATTTACAAATTACTAATCTGTCAGCTGAATCCATGCTTTATATGTGATGCGTATCAAAATCATAGACATAGAAGTCATTAATCATGTTGGCCAACCATGTATGGTCCCTCAAATAGCTTGATCAACATCAATTACTCATTTGGATTGAAGTTTGATACTCTGTCAATCAGTTCTTCCTTAGTATGCTCTGCCTGTCTGTAACAAAACATTTAGATGCTCATATCTTTTCCATGATTCATCACCAGAGGCTCAATCTCTAGAATATAATAGTCATAATGCTCCTCTTGACTTGTCCAAGTCTGCAACTTGCTGGGTTACACCATCTGAGAGTTCTGAACCTAATTGTCGGACCTTGTTGCATCATCTATTCTTGTTCACCAAACCAAAACAATCTTCAATCTGACTTCTGGTATAGGCATGCTATGTGCTACGAATGTGTGGGATAGACTTTGTCCATTAATGACAACACTCATGAAGCCACATAGTGTCTCTTGCTAACACAATCTGGGATAGTCACTACTCCACAGCAAATAGAATGCATTCTAGACAAGCAGTTAATGAAGAAGACCCATAAGCATGAGTATTTCAAATGTTGTTATATGGAGCCTAATCAGATTTGGAGGTTAAATTTAGCCCACTTTTATCAGTACAATTTACCCCCAAATTCCTATGGGGTAAATGGGCAGCACCCCTTATGGGGTCCAAGGGTAGTACCCCTGGCGCGTTCCTTATCATGGTACAGGGAACGGTCGAGGGGCAGTGCCCCCAAAACCTCACATGATTTTTTATTATTATATAAATGCACCAGTAGTTATTTTTTATTGGCCGACATAAGAAAACCTTATTTTTGTAACAACAAAAATCTTGATAAAAAGTGGCTAAGGGTTAGGGTTTTGATCGATGTATTGTAGCATCTTGTAGGGATTATTGGTTGTAATCAGTTTGATTTACTGGATAATAATATTGGACTCTTTGTTTTGGTGGATGTACCCTGAGTTTGGGTGAACTACGTTAAAACTTGTCTCTCACTGTTATTATTTCTGTGTATTTCCATTCCTCTGTTTAATCTTTATTTGCATTTAATTGATATCTTCTATCAGCTAACCCTAACAAGTGGTATCAAAGTGGGTTGCGTTTGATTATCGTCTACAAGAAGGTCTCATGGTTGAGTGGGAGTCTCATGGTTGAGTGCAAGAAATGGCAGACAAGAGTAAATTGAAGTTCAATAAATCCAATGGGTAGAACTATCAGTTATGGAAGATGCAGATGGAGGATTACCTATATCAAAAGGATTTATGGATGTCGTTGGAAGGAGTAGCCAAGAAACTAGCAATAATGACTGATGAGGATTGGAATCTTCTTAACAGAAAGGCACTGGGAACCATTCGGTTGTGCTTGCAACCATCGGTGGCATTCAATATAATAGAAGTGAAGACAACAGATGGTCTAATGAAATCTTTGGCTAAATTGTATGAAAAACCCTCAGCCTCAAATAAGGTATTTCTCATGAAGCGTTTGTTTAATCTAAAAATGGTTTAAGGTGGATCTGTGATAGATCATTTAAATAAATTTAATACAATTCTCAGTCAATTGACTTCTGTAGATGAAGAAGTTAGAGCTCTCTTGATATTGTGTTCTTTGCCTAAAAGATGGAATAGTTTGGTAATGGCGGTTAGTAACTCTATTTCTAGTTCAAATACCCTAAAATTTTATGATGTTGTTGGTGTTATTTTGAGTGAGGAAATTCATAGGAAATGCTCAGGTGGATCCACATCAGGCAATGTTTTGAATGTAGAAAGTAGGGGTAGATCCAAGGAGAGAGGAAAAGATTCTAGAGGTCATGGGAAGTCACAAGGAAAATCAAAGGACAATAGATCCCAATCTAGAGGACAAAAAGATTGTTGGTACTATGGGAAACTAGGTCATTTGAAGAAAGATTGCTGATCTCAAAAAAATAAAGGAGACAAACAAGAAGGCAATAAGGAGGCATATGTGGTAAGTAATAAGTCTGAAGATGGTGCTTTGATACTTTCCCTAGATAATGCTGATGATTCATGGGTTTTAGCTTTAGGGGTCTCATTTCATGCTAAGCCCCATAGAAGTTATTTTCTTAATTATGTCGAAGGGGATTTTGGGCTAGTTTATTTGGGAGATAACGAACCCTGTTAGATTGTTGGAAAGGGAAGAATTAAGATTAAGTTATAGAATGGGAATCATTGGCTACTACAAGAGGTAAGGCATATTCCAAGGCTTAGTAGGAATTTAATTTCAGCAGGGCAGCTAGTTGAAGAAGGTTGCATTGTTACATTTACTGATAAAAATTGGAAGGTTTCAAAAGGTACCTTAAAAGTAGAAAAAGGTGTGAAAGTAATATCTTTGTATAGGTCAAATTGTTCCTTCTACTTTAGCTGTTGCAAAGAAAAAATAAATAGGTTGAGGAACAGTTGCTACAAGTTCGCATGAAGAGACTGAAATAGTTCCTGCAAGTTCTGAGACAACGCTATGGCATAACAAACTTGGGCATATTAGTGAAAAAGGTATGAATGTACTTCATTCTAAGAAATTTTTACCAGGTCTGAAATGTATTAATATGGATTTTTGTGAAGGTTATGTGTATAGTAAACAAAAGAGAGTTAGTTTTCTTAGAGATGGGAAGCAAAAGAAAGATGAAAAGTTGGAGCTTGTGCATACAGATGTATGGGGACTAACTCAGGTATCTTCTCTCAGTGGCTCTTGGTATTATGTTACATTCATAGATGATGCAACTAGGAAAGTATGGATTTATTTCCTTAGGTAGAAATCTGATGTATTTGAAACATTTCAAAAATGGAGAAGCTTGGTTGAGAATGAGATGGGTAAAAGATTAAAATGTCTCAGATCTGATAATGGTGGTGAGTATTACAGCAAAGAATTTGAGGATTATTGTTCCTTTAATGGAATTCGTAGGCAGAAAATGGTTCCAAGGACTCCATAGGAAATTAGAGTGGCTGAACGCATGAATAGGACAATAATGGAGCCTGTAAGGACCATGAGATTGCATGCTGGGCTACCTTTAAACATGTGGGAAGAGGTTGTCAACACTACTGTATATTTAATTAATAAAGGTCCTTCAGTTCCTTTGGGCTGTGGTATTCCAAAGGAAGAATGGATAGTTAAGAAGGTGAGTTATTCTTTTCTCAAAACCTTCAGATGTGACGCATTTGCACATATAGATTCTGAAAATAGAACCAAGCTAGATGTAAAATAAAAAAGGTGTACCTTTGTTTGATATGGCATTGATGAATTTAGTTATAGGCTTTGGGATTTTAAAAATTAGAAAATTGTGAGAAGCAGGGATGTTATATTCAATGAGAAGGTGTTGTACAGAGATCAATTGCAGTAGCATGAAAGAAAGAAAAATATTATGTGGTACTGGATGATACTCCAAATAGTAATGTTCTAGTGGTTCCTCATGCTCCACAACAGCAACGAGAAATACCACAAACTCTAAGGAATGTTAGATGGTCAACAAGGCTAAGTAGACCTCCTGAAAGGTTTTCTCCCTCTTTGTATTCTATTTTGATAACAAATGCTGGTGAACCAGAAGGGTATGATGAAGCTATGCAGGTGGATACACAGGTTCAGTGGGAGCTTGCAATGAAAGAAGAAATGGACTCCTTGCTGAAAAATTAGACTTGGCAATTATGTAAGTTCCCTGCAGGTAAAAAGGCTTTGCCAAACAAATGGGTTTACAGGCTGAAAGATGAAGATGGAGGTAAGAAAAGATTTAAGGCTAGGTTAATGGTAAAAGGATTTGCATAGAAAAAGGGCATTGATTTTGATGAGATTTTTTCTCCAGTTGTTAAGAGGACTTCTATTCCTACTATTTTAAGTATTGTTACTACTAAAGATTTGCATTTAGAACAATTAGATGTGAAAACTACCTTTCTCCATGGTGATTTCCCCAAGGATTTGAGGTCAAAGGTAAGGAGAAATAGGTGTGCGGATTGAAAAAGAGTTTATATGGCCTGAAACAAGCACCTCGGCAATGGTATTTGAAATTTGGTAGTTTTGTGGTTGAGTAAGGCTACAACAGGTGTAGTTCTGACCATTGTGTTTATTTGAAGAGGTTCGATAATGACAGCTACATTATTTTATGTCTATATGTTGATAACATGCTTGTAGCTAGGTCTAACATGGATCACATAAGAGAGTTAAAACATTAGTTAGCACAATCATTTTCTATGAAGGATTTGGGGGAAGCAAAAGAAATCCTTGGTATAAAAATTTGTGGAGATAGGAAAAACATAAAATTGACTCTATCTCAAGCTAATTATGTTGAAAAGGTGTTGTAATAAGTGAAATCTAAATGAAGATAATAACTAATCTAATGCATAAACACAATGATTATACCTTTATGAAGACCTCACAAATCCATGCGGGAAGGAGATGCACCCATAGAGCTCCTCAGATTTTACCCATGATTAGAAGACTAAAATGTGGATTGCTCAAATGCTCAACACAATGTAGGATGAATGATTAGGGATTAGATGATAGATTTGAGAGACTAGATGGAAATGAGAGATGATTTAGAGTGATTTGGACATTATGGTGGCAAGACAAGGGGATTGTGAAATGATTTTAGCAGAGGTTTGATGCATGAAGGAGTCTCTCCAAAATGGCTTGGAGAGGGTTTCATTTATAGATTTTCTGAGAGGAGGATGGAGGGTGAGGATTGAAAGATGAGGTCAAGGGCTATGAATAAAAGTGAATCTTTTATTCATTTTTGGGAAGAGAGGTGATAAATGAGGTTGGGTGAGATGGATGTGAAATGAATGAAAAATTCATTTGGGGAATGGGAAATGAATTAAGAATTCATTTTGGAGATAAGAGGTATTGAATGAGTTATGACATGTGTAAGGGGTGTGTAAGAGAAGTAAATGTGATGTGTGATTTATTTGAATTTTAAATTTGGGGGATGTGGGGAAGGGTGTTAAACTAGGTTTGACCACCCAAATGAGAGGTTAGGACTAATCAAACAGAGGTTTTGCTTAATTGATCCTAGGGCTCGGGTGAGGTAGGTTAGGGTAGGTCAATTAGTAGGCTAGATCAATTAGATAACCATAATTTATCTAATTAATGAGGATTAGGGAAAAGGAGAATTGAACTAAATAAATATTATGAATATTTATTTAATCAAATGAGGATATAGTTGTAAGGTCTTAGTGATAAATTAAATAAGTTAATTGATCACAAGGGATAGGTAAATGGTCAAGGTAGCTAATAAGGGATAAATTAATTAAATAAAAAGATTTTATTTAATTAATAGGAGGGATAAGGAGGGTGTCGAGACATGGTAAATTGTTTTGCGAAGCAAGCCAATTTTAGGTGTCTACATTTGCCTCTCTTTGAGATGGTGTTACAACTAAGTAACATCATTTCAAAGACGTTAAAATATAGAGTTGGATTGGATAGAAAAAATATTTTGTCTTAGAAGAATAGGGTAAGGTTTGGGGATAATTGATAAGGGTGATGCCCCCTCGAGAGGAGAGGCAGGTTACAAGAACATGATTGTGCTCTCAAAATGGATGGAAGAGATTGGCTGAAGTGGTTGGAGGATAAGAGGTGAGATGAAAGGATGATGATGGTGGGAAATGGATTGGTGGATGATCATTGTGTTGAAAAATGATTTAGAGTAATCCTAGGTTTGATATAGCAAAGTGGATATGTTCACCAAGGTATAGAAGACCAAAGTGATGATGTTTATCTAACATTTGCATGGACTAGACACACAGATAAAGGGATGATCTCATGCATGCCCAAGTTAGTACAACCTTGTCCTGACGAGGGAAGGGGACTCATAGCATAAGTCCTTAGTACAAAAAAGGTATGATGAACCTTAGATGCATAAGGGGATCAATATGCTAGAACCGACCCTATGATCAACAAGATATGAATACTAGCTTGGAGTAATGAAAACAACCCACAAGCACAACATACAAAGATCAAGACTATGCCCCATTCTAGATGTTTTCACCACATACCATGATATAGTGAGATCAAGGTAGCTTTGATGTGATCTTCGAATAGGACAAAAAGATAAAAAATCAAAAACAAAAAGACCAACAAACCAAACAAGTAACCATTGTATCTTTTGCCAAGATGGATGATGATTGGATAGATTCTGCCTATCGTAGGAAAGATATATCCTAAGGCAGGAATCAATTGATGATTGGATCAAGATTAGTTGATGTAAGATTGGCTCAAGATATGATGGTGACAAGTTGTGGTTGATGCTGATTTGATAGTTGATGATTTTGATTAAGGGATGATGCTTCGATAAGTGATGTGATGCTTGGATCTAGTGTAAGCTCATTGAGGATAGATGGGTACATCTTAGGTACATGAGTACTGGAAACTTCCTTTGTATTCCAGACTACCTACATACCCTGTATCCACGGGATCAAGGCACATTAAGATGTGGGTGATGATGATATGTAGTTTTGATTTGTGATGATGATGTGAGATGATGATAGATGTGATGATGTGATGAATGATTGAATGATGTGTTGGATGATGAGATGTTGATGGAGCAATGTTGATTTCATGATGGATATTTTTGGGATTTTATGGATTTTTGGATTTTTTTGGAGTTTCTAATTTTTTTTATGTTTTTTGGATTTTCTGATTTTGGAAAAGGAATGGTTTATTATAAGATGGTTGCATTGGCTTTCGTGTGGATGACCTTTATGCTAGATAGCAATGACAAGGGAACACCAAGTCTAGAGGTGAGGGTGATGGGGTTGGATAGGGGGGTTGGTGATAAAAGGATGATGGATAACTAATTTGTGGTAGATGAATGGACAAGCGATAGGGATGCATGTTAGATAGATGGAAGATAGGGATGAGGATTTTCTCCAAGGGCTAGGTTGCAAGGAATCATATGCCCTAATGCTTAGAATTTTGCATGATGGGTTCATGTTTGAATGGATGGACTTGGCAGTAGATGGATGGAGGATATATTTACAAAGGGAGTATGCCAAGAGGTGTCCAAAGCATGTTGTTGATGTTTTGCCCCTTGTCTTCATCAAGATCTAAGGTGGGAGATGGGAAAAGCAAGATATAATGGATAGGATGGATGGGAAATGATAGGATAAAGATACATGGATAGGATATGCAAAAGCATGTTATGGATGTGGATGATTAGATGGTTTTGCCCCCAAGTGTAGGGATGCAAAATTGATGGAGAAGGGGTTACGCATGATGCCCACAAGGGGTTTTCATCAAGGTAGTTGCCCAAGGTGCCACAAGGAGTGGTTTTCACCATTGGATGGATTTTTTTCTCTTTACTATTTTCTTGATTTTTTTTTTAATTTTTTTTAATTTTTATTTTTTTAATGGAATGGGGACTCTAGCGTCTATTTCCATAGCATGAAAAAGATGGTCCCATGTTGGATAGCATTATGGATTATGATTGCATAGATTGTTGGTAGATAGGAGAAGATGGAATGGATGGTGGATAATGGATTATGATGTGGATTATGTGGATAATGATGTGGACTATGCGGATTATGATGTGGATTATGCAAAAGCATGGACCATAGGAATGTGATGGGGAAGATATGTAGGACAGTGAATGAAAGATGGAGATATGGGGTATGTGGGAATGTCAAGTGATGGAGGGGAACCAAGACCAATGATTGCACACACCGTGATGTATTTGGAAGCTCGTACTTTGGATGTGGAGTTGGGAGTAATGGGGATCAGGATGGGGGATTTTTGGATGGTCGATTTGGGGTTTTAGGTACCCAAATGCACTTAGGAATTATGGGATTTTTAGATGGGGAGTGGGATGTTTGGGATTTTGCAGTAGATTGGGATGTAGATGCCTCATTAGAGTTTGGTGCTTTTTGTTTAGGGACCCACATCATTTTTGTTTTTGCTTTTTCTTGTGATGGTGTGGGCTTTGATAGCCTTTGGGATTTTTGATTTTTCTTGGAAGGGATAACATCTTTAGGCTTTTGTGCTTTATGAGTTGAGGCATTCAAAATTTTGAATCCCATGGATTTGGGGGAAGCTTCATGTTTGAAAGATGTGTGCTTTGGTCGGTCTTGATTGGGGATTTTAGGGGACTTATGGGTGGAGGAGTAAAAAGTGGATTTATGGATAAATGGATGAGGAGATTTGAGGATGGGGATATTAGGAGTTGGTAAGATAGGAGGTAAAGTGGATTTGATAGGAATATTTGGAGTTGAAAGAAGTGGAGGTAAATTTGATGGAGGGAGATGGATGGTCACATGCTTTTGCAAATGATAGGATGATGGAGGAGGGATGGCAACATATGTTTTGGGGGTGCAATGAGATGCACCATGTTTGGGATTGGATGAATGGATTTTGGAAGGTTGGTGGATGGTATCAACATGTTTAGATTGTTTGCCTTGGGATGTATAGCCAAGGCCATGAGAGGATGGATGGAATGTGGTGTGGATGGGCTCCAAGATGCCTTGTTCATGAAGGCCTAAGCCTTTGCCTTGATAGTTCATATGTTGGAGTATGCGACATGCAATGGGATGTTTGTTGCTTTGGAAACAAGACGCGAGTTCATTATTTGTTGGAGATAGATAGGGTGTGGATGGAAGTTGTTCACATCCTACAAGGGGTTTACCACAGATGAAGGTGCTTTTTCCAAGTGGATAAGGGGATGGATTTTGGATGGGATTGGTAGATGGATGTGAAGGATTCATGGGGGATGGTGAAGGGGTGGTAAAAGATGGTGTGAGATCAATAAGTTGATCAATGGATGGTAGGGGATCATGGATGGGATTAGATGGGATGGTTAGATCTTGATTAGGAGAAGGGGTTGATGTTTCAACATGCTTCGGATTTGATTCTTGACATGACTCATGTGGTTTGATAGATGTGGGAGTGACTTGGATAGATGTGATAGGTGCTTGGATGGATGCAATAGGTGTTTGACTTATGGGTTCTTGAACATGGCTACATGATGGTTCTTGAGTTATGATAGGAGATTGTTCAAGAGATTTGGTGGATGTTGGATTGCATGAGGGTGTTTGATTCCTTGCTAATAGCCAATGGATGGCATCCTTCATGAGTGTATGGGTTGAAGAACAATGTAATGGATGGATAATGATGGTGGATAATGTGGGGTTAGGATTGGGATTGGATGGGTGGGTGATAGGATTAGGTAATGATGGTTCTTGGATGGGTTCAAGGATAGGTGTTGGACTAGATGGTGGTGTTGGAGGGGTGGGGGATTTGGGGGATTCCTTTTCTTTGCTTTCATTTTTAGGTGATGTTCTTTGGAGGAAATCCCACAAGGATTCTTTGGATGTAATAGTGTTGGGACTTGGAAGATTTTATGGTGGATTAGATGGTGGATGGGTGATAGGGAGTGGTGGATTGGGAGAGACATAAGGTGATGGATTAAGGTTGATAAGGTTGGAAGGATATTGTAATGGAGGGATTGGAGGATGGGGGTTAGGAGATGGGGGATTTGGTTGTTGATATGAGGTTTGGATTTCGGATATAAGGTGTGCGAGATTGGTGTTCCCTTGATCAAAGTTAACATGACAAAGGTTGGGGGATGGATAAGTTGGAGGTAGTGGTTGAGTGGATAAGTATGATGGCATGGATGTGTAAGGGGATGGTGAATGATATGAGGGTAAAGGTTGATATGAGGATGGTGGTGTGGATATGTAAGATGTAGGTTGGTATGATGAAGGTTGAAAGAATGACGATTGATATGATGTGGATGGGGATGATGTGTAAGATGTTTGTTGATATGATGGAGGTTGGATAGGGGATTGGGATTCTCCAATGATGAGGTGTGCTAAGGGCATATCTTTAATTGCATTTTTGAATTGTTCCTTAGCATTAGGATCCATGTTCTCATAGGCTTGTCTATGTCTTTGTAATTGTTGTATTGTTTCATAAAGATCTATTTTGCTGGAGATGGTATGGGATGATGGGGATAATGGATGATTGTGATGGTGGGATCAAAATTTCAAGTCCTTAAGATGATTTGATTTGATTTGTTTTTGTTGGATGGTTCTCTATGCTTTTGATAGACTAATGATCTTAAGGAAGAGGGTTGATGTGATCAACTAAGGTCTTGATTTTTTTTTATTGGGATTTTGATAATGATGTGGATAGTTTTGGTTGGGCTTTTGGATGAGGGGATTGATGGAGAATGAAGGAGACTAAGTCCTTAACCAAAGTTTGATATGCCAAGGATGATTTGTTGATTAAGGATTAGGAATTGGAATGTTTGATTGGAGTGGATAATGGAGAAGGGATGATTGATGTTGGAATTGATTTTGGATTTTGGATTTGGATGAGATGGGATTAGAATGATGTTGATGAATTGGATTAAGGATGATGAGAGTGATTAGGATAAGATTAGATTGAATGATTTGGATGATAATGTGGATAAGATAGGTGATTAGGATGATTAGGATAGTGAGTGATTGGATTTGAATGTGTTTGAAGAATGAGATGAATGACTTGTCTTATGTATTTGATGTTTATCTAGATTTGGCAATGTTCAATGAAATGATCACACATGCATATACATGAATCACTCACATAGGACAAAACAATTTTGAAATTTGAATTGGAAGAATATGATGATGATTAGATAAGCACACATGTAAGACACATCAACATGCCCTAATGTCTAGTTTGATGGGGTATGGCCAAGTAGGTTTGGGCAATGTTTACACAAGGTTGACTAATGAATTGAAAGTGAAATCCTGTCACACAGCCAGGAGAAGGGGGTAACCCACCCTTCACCTTCACTTCCCAAAGTTAGAAAGTTCTTTGGGGCTTAGCCAAGAGTGACAAGATTCTGATTTCAATGAGGGTGTCTTTTGATTCAGCCTCGGATGAGGTCGTCCCTAGGGGTGATGAAATCCCCTAGCAGGCCTCCTAGGTAAGGGTAAACAAAAGCAAATCAAAGTGAGGTGTTTTTGATCTCCAAGGTCACCTTGCGATGCGAGGAGAGAGCATACACATGCCCACTTGACTCACACTCTCACTTGGTTAATTATCCCTTAGAAAATTGAAATGTGATGAAGACACTTCAAGCAATGATTCTTTTTAGCCAAATTTCAAGATGTGATTGAAGACACTGGTTTATTTTAAGCTTGATTTCAATGTGTGATGGTCAAACAATGTTCGTTTTAAAGGCCCAAATTGAAATGTGTGATGAAAACAAGATTATGATATTAAGGATGAAATGAAGGAACCTGATAAAATTGCTGTCCAAATTGATGTAGATGCTGCTCCTACTGTTGTTCCAGTCCTAAATGATGACCTGCAAGTCAAAAAAATGACAACGAAGCAAGGAGACTAGCCAAATAGATTATGATGCAAAAATCATGAATTTGACAAAATTTGATGAAATATGAATTGATACAAGAAAAATAAGTATATGAACAGATTCTACACGAAATTCTATGCAATTTAAATTTTTTTTGCTGAAAACTGATCAAAATTGCAAAAGATATGATGATTTGAAGTTTAAATGCAAGTTTGACTTTGACTGATAAAAAACGGTGGGAATAAGGTACCATCACCTGATGAAAACCTCACAACTGTGAAGTGTTTGGAGTCCTCTTTCTGATGAGTCCTTGTTTGCACAATTTTGCCTCCGTATGCGAAAGTTATGAAAGTTTGAAAAAATTAGCCTCCTTCGGTGTGTAGAAGGCACTAGGAGGTTAACTTGACTGTTTAGGTTAACTGCCGACAGTTTATTGCTAAGTGGTCACATGTAGCGGTTTACTCCTTCGGCAGTGAGGGTTAAGTTTGGCAGTTAAGGGCAAAAAAGGCCCCTAGTTGCTGATATGACCAGGGGCTAGAACCTTGCAAAAAATAAGAAAGAGATATGAACCCTTTGCACCCATGGTTAGGGTTTTTCTTTTTTTGTTTGTTTGAGTGCAGAGAATAGAGTTGGGTCGGCAAGGATGAGGCGGCAGGGATAGGAGGTTAGGGGAGGGTAGGCATCACAAGAGGAGGGGAGGTGGGGGGGTCGCAGGAGGAGGGGAGGTGGTTAGCAGGGTCGCAGGAGGAACGGAGGTCGGGGAGGAATGGAGGTTGGGGGAAGTGATGGTCGGGCGGTGGGGAGAAGGTTTGAGGGAAGGTGTAGGGAGATCTGTGGAGATGTGGAGGAGATTGGGAGGTGGTGGTCGGTGGACAGGGCAGGGAAGAGAGTTGGGGGAGACCGCGGGAGTTTGGAGTGAGCTGGGTGCTGCGGGAGCTTGAAGGTAGGGAGGAGTTTGGAGGTAGCAGTGGTGGCGAGTGGGTGGCGACTAGAGAATAGGGGGTTTCAACCTGGTGGTGGGGTGTCGATCTAGTGGCGGCAGAAGCAATGAAGGGTTTGCGGGGATGTGGAGGAGGCTGGGAGACGGTGGTCGGGTGCTACGAGGAGGTTGCTGGCAATTTGAAACGGTGGCCCGCAGGTGGTGGTACCTTAAACCTGCATTCAAACCATTAAACCTGCACAATAAAAAACAAACCTGCAACACAAAAAGAAACACTAACTACAGCATACAATCAGAGTATAGACTAGTACGGTAGGGTACAGATCTGTACGGTATGGACTGTACCCTAAAAAAATTTCAAATTTTTTCAAAAATTTTTTGACAGAACCTAGTCGTGTTTACTGTCAAAATTCATAGAAACAGCGTCCGGAGCACAAAAATGATGTCCGTTTCTGCTCAAAATGAAACCTGCAACATTTCCTCCACAAAACTTGATAAAAATTTTTAGAAAAAGGGTTAGAAAATGAAGATTATGACAATGAAACCTTCACAAAACGACGAGTAAATTCAAGACCGGGCGTGCCAATGTAATAAGTGAAATCTAAATGAAGATAATAACTAATCTAATGCATAAACAAAATGATTATACCTTCATGAAGACCTTACAAATCCATGCGGGAAGGAGATGCACCCATAGAGCTCCTCAGATTTTACCCATGATTAGAAGACTAAAATGTGGATTGCTCAAATGCTCAACACAATGTAGGATGAATGATTAGGGATTAGATGACAGATTTGAGAGACTAGATGGAAATGAGAGATGATTAGAGTGATTTGGACATTATGGTGGCAAGACAAGTGGATTGTGAAATGATTTTGGCAGAGGTTTGATGCATGAAGGAGTCTCTCTAAAATGGCTTGGAGAGGGTTTCATTTATAGATTTTCTGAGAGGAGGATGGAGGGTGAGGATTGAAAGATGAGATCAAGGGCTATGAATAAAAGTGAATCTTTTATTCATTTTTGGGAAGAGGGGTGATAAATGAGGTTGGGTGAGATGGATGTGAAATGAATTAAAAATTCATTTGGGGAATGGGAAATGAATTAAGAATTTATTTTGGGGATAAGAGGTAATGAATGAGTTATGACATGTGTAAGGGGTGTGTAAGAGAAGTAAATGTGATGTGTGATTTATTTGAATTTTAAATTTTGGGGATGTGGGGAAGGGTGTTAAACTAGGTTTGACCACCTAAATGAGAGGTTAGGACTAATCAAACAGAGGTTTTGCTTAATTGATCCTAGGGCTAGGATGAGGTAGGCTAGCGTAGGTTAGGGTAGGTCAATTAGTAGGCTAGATCAATTAGATAACCATGATTTATCTAATTAATGAGGATTAGGGAAAAGGAGAATTGAACTAAATAAATATTGTGAATATTTATTTAATCAAATGAGGATACAGTTGTAAGGTCTTAGTGATAAATTAAATAAGTTAATTGATCACAAGGGATGGGTAAATGGTCAAGGTAGCTAATGAGGGATAAATTAATTAAATAAAAAGAATTTATTTAATTAATAGGAGGGATAAGGAGGGTGTCGAGACATGGGAAATTGTTTTGTGAAGCAAGCCAATTTTAGGTGTCTATAGGTGTTGTAGATATTCCATATGGAGAATGTAAAAGATGTCAGCACACCTTTGCCTAGTCATTTGAAATTGACTAAGGAGATGTGTCCAAAGACATAAGAAGAGGAAGAAAAAATATCGAAGGTACCATATGCTTTAGCTGTAGGAAGTTTAATGTATGCCATGGTATGCATAAGACCAGATATTGTACATATAAGAGTCGTAAGCAAGTATATGAGTCATCCTAGATTGGAGCATCAGAATGCAATAAAATGGATTCTCAAATATTTGAGAGGTACATCCAGTAAACAATTATGTTGTAGGGGCTCTAATATAGATTTAGCAGGTTATGTAGACTCAGATTTGGCAGGGGATATTAATACCAGTCGGAGTACTATAGGTTATGTCTTTACTATAGGTGGGACAGCGGTGAGTTGGATTTCCAAGTTGCAAAAGGTAGTTACTTTATCCACCACAGAGATAGAGTATGTAGCTATAATAGAGGCAAGCAAGAAGATGATGTGGCTGTAATCTTTCATGGAAGAATTGGGAAAACAACAAGCTAATAGTTATTTATATATAGACATTCAGAGTGCCATACATCTTGCAAAGAATTCTACCCTGCATTCAAAGACCAAACACATATAGTTGAGGTATCACTTCATTCGGTCGCTGTTGGATGATGGACAGTTAAGGCTAGAAAAGATACATATAGATGAAAATCTAGTAGATATGTTTACAAAGGCAGTGACATGGGAGAAGTTGAGCTCCTCTTCAACTTTGGTTGGTCTTCAAGTCTAAAAACAACAAAAATAGAACAACAGTCCAGGGTGCTTATTTCTAGTGGGAGCTACAGGGTCAGTGGTGTTATGACCAATCTCCAAGTGGGAGATGATATGGTGTGGAGTTTGATCAGTCTCCAAGTGGGAGATTGTTGTTATATGGAGCCTAATCAGACTTGGAGGTTAAATTTAGCCCACTCTTATCGGCACGGTTTCCCCACAAATTCATACGGGGTCCAGAGGTAGTGCCCCTAGTGCATTCCTTGTCACGATATAGGGTAGGGTTGAGGGGCAATGCCCTTATGGAGGCTCAGGGGCAGTACCCCCAAAACCTCACATGTTTTTTTATTATTTTATAAAGGCACTGGGAGTTATTTTTTATTGGCTGACATAAGAAAACCCTTTTTTTGTAACTGACAAAAAGCTTGATAAAAAGTGGCTAATGGTTAGGGTTTTGATCAATGTATTGTAGCATTTTGCAATGGTATTGAGTTGCAGGGATTACTGGTTATAGTCGGTTTGATTTACTAGATAATAATATTGGACTCTCTATTTTGGTGGATGTAGCTTGAGTTTGGGGGAACCACGTTACAACTTGTCTCTCGCTATTATTATTTCTATGTATTTACATTCCTCTATTTAATCTTTATTTGCATTTAATCGATATCTTCTACTGGCTAACCCTAACATCAAATATCTTGTCAAATGGAGAAATCATCCCATTGAAGATGCTTCCTAGCTCACAAAGGATGAGATGATTAAGAAGGGTCATTCTGTAGTAGACCTCATGAGCAGGAGCTCATGAATTCTTTCCACCTAGGAATTTTGATGTAGGGGCATCATGCCCTACAATTTTGGGTTTCTTTATTTTTATTGTTTTGGTTCTATTTTGTTAGCTTTTCTTTGTAAATTATATGTAACTTTGTCTTCTATAATTATCTTTTAAACTCCTATCATATGTAAAGCTAAAATTGAATGAGGAATTCCTATTGCCATGTGATTCCTGTCACTATCGCTTACTTCACAGAATCAAGTTTTATTTTGGAAATCCTGTTGCCCAAGCGGCAGGGACTTATTTAAAAGGGGGGCTTTAAGTTGCTGACTGTTATTCTCCCTAACCAATCATATTACTTCTTAGATGGTTGAATCATCAGTTGGATAGTTTGGGGGGGAGGTTGTAAAGTCTTTGACAGGTGGTTCGATGACAGATGGAGGAAAGCAGAAAGAAACCCTTCAGTGGTTCAACAGTTGCAAAATGATTGGAGAATATGGATCGACACCCTCACTGTGGAAGAGGAGAGAATGCAATCAAAAGGGATCTACACAAACAACATAGGTTTGAGAGGGATGGAGGATGTGAGAAAAGATAGAGATTGGAGGTGTATTGGTTGTGAAGGAAAAGGAAAAGTAGATTTGTTGTTTTTGACTGCATATATGAAAGGTTGATTGTTAGAGGTTGATAGTAAAGTTTTGTAATGTTTTGGTAATGGAATGCAATAGTGAGGAGTCGGTATTTCATTATGTCTTTGTGATTTGAATGTTAATCAGAATCTACATATACATTTTTCCTGCCATTTTGGGTATTCAATTATTAATCTTCTATCATTATTTTTGAATCTCTATTTGATTGAATTCATTGTGAAGTTGTTTGATTTTGTGACTAGCAAGGTAGCCATCGGCAAATGTAAAAATCATGAGTAAATGAGGGTAGCTGTCACATTAGGAGAATCTTCTATTTTTAGCATATATGACACATGTAATAATGTTTGGTGGGTGTATGTAAAGAATCTATGAAAACTACAAGTTGTCATAAGATTCTATGACACTATGACACGTATGACGAATATTCATTAGTTTTAAGTTGGTTGCAGCTATGTTTATCCCCAAGCACCCATCTTGGGAAGATACTCTTTGGTGGAATCTATGATGGTTATGATGCATCAACAGATGCTATAAGATACAATTCTTGACCTTGGATGCCCAACTTTATATGGGCATCTTTTGACAAGTGGATTATGCATGTATGATGACATTTAATGTTTGCATGTTGGGGATTCTTTGGAGATAGAAAGTTCATGCTTGGATTGGAGGAAAAATACTTCTATAGTTATTTTTCCTTGTATTTTTTGTGCCATATAGATTTATAGGTACTCAAGTGCTATAGGAATATTGTCAGATTGAAGACTAGTGGAGAGAGTTGTGTAGTTGATGTATTGTATAATCTTTTGCAAATTAATACAAACTTGTGCCTCTTTCCCAGTGGAGTTTTTTTACTTGAAAGTGTTTTCTCCACATAAATAGTATGTCATTGTGTTTAGTTCTTCATGCATGATATTTTCTCTATAGTTGGTATTTAGTTTTAATGCAATCTCCACTCTATAATACATTGGTTAAACATCATTAAATCTAATTGAATCAGATTTCCATTGAGTAGTTTTTATCTTCATTTCTAACACCTCTCTCTAGGAGTATGCCTTAGCCACTTGTCTAGCCTTATACTACTCTTACTAACCATTTACATGGATTTTTTTTAAACACCCATTTGTAACCAATGGACTTTCTTCCCTTGAGAAAACTAATTATATTCAATGTGTCACAACTATCTAAATCCATAATCTCCTCCTACATGGCCTTCATCCAAGACTCACTATCATCTATAAGATATCTATGATCATCATTAGTTCTCAATAAAGCATATACACAACTAAAATTATGTAGTGGGTTGTACTTGTTAACTAGATTTCATTGTCTCATGGATTTCCTGAAGGTAGGAGCAAGGAGATCTGATTGTTCTTCTATATGATCATTCTATGCATGCTTAACTAAATTCTCAACTAAACCCTATTTTCTCTCTTTCTCTCCATCATTTGATCCATCTATCTTTTCTTCCACATGTGCATCTTCTTTGTTCTAAACCTTAGTCTCAAAATCTATTGTTTTTGTTCAATATTTTTCCATTGGTTCTTTTAAATCTAAATAAGCTCTAAACACCCTAAAAATCACATCTTATGAAAATAATTTACTATACATTACAGGACTTCAAATTTTATATCTTTGACATTCTCATGATAACCTATGATGATGCACTTATAAGAGTTTGGATTTAGTTTAGATCACTTTTATTAAGGCATGTGAACATAAGCCTCAAAAATAAATATCTTTAAATGTGAAATTAAAGGCTTGTTACATGTCCACACTTCATAAGGATTTTTGTCAATAAGAGCCTAACAAGGAGATCTATTAATCAAATAACAAACTACACTTACAAGCTCTAACAAACAGCATGGATCCAACTATGTACCATGCATATACTTCTAGCTCTTTCCAGTAAGGTAGTTCATTATTTCTACAACCCCATTTCATTGGGATGTGTAAGTTATAGTTTTTATATAAACAAGACCTACATGCTTACAAAACTAAACAAATTTCCTAGGGCAATATTCACCACAATTTTCAAATCTCAATGCTTTTATTTTATAATCTATTTTATTTTTAACTCAGGCCTTAAAGTCCCTAAACTTAGTGAAAAAATTATATTTAACACACATATTATATATATATATATATATATATATATATATACACACACACACATTATCAATGAATGATACATAATAAAAAGATCCTCCCATAGAACCCACATCCACTAGACAAAACACATTTGAATGAATGAATTCCAATAGTCTCTTTTCCTTGTGAGTTCCAACAAAAATTTTTAATATGTTATGTTTACCAAAGACACAAATGCTCACATAAATCATTTTTACCATCAAAATAATTAGGAAAACTATTAACCGTTCCTTTATTAACAATGGCAAGAGGATTGTTCTTATTTAAATTTACCAGTAAAGAGGAGATGCTAGCTATTTTGGCGGGAGGGCCATGGCTTTATGGCACTCATTCACTTGCTGTATGTACTTGGAAACCTTGGTTTGATCCCAGCACGGATTTGAACTGGACTGCCCCAGTTTGTGTGAGGCTCCTAGGGTTTCCCTTGGAATATTGGGATGAAAAGATCTTTTTTGCTATTCATAATGCCTTTGGTCAGTATGTGACTTTAGATAACACCACTTGTGATAAATCCCGTTGTGTATATGCTAGATTCTGTGTTCATGTCCAGATTAACAAAACCCTCCCCATGTCCATAGAATTAAACTCTAAATATGGGATCTAGACTTAGCCAATCCTATATGAAAATGCTACTACATTCTGTCAGATTTGTAAGAAGAAGGGCCATTTAATGACTCATTGTAAGTTGAAACAAATGAGGGAAAATGTTGATCTCAATAAAGAGGGTGATGATAACTAATCCAAAGAAGACATCCCTAACAATTAGGGAATGGGGGGTAATGAGGAAAATGTTATTGCAGAAGAGTCTATAAAGAGGGATATGGAGATGGGTACTTAGAAGGCTAACGAGGATGACTACTAGAACATTGATCAACAGGATACACAAAATCCTTTGGTGCTTGAAGAGGGTGAGATTCAATCCCAGTTGGTGGAGGCTACTGATGAGGGCAAAGAGCCCCCTGTTACTATTGGGCTGAATGTCCAACTCCTAGAATTAGATTGCAATAATAGTGTTGTGACCATTTAATCATCTTCTAAGGACAGATCTTCTCCTGTTCTAGACAGAACCATGGTTGAGACCATTGAGGAGGGATTTTTTGAGAATCAAATAGCTATTCCTTCCCTATCCACTAGAATTGGACCTAGTGGTAATTGTAATGATCAAGATGACTAGATTACCCCTAAGAAAAACAATCATAGGACTAAAAAGTCTACTGATGTTGGAATAGACTCTAGGCAAGGAAGACTAGCTCTTAGAGAAACAAGGCAAAGAGAGATTGCCAGGGAGATTACCAGTGGTAAGAAAAAAACACTGGAGATTCAATCTCAAGAAACTCCTAAATGAGAATTCTTTCTTGGAATTTGAGGGGCTTCAATAGCCCCACCAATTAGTTCGAAGTGAAAAATTGTCTTCTGGATCATAAGATAGATATTCTTTTACTTCAGGAAGTTAAGATGACCAAGGAGAACTTTAAGATAATAGCTGATAGAATCTAGCCCAAGATTGCTTTCTGTATTAGCCCAGCTATGGGTACCTCTGGAGGGATCATTACCATGTGGAATGATGCTAAAATTCATGGTACTCTTACTGCTTCTAGTAAGTATTTTCTGATTGTCAACTTCTCTTTGCCTTGTTTTAATTGGTCCCTAATTAATATTTATGCCTCGAACACTAGGGCCCTATGGAAAACCTTGTGGATAGATTTGTCTAAAACTCTTTCCACTTCCCCTCATTCTCTTTGGATGTTGGTTGGAGACTTTAATACTCCCTTATATCCTTCAGATAAAATTGGGGGTATTCTAGACTATTCTGACAGTATGTTTAATTTTGTAGAGTTTATCATTACCTTTGGGTTGTTGGATGTGGAGCTTTAGAATCAGAATTTTACCTGGTCTAATAGAAGAAGAGGAGATCAAATGATACAAGTTAAATTAGATAGATTTCTTATTTCTAACAATTGGGATAATCACCATAATATGAGTTTGGAGGCTTTACCAAGAACCATTTCTGATCATAGTCCTATTCTCTTTAATTGGATGGACCAGCATAAGCGTGGCCCCTTCCCTTTTAGATTTGAAGCTATGTGGATTAAACATAAAGATTTTAGAAATATTTTGGCTCATTGGTAGCAAATTCTGATTTAGGGTACTCCTATGTTTTGGCTGGTCAAGAAGCTCCTTCATATCAAACAAGAGATTCGTGGTTGGAACAAATATAGTATTGGTAATGTGTTTGTTCAAAAGAAAACTATCTTTGGTAAATTAGCTGATCTTCAACATTTAATGGCTCAAGGAGTTATTACTGATGACATTACCTAGGAGGAAAGTAATCTGATTTCTGACTGGAAGAATCTTATGTGCAAAGAAGAAATTTTCTGGAAATAGAAGTCCAGAGTTCAGTGGCTCAAAGAAGGGGATCAAAATACTACTTTTTTTAAACTTTCAGCTATAAAGCATAGGAAAGATAATTATATTTCTAAATTATGTTTGGAGGATGGCAATATTATCATAGAGGACAATGAGATTGGGAATCAAGCTATGCTAGTTTTTTAGAATTTGCTATTGAAAGAAGCTGATAATGTTGTCAATGGGCAAATTATGGACCAGTTCCTAGATAAAATCCCCTCGTTGATTATGGAACAGGACAACATTGAAATGTTAAAACCAATTTTTGAGGAAGAGGTTCATTCTATCTTATTTTCCATGGATCCTTTCAAAGCTCTAGGTGCTGATGGCTTTCCTCTAATATTCTTTCAGGAATATTGGGATATTGTGGGCTTTGATGTAATTGTTGCTATTAGGGACTTCTTCAGAACTAGTAAACTTTTAAAGTAGATCAACAATATATTTATTATTTTTTTTCCTAAGAAGCTTAAGCCCATGCATCTTACTAATTTTAGACCTATTAGCTTGTGCAATACCATCTATAAGTTGTGCACTAAATTGATTGTTCTGAGGTTTCAGCCTTTTTTGGACAAAATTATTTCCCCTTCTCAGAAAGGCTTTGTCACTAGTCATCAAATTCTTGGTACTATTAATTTAACTCATCAAACAATCCATTCTATGGATAAGAGTAGGATCCTTGGTGTGGTTCTAAAGTTAGATATCTCTAAGGCCTATGATAGAGTTTCATAGAAGTTCCTATTTAAAGTCATTAAAAAATTTGGTTTTAATGACAAAATATCCCTTCTCATTTGAGAAGCTATCTCTATTGCTAAATTCTCTATTTTGGTTAATGAGGAAATAGAAAATATGAGAGGAATAGATGCTATGCACACCTGGATCACCAACTATATGTCTACTAATGCAGGAGCTGATGAAGCTCAGGTGATCAAACAAGCTCTCAATTCAATGACTGGAATGGCATGAAATGTGTGGGATCATCTTGAGAATGGCTATAGGGAAAACCTGATTAATAGAGGCATAGAGTAGGTGTGTGCACAGTTAATCCATCTGTTTGTTGGAAAAATAGACACAAGAGAAAGACTTGCCTATAAAAAGTTCATGAGAGGCAAGTGTAAAGATTTAAAATGTTTTAAAGAATATTGTGATGATTGGTATAAGAACCTTTACCTCTCTGGCCATGAACAAAATCAAGATTTTATGTTCACAACTTTCTTAAATATCTTTGGTCCCGATATAGGAGAATTTTATCATAAAAAGGTTCTTGAGAATATGGTAATAGAAGGTTTAGAATTAAAAGAACTAACTTATCCTCAATTAGTGCATTTCTTGGTGGAAATTAATGAAGAAATATGTCAAGAAACACAGAAAAGAAAAGAGGTAAAGAAAGTGAAACCAATGATCTCTTCTTCTGTTTGTTATCAGCTTTTACCTTCTTCTTAGTATGACAAATGTAAAACTTGTCAGTCTTCTTCTAAAAAGAAATACTTTGACAAGGATAAGGATAAGTATTATAAGAAGAAGAAAAAGAAACAATATAATAAGTATCCCCAAAAGAAAGGATACTTTAGAAAGAAGGATAAAAGGGGCTCTGATAAAAAATGGGAACCTACTTGTTATATCTGTAAAGGAAAACATTATGCTAATAAGTGTCCAGATAGAAACAAGAAGAAAAATAAAGGCAAGGTTCATGCAGCTAGAGAAGCTGGACTTGACAATGATGAATATGAATTCATCAATGAATATCCCTCAGATTTTGATGACATTATTCTTTTTGATTTATTAGAGATAGAATCTGATGAGGCTGAGTATGTGTCTACTCTAGAGCAAGCAATTGTGAATGTGATTAATGGTCACTCCAAGGATTCATAATCAGATTCCACTGACTCTAAAAATTCATTTTTTTGCATGATGCTTCGCAGAAATACTAGAGCAGAGTTGGACAAGACAATTGAAGAAATTGTTCAGCTTGAAAGCAAGCTCTATGAAATAACATGGGACCTAAAACATGGAGGAAGCTGACTAATAAATTAGAACAGCTTAAGTCAAAAAAGTATTTCTTGTTAAAAGGAAATGAACCTTCTAGCCCAATCATCAGAAGAACACATGTGCTAGATTATACACCTAGACCAGCATCACCCATTGAATCTAATATGCCTATAGCACAACATAGTATTGATATTGCTCCCTTTGTAGGAAGCATAGCTAGAAGATTGTGGAGAAGACAGAGAAGATTTTTCTTGAAAAGGTCATTCAACAAGCTCAAGCTGAAATCAACGAGATTGAAGAAGAAGAAAATCTTAATCTTGTTGAACAAATGGAAAAATCCCTTGAACTGGATAAATATATTAATCAGTATAATTCCACCTCAGGTATCTAGTTACCCACAGAAGTTTCTCCTCAAGAGGAACAATTATTTTGTCAAGGAAAATCTTTCAGTCCACAGATAACAGAACCAGTTCAAAGCTCGGTTCTTATGCAAAATACAACTCCCTATTTAGATGAAGGAAGTAGTAGCACATTCAGAACAGCGCAGACTATTTACACAACTACTTGTCCTAGAGTTATTCTTAACATTCATCCTCTAGGTATTAAGATGTATCCTTTAGCTTTCTTGTGGGATACCAAAGCTGATATTAATCTTGCCAGATATCAGTGTTTTCCAGCAGATCTCTGGATAAAGGGAACTATAGACATAGAATTTGGTAAAGGCAAATTTGTTTCTCAATTCATCTGTAAAGTACCTATTCAACTAGGAAAAGATTTCTTTGATGAACTAACCTTTGTTCATTATGAAGTGAATGGTTATGATGGTGTTATTGGTAGTAGAACCATGCAAGGATGGGAACCCATTATTATGGATTCCATGTTTATCACTCTCCTTGGTACATTCCAGATGCCCTATCTACATCAAAATGTTGCCTTCACTAAGAAGATTGAAATCCAGAAAAAGAAGAAATGGACAAACACTATCTGGTTAACATAGCAGATTGAAGCAGCAGCTACAGACTTGGAACAACTTAAAGCAGCCTATTCTTAGACTGTTATGACTAAAGACCTGAAGAAACAAAAGTGATCTCTCACCTGCTCTCTTCCTCTTAAGAAAGATGCTTCAGGTAATGATATTGTTCCTAAGGCTAAAGCTAATTATTTTCTCATGAGTATGGCCAAAGTCAAGCTTTGCCACAAAGAAATTACAGAGTTAATTTCTTTAGATATTATTCAAAGGTCAAGTTCTCCTTTTTCTTATCATGCTATGTATGTGCCCAAATTTGATGAGCATGGTGTTGAATTAATGGATTATTTGGTCCCACCTTGAGGAATCTTATCCTTGCTTGGGTAATCCTTTAGATAAGGGTCCGCGTGTCCACTTTTCTTTGATGGACTTGAAAGCCAGACTTAAATGGAAAAGTAAAAGTTCCGCTTCTTGCAAGATCTATAAATGCACGAGAGGTCACCTCATTCCAGGCAAGTCTTGGTCACGAAGTCTTAGTAAGAAAAGTCTTTGAGTCTGGAGTACCATTATCTCTGTTTTGCTCCTCAAGTCTAAATAAAAAAGGTTTGTGTAAGTTTGGAGTACCATTATCTCTGGTTTGCTCCTCAAGTCTAAATTAAAAGGTTTGTGTAAGTCTGGAGTACCATTATCTCTAGTTCGCTCCTCTAAGTTCTGTATTAAATGCTCTTATAGCGTGCAATATATATGAGAATTTCCAAATAAAAATATGTGTGGAATTTCTATTCATACTGTATGTGTTCCTTATTTCTATTATCATTTGCAGCTATTTCAAAGTTGGTATCAGAGCTGAGATACAGTAAAATTGTGATTTAGTCTTAGCTTGCTTTCACTTAATTTAGTCTTTGTGTGACTATATTAGTTTTAGCTTAAAGGCAAAGCCATAGTTGATGTATCACTCTCTGTGTGCTCTCTGTATTGCTCATACCATCACTCTATGTTGCAAATCCTTAAATAAGTCCCGTTCAAAGCTGTGGTAGGTGTTTTGGGAAGTCGAGGCTGTTATCTGGTATTTCGAGTGTAGATTTGAGTGCAAATTGGAGCACATACACTATGGATTGAGCTTCTACATCTGGAGCTGAGATAGCACCTGAAGATCATACTAAGGATCGCAGTGCTGAGGTTAGTATTCACCATTTTCTTTCCAGACTCTGAGCAAACATTTTCTTTACCTACAGAAAATAGTAATGTTCTAGATGAGTTGTCTAGTAGTAATAATTTTGTTAATGAGGAAAAAAAAGTCCCTATGATTAAACCCTCTGAGATATATAGAGATATACCTACTAGTTTGATCTCCATGATCAGTCAGTCTAAGGGTTTAAAATTTTTTCTTGGTTATACCTCTTGGCAGAAATGTCATATAGCAGCCCTACAACATACTGTGATAGGAGGATCCGAAGGGACTCTGAATCTGTTCAATGATAAAGAAATTCAAAAATTCAAAACTCAGGCTATTGCTAGTCCAAAGAACCCTCAATTTATTCATCTGTCCTATGTTCGTATAGGTGTGATAGGACATTATAGGAAGGGTCTTCCTATAATAATGATGATGATGTTAAAAGACTCAAGGTTCTTTAAAACTTCCCATGCTCTTTTAGGATGTGCATGTGATTCCATGTCTGAAGGTCCAATCTATCTTGATTGTCTCCTAGATTTCCCTGTTAGTCTTAAAGATGGTAACCTAGATAAAGTCCTTACATATGAATTCAATACCATGAATCTGTTCATGAAAGATAATTCTGTAGATCATTCCCTTGTCTTTTTGGTTCATTATTGTCTATACAACAAAGTTCTTCCTTTAATGATGAATCCCAGACATGCCTAGGGAATAGAAGGATTCTCGACCATCTGGAAATCTACCTCAGAGCACACCCAGTTAGTAGCCCCCAAAATTGTTAAACATAAAGATATTAAATTACCAGAAGAATGGGCTATTTCTCTTTGGGATAAGGACTATAAGCCTCTTGAACAGAAACCTCCTTAGTTACGTGGCGTAACTCTTGAGGAAATAGATGACCAAGTGGTTATTTGATTCTCCTCTAGACGTATTCTGTCTATGAGAAAGGAACAAATATTTACCCATAATAACCATTTGCCATCTGTGTATTCTCGATCACAGAGTGTTCATCTTTAGCCTTCCAAAGGTTTTGAAGATCTGTTTAAAATTCTTGTTGTCAAAAAACTTGTACAAGGAAACCCTAGTGCTAGTTCCTCTTCTACAACACGTATGTTGAATCCATGTCCCCATGACCAGTATTCAACACTGGATAATGATTTCTTTCAATGTGAAAAGTGTTCATTTTCCATCCACCCTCTGGAAAAGTAAATATGCTATCTGGTAAACCTACTATTTTACCAGAACAAGACATTAAGGAGAATACTGAAAAGGCTATTTCTACCCCTTTTGGATCTTGTACTGTACCCGGAACAATCCCTCCTTTCAAGGACTTTATGCTAAAAGATTTGTCCGGTCAATATCAAGCTGACTTCTGGCCTCTACATGTAACCCCTATAGGAGAAGTCCAAGGATCCAGTTAGAGTAAGCTTTTGAATTGGACTAACCTGTGTATTCAGAAAACTCTCCTGTATATCCACGATAGGAAAACCCAAGAAGAAATTTGCGCTCTTCAACAAGAGAAATAGTTGTTATCTCTTCAAGCAAATATGCATGTAGTCGGTGCTTCTCTTGAACGACTAGAAAAGGATCTCTTATAGCAAATGAAAGATGAGATTCTTGAGCTAAAAGCCGCTTATCTCGAATTCAAAACACATGCTGAAGCGTGGTGGACAAGCTCAACAACGCGCAGCTGATACACATAGAGAAAAGCTACAACAAGTTAGAGTAGAAACCCATATGGATTATGAAGTACTCAGTTCGCAGGTGGGAAACTGCAGAATTCAGTTAAAGCACACTGAGGACAAGATTGATCTTGTTAGAAATGAAATTCAACAAGTAAATGAGAATACTGTACAAGTAAAAGATTCTGTTGTTCAGGAATCTTCTTCCATACAAACCCTAGTCACAACTATTCAAGTACAGTCTCAACAAAGAAAAATGTTGAATTTTCCTTCTAGTGCCCAACAATATTTACAAGCTCAACATGAAGGTCCTAAACTTCAAGTAAAGCCAAAATAGCCATATATTGATGATATCCTTGTTTTCAGTCAGGATATGAAAAAGCATAGGGAGCATTTACAGGTCTTTCTATAGCTATGTCAACAACACGGCTTGGCTATCAACCCTACCAAATCACACTTTGCTCAGCATGAGATTATTTTTATAGGCATCAAGCTTCTCCTGAGGGGGAAAATGGAAGCACAACCACATATTCTCACCAAAATCTAGAATCTTCAGGTAATGACAGTAAAGGAACTTCAACATTTTCTGGGTCTTGTGAATTACATTGCTGGATTCTATAGTAATTTAGCAAAAGATAGATGAGAGTTAAATGCACTGCTAAGAAAGAATCCACCACCATGGTCTACTAAGCATGATGTCCTTATTAAAAGAATTAAGAAAAAATGTGCAGAGCTACCTCCCTTAAGACTTCCAGGTCCGGGTTTTAAAACAATTGAGATAGATGCAAGTGATTATGCATGGGCTGGAGTTTTGAAAGAAACTATGTCCAATGGCAAAGAAGAAATTGTTTGATATATCTCAGGAAGTTTCAAAAATAGTGAAATTAATTATCACAGTACACATAAGGAGATTCTAGCAGTTATTAATACATTAAAAGCATTTCAAATATTTATTGCTGATCAAAGATTTCTTATCAAGAGTGATTTGTAGAATCTCAAAGGTTTTTTCAAAAAGGAATCAAAAGATAAGGTTATCTGTGGAAGGCTTCTCCATTGGGCTCAGTTCTTAAACACCTTTGATTTTGATATAGCTCATCTTCCTGGATCATCTAACATCTTTGTAGACTTTCTGTCTCGTGAAGGTCATAAAGCACCCATAGAACATGATGTTCATGTTCAACCACCACCTGCTAAGGACAAGTAAATGTTGTTCGTTTTTGTGAACATCAGTGGTATGAACCAAGTTGTATGGGATGGAGCACAATTTCCTTTGCTATGAGGGATCGTCATAATTTTTATATGGCTAATGATTTCTTGCATGATAGGTTTAGATGTCTTGTTGCTGCTCAACAACTGACACAAAGTGGATTATGGACAAATCATCCATTCTTTGAAATGTCTGCTTTATCTGAAGACATTGATCCTGAGATCCAAATGGTTCTTCAACATTGGTGTGAAGATAATCGCCAGTTACCTATCTAGTTTTGTAATCCACTAATCATCCGCCCTGACAGATGGTTAGACCATGAAGGAGGAAAGAATCTTATCCGAGATTTATTTCAAGGACCAAATGCTGCAGTAACTAAAATGGATTTCCAACAAACAGATGGATTAACTATGCACACACCTGATCTGTGCCTCTATTAATTAGGTTTTCCCTATAGCCATTCTCAAGATGATCCCACACATTTCTTGCCATTCCAGTCATTGAATTGAGAGCTTGTTTGATCACCTGAGCTTCATCAGCTCTTGCATTAGTAGACATGTAGTTGGTGATCCAGGCGCGCATGGCATCTATTCCTCTCATATTTTCTATTTCCTCAAAACTATCAAAATTAACTAGGGGAGGAGTATCTAGCTTATAAGACTAGATATTTTTAAATGGGTCAACTAGATTGGAACCATTGGGATTAGTTCCATTACCACATTCCATTTGGAATTTACCAGATGTTCTTTCATCTTCAGTTGTGTCTTTGAGTTTGCCAGTTGAGGGATCAAAGATTTTCTCAATTACAGGTTGTTTTGGCTTTACTTGAAGTTTAGGACCTTCATGTCTTTCACCATACTTGTTTATCATGATGGCTGAGGCCATTGGGAGATATGTTCACTCTAAGATTACCTCTAAGGAAATTGTGGGTATTAAACCTACCTCTTCTCTCCCTTCTATGTCTGTGTAACAATTTGTGGATGATACCATCTTTTTTGGTATCTCTTATGTGGTTGAAACTTGAAGTTGGAAGATTATTCTCAATGATTATGCCAAAGCTTTTGGTCAATATATAAATATTTAGAAAAGCATTGTGTATTTTTTTAACACTCAGGGTGATCTCTAGAGAAAAATTATTAATATTATTGGTTGTACTAAGGCTGACCTTCCTGATATTTATCTTGGCCTCCCTCTCACTATTAAAGAGGTTTCTCAGGGATTTTGGAATGGAATTTTGGAACAAACTCAAAAGAAGTTGGTTGGCTAGAAAGGGAAGCTCCTCAGTAGTGCTAGTAAATTACAGCTTTTACGAGCTTCTCTATAAGGTATTCCTACTTATTTCCTATCTCTTTTTAAAATGCCTAGGTTTATTGCTAACAAGTTAGAGTGGATCCAAAGAAATGTGGAAGATAAAAAAAGAATGTCTTTGGTTAGTTGGAAGAAAGTTTGTTTTCCCAAATCTCAATGTGGTCTTAATATTAGATCTGTAAGGAATATGAATAAAGCCCTCCTTTCCAAAATTAACTAGAATTTGGTCCACAGTCATAAAGAGTGGGTGGCCATTATGCAAGCCAAGTATTTACATGGAACTAACAATTTTAGTTTCCTTCATCGGTAGGGGCTTCCTTAGGGCTCTATTATTTGGAATAAAATGCTGAAGTCTAGAAGCTTACTTAAACAAGGGCTTAGATAGAAACTGGGGAATGGTAATTCTATCAACTTCTGGGAGGACATTTGGGTGGATGATAAGGTCCTTGATACTTAGGGAGATTATGGAATTGTTGCTAGTATTGCAAAACTATTTTTTGGGTCCAAAGTTTGTCATTATATTCATAGTGACAATGGTATTAGGCTCTGGAAAAATCTTCTAGATTGTTGTACTCAATGCCCTAAGCTTATCCCTAGGATATGTTTCATTTAACAAATGTTGTTGGGTGTCAGAATTCCCCTCTTTCTTAGGGAAGATGAGTTGTATTGGTGGCTGGATAAGAAAGGTCAATTTTCTATTAACTCTGCTTACCATCTGTTGATCCTTGATGTGCATAAACATGAGCTTTGGAGGAAAGTCTGGAATCATAAGCTTATTCCTAAAATTAATATGTTTTGGTGGGCTGCTGTTCATAACAAAATTTTATCTCAAGACAATTTATAGAGGAGGGGTTTCACTCTGGTGAATAGGTATTTCCTATGCCTAGAGAAGGAAGAAACTGTCTCTCATTTAATTCTTCACTGTGATTTTGCCAGGGTAATTTGGAGTACTATTTTAAGGAATTTTGGCATTCAATGGGTTTGTAATCCTGATGTTAGGGAAGTCATTGCTAATTGGTGCTCTACTTTCTCTCATCCTTTGCTTGTAGAGCTTTGGAACCAAACTCTTCCTTGTCTTGGTTGGACATTATGGAAGGAACAAAATAATAGAATATTTAGGGAAGCTGTTAGGGATTCCTCTCAAGTCTTCCAATCTCTTACCAAGATCCTCATGGAAAGTGTGATTAATTCCCACATCAAAACTACTGACAAACCACTTACTCAAAAGGAAGAACAAATTGCGATCAATTAGAGAATTTTAAACCAAATCCTCACATATGATAACTCCAAACAACTGTAGAGATTAAATACTAGATGGATTCCCCTGAGGCCCCATTGGCTCAAACTTAACTTTGATGGAGCCTCTAAGGTTGATGGTAAGGCTAGTGGTGGTGGGATTATCTGTTAGGAATTAATGTTTCTCAACCTTTGCAAGTTTCTAGCATTTATTATTTAATTGTATTTATTATTTTGCCTATTATTGTAATTTGGATGCAAATCCTATTTCGTCACTTTGTGGGAGTTGGCATGGTGATGTGTCATCCTACATGGAAGGTGACCACATGTATTTTTGTCCTCATATAAAGAGATAGGCATTCCACCTTGTGGTAGAAGAGTTTTGCCATGTGTCGGCATCTTTCAGGTGTTGTAAGAGGTTTATGACGCATAAGAGTTATGACAGAATCTATGACATGTAAGGGCTAGAAATGGAAGATTATATGATAGGTGAAGACAAGTGTCTGAAAGCATCTTGCATGGGGAAGTTGGCACCCAAGTTTGACTATGACAAGGTTGTAAGAGAATTTTCTATTAATAGATAGTTATGATAGATTCTCTTACAACTGTAAGAGTTGTCATATATGACAGATTTTATGACATTGTAAGAGCATATGTCATACCTTAATTGGGTAAATTTGGGGTGCCCAAGTTGGGGGGTTGTAAGGAATGAAAGAGAATCACTTACATGTGTCATATGCATGTTTTATGGCCTTAGAAATTGTGCCACATGGATTTGGATGAGTTGCTTGTGTGACTTGCTCTAGAAGCTACCTCCATTCATACTACTTCTCTTTATATACAGGTGCTTGGAGATGGAGTTTGTATCATAGGTTTACAGGTACTATTATGATGCCAAATTGACTCTAGACATGAGTTTTGAAGACCATTGAAGCTTGCATTGCAAGTGTATTGTAAACATTCTTTCAAATTTGTTAATACATTGTGCAGGTTTCTGAGTGTGGGGTTTTTCACCCGATAAGGGTTTTCCCCACTGTAAATCTTTGTCTCTCTTCTTCTGTCTAATTTTTGGTTCTTGTGTTTTGCTACAATATCTCATGTTAATGGTTTAACATTGCTATAATAGTTAGGATAAAGTTGAATTTCCATAGCCTTCTCCTCATTAGATTAGTGTAGGAAGCATTTTCTGCACACCTAGCTTCCTTTCATTATCAGGGATGACAAAGGGTGGCTGGTTGCAGCCTATGCTAGCGGGATAGGTTTTCATAGAAATAATTATGTTGAATCCTCTTCTCTTTTATGGGGGGTGAAATTGGCTATTTCACTTGACATTCTACAGTTTCATATACAAGGGGATTCTAAACTGATCATTGATGCAGTTACTAAAGTGTCGACTTGTGGGTGGAAACTCAAACACATTATAGTTGATATCCAAATCCTTCTATAGCATATCTCTAGAGTTGAATTCTATCATATATAGAGAGAGGGGAATTGGGTTGCTGATGCCCTTGCTGATTATGGCTAGCAATTTTCAAATTGGTGATGTTGGTGCCAATTTAAAAACATTCCTATAAACATAAGGGATTTGATTCAAAAAGAGCTGACTTGTCAAGGATGACTCATCATACAAAGACAGACATCTTGTTTTGTCAGCTTCTTTAGGCACTATTGACGTGTATCTTCAAGTACGGGTTATTTTGTACTTCTTTGTTCAATGTCATCTCAACATTATTACTCCCTTGTGTTAAGGTGAGTTGCTTATTTGATAATCATAGGGAATTTATGATTATTATGCTCGAGCATGGGAAGGGCAGGCTTCAATTGGTTTTTAGGAAGGCACTCTTGATTAATGATAATTTGTGCAGTCTCATTATCATTATTCCTTATCAAGCTGTTAAATTCACCTTTCACAATTACTCTGCGAATTCTTGGATTTGTGTGTTCTATGTTATTGTGAGGAAGACTAAAATGGGAGGAGATAGCATTCGCATAGAGCCAATTTCCTATTGTGAATTCAAGGATAATGATGTGGTCTGGCATTACTACAAGGAAGGTGGAATCAGCCCTTTTCTGGAATGCCTTAATGGATTTGATGAGAATCTGTCTGTGCAATTAGCATGGTCCTGGAAAAATCATAGAGTTACTGTTAGGAGAATTAGGTTCGAGATCTCTAAGAAAGTAATTTCTATGACGAATGGTCTATCTACAAAGGGGACTAAGTTGCAAAGGAAGGCAAAAGTGGTGGACCATTCAAACTATAAGTTGTTATTTGGGGAAGGAGAAGAACTTGTTCCCTACCAGGGAGGGTTTGAACGGGCCAAGCTGCCAGAGCCATGGGATGAAATGTACTTCCTCCTCATGAAAGAATTCACTTTGGAGGGTCAGTTTACTAGGTTTTATAATTATCACCTCCCTTTTCTTAATCATTTTAGGTGTAATGCTCATATCAGTTTCCCTTTCTATTTTCTCTTGAACATTCAGTCTTTAGGGCTAAAGCTAAGACAGATAAGAAACCTTCCAAAAAACTCATTCCTTTGCACCAAGGTCTTATCATCTATTTATACAATTTTTATCTTGCTTTGGAGCTGTCTAAGCCTATCCAGACCCATAGTGGTGAGGTTTCTGCCAAGCCTGATGATATTGCCATTTCTGAAGAACCTTACCCTTCCCCTACTTCTCATAAAATGAAAGGGTTTATTTTTCTTTGTCCACTGAGGATACCACCATGGTAATAGTTACTCATACTATAGCTTCTAAAGGGAGTGTGAAAAGCATGAAGAGGAAAATTAGGGAATTAGAGGAGGATATTGTGGGGGACGTTGTGGGGACCCCTAAAAATTTGAGTAGTGACCCTATGGGACTTGGCAGTAAAAATAAAGCTAATCTGTCTACAAAAGAAAAGGAAGGTTTCTCTTCTGGGGTTAGGAGGTTAGGTAAGATAGCTGGTAAGCTTGTGCCAAAAGCTAAATTGATTGAATACTTTGAAAGTGCTTTTGATGCCTCCACTTAGGGGGATGATCAACTAAATGCTAAAGACCTCGAGGTTCAAGAGATCTCTAAAAATGAAGAGCGTAAGAATGAAAGTAAACAGGTTGATGATTCAGGAGGTGTTGACGGTGATTCTGAGGATGATGCTGGTGAAGGGGAGTGGATGATTATGGAGGAGGCTAGTGATGAGATTGGGGAAGGTGATGACCACATGCATGATATTTCTGTCCTGAGGGGTCATATGGAGGAGCTGGAGCAGAAGGTTTCTTCTATGGGAGAGCTCATAAGCAATGTTCTCCATTGTACGATGTTGCTTAATCTTTCTCTATTGCAGGATTTTGGGACTAATACTGATGATGAAAAGGAGGAGAAATTTAAAAAGCTAGATGAATTTGTTGGATTTCTGGCTAAAGGATGGGAGAATGTTTCTCCTTAGTTCTATTTCTTGTATGTTGTCTATTATCTGCTACTTTGTATCTACTGTCTATAGGTCGTTCATGTTGTTTATGTTGTTTATGCAGGTTATTCAGTAGTGGTTTTGAGGCTCATTTTGCCTTAAGCCTCTAGGGTCTCTTTTTGTCTTAATGTAAGGGTTTGGCCCCTAGTTTTTGTCGACTTATATAATCAAAAATAATGGTAGGAAGATATTTTTCATTTATGTCTCTCAAGTATTGGTTTCACAACATACATGCATTTTTATTTTGTATAATTACACTTCATAAGTAACAAAAACTAGAATCATGCCACCTAAAAAGTGTCCCAATATGAGATCCTGTAGGTACCACCAACTTCACTCTCACCAACCTACAATCCTAGACTTTCAAAATTTCACATGCATACTAGAGTCATTCAACTTGGATATTGAAAGTAAATATCTTGGAAATCCTATAATATGCAAAAAAGTGTTAATAGTTTTAACTCTTCCATCACTAAGAGACAATGTGAGGACCGCCCTTTTTACTTCTATTGTTATGACTATTTACAGTACTATTCTTGTTACTTTTTATATTTGTGGGATAGCAGTTCTCGGAATTGTTAAACTATTAAACTTTATTATGATTTCGGAAAAACTAATTGGGTGATGTTTGGATAAGTTTACATTTCAGAAAAACATTTATTAGGTGATGATGGAAAATTGTAATATGATTTCATTTATGTTAATTAGTACTATGTCATGATAATGCATATTTTTCAAGTTGCTTCAGCTATGATGATTTTATGTGGTTACTGATCTTGTAATTTAGTGTGCAGGAATTACTAATCGAACCACAGAATTCGGAGATCATTTTGCACCTTGTTATTTGTTATTCCTTGTTAAGCCGATCTGGTTCCACGAGGAACCAAGATCTCTTTGTGTTTGATGTAATGATGTAATGTGGTCTTTCGTATGGTCTAGTGGGTTAAGTTACCCTCATGTAACATTATTTTATAATTTGTGTTGTAAAAAGGATTGAAATTGAATTTCCTTATTTAATTTAAATTTATGAGGCCTTTTCTTATGCTTTACCTTGACCAGGGGTGTCTTGTATGGGTTAAAGTTGACCCTGGGTTATACCCCATGGGTCTAGGGGCCCATTTGGCATGGGTAACCCTTGAGTAACCTCCATCTAGTCATCTTAACTTTCCCCTGAAGTTAAGTGGCGAAAATTGGAGGTAGGAGGGGACATGATGGGTTGTACCAACACCCAACCCATCCCCTCTACATTCCCCAAGGTAAGAGATGCCATCCATTATTGAAGATTGACTTAAAGTCACCCCTTCCATAGTGAGATTCCCCCATGTGCTGTGGGGACACCCATGTGAAGAAGGGAAGAAGGGGCATGGGTCACCTGTCTTCTTCCCCCTTTAACTCCTTTTATTTCTCCCATGCGTAAGAGGAATCACATGAGGAGAGGAATAAGGAGTACTCTTGGGAAGGGTGAGTGACATAAGCCACCAGGGCAGAATAGTGGTTTTGGGGGAGAGTGAGAAGGTGACAAGTGTCACCTCCCCATTCCTCAAAACTGAAAAGAATTTGGTTATTTGTTTCCAATTTTGGGATGAGAGGGAGTCAGTTGAATTTTGGGAAAACTTTCATTTTGCCTTACCAAAAATAGAAAAGTTAGCTTGTAGGAGAGAGAAGGGAGAGGGAGTTGGTGGCTAAGGTTGGAAGAGAACTCTGTGGGCTCAGCAACAGCTTCATTCCAGGAAGGCTTTGTAAGGTTGGTTTGAATTCTACCTTTGTTTCGTATAGCTGAATATGTAAAGTGTGTGAATTTGTGTTTAGATTTGTTTTCTGTGGGGTTTGTTGTCGGGTTGTTTGACAGAGCTTCTCCTACTTGGGAGAAATGCTCATCAAGTTTGGGGTAGGGGAGGAGAGATCCTCCTCGGGTGCATACCTGTTTCCATCTTTTGGGATGTTGAAAGCCTTGAGGGCATGTATCTGTGTCTATATCTTTGACTTGAGAGTCATATACAGATTTCTTACAAATTTGTGATCAAACTTGGTTTGAGACCAAGAGAAATTGTATTGGTTAACTATCTGTCACGGTGACACTCTGGAGTCGAGTGTGTCCACTCTCCTGCCCCTTATGAAACTCACTGTAGATGAGTTTCCGTGTTGTGTAAATGACCCACGGGTGTTTGTGTGCTTTGGGATTGTTGTTGTTACTGTTGTGAAGTGGAGTGTTTGAGTTACCCAGGTGTGAGTATGGTCTCCCTAGCTCGGGGGTGACCCACTTGCGGGTCTACGGAAGGGAGGAGAGCTAAATGAGTGGTGTTTTCTTCTTTGTTTGTCTTTGATACGCAGGTTTTCCCTTGGAGCTTCTGGTTGGCTTAGGAGAAGTTATATTTGTGAAGAAACAGTTATTCTTCTTTGTCATGAGAATTAAGCCTGGTTCATTTCTTAGGAGTTGAAGAGAGAGCACCTCTCTTGTTATTGCTGTAATTTATTGTTATCCTGGGGGTGAAGGAAATCACCTCCCTGATCTTGTTATTAATGGACTTCTACTTGGTTGTCTCAAGTTATCAGTTGTATACTGTTTGGGTGAAGAAAGTTCATATCTGGGAAGTTGGTTGTTGTATCCATGGTTTAAAATCTGTAATATGAATGTGCTTAAATTTTCAAGTTTGTTGCTTTGTATACCTTTTTCAATAGAAAATTCATCTCTTATTTGCAATCTAATCTGAGTTTGTTTATGAAATTGAAAGTTTGGAATTGCTTAACTAGTTGAAATGTTAGTTTTATGGTTCATTGTTCTAAAGGAAAAGACAATTTTAAATGTTTAAGTTTATTCTTCAGATATAGTGGTTTCAGTTAATCTGAAAAGATTAGAGGAAATCTAGCATGTATATATTTCTATTTGTTAATTTAAGAAACTTAAATGTGTTATGAAAATGGAATATATATCGCTATATATAAAAATATATATATATATATATATATATTTATATATAAAGATATATATATATATATATGTATATATATATATATAAATATACTAAGTTGTTATATATTTACCATTGCTACCGAATAAGTGAAACTGGAACATAAATATATATAATCGTTATTTAATTATCATTATAACAGGTTGAAATTTGAGAAAATTATTAAAAAAAAATAAAAATATATATATATATATAACAATTGTTATTTACTTATCATTTTGACAGAATTAGAGATACTGAAAAAATAGTTGGATTGAGAAAATGAAAAGACAATTTGAAACTGAGTAATATATATATAAATAAATAAATATATATATATATAAATATATATATATATTTATAATTAATTAGCATTGATTAATATTAAATTCGGATTACATTCGAATGACAGTCGATATGCAAAAATTGTGGACTCGCTGTGTAAAAACACAGCCGCAGCTTCATATTGGGCGGTGGGGAGAAATCCCCACCGCAGTCCCCTTTTTGTTTGTTAAGAGGTGTGGGGAGGGGCGGAGCCCCACCCACACACCACATCGTGGGATGTGGGTGGGGCTCCGCCCCTCCCCACATCCCCCTTCCCTTATAACTCCGCGGCCTACACAGGCCATCACTCTGTGCGGCCGACTGTCTCCTCTGCCACTGCGGCCACCGCCACCCATATCCGCCGCTGGCTGTGTCAAAAAAAAAAAAAACAAAAAAAAAAAAGTTAGGGCATTTTGGCCCTAACATATGAGTTGATCTCTTTTAAAAGGAAACACATTATAAATGCCATATATATAGACATATATAGATACTATATATGTCTATATATATAGCAATATATATAATGAAAGAATTAATATATCTATATATATATATGTATAAATATATATATATATATATATATATATATATATATATATATATATATATATATATATATATATATATATATATATATATATAAGGGATGGCGAGGAGTTTGTTAAACAAAGTTAAAAGATCATTTTTGTAAACTACATATACATTAATATATATATATATATATATATATATATATATATATATATATATATATATATATATATATATATATATAAGGGATGGCGAGGAGTTTGTTAAACAAAGTTAAAAGATCATTTTTGTAAACTACATATACATTAAAATATATATATATATATATTTATTTATTTGGAAATAGTTTTATGAGCCATTTTATTGGACCCTCGTTTAAAATCTTGATAAAATGTGACACATGGATATACAAAAATAAAATAAAAAAATAGATTTTCACAGTAGTTTTTTTTATTAAGTGTTGAACACAACAACCAAAGAAGTTATGTTTCCATGATCAGGGTTTTATAAAGTGGAGAGCCTCCTACATCTATTTACAATGTTATACGAGTCACAATAAGAGTATTAATAGTCATTATTAGTAATAATAACAACAGTAATTATAAACAAGAGAAAATAAAATTATAATGTAAAGAGAGTGTAAAGGAATATCCCGTAATACTCCGAAAAGAGTTTCTCGGAAGTTTCAATTATCAACGTAATTTCAATCACCCGGAAAATGAAGAGGAAAAATTACACGTCACCTTGCTTAAAAGAACACTAGAAATAAACTTAAGGAGACATCACAGGCATTTCATGTGAGACCATTTTAATCCCAACTGTAGTAAACGACCTCATAAGTAAACCTATAAGAGAGTCCGAAGAAGAAAAAACTAACATTGGAAAACACAGAGGAGAAAATGCGCGACATTTCCCACATGGGATAAGAGAACTAAGTTGACGGACCCTTCTGTTAAATCTGCTTAGGAACAAGTTTAATTAATACAAACGAAGAGGAGATACTGTGATCGGAGAAGACTAGGAGACCGAGTCCAGCGAAGTAGTAAACCAGTCTATGTGACCTAGACCATCCTAAAGTTAGGTTTAATATCAACAATAACTGTAGTGATAACCCTGATTGACGTAAATCATGAAGAAAGGACCGGATACACATAAAGAAAGCATAGAAAACAAAAGAGAGAGAGACTGAAATATAAACACACTAAATTAACAGAGAAATAGTTAAGGTAAGGGCGATAAAAATACAATCAAAATTAAGAACCAGTGAAAAGGGAAGAGAGAGCAAACAAACCGCCTTGTTGAGAATGCTAAGTCGTAGGAGGATTATGTTTCAGGAAACAAGAGAGGAGACAGACAACCGTGCCTGGCTAAAAAATGACTAAATAGGGAGATCACTAGTCAGTTTAGTCGGAACAAGGCGTCGTGGGAAGTTGTTAATCTATCAGTAAACCACGTGCGTAAATGAGTGCAGCGTAATTCCCACTAACGCCGTAAGGCGTTATGTTGCCGAAAATTGCCGAAGTTTAGATTTAGGAATTTTGGTAATCTCACTCTTGCAATGACGTTAGCGGCGTCGTAGAGATCCTCTTGTTTGTCTGCTTGCATCTAGTTGCACGCAATTGTACTTATATCCCGCCAAAAGCTGTAGTATTTTCGCCATGAGAGAACACCGCCGAGCATGCGTACGCATGCAAGGGGGTTTGTAGGACAGTGTGAGAAAAGTTTTTCATATCTCGTGTCATAACCACATAACAGATGTGGCTATGACACGTGTGAAGTGTGTTGTGACCACAAGGAAAATGTGGGCATGACATTTGGTATCAGAGCGAAGTTTAAACACTGGGCGTATTTGGGCACGTTATTATTCCGCAACTTTGGCTAAATAGTTTCTACCTTGTTTTGTAGGATGCCTCCCTGACGTGTTCGACGAGCGCGATCACGCCACACAGCGTCAGTCGAGGTGCACAGCGATTCCTCAGCCGAGGGACTGGCACCCGTAGTTACAGCAGCACCACCTGCACCACCTGTACCACAAGCACTATTAGTACCACAGGCGACACCAGTATTGGCACCCGTAGTTACAGCAGCACCACCTGCACCACCTATACCACAAGCACCATTAGAACCACAGGCGACACCAGTATTGGATATAGGTCCACAGATTTTACAGGCACTACAGACTATGTTAGACAGGTTACCACCAGTGATTCATGAGCCACGTATAGAGCCTCGTGTTGATCCGCGAGAGGAGCCACGTGCCGAGTCACGTATTGAGCCACGTATGGAGCCCCGCATTGATCCACTAGAGGTGCCACGTGTGGAGCCCTTCATTGAGATTCCTGACACAACAGTAGAGGAGGTAGGGTCAGCCTCCCGAGCACGGAGCAGGAGTCCTCTGAGACTTTTGAGACGAGATGAGATCCAGGGGGCAGAACAAGTTCAGCATGGATTATACGAGGATGGTGTGGAAGAGCCACTTGTGAGACTGAGAGACAGAGGGGACCCCATTAGAGATCTACTGAGGCTCAACCCACCCAGTTTCGCAGGTGCTATAGAGGGAGTTGTGGCCGAGGCTTGGCTGATTAGCTTAGACAGGTGTTTCGTATTGCGACCATATGGGAGCAACACGAAAGCACGAGTGGCAGTCCATCTTCTTAGGGATGCAGCAGCCACCTGGTGGCGCACAGAGGAGTGCAAGCACCGACTATCCGTGGATACACTCACATGGGACATCTTCATTGAGCGCTTCAATGCGCGATATTTGTCTGAACATTATAGACAGCGCAGGATCGATGAGTTCCATGATTTACAGTAGAGGGGACTCACCGTGACTCAGTATGAGAGCCTATTTATAGAGCTTTCTCGTTACGCAGAATACCTCCATGACGAGAAAATCTTAATACACAAATTCATCAGAGGGCTAAATCACGGGATAGCAGGACCAGTTCGTATGGCAAATCCCCAGACCATGAGTGAGGCTGTTGAAAAGGCCCTTATATCAGAGGAAATTCAGGGACGAGGGCAGAATTCATGCCCATAGTACCAGGAACGTAATCCCCAACAACAGAAAAACTTCCGAAGGCCTCAAAATACAACACAGAGAGGAGGATATAATCCTTCATCATTACCTCCTAGGCCACCACAGCAGTAGCAACATCAGCAAAAATCCAAATTTCAACAGAGGGGATAGGGAGGACAGAACCGTGGATGGCAGCAGCAGGGTTCACGCAGAGATCAGAGACAGCAGGGTTCATCGGCAGGACCCGCGAGGTCCCAGCAGTCTTACAGAGGCTCACAGGGATCCACTGGATGGACTGGGCAACAACAATCAGGCAGAACATAGTCAGGGCAGTTACAGGTTTGAGGACCATGTTATGTGTGTGGTGGGGCAGGGCATCTGGCTAGAGAGTGCCCGCAGGGATTTACTGCAGGGGGACAGCCCCGATCAGGAGGATCTGAGCAGACCGTAGGTGACGTGGGCAGAACCCACCACATGTTTACAGTGGTGGATAACCACCAGGCTGATTTCCAGGCTTCTGTCATCGAGGCAGCAGGTACGATTGGAGACTTTTCCATTTCAATCCTTTTTGACTCAGGAGCTACTGACTCTTTTTTTTCTACATCGTTAGTGGAGCGTTGCAGGCTGGTGGCTTCTAGGCAAGACATTAGGTGGGAAGTTGAGTTGGCCTCAGGGGCCAGGATGTCAGTAGATTCCTTGGTTAGAGATTGTGAGATCACATTGGGGTCATTCACCACAACATGTGACCTTAGGATTATGCCATTAGGATCCTACGGAGTAGTTCTGGGTATGGATTGGCTTGCGGCACATAGAGCCAAGCTTGATTGTCGCCAGAGGACGATTAGCTGTTTAGACGATCATGGTGTTGATAACTGAGAGGGGGGGTGAATCAGTTATCCTAATTATTTCCCTTAATGAACTTTCCTTTTAATTGATGCAGCATAAAATTAAACACAAAACATTAACCATGAAATAAGAAACACATGACACAGTATTTTTGACGTGGAAACCCTGTTAAGGGAGAAAACCACGGGGTGATTAACCCAAAATTATTCTCTGTTAGAAGAATAGGAAATTACAAAAATGGCACTTGCCAATAAGGGCTCACTGCCCGAGCACACTGCTCACAAAGAGGCCCACTGCCTACAAGAAGACACACTGTCTACAAAGTGATGAGAATCACAGTCTTGAACTGATTGGAAGCATCTGCATATGCTGGAGTTCAGTTCCGGTTAGGCTCAGTACACTGATCTGCTGCACTTCATCTTTCCTCTGTTCTTTATTCTGCTATCTTTCACATACCGGATCCTTTTTGCTACCTCTGCTCTTTGTCTGGACTTTATTCGCATATATCTCCACAACAACACCACCTTCACAACTAAATCCATCCTCTATATATATCCGCACAAGTAATTTCATCACCTTTCTAGTCGGCATCCGGAACAGTCTAGTTTCTTATAAACTTTTGTTCTGTCGGCTGAATCCTTCCTCACCAAGCAATGCGGATCAAGCATATACTTGTAGATATCATTAATCATGTCGGCCAAACATGATTCATGCCTTCACAACCTCTGTCATCAACAGTAACCCATCCGGAAAGCAGTCTGATACTCTGCCAGTCAGTTCTTCCTCTGTTTTCACTGTCTCTCAGGAATCCGGTACTCAACCATTCATATCTTTTTCCTTGTCCATCACCGGAGGCTAAATCCTTGGAATATACCACTCAAGGTAGTCCTCTTGACTTCCCCAAATCCGCACTGCACCAAGACACTTCCTCTGAGAGATCCGGACCAATCTGTCGGACCTTGCCACATGCTCTGTTCTTCTTCACCGGACCACAACATTCTTTATTCTGACTTCCGGTAGAGACACATCATGACTTGCGGATATGTGGGATGACCTTTGTTGCCATCAATGACAACAACCATGAATCCATATAGTGTCTCTTGCCAACAATCTCCCCCTTTGGCATTGATGGCAACACTTAGTGAAAAATGACTAAGTGTTTTCACTATGCTCCCCCTTTGCTGATGCTCTGTCTTTATATACAATTTCCGGAACTCCCCCTTAGTTGGATCCCTCATTTTTCACTGCTCCTCACTCCCCCTTTGACATCAATGGCAAAGGGTAGGGTCCGCACACCAAAATTTTCAAAAATTTCCTATACATAGCCGCATATTTACATACTTACATATACTGAAGAATGTCTGCAAAGGATGTCTGCAATTGAATCATTTCTGTAGCCCAACTTTGCTTCATTCTGTCCAAAATTGAAATGTGACCACTTAACAAAAATGCAAACGCTTCTGCCCGCTTGAGATCTGTCGGATCTTTTGTTTGGGCGGTGGTCTGAGCATCACTGATGGCCTCATGCATTGTTTCCAACTTAGGGATTATAATCCTTCTAAGTTCTCCCATCCGGTTGGTGATGTTCTTCCTTTCCTTCTCAAGATTTTTTATTTCATTCAAGACTGCAATGGTCTGACATTCTTGATTTATTATAGAGGAAGAGAGAGGATCAAAACTTCGAGATAAGCTTTGTAGCTTATCCTGTTCCTCTTTTATTTTCTTGTCAAATGCTGCTGTTGCCTTTGACCAGGATATACAAAATTTGTAGATGTCACCGCCATCCTTAAGAGCATTCTCTAAGCTCTTTATTCCAATGCTTACAATTTTCCTATCTTTAGAGATTAATTCTAATATTTCTGAAAATCTCTTATCCAAAAATTCTTTCCGGACCTTTTCTTCAGCTGATTTTTCTAGAGAATCAAAATGTGTATCAACACTGCTGACTAAGGTTTTTAGATTACCGGAAGAGGAGGCTGTCGGATCTATCTGGATTGATGGCATGATTTTTACAAGTACTCCGGAAGCAGCCTCTATCAACTCACAGTCTTCCATATGAGACTTCAGGAGCTTTTCATTTGCCTTGGCATTTGCAAATGAAGCTATCTTCATTGTTTGTACCGGAGAGAGAGAGTCAAAATCAAATGGGCCTTTTAGAAGCTCCGGTTCATCAATCTCTAGAGTTTCTTTGCTCAAAAATTGTTGAACAGTTTGTGCAGTGTCTCTTGCCGGAGACAGATGTTTCTTTTCTTCTGCAGTCTTAGAACTGTCAACCTCTTTGTCTTTCACCACTGCTTCCTTCTCCTGTAATTGCTCTTCTTCTTTGGATCCGGAGACTGTAGGGGAAACCGGAGGAGAGATGCTAGTTTGTTCATGAGCCACTTCTTCTGGAGCAGAGGGTCCCAAGTCCTCAGCTGTTTCTGTACCTAAATCCTCTACAACCGGAAGATTGAACCTTTTGAAGGCCTTCCGGAGGATCTCTTCTGTTTCTTGGGCCACTTTGTCAGTCTCGCCAAGCATGAGTTGATTCATCCTGGCTTTGCTTCTGAACTCATCTTTGCAGTCCTTGAAGATAATGTTCATTGTCTTGGGATCAATTTGAGGATATAGCTGAATAGCTATCTGCTCCCGGATCTCAAGATCTTTAGCATGAGCATTATTCTTTCTTACTTCCATTTCCTTTTCTAGGCTTTTAGGAATAAGAGATATTATTTCAATGAAAGCCTTATTATATATATTAAGATATTTTACTGTGGCCTCCTGCAGAGTCTTTTGGTCGGCCTCACTGAAGTCATCATATGATTCAGTCATTGGTTGAAGGTTTCCATCCACCGTGACCGACTTGATTATGCTCTCTAGAGACAGAGTGGGCTTCTCAACAGATACCTCTGCCATTTCATCCTTGTCTTGGCCTATGGAGGGCTTACCGGATCCTTTCTTCTTCTGTTTCTTTACTTCTCTTACTCCCTCATCTGATTCTGTTTCCTCTTCATCCTTTTGGCTTCCATAAGCCCTTGTGGCTTTTGTCTTGGATCTCTTACCGGATGCCTGAACTTCCGGTTTTGAACTTTTGGTTGTGGGAGGTGCAGGTCTCTTTGATGATCTGGTCCGGGTGGGAGCTTCAACCGGAGCACTTTCTTTGCTTTTCTCTTCTTCCTCGGCCTTCCTCCTCTTTTCCCGGCTGGCATCAAGTGCCTCCTTTGAGATGCCTAGGCCTTGAGCAATGTGCTCTACTTCTTTTCTCACCTTTCTTTTAATCTCAGGTTCCCTGAGTTCTACATGTATTTTTACACTCAGCTCCTCAAAGGTTCCAAACCTTTCTGCCTTAGGATCTTTGGGCTGACTTAGCATGTGTTGAACATGCAGCTCCACTATCTGTTCATCAACTTCATACCCCATGGGCATGATCCAGACAGTCCTTGGCTCTACTGCCTCCATTAGGCACTGATCAGTGTCAACCATAAAGCACACTGAGTCTTTGTATTTTTCAACAAGAGACTGGGGAATTCTTTCTCTTGCTTGCATCATGCTCTGAAAGTTTTTGAAGTATCCCCATAGAGCTGAATTTCTTGCTTTTGCATCCCCAAGTCCATGCAAGTAGTCTCTTATCTGGACTGCAACAGGTTTGTCATTCTGCCATACCCATCCACTTGTTCCGGGTAGCTCATTCATGAAGTAGAAGAATAGACATACAATAAGAGTACCATACTTGAAGGAATTCTTCTTATCCTTCTTGATTTTCTGTATATTTTCCATTAATTGGCTTAGCAGTAGTTCGCAGAGGTCATATTCTGCATTCTTTCTTAGCATTTCAAAGGCAGTGTATACTGCAGTTCTGGATACAGAATTCTCCCTACTGGAGTGATAGATCTTGTATCCTATTATCATTGATGCATATTTGATATCCGGATCCGAAATATCTTCAATGGTCATTGCCCTCTTGTCAAATTTTGATCCGGTGGCCTCAGTTACAATGTTGTTCTTGACAGATTTGAGGATAGGTACCCCTCCGGAAGAGTATAGGCCAGTTACTGCTCTAATTGCCTCTTTTGTGATCTTGCAGGGTCTATCTAGCCATAGAAAGTTGTCATGCATCCTGCTCAGTACATACCGGACCCATTCATCTTCTTCAAAGCAGGGGAAATGAATAAATTGCTCAAATTGTTTCTTCTGAATATCCTTATACTCTGGTTTAAGCTCAAAAGCATTGTCAATCAGCTGCTTGTGATAGAGGTCTCTTAATTTGAATTCCCCAAATTCCTCAATGTTTGCATGTATGTAAACCCTAATGTCTTCGGTGTGTAAAACTCCGTGAGGAACACTAGAAAAGGCTCCTAGTGGGTCTACCTCCAATGATTTGTAGGGATGTTTCTTGAATGAGGGGCGAGGTCTATCAGAGATCTTAACTATGTTTGGAGTAGCCATTCTTCAAAGATTTGCAGTGAGGTAATGAAAAACGGAGAATACCTTATGCGCCTTCGGTTTGCACGGAGTGGTTGGATTGATTTCTTTATGCAATAGCTTCGGCAGGAGATCCTTGGTGTGCTTGATGAACCTTGTTGCAGAGCTCCACTTTTCGCTTCTTCTCGAGTGCAGAATGAGCAAATGACCTTTGAGAAATCCCTTAAATTGCTCCGCGAACCCTAATATCTGTCTGCAATAAATGCTTCACCTACATCATTCCGGTTTGCCTTGTCTGGATAGCTTGGAGTATCCCGGATTAGTCCTGATCTGTGGATATCATCCAGATCTTTCAATCATGAATAAATCGAGGTAACATATTACAAGAACATCCCAAACACTCTGTCCAATCCGCAGAACAAGATAGTGCATTTCCGGATCTTTCCGGACCTTTTTGTAATCCTTTATCATACCGGAGCATCTCCCTGAACAGGTCTTATTTGATCAATCACAGCTTCTTCATAACTTCATGCGGACCTCTGAAAACTTGACTGAAGTATCTCAAGACTCATATCTACAAACCCTTTGATCCGCATCTTGTGCCACATCCGGTACCACTTGTTTGGCTGGGGGAACAAGATTTTCTTTGAGTCTCCCCCTGAGCCTGAGCTCACTTTTTAATTTCCGGAAGAAATATCAGCACCAGAGTCTGGTGCGGATCCAACCTCTACATTCTCTGAACTTTTCTTCACCCAAATCTTGCTCATCTGATTCCTAACCTCATCCGCATTCATCTTTTGTTTACCCTTGTCTTGATTTTGATTATACACCGGACCTCTTTTGTCCTGATTCTTGTTTCTGCAAACTTTAGCATTATGACCGGACCTATTGCAGATTTGGCAAATAACATTTCTTTGCATATTTGACTGATATCCTCTTGATCTGCATTGATTAGCCATATGACCTACTCTATTGCATGTGAAGCATCTACCTTTGAATGATTTGTTTACTTGCATACTTCTGCATTCATGGGATTTGTGTCCATACCTTTTGCAGTTGAAGCACTGTCCGGAGAAGGATGAATTAATCTGATTCATTCTCATTCTGCACTGATTAGCTTTGTGACCAAAGTGGTTGCAGCTGTGGCAGTATCCATTGAAGGATGGATATCTTTGAGCATTTGGCTATCTTACCGGAGGTCTTCTAGGCCTGCTTCTTGGATTTTCTGATCCAAGATTCTTTTGACCGGATCCGGAGCTTTCTCCTTTCTCATATCCCAAACCATACTTGTCATCTGTCCTCTTTTGACTTCCAAGAAGAACTTCAAGTTGAGCAGAACTTATCTTGAATTTCTCTTTATATTCATTTGTTGTTTGAAGGTCTCTTTTGAGAGAGGCAATTTGATCCTCAAGTTTTCCTTCATTATCTTTGGCATCTTCAAGATCAGATTCAAGATGTCTGATAATCCTGTCCATCTAGTGGCATTCTTCTGATTTTTCTTTAAGAGATTGTCTTAGATTGTCTTCAGCCTTTCTTTTTTCTTCAATCTCTTGAGTAAACTTTATAGTTCCTGATTCCATTTCATGTCTTAACATAATGACTTCTTTTGATAACTTTTCACATAACTTGGTTTGCTCAGTCAATTCTTCATTTGTATTGCTTTCTTCACTTTGTCTTGCCAACTGTTGAAGCAGCTCCTTTCTCTTTTTCATAGAGAGACTTAATTTGTCTTTTAATTCTCTCATGAATTCATCAGCCTGTTTGAGTCTTTCCTTTAATTCACTGACTTCAGAATTTGACTGTTCAAGATCCTCAAGAGCAGTCTTGAGTTGCTCCCTTAAACCATATGCATCCATTTGAAATCCCAGATCTTCCTCAAGCTGTTAGGCTCTATTAGGAGGAACTTAGCTCTGATACCAATTGTTGATAACTAAGAGGGGGGGTGAATCAGTTATCCTAATTATTTCCCTTAATGAACTTTCCTTTTAATTGATGCAGCATAAAATCAAACACAAAACATTAACCATGAAATAAGAAACACATGACACAGTATTTTTGACGTGGAAACCCTGTTAAGGGAGAAAACCACGGGGTGATTAACCCAAAATTATTCTCTGTTAGAAGAATAGGAAATTACAAAAATGGCACTTGCCAATAAGGGCTCACTGCCCGAGCACACTGCTCACAAAGAGGCCCACTGCCTACAAGAAGACACACTGTCTACAAAGTGATGAGAATCACAGTCTTGAACTGATTGGAAGCATCTGCATATGCTGGAGTTCAGTTCCGGTTAGGCTCAGTACACTGATCTGCTGCACTTCATCTTTCCTCTGTTCTTTATTCTGCTATCTTTCACATACCGGATCCTTTTTGCTACCTCTGCTCTTTGTCTGGACTTTATTGGCATATATCTCCACAACAACACCACCTTCACAACTAAATCCATCCTCTATATATATCCGCACAAGTAATTTCATCACCTTTCTAGTCGGCATCCGGAACAGTCTAGTTTCTTATAAACTTTTGTTCTGTCGGCTGAATCCTTCCTCACCAAGCAATGCGGATCAAGCATATACTTGTAGATATCATTAATCATGTCGGCCAAACATGATTCATGCCTTCACAACCTCTGTCATCAACAGTAACCCATCCGGAAAGCAGTCTGATACTCTGCCAGTCAGTTCTTCCTCTGTTTTCACTGTCTCTTAGGAATCCGGTACTCAACCATTCATATCTTTTTCCTTGTCCATCACCGGAGGCTAAATCCTTGGAATATACCACTCAAGGTAGTCCTCTTGACTTCCCCAAATCCGCACTGCACCAAGACACTTCCTCTGAGAGATCCGGACCAATCTGTCGGACCTTGCCACATGCTCTGTTCTTCTTCACCGGACCACAACATTCTTTATTCTGACTTCCGGTAGAGACACATCATGACTTGCGGATATGTGGGATGACCTTTGTTGCCATCAATGACAACAACCATGAATCCATATAGTGTCTCTTGCCAACACATGGTTCATCGGTTGAGATAGTGGGTATTCAAAAGCCCACGGCTGCTCGTATGATATCCGCTCAGCAGCTTAAGCGCTGTATGCGGAAGGGATGTCAAATGTTTGCCATCACAGTCAGTGATAGAGCAGAGGATGAACCTGAGGCTACTTTAGATGATCACCCTGTCCTTAGAGAGTTTGCCGATGTATTTCCGCCAGAATTACCAGGTATGCCTCCATGCAGAGAAGTGGACTTCCACATCGACTTAGTGCCAGGTGCAGAACCGATATCCCGTGCACCCTATAGGATGACTACACATGAACTCACTGAACTTAAACTGCAGTTAGAGGAATTACTTGAGAACGGACACATCCGACCTAGCGTTTCACCATGGGGCACACCAGTTATCTTCGTGAAGAAGAAGGATGGGTCTCTTCGTCTATGTATGGACTATAGGTAGTTGAACAAGGTGACGGTGAAGAACCGTTATCCTCTGCCTAGGATTGATGACCTTTTTGATCAGATGCAGGGAGCCAGAGTGTTCTCGAAAATCGATCTAAAATCTGGGTATCACCAATTGCTCATCACGGAGTCAGATATTCATAAAACTACTTTTCGAACCAGCTATGGCCATTATGAATTCACAGTGGTACCTTTTGGGTTGACGAACGCTCCTGCTGTATTCATGAGTCTCATGAACGGGGTGTTCCGTACTTACCTAGATCGGTTCGTGATCATATTTCTAGATGACATTTTGATTTATTCACGGACTGAGGAGGAGCATGTAGAGCACTTGCGTCAAGTTTTGCAGCAATTACGAGGGCAGCAGCTTTATGGCAACTTGGTGAAGTGTGCCTTCGTCAGGACAGAGGTGCAGTATTTGGGACACATTTTATCAGGCGATGGCATCTCCGTAGATCCATCTAAAATTAGAGCAATCCAGGAATGGCCGGCACCCACTAACGTGACAGAGGTCTGAAGCTTTATGGGGTTAGCCAGATATTATCGTCAGTTTGCCGAGGGCTTCTCCAGGATAGCACATCCCATTACTTCCCTTCAGCGAAAAGGGAAGGGTTTCAATTGGACCGAGCAGTGTGAAAAGGCCTTTGGAGTCCTCAAGGAGCGTCTTACCAGTGCTCCTATTTTAGCGGTCCCAGACCCTACAAAGGAGTTTGTAGTTTGTACAGATGCATCATTAGAAGGTTTGGGAGCTGTGCTTATGCAGGGTGGTCGAGCGATCGCATACGAATCGTAGAAACTAAAGACACATGAGTTAAACTATCCTACTCACGACTTAGAGCTCGCAGCTGTTGTTCATGCCTTGGTTCGCTGGAGACACTTTCTCTTAGGTCGACACTTTGAACTCCATTCGGATCATCATAGTTTGCAGTATATTTTTACACAGCCTAATTTGAACGCCCGCCAACGGCGTTGGATGGAATTCCTATGTGAATATGACTTCGATGTCCACTATATCAAAGGGAAGGAGAATGTGGTCGCTGATGCTTTGAGTCGAAGGCGCCACGAGATCCAGACCCTGACCTTGAAGGTGGACTTGAAGGATTGCATCTTACAGCATCTGCCGGAGGATGAATGGTTTCTTGAAGTGCAGCAGGCATTATTAAATCAGAAGGTCCTTGAGGGCAAATTTACAGGATATTCCCTTGAGTCTGATGGTATACTTCGACATCGGCAGCGCATCTATATACCCCATGTGGGTAATCTTTGCACAATAATTCTATCAGAGGCTCATAGAGCACCCTATGCAGCACACCCAGGAGTGAAGAAGATGCATGCTGACTTACGACAACTTTATCATTGGGCTGGGATGAGGCATGACATTGCTGAATTTGTTGCTCGTTGCCTGGAATGTCAGAGGGTCAAGGCTGAACATCAGCATCCAGTGGGACTGTTGTACCCTCACAAAATACCTGAATGGAAATGGGACACCATTTCTATGGATTTTATCATTGGTCTACCTATGTCATCACGTCGCCATGATGCTATTATGGTGACAGTTGACAAGCTGACCAAAGTGGCGCATTTTTCACCAATATGCACAACATACAATGCACCATCAATGGCAAAGGTGTTTCTTGATCAGATTGTTATACTTCATGGGGTACCTCGCCGCATTATATCTGACAGAGAGTCTGTATTCACTTCATCGTTCTGGAAAGCCTTACATCAGGCATTGGGCACACAGCTCAACTTCAGTTCAGCATATCATCCAGAAACTGACGGACAGATAGAGAGAGTTAACCAGGTGTTAGAAGACATGCTTCACATGTATGTGATGGACCATCAGTCTAGATGGGAGGAGTACCTATATCTATTTGAGTTTGCCTACAATAATGGGCATCACAGCTCGTTGGGTATGCCTCCTTTCCAGGCGTTATATGGCAGACCATGCAGAACACCTTCGAGTTGGGATCAGATAGAGGACAGAACAGTCATCAGCCCAGAGATAGTTCAGAATATGGAACCGCAAGTCAAACAGATAAGACAGAGGCTTCAGGAAGCACAGGACAGGTAGAAAAAGTATGCCGATGCTAAGAGGATAGACCGAAGCTTCTCTGTGGGGGAAAGAGTATTTTTGAGAGTGCGACCGCACAAGAGTCCAATCCGTTACGGAAAAGGCTCTAAGCTCGCACCTCGATTTGTAGGACCTTTTGAAATCTTGGAGCGGATAGGACCAGTAGCCTATCGTCTAGCCTTGCCACCTAGCCTGTCACGTATCCACGATGTATTTCACGTATCAGTTTTACGTCAATATATTTCTGACTTATCTCACGTGTTGGATTGGAGTGCTCTTCAGGTAGAGGCAGACGGACAGCTGGCGTTGGAGCCAATTCGCATATTGGCTCGTCGGACGCTGGCCCTTCGAGGTCGAGAGCTGGACCAGGTTAGAGTCCAGTGGGACCTATACGATGAAATCACCGCGACTTGGGAAGATGCAGAGAGACTGAAGACCCTTTATCCTCACCTTTTTGATGACTTCCAGGAGGAAGTACCGTCTTAGGGGGAGAGGATGTGAGGACCCTCCTTTTTACTTCTGTTGTTATGACTATTTACAGTACTGTTCTTGTTACTTTTTATATTTGTGGGATAGCAGTTCCCAGAATTGTTAAACTATTAAACTTTATTATGATTTCAGAAAAACTAATTGGGTGATGTTTGGATAAGTTTACATTTCAGAAAAACATTAATTAGGTGATGATGGAAAATTGTATATGATTTCATTTATGTTAATTAGTACTATGTCATGATAATGCATGTTTTTCAAGTTGCTTCGGCTATGATGATTTTATGTGGTTACTGATCTTGTAATTTAGTGTGCAGGAATTACTAATCGAACCACAGAATTCGGAGATCATTCCGCACCTTGTTATTTGTTATTCCCTGTTAAGCCGATCTGGTTCCACGAGGAACCAAGATCTCTTTGCGTTTGATGTAATGATGTAATGTGGTCTTTCGTATGGTCTAGTGGGTTAAGTTACCCTCATGTAACATTATTTTTATAATTTGTGTTGTAAAAAGGATTGAAATTGAATTTCCTATTTAATTTAATTTATGAGGCCTTTTCTTATGCTTTACCTTGACCAGGGGTGTCTTGTATGGGTTAAAGTTGACCCTGGGTTATACCCCATGGGTCTAGGGGCCCATTGGCATGGGTAACCCTTGAGTAACCTCCATCTAGTCATCTTAACTTTCCCTTGAAGTTAAGTGGCGAAAATTGGAGGTAGGAGGGGACATGATGGGTTGTACCAACACCCAACCCATCCCCTCTACATTCCCCAAGGTAAGAGATGCCATCCATTATTGAAGGATTGACTTAAAGTCACCCCTTCCATAGTGAGATTCCCCCATGTGCTGTGGAGACACCCATGTGAAGAAGGGAAGAAGGGGGCATGGGTCACCTGTCTTCTTCCCCCTTTAACTCCTTTTATTTCTCCCATGCGTAAGAGGAATCACATGAGGAGAGGAATAAGGAGTGCTCTTGGGAAGGGTGAGTGACATAAGCCACCAGGGCAGAATAGTGGTTTTGGGGGAGAGTGAGAAGGTGACAAGTGTCACCTCCCCATTCCTCAAAACTGAAAAGAATTGGTTATTTGTTTCCAATTTTGGGATGAGAGGGAGTCAGTTGAATTTTGGGAAAACTTTCATTTTGCCTTACCAAAAATAGAAAGTTAGCTTGTAGGAGAGAGAAGGGAGAGGGAGTTGGTGGCTAAGGTTGGAAGAGAACTCTGTGGGCTCAGCAACAACTTCATTCCAGGAAGGCTTTGTAAGGTTGGTTTGAATTCTACCTTTGTTTCGTATAGCTGAATATGTAAAGTGTGTGAATTTGTGTTTAGATTTGTTTTCTGTGGGGTTTGTTGTCGGGTTGTTTGACAGAGCTTCTCCCACTTGGGAGATAAATGCTCATCAAGTTTGGGGTAGGGGAGGAGAGATCCTCCTCGGGTGCATACCTGTTTCCATCTTTTGGGATGTTGAAAGCCTTGAGGGCATGTATCTGTGTCTGTATCTTTGACTTGAGAGTCATATACAGATTTCTTACAAATTTGTGATCAAACTTGGTTTGAGACCAAGAGAAATTGTATTGGTTAACTATCTGTCAGGGTGACACTCTGGAGTCGAGTGTGTCCACTCTCCCTGCCCCTTATGAAACTCCCTGTAGATGAGTTTTCGTGTTGTGTAAATGACCCATGGGTGTTTGTGTGCTTTGGGATTGTTGTTGTTACTGTTGTGAAGTGGAGTGTTTGAGTTACCCAGGTGTGAGTATGGTCTCCCTAGCTCGGGGGTGACCCACTTGCGGGTCTATGGAAGGGAGGAGAGCTAGATGAGTGGTGTTTTCTTCTTTGTTTGTCTTTGATACGCAGGTTTTCCCTTGGGAGCTTCTGGTTGGCTTGGGAGAAGTTATATTTGTGAAGAAACAGTTATTCTTCTTTGTCATGAGAATTAGGCCTGGTTCATTTCTTAAGAGTTGAAGAGAGAGCACCTCTCTTGTTATTGCTGTAATTTATTGTTATCCTGGGGGTGAAGGAAATCAACCTCCCTGATCTTGTTATTAATGGACTTCTACTTGGTTGTCTCAAGTTATCAGTTGTATACTGTTTGGGTGAAGAAAGTTCATATCTGGGAAGTTGGTTGTTGTATCCATGGTTTAAAATCTGTAATATGAATGTGCTTAAATTTTCAAGTTTGTTGCTTTGTATACCTTTTTCAATAGAAAATTCATCTCTTATTTGCAATCTAATCTGAGTTTGTTTATGAAATTGAAAAGTTTGGAATTGCTTAACTAGTTGAAATGTTTAGTTTTATGGTTCATTGTTCTAAAGGAAAAGACAATTTTAAATGTTTAAGTTATTCTTCAGATATAGTGGTTTTAGTTAATCTGAAAAGATTAGAGGAAATCTAGCATGTATATATTTCTGTTTGTTAATTTAAGAAACTTAAATGTGTTATGAAAATGGAATATATATCGCTATATATATATATATATATATATATATATATATATATATAAATATATAAATATACTAAGTTGTTATATATTTACCATTGCTACCGAATAAGTGAAACTGGAATATAAATATATATAATCGTTATTTAATTATCATTATAACAGGTTGAAATTTGAGGAAAATTATAAATATATATATATATATAACAGTTGTTATTTACTTATCATTTTGACAGAATTAGAGATACTGAAAAAATAGTTTGATTGAGGAAAATGAAAAGACAATTTGAAACTGAGTAATATATATATAAATATATATATATATTTTATAATTAACTAGCATTGATTAATATTAAATTCGGATTACATTCGAATGACAGTCGATATGCAAAAATTGTGGACTCGCTGTGTAAAAACACAGCCGCAGCTTCATATTGGGCGGTGGGGAGAAATCCCCATTGCAGTCCCCTTTTTTGTTTGTTAAGAGGTGTGGGGGAGGGGCGGAGCCCCACCCACACCCCACATCGTGGGATGTGGGTGGGGCTCCACACCTCCCCACATCCCCCTTCCCTTATAACTCCGCGGCCTACACAAGCCATCACTCTGCGCGGCCGACTGTCTCCTCTGCCACTGCGGCCACCACCCGCCCATATTCGCTGCTGGGCTGTGTCAAAAAAAAAAAAAACAAAAAAAAAAGTTAGGGCATTTTGGCCCTAACATATGAGTTGATCTCTTTTAAAAGGAAACACATTATAAATGCCATATATATAGACATATATAGATACTATATATGTCTATATATATAGCAATATATATAATGAAAGAATTAATATATCTATATATATGTATAAATATATATATATATGTATAAATATATATATATATGTATAAATATATATATATGTATAATATATATATATATGTATATATATATATATATATATATATATATAGATATATATATATATATATATTATATTATATATATATATATATATATATATATATATATATATATATATATATATATATATATATATAAGGGATGGCGAGGAGTTTGTTAAACAAAGTTAAAAGATCATTTTTGTAAACTACATATACATTAAAATATATATATATATATATATATATATATATATATATATCTATTTTTTTGGAAATAGTTTTTATGAGCCATTTTATTGGACCCTCGTTTAAAATCTTGATAAAATGTGACACATGGATATACAAAAATAAAATAAAAAAATAGATTTTCACAGTAGTTTTTTTTATTAGGTGTTGAACACAACAACCAAAGAAGTTATGTTTCCATGATCAGGGTTTTATAAAGTGGAGAGCCTCCTACATCTATTTACAATGTTATACGAGTCACAATCAGAGTATTAATAGTCATTATTAGTAATAATAACAACAGTAATTATAAACAAGAGAAAATAAAATTATAATGTAAAGAGAGCGTAAAGGAATATCCCGTAATACTCCGAAAAGAGTTCTCGGAAGTTTCAATTATCAACGTAATTTCAATCACCCGGAAAATGAAGAGGAAAAATTACACGTCACCTTGCTTAAAAGAACACTGGAAATAAACTTAAGGAGACATCACAGGCATTTCATGTGAGACCATTTTAATCCCAACTGTAGTAAACGACCTCATAAGTAAACCTGTAAGAGAGTCCGAAGAAGAAAAAAACTAAACATGGAAAACACAGAGGAGAAAATGCGCGACATTTCCCACATGGGATAAGAGAACTAAGTTGATGGACCCTTCTGCTAAATCTGCTTAGAACAAGTTTAATTAATACAAACGAAGAGGAGATACCGTGATCGGAGAAGACTAGGAGACCGAGTCCAGCGAAGTAGTAAACCAGTCTATCGTGACCTAGACCATCCTGAAGTTAGGTTTAATATCAACAATAGCTGCAGTGATAACCCTGATTGACGTAAATCATGAAGAAAGGACCGGATACACATAAAGAAAGCATAGAAAATGAAGAGGAAAGAGACCGAAATATAAACACACTAAATTAACAGAGAAATAGTTAAGGTAAGGGCGATAAAAATACAATCAAAATTAAGAACCAGTGAAAAGGGAAGAGAGAGCAAACAAACCGCCTTGTTGAGAATGCTAAGTCGTAGGAGGAGTATGTTTCAGGAAACAAGAGAGGAGACAGACAACCGTGCCTGGCTGAAAAATGACTAAATAGGGAGATCACTAGTCGGTTTAGTTGGAACAAGGCGTCGTGGGAAGTTGTTAATCTATCAGCGAACCACGTGCATAAATGAGTGCAGCGTAATTCCACTAACGCCGTAAGGCGTTATGCTGCCAGAAATTGCCAAAGTTTAGATTTAGGAATTTTGGTAATCTCACTCTTGCAATGACGTTAGCGGCATCGTAGAGATCCTCTTGTTTGTCTGCTTGCGTCTGGTTGCACGCAATTGTACTTATATCCCCGCCGAAAGCTGTAGTATTTTTTGCCATGAGAGAACACTGCCGAGCATGCGTACGCATGCAAGGGGGGTTTGTAGGACAGTGTGAGAAAAGTTTTTCATATCTCGTGTCATAACCACATAACAGATGTGGCTATGACACGTGTGAAGTGTGTTGTGACCACAAGGAAAATGTGGGCATGACAGACAACTATACCTTTCCTTTACCAACTATTAACTTACTATCACCAATTGAAACATATGCTCTATCATAAGCTTTATATGTTGAAAACCACTCCTTTTGGAGAGTCATATGGTAGGAGTAGTTTTAATAAATGAGGCAAGCATCATTTTTTTAGTAGAGGAATTGAACACATGGTTGAACCTATGATGCAAGGTTTTAAAATGCACTACTATAACCTTGATCTACATGAGCTACCCTCCATCCATGTGGTGGTTAAAATTTGAGGATATTAAACACATGAACATGATTGATGTTTCCAATTGTTTGACCATCTAGTCTACTCCTAAGAGCTAATGAGATAATCATCATCACTAATAGTGATAGAAGAAACAAATAAAGAATCATTTTCACCATCATTATAAGATTTCTTTCTCGAGGAATATGAACATTTCTTTTTGTTTATTCATTCCTTCTTCACATGCCCTCTCTTATGTAGTTCAAACACTTTAGTCTACTCTTGCCTAGGGTTTTTTACTATCCTTTTTATTTGGATATATCCCTATTTTTATCCCCATTAGATCCATAGTTTTCCTTGGGCCTTCCTTTAACATGTAGGGCATCCTCAAATAAACATTGATGGATTTTATTCTCATCTCCTATAAAAGAAAAGTAGTAATGAGACTATCCATTTTGTGCTCTACACCATAACCATTAATAGTATCTATTATTTCTTTCCAAGATATATAGGTAAAGAGAAAAGTAGTTAAATTCATTTATCTTCTTCTTCTAACTTAATATATATTGAAGCAAGTTTACTCAAAATAAAATTAAGAGCATTCAAATGATCTACAACTAAATCACCATCTTCCATTTTGAAATAATATAACCATCTTTTGAGATACAATTTACTTTTTAGAATTTTAGTTTGATAAATATCAACTATCCTCTTCTATATATTGTATGCATTAGACTTCTTGGAGACATTTGAGAGGATTAAATATATAAGAACACAACTAAATGGTTCCTCATGATCTCTTGTCCAACCTTTTTTACTCTTCATAAAACCTTACATCTAGCTTCTTTTATTTACAATTACACCCATTGATCTCTTTCTTCCAAAAAGATCTTCTGTATTAAGCTTCCATGTCTCATATTTTGTACCACTAAATTTCTCAATATACATAAAAGAAGTAGAGGCTATGGTTTTCAATCTATTTACAAATTTATGAAACCACACAATGTTAAAGCTCCCACTATATTAAGAAAACCTTCAACACTTAATATAAATGTGCCCCCCTCTATGTAAAATCATTACATTTGATACTAAATGTTGATAAACAAGGTGAAACTATTACAATAAAATATTTTAAAAAGTGTATGCAAATCAACAAATAAAAAATAAAATCAATAAACTATTACATTTCAATTTATTGATTTTATTTTTATTTGTTGACTTCTACATTTCTGTACATTCCCAAGATATTTTAGGGAGGCTATCCCTTTAGAGGATAGTATGCTTTGATGTAGCCCATCTGAGATAAGATAATGGAACTAGATAGTTGTGACACCTTGGATCTTGTTAGTTTTCAATTTTTCAAGATGGAAGAAATCTTGTTGGTCATAAGTTGGTGTATAGGAAGAAAAGTAGATAAAAATTATATTTAGAGTGGTACAAGACTAGACTAGTGGCCAAGGGCTACTTGGAGAGAGAGAGAGAGAGAGGAGAGGAGAGAGAGAGAGAGAGAGAGAGAGGGAGAGAGAGAGAGAGAGAGGAGAGAGAGAGAGAGAGAGAGAGAGAGAGGAGAGAGAGAGAGAGAGAGGAGAGAGAGAGAGAGAGAGAGAGAGGAGAGAGAGAGAGAGAGAGAGAATTTTGTTGAAATTTTCTCTCTTGTTAGTAAGTTATATTATATTAGATTCTTATTATCTATTATTATAACTTGTTATTTTGATATCAAGAAAATGTATGTTAATACTTCTTTCTTGTATAGAGAATTTGATGATGAGATATATATGTGGCAACCATGATAGTTTTGTTTCCAAAGAATGAATATTTGAGAAGGTTACATTAACCATTATTAATCTATGTGGGGCATCACATGGAGATTCTTCACCATTTAGCCATTTGAATTTGTAAGTATTTAATAATAGGTTGGGGACATTTTTTCATGTGGATTTGGGATTTGCCTCATCTTATGACCAATGTAGATAATTTGACAAACTTGAAGATGCTATATATATTACTTGGTTGATAATTATTAGAAGGTAAACAAAGAATACGTGGTATGATAGAAAGTTAAAGAGTGCATCTCCACAACAAGGAGTGAGATCTGAGAGGTTGTGTAGAGGTATAAGGAGTATGATTTGGAATTAAATATAAGAAAACTCTAGGGGGTCTAGTGGATGCCACCACAGTAGATTAATGGTAGAATTTTAAAGTCATATTGAACTATTGCAATAAGTTCTAGTAGTGTTTTTATAGTTTAGTTATTATATACATGTAAGGAGCTTGTGTGGTGACTATTGACTTCTGTAATCTTGTTGTAATCAAATGATTATGGATTGGAATGTAATAGGGTTCATTATAGAAACTTATATGGTTGTAAACATTGTGATAATTGTGCAAGGTTATGTGGTGTTTTATGTGATTTTTTTTGGTTTGTGGTGATTTGTATGTGTCATTGTTGTTGGCTACACAATTGGTTAGTCTTCATTGGACCCTCCTACCTTGACTGCATCAAATTGAGATGTTGTTGAGATATTATTTTTTTCTCATTGAGCTGAATTATAATATTTGTTGTAGTCATATTCATGGAGGGGTTACAAAAAGATAGTGAGGGTTGTAAATTTATTAGAACTCATTTATACACTTTCCTAGTTCTAGGTGCTAGAAGAGAGCGGCAGATGTTCAAATGATGGATGGAGGCTACATGAGTTCTATTCTCCATAATGGAGTGGTGGACTTTGAGATGTGAGTTGTTACCTAATTTATTGGTTGAAGATACCATATGAGATACACTTTTTATTCATGGATTCATTTATTTAGAATATTGTACCATTGGATTTTTTTTATGTAGGAGCATCTAGGTTAACACGAAATGCTATGTCACCCTAAAACATCTCAAGGTATTTGTTTTCTTTTTACTTTTATTTGCAATTGGTCATGCTATTTGCTTTAGAAGTAATTTAATTCCATTTTGGGCTAAGTGAATATCATCATTTTGTGGAGGGACATATCGGGTAGTCGTCATTCTCTTTTGTTTATGTTTAGTGAAATTTGAAGTACTTTAGCACATTTCAGTGAAAACCATGTTTGTGAACTCTACAGTTCACCAAAAAGGCTATTTCCTTTTTTGACATTATCAGCATTTGCTTTAGTTCATTAATTATTCAATTCAATGAAGGAAAAGCCAAGAGTTCATGAATTTTCATTTTCACCAACAAAGTCTTGGTTCTATTTATTTTAGTAACTTAACTAGTTCACAAACCATTAATGCTGCTAAAAAAAAACATTTCAATTTTATCCTATATAGTTTGCAGAGAGGTGATATACCTAAAAGAGTGTAGTTTGGTGAACACTTAAGTTCGTGAGAAAAATCTATCAGCAAGAAACAAGATAAATGTTTGCAGGTAAATCATTTGTCTCAAAAAGAGTTTAGTTTCCATGAACATTTATGTTTGTGAACTGTTGTTTGAGGTTTGACAGTGAGATAGAAGGAATTTTGCATTGCAGATGCTGATTCATGAATTTGAAATTATAATCTATTTTAGAAATTGTACTCTTGTAATTCTGTATTGTTGCATACATATAATAAAAATTGAGATTCTATTGAAATTGTAAGTTGTGGTTGTTTGTTGATTTGTAGCTCATCTTGATTGTCTTATAAGGCACTTGGGGTTGGTCCTACACCAAGTGGTATCGAGGCATAGTTTTCTATCGAGATTGTGAACATGTAAAAGAGGGGATTCTAATATTTTTATTGTGTTTAAGGAAGAGCAAGTGTAGAATTAGAACTGTAGAGAATCTAAAGAAGACATGGAACATAGAGGTTGTCGTAGAGGACAAACACCATGGGCTAGTGATTTGGCCATTGTAAAACTATTTAAGTTAATAACATCATAGATGCTATGGAGATGGTGTAGTGTAGATGAGTACGTGTTGAGGATGTGAGTGGTGATGAAGAATAATTACAAGTTAGAGAAGGTGATGCAAATGAAAGAGGGAGATGAACTAGAAAGGAGATTTTTGAGGGCAATGTTTAGAATAAGTAGTAAACCTTTAATTGGATCATCCTAGTTACAATGGTAATTTGATAAGTCAAATTTTTTTGTACAAATATGAATGGTCATGCTTCCTTGTGGTGGGAACATGTTTAGACAAAAAGATAGACAAAAGATGAAGAGAAAATCAAATCTTGGAAAGAATATTTACCAAATTGAAGGTCAATTTTTACTACCAAAATATCAAATTAGTTTATTTAGTAAATTCAAAAATTTGAAACAAAAGGAGAAGAATGGACAAGAATATATAGAAGAATTCTATTGACTGAACATTCATGTTCACCATCTTGATGATGATGATGCTGAAAAGGTTTAAAGGTATGGTAATGGTTTGTAGTATTCAATACAAGATGAAATAAGTATGGTGTGTATAAAAAGTGTTGAAGAACCCACTAGAATGCCTTTAAGGAATAAGAAAAGCTTGCAAGAAAACAAAACAACTCCAAGGTAGATTTTTCATGTGGAAGAGGACAGTCTAGTGGTGGAAGAGGATACCAAAATAAACAAGGAGAGGCCAGTACATTGCAAACAAATACCTAGGAAAATAAACAAAGAGGAAATTATTCAAGAGGGAGAGGTGATTATTCTATAGGTAGAGGATCTTTTGGAAGAGGAAGAGGATTTAGTGGCAATTGTTTTCAATGTAGAGAAACTAGGCATAGGGATTTGAATATCCTCGGATAAAATAATATACTACGAAAACAAAGGAGGAAATAATAAATGTGGCACAAGTAGATAATGAAAGTGTAGCTTCACCTAAATATGAAGAAGATCCTAAAGATGGACAATCCTTGATGTTGTGAATGATTTTGTTGAATCTAGAGAAGGAAAAACATGGGACCAATTCAAAGGAGGAATGTATTCCAAACTAGATGTCATGTCCCTGAGCTAAAAGATTTCATCTTCTCTTACATTACATTTAGAAGCTGACTAGTAGATATGTGATCATAATGGGAAACAATAAAATAACAATGATCAAGTGTATTATTAATGCTATGTTTTGGATATGAGAATACAACCACTAACTAATAAAAAAAGCAATGATTATTTGTTAAGAGAAATAAGACAATATTGAATAAGATAAACAATGTTGAAGTGAGAATAAGACAAAAAGGGAGAAGTGGAGATCCATTGTAAGCCACAATTTGTAAACAAAAAGACACCATTTACACAAGGGTGCAGCGATCAGCAATGGAAAGTGATGGTTTAGTGTGAGAGGTTACATCTCCTCGTCCCTTAGAGAGCTATAATAGAAAAAGAAGGAGAAGCACGAGGAAGGGAGGGAAAAATATAAAGGAGAGTTCAAGGGACATAGTCTAGCTCTTTTGAATATAACTAAGTCCTCCTTATATACGATCCAAAGCATAAATCTCTAAACCCTATCAATTTTGTGTGAAGTTATGGGTATTGATCATCAATGATAGAAAAAATAGGAGAAAGGAAGAGTAGATAAAGAATAGATTTAGAGCAGATATGAGTATTATATAGTTATCTCTCTGTGGGTGTGTGTGTACATGTGTGTGTAGGTTTGAGAAAGGATAATATAATCATCAATAAGTAAATATATATGTATGTATTATAGATGACTGTATACATGAATAAGTTTATATATAGAGAGAGACAAAGGCAATTATTAGAGTAATCAATAATAGTTATAGATATATATGTTCATATGAATTATATTCAAAATTATGCTATAATGATGCTTGTAGTAATTATCAAGCTTTCTAAGTAATTATGATACTTTAATACGAATGATAGATTCTTCTTTGATTGATCTACACTAACATTATACTCTGAGCATTCAAAATAGGTCATCAAAGGAGAGGAAACCTACAAGAGACAAAGGAGGAACTATCCAGTCATCACCATAGATTACTATCATTAGATATATCATATATTCAAGTGTATTTACTACCAATCATTGCTTACATATGTATGCATATTACCTATATGACAATAAGAATATTTAATGAATGATTTCTTGTATATGATGTGCTTGATTGTCTGACAACCCACCTAGGGAAGGGCAGAAAGAGAGTGGTGTGCTCCACTTATGGTCCGCCCACTCCAAAAGGGAGGTTGAACCATGGAGGAGTGGAAACCCCACTTATGGTTTGCTTAATCTTAAGAAAAAGGAGGGGCCATGGAGGAGTGGAAGCACAAGACCATTCATAGCTCCACCCATTTCCACAAGTGGGCAATGTGTTTGCCAAGGTTGGATGATGAGTGGGGAAAGCAGGTACAAGTTGCCAATAGGGAGAGTTGTGGTATACAACCTCTTAGGTTGGTATATGGATTCGGCAGACCTACCACGCCACCTCCTCTTAATTCATTTTAGGCTATATTATTGACAATCTATAAATATGTTCCCATGGATTAATATGTATGATTGGCAATGTTGTATTTTGTATCTATGTTCCCTATGTTTATGATTGCAGATTTAGAGTACAAGAATGATGAAAACTAAGATAATCTAAATGGTAATTCCAAAACCCTAACCCTAGTTTTTGTTATTTGAACTTTTCTAGGGCATATAGGTAGGGGAACATTATACTAGATGTAAGTACGGTGGTAAATATTGTAATGTCTTAGTGGACAGTGGTAGTATGCACGATATTGTGTTTGAAGAGATGGTTAACAAATTAATATTGAAGAGGTTGAAGCATGTCAGTCCTTATAAGGTTTCTTGGTTGTAGAAAGAACATTAATTGGTTGTAAGAGAACAATATTTTCTAAGTTTCCAAATTGGTAGTTATAAGGATGAAATTTTGTGTTATGTAATACTAATGGGTGCAAACCATATTTTGTTGGGTAGATATTGGTAGTTTAATAGACAAGATATACATGATGGAAGGACTAATACATATAGAATCAAGAAAAAAGGAAATTAATTCACCTTAAATCCATTGAAGGATAAAGAGGATGAAGTAGAGAACAGTCCTAAAGTTTGTTTGGTTTTTTGAAAATAATTTTTCAAAGATTTGAAGAAAGAGAATGAGCATTGCTATTCTTATGTTCCATGCCTATAGAAGTTATGGTAAATAGAGAACAAGAATATTTACAATAAAAAATCTAGAAATTATGGATGAGTATGCCATGACATCATAATGTAAGAGTTTCCATGGATTTCCATCTATGAGAGATATAAGTCATTATATGGACTTGATACCCATATGCATTTGCCTAATAAATCACCATCTAGAATGATACCTGTGGAAAATGAGGAGATAAATAGGCAAGTGCAAGAGTTATTGGATAAGGGCTTGATAGTGGAGAGTCTCAGTCCATCTGTCGTACTCCATGTGTTGTACTAGTAATGTTAATGCTGAAGAAAGATGGGAAATGGAAGTTGTACAAAAACTCATGAGAAATAAACAAAATGACTATCAAGTATAAGCTTCCATTACCATGAATGATGATATAATGGATTTCTTGAGTGGATCCAAGTACTTTATGAAAATGGACTAGAAGAGTGAATACAATCAAATCAGTATAAGAGAAGGGGATGAATGGAAGAGAACCTTCAAAACAAAAGATGGTTTCTATGAATGGTTTTTTAATGCCATTCAAATTGACAAATACTCCTAGCACCTTCATGAGATTGATGAATACAGTATTGAAGCCTTTTTTTGGTAACTTTGTGATTGTGTATCTTATGGTATTATGATTTTTATTAAGGCCAAAGAAGAGCATTTGCAACTATTAAGGGAAAATTGATCTAAATGAATAATCAGTATATAAATATCAATGATACCCAAAACTCAATAAAATAATGAACAAAAGAGATTTAATCAAAACAATCAACAATACAAAGCAAACCTCCTTTAATTCGCAGCTTCCATTGATGGCCTATCACAAATGATCTTGTCTATGATATGGCCCTCAGAAGGTGCACTTCCTTTTTATGATTCGAATATATTCAAATGGGAATGGCTATGATAGTTTCGCCATGAAGATTAGCTTCACAAAAATGATAGTAGTGTGTAGTAACAAGTTTGATCACAAGCAATGAAGGAATTGGTACCAAATGTGTGCTATAATTTCTGTAGAGTAAGTTTACTTAAAGCTCGGATGAATGAAATGGAAGAACAGGGTTCAATTTATAGAGTTGAGAGAGAGAAGATCAATGATATAGAACGGTTGAGGAACATGCACAAATACGAAGAAGACATGTGTCTTACTCAATTTTGAATGAGAGGATTATAAAATAGAAGAATGAGTTAACTGAGAGATAAATCAATTAAAGAATAGATTAATCAGTTAAGAGAATAGAACTAGAGATGGAAATTGCATGAGGATGAGAAGATATTTTAACTTGATTAAATATTTAGAATATTCAATTGCATGTGCACAAGGATTAAATTATATTTAGAGATCACTCAATTTAGAAGAAATAGAAAACTTAAATAAATAATTGTTTTATTTAAATTTAGAGAAGATATTATTGGAAGAAACAATTAAATAATTGGTATTATTTAATTTAGAATGTGTAGACACCTAAAAATGTCTCGACTACCAAACTGACTCCTGATATCCCTAAACTTACCAATTCCCTTTCAACTAATTAATTAAATTTTATTTAATTAATCCCCCCCCTTTCATTTTCTAAATCCACACCATTCTACCCCAAAAATTGAATTAATTTTATTAATTCAATAGTCCAAACCTTAGCCAAGTAATTTAATAAACATGCAAAATTTATTAAATCAATTCCCCATTTTCCCTAAATTTAATTAATTAGTTAAAACCATGTTAACTAATTAATCCAGCCTACTAATTAGCTTATCCCTACCCTAGACAATTAAATAGCTATTATTTAATTGCCTACTCTAGCCTACCCCATCCTAGCCTTAGGATTAATTAATTAAATCACTAATTAATTAATCTTATCCCCCCTCTAATCCCTCTACTAATTTATTCCAGCCACATTAATTAGGATAATCACCCTAATTAAGAAAGTCAAATCCTCATTAGCACTTCTCTCCACACCTCCCAAATTTAAAATTCAAATAAATCACACATCACATTTACTCCTCTTACACATCCCTTACACATGTCATATCCACTCTTCCCCAAATGAATTTTTAATTCATTTTACCCTTCCCCATGTGAATTTTTAATTCACAAATAATCCATCTCACCCAACCTCACTTATTCACCCCTTTCCCAAAAATGAATAAAAGATTTACTTTTATTCCTAGCCCTCCATCTTCCAAGATCAAATCTAGGCCCTCCACCTCACTTTCATCCTCCACCATTGATCTCTCCAATCAATCTCCACCCTTGGATCAAAATCCTCTCCAAAAGTCTATAAATACAACATCTCACAAGTCATTTTGATCATCCATTTTCATGCAAAGTTACCATGCCAAAATCACCTTTGAGTTAATAGTGAGTTGCACAATTGAAGAGCATTTCACATTTGGATCAATAGTCTAGGGACAATCTTGGTCTTGGAGCTTTATTTGGGTGCAAAGGCTCCTCCTTCCCTTGATGGGATTAGGTTGTGTATGTGAGGTATAATCTCTTGTTTTATTGCATTTGATTTGGTATTTTCTCTCATTTTGCATTATCTAATCTACATTGGCACGCCCGGTGGGACCCATAAGGTCCAATCTAATCTTTGTTTGTGAGTTGTTGTGTTAGTATTCGGCCTTTTACAGGATCAGTGCTATTCGACCGTCGCAGCGACGCCATCACTGTTGTATTTCAATGCTATTTCCCTTTTAGCGCTATTTCTGTGCAATTTTATTTGATATGCTAACCGTACTCACGTGTGTTTATTGCTTTTCCTAGGGTTTTCTGTGTTTTTTGTTCTCTATTTTGCAGGAAAACAAGGAATTACCAGGGGAGGCTATAGCAAATTTTTGACAGAATCAGACCAGACAAACAGCATCAGTTCCACATTTTGACGCCATCCTTCAGATTAGCGCCATCGGTGTCTTCCCCTCGGATTCAGAAAACACCCGCAGTGGCACCTTCATTACTTCAGATTATCGCTATTCTCTGTTTTAGCACATAACTTAGGATGTATTAGCGCTATCTTCTGTAACAACACCTTTAATTTAATTAGCACTATCTTAGGTTGTAATTAGCGCCATAAATTAGTTTAGCACCATTTTACGTAAGTCGGGTTGTTCTGCCCGCAGTGGCGCCTGTGTATGTCAGTTTTAGCACTATTTTGCCTTTCTGTTTGTTGCAGGTATTGCGGGTACTAACGAAATCTTTTTTCAGGATGGTTTGTTAATTAGTTAGCAAACATTTCAATTTGGAGACTAAAACGAACCTTTGTTTGCTTTGTTAGGTCTTAGACAAACATTTCCATTTGGTGTTCTAAAATTAATCCAAACAACTCCTTGATTGAAGTGTGTGATCATAACATTTGCTTTTGGTGCTCTAAAATATACTTCTTTTTGTGTGTCAACAAACAAACAATCAAAACACTTCAATTTGGGCTATAAAAAGAACAACAAATTGCATACTTCATTGGATAAAAAGAACAACAAACTTGCATTTCCATGCATCTAATCAAGACAATCTATAAAATTGTGTGAAGTGTCTTCGTGATTGTGTCAAGTAGAGTGAGAAAGTGTATGCTCTTCCTTCGCACCTTTTGGTGATCTTGGGAATCAAAAACTTCTCACAACACTTTGCATTAATCACCCCCCATCTAATCCAAAGATCTAAAATTGAACCATGTTGAGTGTGATATAATCATAGGGAACACGTATGCTCTCCCCTCGCATCTTTGTACTGAACTTGGGGATCAAAAGTGATTTCATGATTATATTACTTTTGTAATCCTTAGAGGGCCCTGCCACCCCGCTTCGAAAGGTGGGAACGACCCAAGCGGCATCAAGCTAAAGCCAAGCTCTTCCAAGCCGCTATATAAAATAAGGCATTTGGGACGAAAGTCTCAAGCGACAGGTGTTGTTTTGTTATACCGACAGCCAATCTCCCCATAAACCCTCCAAGGCGCAACCCTTGGAGGCTGGAAGACTCCATAACGGAGAGTAGCGCTGCCGCACATATAACCACCTGAACGGATGCCCTTACTAAGAGCCATTGTTGTAGTAAGCCAAAATCCTTCTATTTGTTGACGCAGAGGGCAAAACCTTGAAGCGGCCCCGATTCATGCAGTTCTTAGCCGAGGTAGCAGGGGACAATCTAAAGGTTTGGAGAGGCTCAAGCCTTATAAGAAACCTAGATCTTGGCATGCGTGAGAAGTGTGTACAAATGTAAGGAGGAGCCGGTGCTACCAAGATCCTGGAGCTATCTGCTTTGAATAGGCGCAGCTAGGGGATTCAACAAATACTGTCCCATTCTCGCCATAGGTTGTAAAAATGTGCTTGTTCTAAAAAAAAGTCATGTCATTTCACAAACAAAAATCATTGTTTGTTTTGCGTTCAAATGTGTGTTAAAGTGCTTTATTTTTTCACAAACAACTTGCCAAGAGACAGAACAAATCAGTTAGTCACAATCTAAACAATCAAATCCAAAATTTTGTTATCAGAAATCTGTCAAACTCTGTTTCAGCCGCCATATCTATCTTATTGTAGTGCCTTTCTCACCCGTGGATTGGCGCTATTCTGAGATTGACGTGCTTGAGACAGAACAAATCAGTTGGTCACATCCCAAACAGACAAATCCAAAAGTCTACCTTTAGAGATCCAAAATTTGTTATCAGAAATCTCAGAATAGTGCCAATCCATGGGTGAAAAGGTGCTACAATAAGACAGATATGGCGCTGAAACAAATCAGATGGTCACATCCCAAACAGACAAATCCAAAAATCTACCTTCAGAAGTCCAAAATTTTGCTATCAGAAATTTGTGTAACTTGTTTTAGCGCTATATCTGTCTGATTGTAGCGCCTTTTCACCCGTGGATTGGTGCTATTTTTAGATTGACTTGCCTGAAGCAAAGACCCATTTTGTTGTGATCTACACCTTCTGTTTTGCCATAATCCATACCCATCTCATAGAAATTTGCCAACCGTCCAACCATTTTCTTCCAAAGTTTTCCAAATTTCACATTCTCTTTGACCTTAGAGGATCACTCACCACCCTTGTTGGACCCCTTTGATACATCATAATATGCCCAAATACATATCTATCCATCCCCATTCATTCCTTTTGCATATCTCCTTGGACCAATATAAAATCATTTCAAAAAATTCACATCCAAATCAAAACCTCATAAAATCACCAATCAAATCTTGTCACCCTTTTGAGCCAAAGTTACATCTAGATCCTATCATTAACATCACGTTTTCCTTGAAAAGTCATTAGTCTACATTTCAAGAAAAACAAATCACCTCTCTTTGTGTAAGGTCATTAGTCTACCCCAAACAAAGAAAATCATTATCCTTTGTGTGCCAAATCAAAATCTAGATCTTATCCAAAAGCTCAATTCAAGAAACATCAAACAATATCATCCTCACCATCCTAAATCAATCAAAAAATCAAAAACATCAAATCCCTTTCTTATCATCCATCTTTGGTCCAAAATTTGTGCAAAAATATCAATATCACCCATTCATATCACCCTTAGGATAAAACCTTTGGAAAATATATCGATCTTCATCATACCCTTTTACTCCATCTCACGACCACATCCATCTTTGGGTCCAACAAAACCAATTCGATTCTCTAAGGTCTCCATCTCACCCCACGTCTAGAAAATCAAATCCATACGTGTATGCCCATCACAAGATCACAACATAAAAAGGATCAAGAAATGGCAGAACAATGGACCTTTGGCATGCCTAACACCAACAATAGCAACATACCCAATTATCAAACATACAATCCACCTACATATTCCTTCATCCCCCCATTTGGCGCCAATGACCCTTTTCACTTCTTACCATAAGCACCAACACCACCCCCACCACCACCACAAAATGTCCCCACCATATCCCAAGATGACCAAGATGTCTTGAGCTTCACGCAAGATGCCGATAATATGGACCTACTTGATAAAGTCCTAAGATTGGACCCAAAGAGATATCTTGACCATCTTCTCAAGCTTGGTGCTCAACTTCCCCCCATTACGACATCGTCACAGCCATCCACCTCTACAATTGTCCCCAACACATCAAATATCCAAACATCTACATCACATACCCAACCAACCATCTCTCAAATGTCAACACCTAACGTATCTACCCCATCCACAACCTCAACCACTACCACATCTACTACTTCCACATCCACTGCTAACATCTCCCAACCTGTCATCACCTCCACTACCACGACTATCGTCAACCCTTCTGCTTCAAACACGACGGGCATACAAGGCAACATCACACAAGCAAATACCTCCACAAGTGTGCCCCCACCAAACCCTCACACCCTTGCATACCTATGACAACTATTCTCACAACAAACTCACAACACATCTAACCCATCCAACGTCCACATACCCAACGTCAATCCCATAAGTCAACATAATCCCAATCCCCAAATACCCCCACATATTCTCCAACAACTCTACGCGCACCAACAATCCCACAACACATCTAACCCATCCAACGTCCACATACCCAACGTCAATCTCATAGGTCAACATAATCCCAATCCCCAAATACCCCCACATGTTCTCCAACAACTATACGCCCACCAACAACAACAGACACCAATCAATCCAAACCCCAACCTGCAATACCAACATCTCAACCAAACCAATCCCCAATATCAAATCCCACCTCATCTCCCATATCTCACTAACCAACAACCCTACACATTCCAACCGCAACAACCACAGGATCTCAACACCATCCTACGAGGCTTAATTCAAAAGGTGGATGACCTACAAACTGGGGGCAAACACAAATACTATTCCTTCGAGGATATTTGCCCCTACCCATTTGATCACACCTTATACATGCCCCCTTTCCCTAAAAATTTTGAAACACCAAAATTTGACAAATACAAGGGAAAGGGAGACCCTAGGGACCACCTAAGGGAATTCTATATTGCTTGCCTTGAAGTCTCTCACAACGACACGTATCTTATGAGACTCTTCCCAAGAAGTCTTGGCGGCCAAGCCGCTGAATGGTTTGCCCATCTTCCACCTGGAATTCGAACATTTCCCGAGCTTGCGGAGAAGTTTGTCAACCACTTATCCTACAACTTTGAACATGAGATGTCTATGACTGACCTTTGTAACACCAATCAAAAGAGTGGTGAAGCTTTCGCTTCTTTCCTACAAAGGTGGAGAGGCCTAGCAAGCAAGCTCCCATGGCCTATTCCTAAAAAACAACTTGTCACCATGTTCGTGGCCAACCTCAATCAGGAACTAGGATTCCATTTACAAATTCTTTGCGCATCTACCTTTGAAGATGTCATTGACAAAGGCACTACTGTTGAATGAGCCCTCATCACCAAGGGTTCCATCAAACTTTACAATCCCAAATCCAACAACAACAACAACAATAACAACAATCACAAAACCAATCACAACACCCCCAATACCAACAACAATACCAATACGCAACCTAATGATAAATCACGGTATTGGGGGAAGAACAAGAATAATCTAAATGAAGGCATCACCGATGTGAAGGCCATCCAACACATCCAAAATCACACACCGGCACACATGTATGCAGTAAACACCAATAACCAAAGAGGACCCAATAAACCCCACAAACCTCGTCGAAATTTCACACCGTTAGCAGAACCTATTAAGGACATCCTCGATCAATGTCTCAAGCAAGGAGAAATCACACTCCTGCCTGTCAGACCACGCCAAGACAATGACCTCAAGGCAGCATGGTATAATGAAAATGATTATTGCAAATACCACCGCATGACAGGTCATAAAACAGCGGACTGCATGCAATTAAAACATTGTATCCAAGACCTAATAGATCAAAATCTTGTCAACCTTGAGCACAGTACACAGCCATCACTAAACGCCAATCTTGGAGCTTACAAGGATCCCTTACCCAACCATAACAAAGCTTGATCATCCAATCAAGCGTACAATGTCACTCCACCACCCACACACTACGACTCCATTGTCGGCCACATCGAACCCTCATCCCACTCTGTCAACACAATCACCATTCGGGCACAAGCACCTGATTGCGCCGTCACAACCCGTCGAGGCCGTGTCTCAATCTGCACTACCCCTCCCACTGAACCAACACCCCCATCCACATCTGATCCCCTCCCCCCTCGTCCAAACGCCCGTCCATCACCCACCACTCAATACAACCTCCTAGACCATCTAGGAAAGACACCCGCGCAAATCTCCATCCTTGAGCTACTTCGCACATCACCTCGTCACAAGGACATTCTCGACAAGGCCCTTTTGGAAACACAAGTCCCTGCGAACTTGGGTGTCAATCAATTTCAAGCCATGGTCGGCCATATTGCCACACCACACCATATCACGTTTTCTGAAAAAGATCTTCCTGCTTCCGAACACCTACATAATGGTGCACTACACATTGAGGTCCGCATTCACAAACACACCATTAAAAGGGTTCTAATAGATGGTGGTTCCAGTCTAAATATATGCACTCTAAAATTGCTAAAACACTTGGGGTACTCAGATGTGGTTGTGGATGCTAGCGAGTGCATAACAATAAAAGGATATGATGACACCGAGAGGCTATCCGAAGGTACCATAAAGCTCCCTATTCAAGTGGGACAGAAAATCCTTGAAACCAAATGTCAGGTTCTATATCTTGACCTCCCCTATAACATTCTTCTCGACCGACCATGGATCCATGCCATGGAAGCCATCCCCTCCACTTTCCATCAATGTCTCAAATTCCCCCACAACGACACTAAAGTCACTATCTATGCCGATCCTCGTCCTTTCCAATACTGCAATTTTCTGGAAGGACACAACCAAACCTTCTATCCATACAATAAAGCCACCAACCAAATCACCCCAACAGCTTCCACTTCATATATCAACCCTGCCAACATTGCCACCACTTCATCGCAAGCACCTTCACCTCCTGAGGTCAAGATCAAGATCAGTGACCAAGGCTATGGGAAATAGAACCTTCACAGCACCTTTTGTGTGTGATTATTACCCACTCCTAAGACATTTGGCACTCTGAACACAGAGGCAGCTGACACAGTCATCATCAAATGCAAACCCTTGCCCGTCTTTGAGAAAAAACACCTTCTGGATCAGGACATACTTGAAGATATTTCCTCCTGGCTTTACACAGACGAGGAAATAGAACAAGACATCCCCACCATCCCAACAAATAGTTACAGCAAAGGTTCTGAGATAGTCAAAAGCATGGGTTACAAAGGATAAGGCGACATTGGCCTTCATGAACAGAGCATCGTGGAACCACTGCAAGCAACAAGGAACCCCTATACTCAAGGGTTAGGGTATGGTCAACCACAACGTATCCTTAATACCGGTGAATGTATCTTAGCCGAGTTTGCTCCAGTTTCTCTAGATGGCAACAATATTAACGAAACGAACCTACAAGACTCCTTTAGCAACTTTGCCGATTTCTTCGCCTCCTCCATTTGCACCATTTACTCTGTCACTACTCTCGCCTCATCATCCAATGACCTAGCATTAGTATACCCTAACCTCATCGACTGGGACCAACGAGGACCTCCTATTTTGGATATCACACCTAATGACGAAGCCATTGCTGAAACGATGGGAGTAAGAGACAACTTCCCCTTGGGAGACCACAGAGCTGGATACATCATGGAACTCAATCCGGCTGCCTATTTTGGGGAGACAACCCCTGCTTCTAGTCGCAAAAATACAAAAACAAAAAATAGATCTGATGGTGAAAACCATTCCACGGTAGTATCAGATCCTAAAAAAGTGAAAATAAAGGACGTATCTCCTGGTGAAAACCTCCATGAGGCGCCAGGAGATGGAAGCATGGGCCTCCCTGAAATAAATAAAGTATATCCTGATAGATCACCTATCTTGGTTGAACCAGCGTAGGAAATGAATCTAGGGACAGAGGAAGAGCCGAAAATCACATATCGAATAGAATCTCTCAACCTGTTCGAACAAGAGGACTTCTTGGCATTCTTCACACGCAGAAATCGCAACTTTGCATGGACCTATGCAGACATGCTAGGGCTAGATCCTACTTTGGCTGTACATCATCTTGCAGTGTGTCCTGATGCTAAACCAGTCAAATAGAAGCTCCAAAAGATGAATCCTCAGGTGGCCCTTCTTCTCAAAGCAGAGCTTAAAAAGTTACTAGATGTGGGGTTCATATGTCCAATTGATCATCCTGAATGGGTCTCGAATCTAGTACCTGTTGCTAAACCAGATGGTAGAATCTGCTGTTGCACTAACTTCAGAGACCTCAACAGGGCCTGCCCGAAAGATGACTTCCCCCTTCCTAACATTGACATGATCGTGGATCTTACCGCAGGGCATGAGATGCTATCCCTCATGGATGGCTTTTCAGGATACAATCAGATCAAAATTGCCAAGGAAGATCAACACAAAACATCCTTTATATGCCCATGGGGGACATACTGTTGGGTAGTAATGCCGTTCGGCCTAAAGAATGCAGGAGCTACTTATCAACGAGCAATGACTATCATCTTCCACAACCTCTTTTAGCACATCATGGAGGACTACGTTGATGACTTACTCGGCAAATCAAAGACTTGAGAAGAACACTTAGACGTGCTAGCCAAGATCTTTGACATGTTAGAACAATATAATGTTTGTCTAAATCCCAAAAAGTGTGTCTTTGGCGTCACTTCAGGCAAATTATTGGGATACATAGTCTCTAGACGAGGAATCGAGGTGGACCCGGCAAAAGTCAAAGCTATTACTGAAATGCCACCACCTAAAACCTTGAAACAATTAAGAAGCCTGCAGGGTAAACTACAGTCTATTCGCTAATTCATTGTTCAACTTGCTGACAAATGCCAACCATTCCAGCATCTCCTTAGAAAAGATACAACTTTCACCTGGACTACTTAGTGTCAGGATGCCTTCGACCAGCTAAAAGCATATCTAGCTAATCCCCCTATTCTATCTCCACCAAGACAAGGAGAGCCCCTCCTCTTGTATATTTCCGCAACCGACACAGCAATCGGGGCTTTGTTAGCACAACACGATGAGTAGGGGAAGGAAAGAGCCATCTACTACATCAGTCGCACCTTGATTTCCTATGAGCTTAACTACACACAAATTGAATAAGCATGCCTGGCCCTCGTCTTCACATCACAAAAGTTAAGACATTATATGCTCAATCACAAGACTAAGCTCATTGCTAAGATCGACCCACTCAAATACTTGCTAAACAGAGTAGCTCTCACAGGAAGGATGGCAAAATGGGTCATGATTCTCACTGAATTTGACATAGAATACACAGAGAGGAAGGCAATCAAAGGGCAAGTCATAGCAGATCAGCTGGCTGAGGCACCTATTCAGGTAGAGCATCCTACAATAGCAGAATTTCTAGACGAGGCCATCTTGACAATCACACTAGCCACAGATACATGGAAGATGTATTTTGATGGATCCTACACTCACAGAGGCTCGGGGGCAGGAGTCTTGTTTATTACCCCTCAAGGAGACACAATCCCTAAATCATTCAAAATCACATTTCCATGCACCAATAATGTAGCAGAATATGAGGCTCTCATCATAGGTCTTTGAATGGCCATCCAATGGAAAATAGAAAAACTAACTGTATATGGTGACTCTCAACTAGTCATCAGGCAAGTCAATAATGAATATAAAACCAAGGACGATAAGCTTCTTCCCTATAAGAAGATGGTCGATGACTTTAAAGATTATTTCAATGACATCCACTTTGAGCAAATCCCAAGGTTAAACAACAAAGCAGCAGATGCCATGGCCACCATTGGATCTCTGGTTGACATGAAGCAAGGCAGCAAGAAATGCGAGTTCCTGATCGAAGAGCTCCCCATCCCAGCATATGACGTTCCCTAATCTGAACTAGTGTGCGAAATTGTTGGTCCTTTATCCCCCTGGTATCAGGAAACGTACCTCTACCTTCATGATAACATCCTCCCCAACAACCTATCCCCATCACAGAAAAAATCCTTCATCCGTCGAGCCTCCCATTTCATCCTTGTAGGTGACACCCTCTATAAAAGGAGTCTTGATGGTACGCTTCTACGATGTTTAGACTCTAGGGAAGCCGAGGCAGCTTTGGAAGAGGTACACGTAGGTATTTGTGGGGCACATTCAAGTGGACCAGCTCTTTCTAAGAAGATCCTGAGGACTGGTTATTATTGGCCCACTATGGACAAGGATGCACATCAGTTTATCAGAAAATGCCTCCCATGTCAACAGCACGGCGATCTCATCCACACCCCAGCACAGGAGCTGCAACCAATCACCACACCATGGCCCTTCTCATAGTGGGGACTCGACCTCGTAGGGAAAATCCATCCTCCATCTTCCAACGACCATAAATTCATAATCACTGCTACAAAATACTTCACAAAGTGGGTGGAAGCAATACCACTCACCTTCACCACAAGCATCCAAATCTCCAAGTTCATTCTCCACTACATCATCTGCCGCTACGGTATCCCCCATTGCATTGTCACTGATAATGGGAAGCCATTCAAGAACCAAGAAGTTCGCACTTTGTGCGAAAAGTTCAACATCAAACACTGCTTCTCCATGCAATATTACCCCCAAGGAAATGGTCAAGCAGAGGCTTCTAACAAAACCATCCTCCGCATCTTAAAGAAGACAGTCAATGAAGCTGGCTGTGACTGGCACCTCCAACTTAACCCTGCCCTATGGGCTTACCGCACCAGCATCCGCACTCCTACTGGAGCCACTCCATACTCACTAGTATTCGGATCAGAAGCCATTTTACCTATAGAGGTCGAGCTCCCGTCCCTCCGAGTATCATTGCAAAATATTATCTCTGATAAAGACTATCACGTCGCAAGGTTGCATCAACTTGAATTGTTGGATGAGAAATGCCTGAATGCATTAAATCACTTACAGGCATACCAAAACCACCTCAGAAGAAGCTACAACAAAAAGATCAGAACCAGAAAGTTTGAGGTAGGTGACCTGGTCCTAATGGAAAATCAAAAGAACCTGCAAGAGCATCCGAAGCAAGGAAAATTCAAACCTAATTGGCTAGGACCTTATGTCATCACCGCCGACTATGGGTCAGGAGCTTATCAGCTTGCAACACCCGAGGGGCAGCCTCTAGATGAGCCAATGAACATCTTGCATCTCAAGCGATTCTATGCATAACCCATCTGATACCACAAGTCAAAAAATCAAAAAAATGCAAAAATATAAAAACACCAAAAAAATAAAAAAATCAAAGAAAAAATTAGAGTGCAATAAAAAACTTCCAATGGTGAAAATCACCTCGGTGACGCCTTGGATAAGTACCATGGTGAAAACCTGTTTCAGGCACCATGCGTAATGGCCGGTTCTACCATCTAATAAGTCCTCTTTCCAGCATAACACTCCCTACCCACACATCTCATGGCTTGAAATTCTAAAACATCAAGTTTGTTTGCCCATCCCGCACTACCTCACCCAGCCACAGCCCCATCCAGGGAACAAGGATCCTTGTAAGCTCTCCTTTGTACAGTTTAGAAAATCAAAAAATCCAAACACATCAGAAAATCAAAAAATCCAAAAACATCAGAAAATCAAAAAAATCCAAAAACATCAGAAAATAAAAAAAAATCCAAAAACATCAGAAAATTGAAAAATCCAAAAACATCAGAAAATCAAAAAATCCAAAAACATCAGAAAATCAAAAAATATAAAAACATCAGAAAATCAAAAAATCCAAAAACATCAGAAAATCAAAAAAATCCAAAAACATCAGAAAATCAAAAAATCCAAAAACATCATAAAATTAGAAAATCCAAAAATAATCACCCTATGCATCAATCTCGCATCCCACCACAATCATCTAAACATGCCTCAACCCTCATCACATCACATCACCAATCATTCCCACATCATCAAGTCTTGCCAGAACTACATATTCATTTCACCCGCATCTTAAAAGTACCTTGATCCTGTGGACACAGGGTATGTAGGCAGTTTGGAATACGAAGGATGTTTCCAATACTCAGGTATCTAAGATGCACCCATCCCACCCATTGGGATGGTTCCCACTCACTGAGCTTTCTAGATCTACGAAACGATAAGCATGCTACACATACCATTGAAACATGGTCCCTTGTGCAAAAATCATCAAGCAATATACCAACTATAATCTTCCATTTGGCCCGAATGTTCTTTTGCCCATCTTCCACAAACTCTCCAATCAAAAACAGATCTGTGTCCTAGGATACGTCTTTCCTACAATGGACAAAAATCTATCATTCTATCATCACATCTCTTGGCAAGAGCACACAAAGGCTATTTGTATCTTTCGTTGGTCTTTTTACTTATTGATTTTTATCTTTTTGTCTCACTCCAAGTAATCTCCAAAGCTACCTTGATCTCATTATATCATGGTACATAGCGGATAGCCCTTGGAGTAGACATAGTCATTGTTTCGGTATGCTGTGCTTGTGGGTTGGTTTCATTACTCCAAGAATAGTATTCATATCTTGAAGTCCAGGTCGGTTCTAGTATGATGTGTCCTATTTTGCATATACAGGTATCAACACCTTATATGCATTATTCACACTCACTGCTATGAGTCCCCTTCCTCTACTAGGCAAGATTATACTACCTTGGGCATGCATGAAACCAACCTATTGTTTGTGGGTCTAGTCCATGCAATCGTCGGATATACATCATCACCTAGGTCATTTCATACCTTCGTGAACTGTATCCTACATTGCTACATTAAACTAAGAAATGCTCTCAATTAATTTTGTGCAACTACTAGCTCAACCTCATCATCCTAATCACTCAGTCACATATCCCATATCGGCCTAGATTTGATCGACACTTTCCAACCCCCCCACTAATCTAACTCCCGCACTAACCCCATCATCCCAACCTATCTCTACTTAACACATCTTGAACCAAACCAAACCCCCCCCCTCAATGATGTGGTATCTTATGACCTAACCATCCTCCAATCCCCCCACCGCCATCCCCTAGACGCTCTCACTACTATCATCCCCAATACCTAACACGTTCTCCCACAATCTCACCATTCAGGGTCAACACAAGGAACATCATGTGTATCAGGACTAGGCTACCTCACCTATCACCTAGTTTGCATACCACCTATCACCGACACTGCATTTAGCGAATATCATTTAACTACATGTCACCACCAATTTGCATCAAATTTTAGGTTCATTTTTCATCCATTTAAGTTGCATATCCTTTTAGGTTCATTTTAATCCATTTGCATCACATATTTGGTTCATTTTAAATCCATTTTAGGTTCATGTTAATCCATTTGCATCTCATTTTAGGTTCATTTTAATTCGTTTGCATCTCATGTTAGGTTCATTTTAATCCATTTGCATATCATTTTAGGTTCATTTTAATCCATTTGCATCTCATGTTAGGTTCATTTTAATCCATTTACATATCATTTTAGGTTCATTTTAATCCGTTTGCATATCATTTTAGGTTCATTTTAATCTATTTGCATCTCATGTTAGGTTCATTTTAATCCGATTGCATCTCATTTTAGGTTCATTTTAAATCCATTTAAGTTTGCATAAAACACAAGTAGATTCATTTCATCTGCATATCATTTCACATCATCTCATAGGTCCATATTAAAAATAGCATCATCACATCGCATTCCATACATATCAACATTTCACAAACATTTAGTTGCATTACAACATCACTAACATCACCATTGAAACAACTAGTGGCATATAACATAATCCCATACATTTTCCTCCATAATAAATGTCCATAAAATCACAACACCATGCATATATCACAAAAACATAATTGCATCCACCAAATCACACACATCATTTGAAAAAACATCATACATCCACAGCATATAAAATATAACATGTGCATCCATCATATAAGCATCATCACAATAGAATATCATAAGCCATCAGAAGTCTCGCATCATATATAATCACTGCAAAAAAAAATGTACATCGCTCACATCATCAAAAAATAAAGTGTCCTGATACAATGTCTCTAAGGGATATCATAGTATAACTATCACATCGAGGATCCTCTCTCTGAGGGGGTAGGTGATGATGACCCTGGTCGAGCCTGTGATCCTAGCGGCGGCTGTGGCTGTGGTGCTACTGGTACCTGAGGATCCTGCTGGGGCACATATGTGGGAGGGGGCATCATCTACTGAACTAACTGAATAGATCTAGATCGATGTGATCTCGACGCCCCCGATCTACTGACCTGGCTGTAACTCGGTGCTAGCTGCGCTGCGGGTACGGCTGCATAATATAACCCCCGATAATACTCCGTTCGTGCTCTAGCCTCTGCTTGATCCCCTCGTACTTGAGCTACCTGTCCCTATGCCTAGCTCAACTGCCCCTGTATCTGATGCACATGTGTCTGAGCCTAGGCAGCTAAGTCTGCATCCCTGCCAAAATCAGGGCAAGGCCCCCACCCATAGCCTATGCACTGCTCAACGCAGTCTCTGCCTGATGTGCTCTCACGAGCACTGCATCCCACTCTATCCTCAAATCCTCCATATCCTCTTTGGCCTGAGCCAACTGAGCCTCTGACATTGCCAACCGCTCATCTACTCCCTGCAGCTGTCCCAACTCAGCCTCTCGGCGCCCCAACGCCTCCTCTAAACTAGCCACCTGAGCACGTAGTGTTTCTATCTCCTCCATCTCCTCCCGTGACCATCGCCGAGGCGTCAGCCTCTCAACCTCTGCCTCCATCCCTGCCCCTGAGCTCCCTGCCTCGGCATCATGTCTACCAACCCACAGCTGCTCCACCCGTGATGGGGATAGATCACCCTGCTCTGTCCTTGGTTGTCCACCACGTCATCGCGGTGCTCTACCCTGCTGTCCGCCCCTAGCCTGGACCTGCTGTGCAGGAACCTGCTGTGCAGGAACCTGCTGCACTGGAACCTGCTATGCAGGAACCTGCTGTGCTAGAACCTGCTGCCCCATTGGCCCCTATCCCGCTACCGCTGCTGCCACCTCATCCACAAGCTGACCATCTCTAGCGATCACCCTCTCCGACCCATCATCCATCACCTCCACAATGAAATCTGCAATGACCTCGTCCCCACCCCCATCTGGATCATCTCCATCCCCATCTCCCTCATCATCTGATATCGCCACTATCAGATCTGTCAATCGAGTGGGCCGATGCATCTGCCACCATACCTCATAAGCAGGCGTAGTACCTGCATCCACCACTGTGCTCCTCCAATCCCACTAAACTGGCCGAAGTGCTGCCCAGTCATTCAGCGCAACCTGTGGCTGTAATGCTGTGGGCCAGTAGGCTGTATCCCGCGGTGTCCGTGCATATATCACCATTTTCTGAGGCACATCCTGTACCCGTCCAAACTACCACATCACCCATGAGGGTAGGTACATCTCTATAGTACGGTCTGCACGACCCATAAGAAATCTCTGCTGAAATGTGTACGGGAGATGGGTCACATCATTCGGCCACTCCTCACAATCAATATATGGACGGTATACCACACTAATCATGTCATCTAGTATCCTTCGCCAGTGGCGGACCTGGCCAGTATAAGTATATAGTGCATCCTGATACAAAAACACAAACGCCTCAAACAGGTGTCGATAATAATCGCATGTCGGCCAAGTCACAGGGATATGCTCCCAAAGCCATACATGTAGCAGCGTAACCCCAGCAGATAAAGCCCTATCATGAAGATAAGCAACCGTGTGCATCTCGTGCAGCAGCTGTGCTAGCATCACTGGCCCCCATGCATAGACAGTATCATGCCTCACCATCCCCTCTATCATCCCACCCCTGCCTCGCCTATCCGACAGCACCACACCTCCGATCAGCGCACACAAATATAAGGCAAAGGGATCTGCACCCGCCGCCAGTGTCCTGTCATAATCCATCTCCCTCTTGTCTGCCGAAAATACCACGTGCTCCGCTCTGAACACTCTGATCAACGTAGTCCACCCCCTCCTCGTGTCATACCTCACACGTCGACCATGAATCGGTAGCTTGAGGATGCGATAAACATCCTCAAGTGTGATAGTCATCTCTCTTGTCGACAGCAGAAAGTTGGAAGTCTCACTGCGGTATCGCTCCACTGCAGCCGTCATCAGAGCTCTATGAGCTCGCAGCACTAGCATCGCTGCCACCGTCCAAAGCCCCAGTCTCGCAAGTCGAGGTCACCATGCCTCATCAAACAATGGTATCACAGATCGCACTCGTCGCTCTCGCGACTGCAGTATAAACCGCCGTGTATCCTGCATCCACCACTTCTTCGTTAGATACAAAGTTATTTTCTCCCCACACCTTTTTCTTCTGAATGTCTCACAGGCCCAAATCATGTGGCCCCACACAGACAATCCCTAAGTGCTATTTTAAAAATAGCGCTACTTTCCCCTACCTATCGCGCCAATACAGACAATGGCACCACTGCGCTCCCTGTATCGCGCCAATGCAGACATTGGCGCTACTGTGCGCCCCATATCGCGCCAATCCAGATGATGGCGTAGCACTTCATTTTCACGTCAATTAAACTTTTAGCGCTAAAACTAATAATAGTGCTATTCCCCATTATGGCGCTATTCCAGGCGATAGCGCCATTCTACCCATAATATGGTGTCAAAATGCCATATTTGCTTCATCCTGAGTTTTGGTGCCAATCCAGACGATGGCGCCAATATTCTTCCAAAATGGCATCAAAATCGCCTTACCCTACCTTGGCGGATAGCGCTAATCCGCAGGATTGCGCTAATCTGCCTTGTCTATGGCACCACGCGCTCCTAACCCATATCCCGAAACCTAAAAACACGTGCGTAAAGTAAAAAATCACAGAGTTCAGGTTAGGCCCTACCTGGGGTCCAGCGTCGGGTGACCGCCTGACCTCTCAGAATCGCTCTGAGATGTGATGAAGTCGTGGGAACTGTGGGTTGTGCTCGCCCATCTCTCCTTTGTCTTTTCTTCTAGAAGGTCAAAAGTGTGCCAATGTGGCACTCTTTAGGCCCACTTTTCCTAATATAGTGGGCCATGTCATCCCTCCATCCCTTTCTTTTCCCTCCAAGGTGCAGATCTCAGCCATTTTCCTCCATTTTTCCTCCCACCATCTTATTTTTCCATCACCTCTCCCATCGTCATTTCTGTCGCATCCTTTCGAGAGCTCACCTGCAAAATTTTCATATTCCCACTAACCTCTCGAGGGGGCATCCCCTATCCATCTCATTCCTTCCTGGCAGCTGGGGCATATTTTTCTTCGACCTGATGCCACTTCCCTCCTAGGTCCTGACGCCACGTCAAAGAGGGGCAAATGTAGACACCTAAAAATGTCTCGACTACCAAACTGACTCCCGATATCCCTAAACTTACCAATTCCCTTTCCAACTAATTAATTAAATTTTATTTAATTAATCCCCCCCTTTGATTTTCTAAATCCACACCATTCTACCCCCAAAATTGAATTAATTTTATTAATTCAATAGTCCAAACCTTAGCCAAGTAATTTAATAAATATGCAAAATTTATTAAATCAATTCCCCATTTTCCCTAAATTTAATTAATTAGTTAAAACCATGTTAACTAATTAATCCAGCCTACTAATTAGCCTATCCCTACCCTAGACAATTAAATAGCTATTATTTAATTGCCTACTCTAGCCTACCCCATTTTAGCCTTAGGATTAATTAATTAAATCACTAATTAATTAATCTTATCCCCCCTCTAATCCCTCTACTAATTTATTCCAGCCACATTAATTAGGATAATCACCCTAATTAAGAAAGTCAAATCCTCATTAGCACTTCTCTCCACACCTCCCAAATTTAAAATTCAAATAAATCACACATCACATTTACTCCTCTTACACATCCCTTACACATGTCATATCCACTCTTCCCCAAATGAATTTTTAATTCATTTTACCCTTCCCCATGTGAATTTTTAATTCACAAATAATCCATCTCACCCAACCTCATTTATTCACCCCTTTCCCAAAAATGAATAAAAGATTTACTTTTATTCCTAGCCCTCCATCTTCCAAGATCAAATCTAGGCCCTCCACCTCACTTTCATCCTCCACCATTGATCTCTCCAATCAATCTCCACCCTTGGATCAAAATCCTCTCCAAAAGTCTATAAATACAACCTTTCACAAGTCATTTTGATCATCCATTTTCATGCAAAGTTACCATGCCAAAATCACCTTTGAGTTAATAGTGAGTTGCACAATTGAAGAGCATTTCACATTTGGATCAATAGTCTAGGGACGATCTTGGTCTTGGAGCTTTATTTGGGTGCAAAGGCTCCTCCTTCCCTTGATGGGATTAGGTTGTGTATGTGAGGTATAATCTCTTGTTTTATTGCATTTGATTTGGTGTTTTCTCTCATTTTGCATTATCTAATCTACAGAATGAATTTGGGAGAACTAATTAAATAATTGGTATTATTTAATTTGTTGGAGAAATTAGAAGAATTTTATTTAAATAAATTGATTTTATTTAATTGTTGGGAAAATATGAATGAAATAAATAAATTTGTCTATTTCTTTATTGATAGAGGAATTAGACATAAATAATTATTAAGAAACATTATTTGGATAGAGTCATCTCATTTTTAGGCATATATATTTTGCCTCTCTTTGCTGCAATATAGTTTATAGTGTTGCTTCATCGAAATCAATTGTTGAATAATGATACATGCCCCAGTTTGCCCCTAGTACAGGTTATGATGATAGGATGCCCTGTTGGGAGATTGGATAGAAAGAAGGGAAGAAAGACATGAGACAGATCATCTCATGAAGAAGGGAAAACTTGGTTAGGATTGAAGAAAATAGGATGCGTTTCTGAGAAATGGGAAGAAAACAGGAAGAAATGGGTGCGGCAAGTAGTCATAGTCACCACATAACCAGTTTAGGGTTTGCATGCTATATATAGGAGTTGGGTCCACAAGACAAGTCATTTGCACACTTGGCTTTGTTTGGTTTGTCTTTGAGAGCTTAGGAGAGTATACAACATAGAGCAGTCAGCACTAGTATGGATATTCTGCGCAAGGAGCACCGCTTTGACTGAGTCTGATGATTCAACCGGCCAGTAGAGGCAGGACCACCGGTATGTATCTCAAAAAACTTCACCTAGGGTTAATTTTGGGTGCATTAAATTCTAGGTTAAATTAGGCTAGACAAATGTGCTAGATTGCAGTTTGGTGCATCTGACATGCAGAACTGCACATTTGTCAAACTACGGCGCATGTAGGATATAAAGCGGCACATGCATGAAAGTTGTGCATGCATAAGTAAGGTCAATGCATGTATAATTTGATGGTGCATGCAAGATATGAGTCAGAGCATGCACTTGGGTGGTGCATATACGGTATGGGATGGCACATTTAGGAAATGCTACAATACATGTGATAGAAGTGGTGCATTTGCTGAGAAATGGCATATTTACCTTCTATTCTGGTGCATATGATATAGATAGTCAGTTTACCTAATAAAATTGACTCAATTGGCATCTGGTTTGATGCACCAATCGATAAGCTATCTTCTAGATTGTATGAATCTAGTCAAGAGATGTAGTGTGTTGTTTTGATCAATTTAATATGTTAAGTTAGTTGATATGATTCTATAGATATGTTGAGCATGGTACTTAAAGTTTTAGGTTGATGCCTTGCTTTATGTGCTTGCAGGTGGACATACGAGATACACTTATGTCGATGGAGCAGTTTCCCTTGCTGATGTTGCAGCGCTACATGTTGACAAAGATAGATCAAGAGGTGCTTGACGCGATGGGATTGGATTATGTGTGCTTTATTTTTGAGGTTCAAGCGAACTGCGGCTTACTAACTGCAGCAGTGGAGAGGTTTCATAGCAAGGATGGGAACTTTCACTTCCTGACGGGCGAGATGATGGTGACTCTAGAAGATGTATATAGGATACTTCACTTGCTGATTCAGGGAGAGCTTATGGAGTATGATCTACAATAGGATGCATGACTTACAGAGTGCAGGTGGGTGTTTAACAACCTTGAGCTAGACTGTTAGTTTATCTCTTAGCAAGACATACATGATTACTATGACTACTTCCCTAGGATAGTTGCAAGATTGATCAGAGCTGTTGTATGCCCTAATAGGAGATCACATGGGTTCCTGATTGGATGGCGATGGATCATGGAGAGGATGATCATAGAGGGCACCCACTATACTTGGGGTGTCTATGTTTTGGGATACCTATACCATGATATACATCAAGTGGTATACCACAAGGGTGCTGGTCTATCAGCAAGTGTCTCACTGTTACAATTATGGTTGTGGGAGTATATCACCATTACCAGACTGATATGTGTTTTTTAGAGACAGAGGGGAGAGCCTTACACCTATAGATACACAGGAGTGATTTCCCAGGATAGGCTAGGGAAGCTAGAGTATTGGAGGCACACATTGGATGGGGTAGATGTGGTTGTCTAGCGACCATATCTATACTATGAGCCTTGGAATGATGAGGCCGACGAGCTGCCATATTGTTATCAAAATCAGTGGCTTATAGGTAGGACATAGTTCATCCTAGAAAGATAGATTGTCAGTAGGGTGAGGCGATAGTTTGGGAGGAGACAGGGCATATCACAGGGGCATGCTCAGTTTACATGGACTCATGTAGAGAAGTTTAGATGGGGCCCAGTGGCATTGTATAAGGAGACAGTGGCAGAGTTTCGACAGATTCCCTATATTGCCTGGCCGATGAGGAGAGAGATTGCAGATGCAGGGATGACTCCAAATTATGAGGAGTGGTTCGCTGCTCACCCTTTTCTGAGGTACTTAGGGCCTAGAGAGCTAGTTCCTCACATAGACGAGGTAGATTCAGATGACGAGGGCAGGGTTGGAAGGAGGAGGAGGAGGGAAGGAGGACAGAGAGATGGTGGAGATGGAGGAGGCAGAGGAGATGGTGGAGGGGGAGATGGAGGTAAACCTTGATAGACGAGGAGATTTGGGGAGGAATCCTCCCATGCTTAGTAGGTAGTGTAGCCACAAGTTGCATAGTATGTAGCATAGTAGGAACAGATGTCGCCACCACAACAGGTGGCACAGTAGCAAGTGCAAGGACAGGCACAAGCCTCCTAGGATCTAGCACAGCCAGATGTCTAGGAGAGATCCATTACCATGCTGAGAGGACAAGTCAGGCAGCCGAGGGTACAACTTATAATGGCCAAGGTTCGACGGGAGATAGATGTGGGCCATGTGTCAAAGATCGAGAGAGAGAGAGAGAGATGCAGCTGAGGCTAGGATATGGGCTATTTGAGTAGATAGAGACACAGCTATAGCAGCCCTTGGGACAGATGACACTAGCACATTTGTAGTTGTACAGGTTCACTAGGCACAGGCATAGCTTGCCCAGGCTCAGGCACGGTTGGCACAAGTGCAGCAGCAGTTAGCACAGGTACAGGGTGAGCTTGTTAGAGCACAAGCTCAGACGTAGTACTACCAGGAACTATACTATGGTGTTGTTCCAATTGATTAGAGGGCTCTGAGCTATAGGAGTCAGTCCATGGCCTCGCAGAGAGTAGGTGGATCATGGTCGGGAGCCTCTGTGATGGGCCTACAATAGTTCAGATCCAGCAGAGGAGGGGAGACAGAGGACATTGCTGGGAGCAGCGGTTCATAGTAGCAGGGTTAGGTGACACTTGGATAGATTTTGGCTCCTATGTACCTACATTTTGATGGCTCAAATAGCCAGACACATTTATGTACCATTGTTGTATTTTGAGACATGTATCATTATTCTTGAGATGTATAGACTGTATATGATGTTGACTCAGAGATGTACTTTTTGATATTGTACATTTGGACATATTTTTTATATCTATATGATGATGCATCTATATTTGATGATCTCTATATGCAGTTATGTATGCTATATGTTGTGGATGCATTTTTATTATATGATGTGATGCACATGTTTATCTAATGCAGACTTAGATATTTATATGATGCTATGTCATGTTATCTAATGCAGACTTAGATGCTTATATGATGCTATGTGATGTTATCTAATGCAGACTTAGATGCTTATATGATGCTATGTGATCTAATGTAGACTTAGATGTTTTAATTGATGCTATGTGATCTAATGCAGACTTAGATGTTTTACTTGATATGCCCCTAATGTGTAAATGTGAATGGTATCTATATGATTATGTAGTTTGTGTGATGTACTTATCTATGCTTTTGATTTTTTCTTGTTGACACTATGTGATGATTACAACAATGTATATGGATGACCTAATGCATTTATTATGTATGCAACTGATTTAATCATGTAAATGACTATCTCATGTGATATTATATTATATGCTATGTTTTTGTGATGTCCAAATGTACTCTATCAACATAGAGATGACATAATGATAGATAGAAGATCGATTGAAAGAATGACTCGATAGAAAGATGCACAAGCTTTAATTTGTATTGATACTTTCCATTGTTTGGATCATTTATTGCATGGGATACAGATGTATGGATGTATAATGGATATTTTTCTTTTGACATCTTGATGGTGCAAGTATTTTGAAGTGCTTATTTCATCATTAGGTGATTTTTTTTATACTTTTTCTAAATGTTGTAAGTTAATACAAGCATCTAGGTATAATTGAACCAAGATGACCTGAGTACTTCTTACATGGATTTTTCTATAGAAAGTTAATACAAGCATCTAGGTATAATTGAACCAAGATGACCTGAGTATTTCTTATGTATCAACAGACAAGGATTGCCCTCATTAATGTTAGACCTTTGATATCCTCAATGATCTTTTGTCAATCATGTGTTTAGACAAGGCTTCACATTACTAAAGTTTAATCCACAACCAACAAAACAAAGAAAATAATCATGCCCCCATTATAGCATCTCTAGCTTTTGGCATCCTTGAGTAGCATAGAAATACATGATAATGAAAATCAAAATGCTAAGTTAACCTAACTAGCACAAAATATTGTTGCATTTAGATGTGTTTGTTTCTTGCCATAATTTAGATAGAATCATTTAGAGAGCCTTATCTACTTGCTTGCTTTGCTTTGGATAGGTCGAGGTGTTGCACCAAATTTATGCTTGAAAGCGGGCTTTTTTTTGTGCTTGCTTGGCTGGTGAAAGAGTCCACAATCCTTACTGGTTAGATGGACCCTAAGGGACTGAACTAGTACCTCAGGGGCTCATTGCTAAATGGCCTTGCCTACGTGATGGCACAGAGGCAACGTAGTCCAAGGTAAACCCTAATGGACCATGGATGGACTAGAGGATAGATGACAAGAAATGGGACGGATGGAAAGGTGGAGCCTCAGGGGTGCATTAAAAATGTCCTTGCCTATGTGACAATGCAAAGGTAATGTAGTTCATGAGTTTTGTACCATGTGGATACTGGCAACAGACACTATGCTAGGCTGACACTATGGATAGGATACTAGATAAAACCTTGGTTGACAAGGCAACAAAGAGATAGAATATCAAGCCATGATAGGTTATCGCTAGGTTTTTATTTATGGAACAGATATGGATCGAATGGGACACGAGTGAAGGAAGAATGGACACAAGGTGATTGGTTTCCCAAAGATGGAGGAAGCAGTTTATCACATGTAATGCTTGTTTATCAGGTTTTTGTTACTTGCTTTTATTTCCACAAAAGATATAAAGTATGCATGACAACTGTTTGCCAGATTTTCATCAGGATACCTATCCAAGGTGTCTGTTTGCTAGGTTTTCACCAAAGGGCAATTTTTTTGTATTTTTTTATTTTTTTATTTGATTTTTTTTGTATTTTTCTAATTTTTTTATTTTTTTTGTATTTTTCTAATTTTTTTTTTTTGTATTTTATGCCCCCCTTACATTAGGGTTCTCTTAGGTATAGAACGAGCAAAGATGCATGCTGTTGATTGGGTCATTGAACAACTCACCCTCTGATGTTGTTAACTGATATGCCCCTGATCCATAAGCTGCAATGATCACATAAGGCCCAAGCCATTGCCTTTCTTTTCCCGATCCTGTTGATTGTAGGGATTTTCCTTAAGTACTAGATCTCCAACCTTAAATACTCTTGGACGGACTGTGTGGTTGGAGCTTCGTGACATCATTTGTTGATATGCCTTGAGATGATTGAAATCTTTTTGTCTTCTTTCCTCTAGCAGCTCTAGCTCTTGTAATTTGGAAACTCTATACTCTTCATCAGTTATGAGACCTTTTAATGACACCCTTAGAGATGGTAGCTTGACCTTGATGGGTAGAATGTCTTCTAAACCATAGACCAGGGCATAAGGGGTGGCACCTGTGGGAGTGTATATACTGGTTTGATAGGCCCATAGAGTGAGATTGATTTGGACGTACCAATCACGGCCATCATCATTGACTGTCTTCTTGAGGAGTTTCAAGATGGTCTTGTTGGATGCTTTTGCTTGGCCGTTACCTTGGGCATAATAGGGTTTGGAGAAATGGTGTAGGATTTTGAATCAGTCACAGAGTTCTTGGACATCCTAGTTCTTAAAAGGTCTTCCATTATTTGTGATAATGGATGAGGGAATTCTGTATCTGCAGATGAGGTAATTAAGGATGAATGAGGAGATTTGCTTACCTATGATGGTGGTGAGGGGGATGTCTTCAATCCACTTGGTAAAGTACTCAATGGCAGTTATTATGAATTTGTGGTTGTTGGATGAGGGTAGGTGGATTTTACCTACAAGGTCGAGTCCCTATAGACAAAAGGGCCAAGGTGTCGTTAAAGGTCTCAACTCTTGAGCTGGTGCATGTATCAAGTTCCCATGTATCTGGCATAGCTTGTACCTCTTCACAAACTGATATGAATCTATTTCCATGTTAGGCCAATAATAACCCAAACACATGAGTCTCTTAGCTAAGGAAGGACCACTAGAGTGTGTTCTAGAAATCCCTTCTTGTACGTCTTGTAAAGCAGTTTGGGATTCTTCTCATTCTAAACAATAGAGTAAAGTACCATCTAGACCACGTTGGTATAGGGTGATGGTAACAATGGTATAATGAGAGGTTTGGCATATAAAGGTTTGTCATTGGTTTGAAGATAAGTCAGGTGGTAGGGTGTTGTCCTTGAGGTAAGTGTAAACCTTACTGTACCAAGGTGAGTTAGATCTAATTAATAGGCATATGGAATGGGTTTTAGGAAGATCATAAGCTAGTTGCTGAATTGTCTCCACCAAGAACTCATACCATGACTCATTCTCTGGGATCTCAAGGAGTGAGGGAATGGTTGCCATGGCATTTGCTGCTTTGTTTTCAATGCAACGTATCTGCTCAAAAGAGATGATCACACAGTATTCTGTAAAATCCTCTACCATCCATTTGTATGGGACAAGCTTCTCATCTTTGGTTTGGTAGTCGTCATTGACCTGGTTGATCACTAGCTGAGAGTCACCATAGACATGTAGGTCTTTGATTTTCCATTCTATTTCCATTTTGAGATCAATGACCAGGGCTTCATATTTTGCTATGTTGTTGGTGCATGGGAATAACAAATGATAAGACTTCAGTATGGTGTTGACATGAGGAGTTACAAACCAGAGTCTTGCCCCTGATCGATGGTTTGTGTAAGACCCATCAAACTAGAGTTTCTAGGAATGTGTTGATATATTGAATAAGGATTCATCTGGAAACTCAAATTGCATTGGTGTGGTGTCCTGTAGTAGTGCATCTACTAACTGATCAGCAATGACTTGTCCCTTGATAGCCTTTCTATCCACATACTTAATGTCGTATTCACTTAAGAACATTACACACTTGGCTATGCAACTTGTTAGAGCTTCTTTGCTTAGTAGGTACTTTAGTGGATCTATTTTTGCAATAAGTTTGACTGAATGTGCTAGCATATAATGTCAAAATTTTTGGGAAGTAAAACTACCACAAGGCACAATCTTTCTATCTAAGAGTGCAACTCATAGCCCACCAATGTGCGACTGATGTAGTAGATAGCTCTTTCTTTACCTTCATAATCTTGTTGTGCCAGAAGGGCCCCAAGAGCTGTGGGTATAATAGATATGTGAACTAATAGTGTCTTCCCTTGGATAGGAGGCATGATAATAGGTGTATTCATTAGATAATTTTTTAGTTTGTCGAATGCCTCTTTGCATTTCTCATCCCACAAAAATGGAATGTTCTTGTGTAGGAGATGATTGAATGGTTGACACTTGTCTACCAGTTGTGATATGAACCTATGGATTGCTTGCAACTTGCCTTGTAGAGATCTTAGTTGAGTAAGATTCTTGGGTGATGACAAGTCCATAATAACCTTAGCTTTGGTAGGGTCCACCTCTATTCCATTTGCTGATACAATGAAACTTAAGAGCTTGCTTGAGGTGACTCCAAACACACATTTCTTTGGGCTCAACCTAACTTTGAATTGTTCTAGTCTTTGAAAGACTTTCTCTAACACATCTAGGTGTGATTCTCTTGTGAGTGACTTTGCAAGGATATCATCTACATAGTCTTCCATTGTGACGTGCATCATATCATGGAATATAGTGGTTAAAGCACATTGATATGTGTCTCCCATGTTCTTTAGCCCAAATGGCATGAGATTCCAGTAGAAAGTGTCCCATGGACAAGTAGAAGCTATCTTATACTAGTCTTTTGGTGTTATTCTGATCTGATTGTATCTAGAGAAGCCATCCATGAGAGATAACATGGTATGCCCTGCCGTTAAGTCAACTATGATATCAATATTTGGCAAATGAAAATCATCCTTGTGGAAAGATTTGTTTAGATCTCTAAAAACATTGCATAGTCTAACTTGGCCATCAAGTTTGGATACTGGTACTATGTTGGAGACCCATTCTAGATAGTTTATAGCTTTAATGAACCCTATATCTAGTAGTTTCTTGAGTTCCTCTTTTACTAGTAGTGCAATGTGTGGATGCATCTTTCTAAGCTTCTATTTCACTGGTTTCACTCCTGGATCTAATGGAAGATGATGTAAAATCAAATCTGGATCTAACCCCGGCATATCTGTGTATGAACAAGCAAAATTGACTTGCTTTTTCTTGAAGAATGGTACAAATTTAGTCTTTTCTGGTGGTGTTAGAGACTTAGCAAAGTGAATGATCTTAGGTTGTTCCTCTGTTCAAATATTAAGAGGTTCTATAGGTTCCACAACAATTTGAGACTTCTCCTTGTGCATGTCATTGGGAAGAGTGTTGAGCCTTCCATCATCAGGTGCCACAGTTGGGTTTTCACCATCAGATGCATCCTTTCTTTTTACTATTTTAGGATTTGACACTGTCATGGAGTAGTTTTCACCATCAGATCTAGTTTTTATTTTGAAATTTTTACAACTGGAAGGCTTGGCACCCTCTCTGAAATAAGCCATGGTATTAAGTTCAATGGTGAAGCTAGCTTTATGATCTCCTTTATGTAGGTGGTCCCTAAGTTCCATGTAGTCAATATAGGCATCATCGTCTAGGAACATATCTAGTTGCGAGGTTCCTTGTAGATCCCAGTCAATAAGGTCAGGATGGACAAGGTGGAGGGAGTTGGAGGATAGATCTGATTCGTTGATAGTTTGAATGGATATGCTAGGAGTATTGGTAGGGAGAGTGGTTGGGATGGTGCTTTTGTCCAAATTTTTTATTGTGATAGAACTTGAACCTTCCTTGAAAGTCATATTCTCAAGGATAGGCAAATCACATTCTAATGGTCTATGCGGTAGCATTTGTCTCTCGCAGTAGGGGCTATAAGTTTGAATGGTGTCAACCTCTTTGTCTTCATAGGAATGCTCTGTCAGCTTATCCCACTCATACTCATTGGAATATGTGTCACTATCCTCTTGAAAGGTATGGATCATTTCCACAAGACAAGCATTTGCTTTAGCTTTGCCCTTATCCTTATATCCTAGACCTTTTGTATTTCTCACCAATGAGGATGAAGAAGGTTGAATGGGTTCTACTATTCCTTCTTTTCTTAGGCCAATGGGGCCTTGTCCTTCATAACCCATTCTATGTAGGATAGACTCACTTCACCCATAGATTTCTGTTGGGAGCTTAGGTGGTTCTTGTTGTGTGTTCTCTTCTTCTTCTATGTAGAGCCATTGTAAGAGATCTCTTTCCTATGTTTCATCTGATAGGGTTCCCCATTTTACAAAGGGAGATGTGGGAGGTACAGGAGGAGCAGATGGCTTTGGAAAATATCTAGGTTGCCCAAAGGATCTAGGAGATAGGCATTTTCGCTAGATTGAGGCTATGCTTGATGGAGTATTCCCCTACTCCTATTTATTTGATGGTAATTTTTTGCTCTTTGGGCTTGGATGAGGAAGCTTTAGAGGTAGAATAATGCTGTGGCGTAGGGGATGTAGATGATCTATTGTTTGGTATGATGCAATTAGGTTTTGAGAGGATAGAGTTGCAATGCTGAAAGGGGTCAGGATCACCTTGGATGGTGACTTGCTTACTGTTATGAGGGAATTTTATGCATTGGTGATAGGTAGATGGCACAACTTTCATGGCATGAATCCATGGTCTACCTAGGAGAATATTATAGGCTAGCTCCCTATCTAGGACTTGGCACACAACATCTTTTGTCACTGGTCCCACTTGTATGGGTAACACCACTATTCCTTTGGTAATTCTTTCCTCTTCATCATAGGCTTTGATAGTAATCTTCTTCCTTGGATCAACTGCATTTTCAGAGAACCCCAATTTGCATCAAAGAGGGGCAAAATGTATACACCTTAAAATGACATGACTCTGTCCAAATAAATATTCTTAATATTTATTTAAGTCCAATTCCTCTATCAATAAATATATAAACAAATTTATTTATTTGATTCATATTCTCCCAAGAATTACATAAAAGCAATTTATTTAATTAAATTCTTAAAATTCTTTTAATTCCTCCAACAAATTAAATAATATCAATTATTTAATTAGTTCTCCCAAATTCATTTTAAATTAAATAATTCCAATTATTTAATTATTTCTTCCAATAATATCTTCTCTAAATTTAAATAAATCAAATATTTATTTAAGTTGTCCATTTCTTCTAAATTGAGTTATCTCTAAATATAATTCAATCCTTGTGCACATGCAATTGAGTATTCTAAATATTTGATTGAGTTCAAATATCTTCTCACCCTAATGCAATTTCCATTCTCTAGTTATATTCTCTTAACTGATTAATCTATTCTTTTAATTGATTTATCTCTTTAGATAACTTATTCTTCTATTTTATTAATTCCTCTCATGCAAAATAGAGTAAGACACATGTCTTCTTTCTATTTGCACATGTTCCTCAACCATTCTATACCATTGATCTTCTCATTCTCTCTATACTGTTGATCTTCTTTCTCTCAACTCTATAATCTAATCTCAGAATTTGGAACTAGGCTGAAATGGGTACCAAAAAATGGTAAAATTTTCCTCTCAAAGACTATGGAAGTACTCACTATCATGCATGCACTGGAACAGATGTGCAGCATAAACTGGGAAATGTGTGAAAAGTCAGTATATATGCGCAATACTAGTAAACTTCAAATGCACAACAATAGGTGTTAAAAGCACAATACGTCAGTACATATGTGCAACAAGTTGCTACAAATGCATAGTTTCAGATATGAAATGCACGACTCTGGCTTTTTCAATATTTTTGTAAATTTTTGGTAATTTTTTTGATGTTTTTGGTCTCTGTGCTTGCAAAATGGTCTCTTTTGATATGATTTTCTCTATTTGTGGCAAGAAGACACAACAAACACAAATGAATGTTTTCATGTTTTTCTATTTTTTATGATTTTTTTTTACTATTTTGGACTAAAACAAAAAGCAAGTACAATCCTAGGCTCAAATGGATTACCAAGGTTTTTGGCCACTCAAACAAAAGATGTTTAATGAAGGCAAGCATTCAAGTGGTTATACATGTGGCAGCACTACTCTCTATTATGGAGTCTCCCAGCCTGCAAGGGTTGCACCTTGGAGGGTTTTGGGGGAGGTTGCATGTCAATATAACACAATTGCACTCATTGCTTGAAGCTTTTTCTTGTTACCACTTAGGTTTGTTCCTAGGATGAATAGTATCTAAGAGCAGGCTCCCCTAAAGGAAAAACACATGCGAAAATGATATGTCTGACATTTTGGTCACCCAAGATAGGGGAGAGCATAGGCCTGGTATCATTCCCAAAACACATAAGATAGTGGTTCTTTTTCCTCTAGTTAGAAAGAAAAAAACTAAATGAGCTATCTACTTGGGTGAGCATAGAAGTTTGTTAACTTTGAAGTGATAACAAGATAGCAATGGTTCAATTTTAATCAGATAGAAATGAGGTGTTCAATTTTACCTAGATAGTACAGATTTGTTAACTTTGAAGTGATACTGAGATAGCAATGGTTCAATTTTACCCAGATAGCAATGATGTGTTTAATTTCATCTAGATAGCACTGATTTGTTGTCTTTGAAGTGATGATGAGATAGCAATGGTTCAGTTTTACCCAGATAGCAATGTGTCTAACTACGAAAGATAGCAATATAACAATGATTCAATTACCGCCTTCCTAGTTAAGACTATGTGAGATTTGCAAGAGCATCCATTTACTTTCCCATTAGAAATTAAAGTGTGAGTTCACAAGTGCAACTATATGATTCTAAACCAGTACCTAGCCTACAAACAGATAAAGATTGTTCCTGTAAAAAGACATTAGCATTAGCAAAAAACTTCAAGGAAACCCTAAAAATCATTGCCTAGATCAAATGCGTAGCTTTAGAGGTTGAATGCATAGAAACAAAGCTCAGAAGTGCCACAGTACATATGCACTGAGACAGAGGTCAAAAGCGTAGGAAAATAATATATATGCGTCGAATTGACAGATGCGTCGTATCAGAGGATAGATGCGCTAGAACAGAGTCTGTATGCACTGGAACAGATAGCAGATGCATGTTAGGATGTGTCAGATGCGTTGTTTCTTCCTATGTACGGCTTTTTAAAATACAAAAACTCAATTTTTGGGTTAAAAATTAGGGCTAGGCCCCACGGTGGGTGCCAAAATTGTTAAAGAAAAATTAGATCTAAATGAATAATCAATATAGAAATATCAATGGTACCCAAAACATAATGAAATAATGAACAAAAGAGATTCAATCAAATAATGAACAATACAAAGCAAACCTCCTTTAATTCGTAGCTTCCATTGATCGCCTATCACAAATGATCTTGTCTATGAATATAGCCCTCAGAAAGTGCACTTCCTTGTTATGATTCCAAGATGTTCAAATGGGAACGGCTATGATATTTTTGCCATGAAGATGAGCTTCACAACAATGATAGTAGTGTGTAGTAACAAGTTTGATCACAAGCAATGAAGGAATTGGTACCAAAGGCACGCTGTAATTCCTGCAGAGTAAGTTTACTTAAAGCCTGAATGAATGAAATGGAAGAACAAGGTTCAATTTATAGAGCTGAGAGAGAGAAGATCAATTGTGTAGAGAGAATGAGAAGATCAACGGTATAGAATGGTTGAGGAATGTGCGCAAATAGGAAGAAGACATGTGCCTTACTCTATTTTGTATAAGAGGAATTAATAAAATAGAAGAATGAGTTAACTGAAGAGATAAATAAATTAAAAGAATAGATTAATCAGTTAAGAGAATAGAACTAGAAGATGGAAATTGCATGAGGATGAGAAGATATTTTAACTCAATTAAATATTTAGAATATTCAATTGCATATGCACAAGGATTGAATTATATTTAGAGATAACTCAATTTACAAGAAATAAATAACTTAAATAAATAATTTATTTATTTAAATTTAGAGAAGATATTATTGGAAGAAATAATTAAGTAATTGGTATTATTGAATTTAGAATGAATTTGGGAGAACTAATTAAATAATTGGTATTATTTAATTTGTTGGAGGAATTAGAAGAATTTTAATTAAATAAATTGATTTTATTTAATTGTTGGGAGAATATGAATTGAATAAATAAATTTGTTTATTTATTTATTGATAGAGGAATTAGACTTCAATAAATATTAAGAATATTTATTTTGATAGAGTTGTGTCATTTTTAGGCATATACAGCAACATATTAGATCAATATTGCAAAGGTTAAAGATAAATTGTTAGTAAATTTGAAGAAATCTAGTTTCATGAAAGAAGAACAAGTATATTTGTGGTTTGTGGTTTCTAGTGATGGGTTTAAGATGGATTCAAAAAGTTCAAGGAGATTTTTGGATTCACCTTCACCCAAAAGTAAGCTTGAAGCAAGATTTATTCATGGCTTGGTGAGCTCCTATAGGAATTTCATTCATAATTTTAGTGGAATATTTGCACCTATTACTAAAATAATGAATGATAATAGAACAAAGTTTGTTTGGACAACAATAGTTGAAATTTTTTTTTTGAATAATGAAGGACAAAGTGACTGAGCAACTATTGTTGACACTATCATATTTTACAAAAGTATTTCAAGTGGATTGTGATACTAGTGGAACAACCATTAGAGAAAGTTTGAGTCAAGAAGGAAGACTAATTACATACTTCAGTGATATGTTGAATGATGCAAAATGGAAGTATTTTGTGTATGATCAAGAGTTTTATGTAATTGTACAGGCACTCAAGAAATGGAGACATTACTTGCTATCGAAGGATTTTGTATTGTATATTGAACATTATGCTTTGTAGTTCATACTTGTGCCAAATATTTAGTGAACATAGAGATGATTAAAAATTTAGTGATTCATGTTAGAGTGGATGACAATTTGCACACATGAAAGCAAGGTTAAGACTCATGTGAAGTGGTATAAATTACATTTCATCTTTTGTTGGATGTGTAAATTTATTTTCATCCACTTTAAATAAGGCCTTGTAGTTCTCTTCATAGTCTCCATATTAATCATTGGTAGTCAAGGAAAAAACTATAATCTTGCATTTCTCTTTAATTGTTCTATTCTTGACCTTAGGGAAACACCCTCCTAGTTTTAGAAAACCATAAATAAGAAGATTTGCCCTCTCCTATCACTTGGTGACAAGTTTTTCACTCTCTAAGGATGATTATTGGCTTTGTATTTGGGTTAATCTTATCTCCCTACATTGATACTCATTATTTGCTCTGGGATTTATGGAGCCACCACTTTGAGAGCCAAAAGATACCTCATGACATATGATACATATTGATGACCACATTGATTTGTGACATTTATTTTCTTACTATGACACATTTTTGGACTACACATGATTTGATTTTGATCGAGTCTATGCCATTTATGACATGTGCATTACACATTTATTGATTTAAAATTTTATGATCTTACATTTCCATACTTTTCTTTTTAAATCTTTAGCATTTGAGTCTTCATTAACTTATCATTATATTGGGGGAACCATGCCTTCTCTATGCTCATTCATAAGCTCTGTTGTCCTACTTTGCCCCTTTTGGGGAATCTTTATTTTCACATGTACTTTCATGATTATAGCTATTGACATGAATCATTTTATTGATTATTACATGAGGCTCTCAGGGTATAAAATTAGATCTCACATTATGACTATATTAGACCATCCAATTTTTTTGAGTCATTTTTCTAGTGTACTTTCATGATTGCCCCTATAGTGTGCAATTGATTGAAGCAAGATCGTGTTAGGTATATCAATGTGAACATGAACATACAATAATATATTGATAACAAAATACATCATGAGATCATCTTAATCAAGATTATGTGATAAATCGACAACAAAATATAAGCATGTAAGCACGTACAATCATCTAAGAGTAAAAGCATAGTAATTATGACTATAAGATTACATCAAATATAGGGAACAAGTATAGAAAACATTATCTGCACTCAACTCAACCAAGGAATCCATCATATCTAATCATGCTTATCCAAACACATGTGAGTCACCTAGCAATCATTTTCTAATTCATGTCAATGTTTGAAGCATGATGGATATTAATGTGTTTTCAAATACCACTAGTTTGACAAAAATAAAAACCCTAAGAATTCAACAAATGATATCACTACATAGAAGTATATTTATCTAGAATTTAGAGGATACAATTTAAAATATATATCTCTCTAAACTTGATTGATAATAGAAACTTCACCCAACATAGAGCATAAAGGAATATTCTGATTTTGATCAACATACATGATTGCCTAGAGTATTTCTAGATTCCAAGGTACATATATCTCATTGTCTTTATGAATTGGTAATCATTTTTTAGTTACAAAACTAAGCAATCACTCTCCTCATTGGATGCTATTTATAACATGATTGTACTTTGTATATGATAATGCTTGATTTGGTAAATTAATGCTTAAAGGTGTGATTTAACTAATTAACCTTGATTACACATATAAGAATTGTACTTTCCATTTTCACCTATAAAAACACTAAATTAGATTTAAGAAAAACCAAACTTTATAAATTTAATAAATTCTAATACAAACAAAAACATAATAAAATTTTAAGTGAATATTGCCATCACAAAAGCCCATTTTAATTAAACTTTCTTATCGCAAAAGCCCAAGATGAAATTATAAAATCTAAAACATATAGAGAAAATGAGAGTTAGAAAATTTGGTCCTGGTCCCTTAAATACAGACAAATGGTTAAGAAAAAGGTGTATGATAGTAATCAAGAAGCTTAGAGAATATAACATTTGGTAAGAAGCTCATGTTTTTGAAAATAAAAATCGAAATCAAAATGATTGGGCATTTTGTCAATGTGTGCGCTCCAATTTGTAGGACATGTACCAACAATTCCGTGAGCAGTAAAACACATATCTGCAACAATGCGTGGGCACTGGCGGAACCGATGTTTGAACAGAACTTCAATTCATTAGCTGGTGGGTGATAACTGAATCACTTGCATAACTCTGGAATCGCTTTAGCAAACGGCATACTTGGACATTTTTCTCAATGCCATACACGCAAGGCAAGACACATTCCTAATTCTGCAGCGGCAGCCACATGGCCAAGACTTGCCTGACAATTTTTGTCCTCCTCTGCTCCCTCACTGCCGCTGAAATTGATTATAGCCATTGAATAAATGGCACGTGAGTGAGATGCATTGGCAGCCTTTTCTAACAGAGAAATTCCCTCTGTCCGTTGTTTGTAGAAGTAGAAACGGAGCTGCCAAGACAAAAACAAACACACTTAATATGAGCTGGGAGAAACTTAATACATTTAATGCTTGAGGGTGTATCTCAACCTTCAGCAGTTTGGCCTATAAATTTTGTAGTTGAAAATGTTTAAATTTATTGCATTTATTTGACATGTGACGGGAGGTTTAAGTAGCCACAATTTGTTTCATTATTTTTTAAACCAGAAAGTATGTAGTTTTAGTGATCACCTATTTCACTGATACTGATAACAAGTTTCGTTCTACGCTCAAGTAATTATCAGTCGGTCAACAAATACTACAAGATATAATTGGCAGAGGAAGAACTAAGTAATTAATTATCAGTCGGTCAACTACATAAAATCATCCATTTCAGATTTGACTCATCCACAACTACATCTAATAATGTCCCTAAAGTAAAGGCTCATGATTCTTTGGTTGAGTAAGACATTTGTTGTAAAAGCAGGTCTAATACAATCTAAGATGATAGTGATGCGCTAAAGCTAAATTTTGGACATAATGGCTTCCTACTGGGTGTTTTACAGAAATATACCAAGCTTACAGAGGCATTAGAGTTTAGATTATAAGGGTGACAATCTATAGAGTTGTCTATACTCTACAGTAGTGTTTGTTGTATCTGTATCCAATGGTGTTTAGCAACATACAAATAGATGGAAATTATAAATCGAATAGAATTAATGAAAGTAGCAACCTCGATAAGGATAGTTTTAGTCACTGGATCTCAATATAATAGCACAAACAAGTTTGAAAACTTGTCTCATAATCTGGTAATAGTTATTGTCAAAAGAGCTGATAACATGTATCATTCTACCGTACAGTGATTATCAATTTATCAATAAAAACATATAATATATAACTGGCAGAAGAAGAGCTAGATAATTGACGGTTGTCAGGTAATTGATCATTATGGCCCTATAAATTTTGCTTATGCGGTAAGCTGACCAGCTGTAAAATCATACACAATGCAGAAGACACCGCGACTATACCTGATGCTTTTTGTGAGTAAGGCAGTTTTGGTAAAAGCTGACCTAATACCTTCCTAAGACCTAAATCTAAGGTATTTCTGGTTAAGTACCAGCAACTGACCTAATACCTCCCTAAGATCCAAATCTAAGGTATTTCTGGTTAAGTAGCGGCAACTGACCTAATACCTCCCTAAGATCTAAATCTGAGGTATATCTAAGGTATTTCTGGTTAAGTAGCGGCAACTGACCTAATACCTCCCTAAGATCTAAATCTAAGGTATTTCTGGTTAAATAGCGGCTACTGACCTAATACCTTCCTTAAGATCTAAATCTAAGGTATTTCTGATTAAGTAGCAGCAACGTTTTTTACTGGTTATGCTAATCTATTTGATTGATACTGGTAACTTGTATAGTAGGGAAATTATGATTTCCGAATGGGTATTCATAGAAATATACCTAATCTACAGAGGTGCTAGGGTTTAGGTTAGGATAGTGACAATCTACGGAGGTGTCTAGGCTTGACTCCAGTATTTGTAGGAGGGCAAAAATAGAGAAATCTAAACCTATCATGGTATCCATTGTTTCCTGTTACCTTGGAATCGAAAAGTACACCGCAAAATGAATACACTGTGTGCCTGGAGCATAGTATATTTTGATCAAACTAAAACATGGAAAGTGTAAGAGGGAAATACGGTCACAGCATTTCTATGATAAAATAAGAGATAGTGTATGTAAAGTGGCCTCTTACAATTCCCAGGGTGTAACAGGCCTCCACGTTTCCAGCATCTGCACATTTTTGGATGAAAGAAATATTTCGTGAAGTACATAAGGCTTGAGACGCACATTGCAACACTGCCGGCTGCATGCCTAAAATGTTAAACCTCTTGCATCTGCATAAATAGAATGAAAAACCGCTTAAAAATGGAAAATGTTGAAAACGACTATTTTTTAAGAAAAAAATTTCTTACACAAGAAGTGCCCCAAAGAAATCCATAGGATGGTTCGAAGTGGAACTGAGTTTAGAAAGAATGCAGGTAACCAATTCATCTGGAAGGTTGTTAAAATGACTGATTGCAGAATTTCTGCAACCTTTTAGCATCCAAGGACTTGCATGGCCCTGTTTTACATCAGTATCCCAGTCTTCCATTCGAGGAGAAGGAGGAAATGGGTAGGAGATTCCACTCCTGGTTCGCATGGTGTTCAATAACAGACAAAACCACATTCAACATGTTTATCCATGTTTGTTTCATTTCATTTTATATGCTGATAGGATTGTCTATTCTGATGGTATAGTAAAATCCCTAAATCTTAGGGGTACAACTTCCAAAAATATGACTTCAAGAAGTAAGTCTTCACATTTTAAGGTCCATAAAATATTTTAGTGGTTACAATTTGCGGTGGGAGGATTCTTAGAAGTAATATCGCATTTAAGAGACGTTTTGTGGAAGCAATCTCTGCATAGCCCCTGCCTATGTGATAGAAGTGATCTTCACAAATTTTAATGTTTAGCCCATAGGTCAGAAATTTGTCACATACCACAAAACAACTTTCTTATTGGGCATTGAACTGTTTTCTGAAAACCAATAATGTGAAAAATCAAATCTTCCAACAAATCAAATCATTGTGGTCAGTTCAAGAAATCATTAATGTGAAAAATAAAATCTTCTCACAAATCAAATCTTCCTCGTGTAAAAATATTAAATTATAATTAATGCATCTAAATTACTAATATCATTATTTTCCTATGGACATTAAAGATGCAAGTGCCATCATTTATTAACAAACTAATACTATATAATAACAACAAGAAATAAGTTTAATGGAATTAACACATATAATGGAAAATCAAAATATCCCCGCTTTAGTCTAGGCTAATCTTATAATATGCACTCACATAAGCATAAATTAACATAGATTAAATGGTCAAGATGTGGAAAACAAAATTAGAATAACAAGTATAGACATCTTAGATACATCTATCTTAGGATATCTATACTTGTTATTCTAAATTTCTTTAGACCATCCTTATCAAGGCAGTTTGAAACCAAAATGGTGCAAGGAGCACTGAATAGCCCCTTACAATGGACCCTAAAAGCAAGTTTCCATACTAGCTAGTCTCCCATTTTTTCTAACCACAAAAATATTTTGAAAATGTTCCTTCCTAACTAAGGATCTTTTTTTAGGGACCAACTCCTCATTAGAAGAAACATGAGGGTGACTAAATAGACCCTCATCCTTTTCCATGTTTGTTTGTTCCCTCATAGGACAAGGTTCTTTGCATGGGTGATGGAGCTCATTAGAAGGTATACAAATTGTTTCAATAAGCTCACCAAATCAATCTTTGATGATTAAAAATTGATCCCTACTAAATAGCTTAGAACCTTACACAACAAAGCTGTCATTTAAAACAGAGATATCTTATATTATCTGTACATCACCTTACATGGTTAGAGAAGGAGAGAAAAAAGAAGTCATTCACCATAGCCATGATCTCAAAATAGCTACTACAATTGCCTTTTCTTTTGGCCCATTTTGTAAAAAATATTGATGTTTGGTCTCACTCTAAGAGACATCCCTATGAGAGAGTTCCTAGGCTTAGAAGCAATTTTGTCAACAATGGCATCTAGAATCTTAAAGGAGAGACTCTAACCCTCCCCAATAAGAACCAATGATAAGGAAAAGGAAGAGTAATATTTTGAATAAATAGCTTTATCCCAAGACATCTGCATAGGCTACCTACTACAAAAACTAATAACAATTGTATTTAGTTGTGCCATTACATGCCCTAGATTCCAAATTCATTATCACTAGGTGTTGAGCATTAAAGTAGTCAACACCTAGCACCATAGCCTTGTAACAAAAAAATGCATTTAAACCTTCAAATGTAACCATCCCAACTTAGAGATTCACATATAAGACGATCTAGTAGGAAAATCACTTTCGATTAGGATAGGGAGAGCCCTCATCTCTAGACATGCCTCTTGAGCCTTAACTACCATCTCAAATTCTTATGTAGGGAAGGGGGGAAGGGGAAAGCCTTTCTGCAGGCCCTTTTTGATCTTTGAGAATCAAAACACCTAAAAACCTTCCTAGTTGAAGAATCTGATGTAAGACTAGAGACCCCCATGGAGAATGTCACCTTGTCACCCAAAGAAAGGGAACGATGTTGGGCCTCTAGCCAGATATCAAGAAGATTTTCCTCCTCCTCTTCATCTAGTAGATGGTTCCATTTATCCACAAGGGCCTCCTTAGAATCATCTTCAAATACTCCATCACCATCTTCATCCTTGCTAGTTTCCTCTACTACTTCTATGTCTTTCCTACTCACGCCCCATTTTAAAATTATTTTCCTACTTGGCCTTGCTAGGACTTTATAACTATTTTATTTACTTAAAATTTATTTTATTTATTTAAGAGCTATTTTATTTACTTAATAATTATTTTATTTACTTAAGAGCTATTTTATTTACTTTAGAGTTTTTTATTAAATTTGGAACAATTTTTTGGTTATGAAATTATAATCTAGGGGGTTGATCCCATTAGAATAAGGAATAAATGATAAAATCAAAAAAGGTGCATGATACTCATAAATAGGGATGTATTATGATTTACAAAAATTATCAAAGGAGAGATCTCATACTATTTCTAAATAATCCAATTTTGGTGTAGGGAGTTGATCTTGTCATTTCTCCCAAAAGGCGCACCTATCAGGAAACTGTTATGAAAGCGGATTCAAACCCATGACCTGGCTCTAATACCACTTGTAGGGAGTTGAGCTAGCCATTTCTCCCAAAAGGTGTACCTGTCAGGAAATCGCTATCATCCCAAATAAGGACCAGTGGGAGGCAGTTAAGCCATGTCACGAATCTTGAAGTAGGACAGTAAGTTTTTTTGCCAACATTTGGAACATTTTTCCCCATTTTAACATGGGAATGAAGAAGCATGTAATTTGAGTCAACATCTTGTTTGGGTGGAGCTTTCTTTTTCTTTTGCATAATGGTCCATGCATAATTGGAATTCCCATCATTAAGAGCATCAAATTAGGGTTGTGACCCATTAACTAACATAGAATGTTTCAATATTGAATATGCCTTTTAAAAGAAAGTGATTGGATTTTTTTTAACAAGCTCTTGTAAATACTCTGCACCCTTAGGCTATACAAGTGAGTCTTGAGTGAGCTCAAAAGAGGGTCATGAATCCTTGAAGGGACCTTTAGTATTATAGTAATAGGGAAGATCTTATTTGCATTATCAGGCTTAGCAAATTAGTTTTTGATTGGACTCAAGGTAGTCACTAGGCATATGACCTATATCAAAACACCTACAACAATGAAAGTGTAGTCCCTCATAATCCAAATATTGAGACTAACTAGTATAATTAGCTTTTAGAGTAATGCATATGGAAGATGTTTTTAGATATTTAATTTAACTATAATTCAAGAAAATGTTTTATGTATAAAATCAATTTAAGTGTCTACATATATCAATTAGAAGCTTCCCAAAGAGTTTCCAATAGATTTCAAACATTCATGAAACTAGAATTGAAGTGGAAGGTTTGGGACACAAAACCAAACTGGCATAACAATGAAGGATTCAATTGAAGGATTAAAATATGGATTCCAGAGTTTGAGAAAAAGTAGGTGTTTGTCCTAGGTCCAAAGATAATTGCAGAGAATAACAATTTGATCTTTCATGGTGTCAAAATCCATGAGCATAGTGATAAATTTCAACATTATCTTCCATAATTGGCTGCCATATTTTAGTGATATGTAGTGTCATTTTTCTAGGCACTTTATTTTTTAGAATGTTCACAGATCATTTATATCAAAGGTCAATTTGCCTTCAGATAATAAAAGAAAGCTTTAAAGAGCTATGTAACACAAGCTTTCAGATGTTATGAAATTACCAAGTTGACCAAACCATTTCTTAGATAACCACATCAGCGATAAATATGCATACAAGCTTACAAAATAACTATAATGAAAATATCAAAAGAAAAGCCATAAGATAACAAAAGATATATCCTAGGAAAACCCTTAAGATTGAAAATCCCAACCTCCAAAAGCATCCATACTCTATGTATTTTTCAACAATAAGACATTACAATGCACTTACAGAGTCTCATGAATACTTCTAAATCATCAAGTTCGTCGAATGATTCCATCATGTGTCCATGCATGTAACCACACATCACATGACATGCTTTACATATTCACTAATAAGAGAAACTCAATACAATGACAACCCACTCAACCAACAAACCCAAACCACTAACCATGTGCTGGCTTTTATAGACTCAAGATCACACAAATACTTGTAGTATAGGGAAAACCATGTGTCTCAGAACCATGAGTACACAAAATCTTTCGCTCTTCACTTAATTGTTGATACTAAGTTTTGATTTTATGGTACTAACTCTTACAAATAATAATTAATTATTCTACGTCTCAGGTCTCCTATACATAAAATTACTATCCCAATGTCACATTCAAGTTACAAGTGGAGCCAAATAAATATTTAATGTGGCTAAACACATCCCATAGGATGTACCAAAAATAAATATTTATTTTATATAATTAAAATACTCCATTACTTGTGCAAGGTGTACAAAAAATGATTTTTTCTAACATTATCCCACATATTGTATACATTGGATAAGGGATTAATGAAATATATCATCATAGCCATATACAAAACCACATGAATCTCCAACATGATTTTGTTCTTTATCTAGATACTTCCTATAAAACCAAGATGACCACCATCTCAGGAAACAACTCCTCCCATACTCCAACATGCCACCAATGGAAGAAAAGGAACATGCCAAGGTAAAGATTGACCAATCCAAAGAACACAAACATCAAATCCAAGTGATAACAAAGGCTCCAATTTTTTGTCAAAGGTAATAACCCACATGACTAGAAACCACACCCACACCATATTCTAATACATCCAACCATCCATACCTCCTAGCTATCAACAACATCAATAAACTCATTTCAACAATATGTCCAACCCATATATACCACAAGCACAAGCTCCCTATATGAAACATTGTTAATGAAGAACATACATATCTAGGAACTCCCACTACATGGGTAATGTCAAGTCTAAAAAAAATCAAGGCATACTAAGTCTACTAATAAAAATTCAAGCCATGGTGTGGCTAATGATCAAAACCATGTAGTAATAAGAAAAATCACAATGATCCACATATGTAAATCTAAACACTACAAACTCCCTCACAACATGTCACCATAACACTTCCAAGTCAAACCTATGAACATGAACCTCTAGGAATTAGCCATAGAACAAAGAGATAAAACTGGTAAATCACATCATGTCCTTCTAAAAACAGCTCAATGTGCTAATTTGTGTCAAGTATGATCTCATTTACAACCCCAAATGAAATGCCTTAACAAAACCCAACCATTCAATGTCATATATCAAAAACAACATATGTATCATGTAATAGCAACATGGATGTATGCCTCTCTAACCAAGGAAGATCAAACTCAAATATACATTCCTGTAACTAGGAATAAGCACAATCACATCTCCTAAATCCTCATAAATGATACCACAAATCAACTCATATGCATAAGGATATAACCACGCCAAAACTCCTCTAATTAACCCTATAGAAATAACCACCATAGTTCAAGATCCATATCTGTACGAGAAGATAAAGCATAAAATAAAATACATCTAAAATAAAATGGGAAATACCTATCAGAAGATAATATTCTGAGTAGACCAAGAGTGGGGAATTACAATGCTCTTCTAGGATACACCAAGCTACAATGACTCTCTCTAAGAACAATCTCCTCTGGAAGGTCGATGAATCCCCATCCATATCTAGGTGTAGGTTCCTCGATCTTCCTTCTCAAACCTTTAATGGTTAATCATCTCAACAAATTACTCAAACCCCAAGAGAACTCCATCCTCACCCAAGTCTATTAGGATTAAGGTGCCATCAATCTTGTAAATAAAATTACTAGTAATATTCTAATTATTAATGCAATCATAAGGGATGAATCCACCAAGATGGTAATTTATTTTTTCTAGTATCATAGTTAATTATTTTACTAGCAATAGTAACTAATTATTTACCAGCAGTGGTTACTATTTATTTTTTGACCTCATAACTACTATAGGTAAAATAGTGCCATGAAAATCTATATTTCACTTATGGAATATTTAAGAGCATTAACTATTGTTAGTGCCTTACATGTTGTAAGAGTCAACTATTATTAGGTTGTTATGACGTATCATCTTGTGATGGTGTAAGTTGTATAATGGAGTCTATCTTTGTCCTATTAGTGGGAATCTTAGGAAGGGGTGTTTTCTTATGAAAAGTGTAAGACATTAAATATTTATTATCTCTAGTTGGACTCCATTTTTTGGTGGCTTCTTCTATAATGTTGAATTTCTATTATTTAGTAAAAGATAGAGAGGAAATGTTGGTGGGGAGATTGTTTGCATGTACATAGATGTTGTTGAATTGGATGCAAGATTGAAGAAATTTCATGTATTGTAATGTTCTTTAAGATAATACAAATTTTCCCTCTTTTTTTGGTGCAGTTTTTTACCTGAAAGGGTTTCCTCCATGGAAATAGGTGTGTTATTTATATGACTCATGAGTATTCTATATTTCTTTGTTTCTTGATTCACATTTCCATTAACATTATATAGTTATAATTTATATTTGCAAGTTATTTCATCTTTTGATATTTTAGTGGTTTTTTTATTTCTAACATTTGGTTTTAGAGCCTAGCCAACTTTGTCTATTCAGTAGAAGTGTGAGGTTTTCTATGTCATAGTGGGAGTTATGTTTTGTAGATTTGTGTGTGTGGAAATCATGGTTGCATCTACATCTCAGTTGGACATTGAAAAATTTAATGGTTCAAAGTACGATCTATAGAAGCTAAAAATTGAGGATCTCCTTGAAGAAAGGGATCAATAGTTTTCTTCAAGAAAAGATAAGAAACCTAATACTGTCAGTCAAGATGAGTGGGACAATATGGATAAAAAGGCAAGGGGCACAATGTATTTATGCTTTGTAGATTATGTTCTATTGAATGTCTATCAGGATAATACTACATATGGTTTATGGAAATGGTTGGGTGAGATTTATCAAGCCAAGAGTCAAGTAAACAAAGTGTATTTAAAAAGAAAATTGTTTTCTGTAAAGATGAAGGAAGATGAATCTATTGCATAACATTTAAATCCTTTTAATTTAATTTTGAGTGAATCAGCCTTTGTTGATGTTAATATTGAAGGATAAGACAAATGTGTTATTCTGAATTTTGTTCTTTACTTGAGTCTTGGGAGAATTTCATTCTTGTTATCACTACTAACCTTGAAGATCCAAAGATTGATGCTATTGTTGCATGTTTGTTGGCATAGGAATTGAGGAAGAAGGCTATGGATAGCTCGATGGATGCTATTAATGTCGGGAGAAGGTCTAAAGAAAGAGGAACAAAAGGAGATCACAAGGGGCCTAAAATGTAGGTCTAAAACTCTTAGAAATAAGAATAGAGTTAAGTGTTGGAATTGTGGTAAAAGTGGGCATGTGAAGAAGGAATGCAAAAATAATTAGAAATAGAGGGATTCTACTACTAAAAAGTCCTTTGATGCAGGTGATGAGGCTTTAATTGTCTACATGTAATTTTGTATCTAATGAACATTGGTTGGTTTACTCAACATGCTCTTATAGGATGAATCTTCATAAGGAGTGGTTCTCCACATAAGAATAATATGATGGAGGTAATGTCTGCCTTGGGGAGAACACTACATATCCAATAGTTGGATGCAAAAAGATCAATGAGAGGAAGATTGGTGGTAGAAAGGGGAACAAGGATGTGAACGCTATTTAGGTTTGATTTGACTAGTGTTTACAAATCCACCTACATGAAAAAATATGAAAATACATGTATGTTGTGGCACCATAGATTACACCACATAAGTAAAAATGTTTTGAAAACAACTATCAATAAAAATCTATTGGATGGTTTCTCTTCTTCTAATGAGTACTTTGATTTTTGTGAGCACTGTGTGTTTGGTAAACAAAATAGAGCATCTTTTCCTTTAGCGAGTAATAAGGCAAAGGACAAATTATAAATTATTCACAAGGATGTGTTTTCTTATGTGGGTAATGATTCATTTGGAAATTCATGTTATTTCATTACCTTCATTTATGATGTATCCATATTTACATGGATTTACTTTATGAAGCATAAATATGAAGTTTTCACTAGTTTTAAGGATTTTAAAGTCTTAGTAGAAAACAAATCAAGATTAGAAATAGAAGTATTGAGATCTAAAAATGGAGGGTAATGTTTCTCTAAGGAATTTGATGAGTTTAACAAGCATGCAAATATCATTAGACATAAGACAACTCCATATACAACACAATAGGATGATGCTACAAAGAGGATGAACCAAACACTTATGGAAGAAAGTAGAAGTATGTTTGTTGATACATAGTTCGATAAATTCTTTTTAGTAGAGGCTATGAATATTGCTTATTGTCTGATAAATAGATATCCTTTAAAGGATCTTGATCCTACTCCTTACAAAGTGTGGAAAGGTAAGATACCTTATGTTACATATTTAAGGGTTTTTGGATGTGAGTCTTTTGTTCTTGTGCCTAAGAAAAAGCTTTCTAAGTTGGAACCAAAATTATAGAAATGCATCTTCATTGAATATGGTGAGAATGAAAAAGATTATAAACTTTCGCTTGTCCTCTAATGAAGAAAAATGTACATTCTAAAAATGTGATTTGAGGGAACTTAGAAATATTTCTAGTCCTATACATCCAGAGGAAAAGGAAAGGAAAAGGATAGCACATTTTAATTTACAACAAGAAAATGCACATCAGGAAGAACAAAATGATGGATTTGAGGATAGAGTGGAAGAAGGTTCAAGTGAAAATTTTGATGAATAAGACTTATTTATTATAGAAGAAGTTGAGCATATAGAAGAACACAAGGAAGAATCTCTTACCCCACCCTTGAGAAGATCCATAATACAAAAAATCTAGTTGATAGGTATAGCCCACTACATTTATGTTTTATATTTTATTTATTAAGTACTAACGATGAGCCTAGGTCCTATAGGGAATCTATTCTTGCAAATGATAGTGAGTCTTGGCAACTAGCCATGCATGAGGAGGTGATAAAGTTAGACTCTTGTGATACCTTAGATTTTATTTGTTTTCCCAAAGGAAGGCTATTGGTTGTAACTGGGTCTATAAAAGGAAATTTGGAGCAGATGGTTCATTGGAGAAGTACAAGTCTAGACTGGTAGCAAAGGGCTACTACTAGAGATAGGGGGTTGATTTTGATGAAATTTTCTCTTATTGGTAAATTATAATATATTAGACTTATTTTAATCATAGTTGGTTATTATTTTGAAATTGAGCAATTGGATGTTAAGATTATATTTTTGCATGGAGTTCTAAGAAAAATAATTTACATGTAACAACCTAAAGGTTTTGAGGTAAATGGGAAAGAATACATGGTTTATAGGTTAAAACAAACTCTTTACAGTTTGAAATAGTCCCTTTAGATGTGGTATCAAAAGTTTGATTCTTTTATGTTGAAATTGGGCTTTATGAGAAATGAAGAAGATCACTATGTTTACATTCATTGTATTGATGATTGAATACTAGTTGTTGCATTGTTTGTGGATGACATGTTTTTAGTAACATCAAGGATATGATTACTGAGCTAAAATCCTATCTTTTAGGTTCATTTGAGATGAAGGATCATGGGATAGAAAGGTACATATTGGGAATGAAAATCATAAGAGATCAAGGTCACTGAAACCTTTGGTTATCAAAAAGTAAGTATGGAAATACTATTTTGCACAAATTTATATGCAGGACTATAATACATATAGAATTTCTTTAACAATTGGTACTAAGCTTACATTAGATATGTGTCCCAAGTCTGAAGATGATTTTGACGATATGTCTAATGTGTCATATGCTATTGTTGTAGGAAGTTTTAGGTATGCAATGGTATGACTATAGGGTAGATATTGCCCAAATAGTAGGAGTTTTGAGTAGGTTTTTGTATAACCGTAGTAGAAATAATTAGAATTATGCAAAGAGGGTGTTAAGATATCTGCATGGTACTTATAATTATTTTTTATTTATTATAGTACTGATAATGTGTATAAGGCATTGGACATACATGGTTTTGTTGATGTAGATTGGGTAGGTTACTTGGATAGTCAAAGGTCCACTAGTGGCTATGTGTTTACTATATTTAGAGAAGATGCAAGTTGGATGAGTAAGAGATATCCCATGGTTTCTTTGTCCACCACTGCAAAAAGGTATATGGTTTCTACTCATGTCTCTAAAGAGATTTTTTGGTTACAAGGATTGTGTATAGGTATTGGTTTTGATTATAGGACTATTTAGTTTGGTTGTGATAGGTAGAGTGTAATTTGTTTGGCCAAAAGTCTAATATATCATACTCAAACTAAGCATGTGGATGTTGAGTACCACTTTGTTCAAGAAATGGTTACAAATGGATAGATTTAGTTGAAGAAGATTGACACTTAGGTGAATGTTATATATTATCTTACCAAACCTATGATCATAAAAAGGTTCATTAGGTGCAAGGAGGTCATGGGCCTTGTTTCTTGTCCTTAGTTGATTCATGTTTTCCTATGGTCTTATTTACAATGTGTGATCTCAAGTGATATAATGTTAGGACTAAGTCTCTAGCAAACCTATAAACCAAATTACTCCTAAGATTGTAATTGCTAATGCAATCATAAGAGATGACAAATCTATCGACATGATAATTTATTTTTTACTATTATGCTAATTAATTATTTTATTGGCAACAATATCTAATTATATACCAGTAGTGGTTACTATTACCAAATTGTGCTCTTCAACCCAATTAGGCTGGGCTATAATAGTAATTTCTTTGTTGCTTTAGAGAAGTAGAAAGGTTAAAGAGAAAGGGAGAAGAAGATTTAGGTTCACAGACCAACCTAAGAGGCCTACTGTCTCGATGGAGGACCCTTCCAGAGATCACATTACCAAGATCATGTACCTCCTTAATTAGAGCTTTTAAAAGAGCTAGATAACATGAGAGGATACTTCAGCAAGGCAAGAGGTATCCTAGGACTAACAGGTGAAGTTAAATCTAATCTAAGCATTGGTTATTGTGTTTTAGTTGTGTTAATTGTTAATTCATTGCAGATTCGTTCATTGTAGTTTGATACATTTCACAAAGGTACATAAGATCTAAGTAGTCTACTCATGATTATAAACATCTATACCATGCAATAATGTTTAGTTTATGCTTATGCAATTGATTTATAAGAAAGAGAAATTATACACAAGTCATTGCATGAAATAACTATTTATATTCAAAGGAAAAGTATTTATATGATCCAACACAAGCCATGGGAGCAACTGTATATGGTGTAATGCACAATAACAAGTACATCTAAAGTAAATGAAAGCATATAAAAGAAAGATGGGACCCATCATTTCTTGAATGAATGATGAATCCCGTTGATAGCTACACCATCTTTATCTTGTCCTAATGATAGCTTCAAAGAAGACTTGCAAGAAGAAATGAACACAATTGTTAGAGCTCAGGGTATCTTTTACTTCTATATGTAGATAAATTCAACATGTACTTGTCATCTTACATCTAATCAACAAGAGTAAAAAGAGAAACAAACATCAAAAGAAGATAAACAACCATAAGAAGAAAGAGGAAAGAGAAGCTAGACAAATCAAAGAAAGGCTTCGGCCTCTAATTTGTTTGTTCACTGTGTAGGTACATGTTCATGAAAGTAAGTCATTAATGACATGTGTGGACAACATTAATAATTACAAGATGCAAGCACAATCATAATGAATCAAGACAATAGCTACATGTGACAGTCAATGAAGCATGGAATAACCACTGTGCAAGCAGTCTATGATAGTTGAGGACTAAACCGTTATCAGAACTAAGCCAGTGTAGCATCTAGGTCACAAAAGCATGCATAGAAACCCTAGAGGGTAATCCCTAATGGGAAGGGATTAGTTATAATAGCCAAGGTGTATACATGTCATCATTTAAGACTATTTTGAAGAGGTAGAATCAAACACCAAAAAATTGTCCCAAGAGTAAGAAAAGTATCTTTGATCACTATAATGCGAAGGGTAGGAGCATTCATTGTGGAATAGTCATATTAGAGGAAGCTTGTGACTGAAGGAGACCATTATATTAGTGGACAGTCCAGAATAATGATAGAAATCCTCACAGACATAAATTCCAATAACAAGTAGCCATCCAACAAGAAGAAAAATCTAGTGGATAAACAAGAGCATGGCAGTAGGTATACAAAGGATCACATAGAATGAGTTTCACCATATACAAGTACCTCTTAGTCCTTACAAGCTATTTGATATCAAAAACTAGCTTAGTAGATTTGAATGCACAATATTCAAGAGTCCCATTGTTAAAAAAACATTTATGTTCGTTAAGGTTCAGATCTCAAAGCATCAGACTACAACCATAAGGAAATAGTCACTAACAATAGTCAGAAAAGGTGCCTCACTATCATTCAAGGTTTGAATATGCAAAGAATAGAGAAACTGATATGATAGTACATACATCTACAATATAAATACCAAGAGTAAAGTCTGCTCAATATGAAGAAATTATGAGGAGCAATCCATAAGGGAAATCTGCTACAAAGTGTAATGAAGTTTTCTTGTATTTTTATAAATAATGATAGACATGTGAGAGTTCTACATGTGATCAGGTGCTTTCTAATAAATGGCATATGATAAAATGTCTTTCCAATTTTTGTGAGTAAAATTTAGAGCTGCATATATTCTGGTAGCTTCTTGTGAACTTAAATCTATGTATTCCTGAGGCATGGTGAGCTTATATATGAAGGGTGCTTGCTAGTTTGTGTTGGAAGTATGTGCCTAATCGGTGTTGTCATTGATGTCAACATATCTAGGTTTTCATTGGTGTCAGTTGTTCCCTTATTTTTTTACTTTCTTGTAGATATTGAGGATATTGAGAAAATTAGCTCATCTAGAAAAAAAATGAATTGCAGTAGAAATAGCGCATTGCATGCAGAAGAACAGACCATAAGAATGCTCTGCATTTCTTGTAAAATGAATATCTTTGCCTATGGATTGGAAGCTGTTTAGGAGTCTATATGAAGTTGTTATATTCCAAGGTTGAGTGTCTGAAATGAAGATTTGAGTAAGTTGTGTTCACCAGTGTGAAAACTGCATTTTCTGTATGTTTGGCTGGGACAGGGAGAAAGCGTTTTGCTTTGCATTCCTCCTCATTGAAGTATTTTGGTCTGTGGTTCTGGAATCAAGTTTGTGATGATGTTAAGTGACTTCAAATTCAATGTTTCATGATTTGACGGTTTGCAAGCTATCTTTTTCTCATGACAATCATTGACAGTGTTGTTCTTTTGCTCTAGTTTGAAGTATCTTATTAACAAAGTGATTAGAGATTGTGCGGTTGTTCTTGGTGATTAAAATGTGCTTCTGGATGTCTCTCAATCATGTTCCTACCTTTAGATTGGTTCACAAAGGGAAAATTGGATCTTGAATGAAGAATGCTCTTGTAGACCCAGTGCTATCATCAGTCCTGGCTGACCTGGTTGAATTCATAATTTGCAGATATGTATTGAAGATTGTAGAAGCATTTTGTGGCATGGAGGATTGTGTTTGAGTCCCAGCTAAGGTATGGTATGATCCACATAAATCTTTATATCTTTTCTTTAGACAAGTTTGTATTAGGTCCAGACCTATTTTATGTATGTACAAAATGCTGACCTTGGAGATTGATCCAATGGTTGATAAATGTAATGTTGACCTTGATGTACTTCAAAGGTTGATGAATTGTATAAAACCATGTAATGCAGTTGTGAAAAAGTGTGTGTGATGTGAATATGAAGAGATAAGTGTGAAAGTGTGAAACAGTAGAGTAGAGGAGTCATATTATACTACAATGGAACTAAACTCTGGCATGAAGTATATGTTATTTAGTTAGTTCACCATCTTGGCAGTGACCCACCCTTCAACAGTGAGCCATCCTTAGGTAGTGATCCTTTCTTTACAGTGAGCATTTTGGGTAGTAAGCCCTGTAGAAAGTGACCATCTATTTTCTAGTATTGCTATATCTTATATATTTTTTTGGGCTAACACCCACTATGGTTTTTCTCTTTTAGGGTTTTTGCCATAAAAATCTAGTGTCTATTGTGTTGAATGTGTGATTGTGATTAAGTTAATGGTTCCATACTTTCATGGTTAAATCTGATTATGAATAATTAAGTTGTTGATGGTTTGATATGCATGTGAAGCTAAGTTTTTCTGACAATTGATTTAATCCCCCTCTTAGTTGTTTGGTGTATTCTAACAATTGGTATCAGAACTCAGTTCCTCTAAAGAAATCCTAACAGCTTGAGGAAGATCTAGGATGTCTTATAAGAAGGAAGCTCCACAATTTGATGGGACAAATTATGATCTTTGGAAGGTACGAATGAAAAGCCTTTTTCTTTGTCTTGGTTATAAGGTATGGAAGACTATAGAATCAAATTAGACCATGCCTCAAAATGGTTTGATGATTGAAGATGAAATCAAAGAATATGAGTTGAACATAAGAGCTAGAGATGCCTTGTTAAGTGCCTTGACTGACATTGAGTTGATTAAAGTCATGGACCTAGAAACTAGAAATGAAGTTTGGGAGAAGTTGAAGAAGTTGTATGGAGGAGATGATTATGTAAAAGAATCTAAACTTCAGGGCTGGAAAGATAAATATGAGAGCTTAAAAATGAATGAAGATGAAAATATTATAGCCTTCATGCAAAGGGTTGATGAACTTGTCAATGGAATCAAAGGAATGGGAGGAACCAATTGTGATAAGGAAGTTGTGATGAAAATTCTCAGATCACTACCAAAGTCCTATAGCCACAAGGTAGCTGCCATTGAAGAATTTATGACTGTGAAAACTATTAACAGAGATCAATTACTTGGAAATCTTACAACCTTTGAGATGAGAGAATTTGTTGATGCCCTACTGAAAGTTGAATCATATTTTAAATCTAGTACTTCAGAAAAGATTTCTAGAGCTGAGAAATACAAGGTGGATGATGACTTTGATGAAATTGAAGCTAACTTTGTTCAGAGGTTGCAAAGTGGCTATGGTAAGTTCAAAGGTTTAAATTACCTTTCAAATGTTTCTCTTGTGGTAAAGTAGGTCATTATGCTTCTAGATGTCTTGAAAGAATTGAAAGAAATAAGAAAAGATATGAGAGCAGGCCTAGAGTTCCAAAGAAATGCTACTAAGTCAGAGACTTTGATGATAAAGGTGTCTGATGATGAATTTGATGATTCTAGTACTAGTGCAAATGAATGCCTTTTTATTACTATTAAAGAAGATCCCGTGTCTACTAATTCTGCTAGTTGTGTGAAGGAAGAAATACCAGTGGAAGAAAGTGCTTTGGCTGTTCAAGTTGAGAAAGATAAGAATGAATGGATTATTGATAGTGGATGCTCACATCACATGACCAGTGACAAAAGTAAGTTTGTGAGTTTAGAAAAGTATGATGGAGGAGTGGTTAGGTTTGGTGACAATGCAGTTGGTAAGATTTGTGGAAAAGGATATGTCATTTGATGGAAAGCATAATACTAACAATGTTCTATATGTGAAGTGTTTGAAGCATAATATTGAGTGTCAGTCAGATGTGTGACAAAGGATATGATCTAACATTCAAAGACAATGGGTGCAAGAGCATGGAAAGCTCTAGAACTATGATCGCTACCAATAAGAAGACAAAAGGTAACATCTATCAATTAAGAGGAACTAATGATTACTATTTACTGGTCCAGGTAGATGAAAGTTGGTTGTGGCATAGAAGGATGTGTAATAAAAACTTTGATAATTTGGTAAAGATATGTTCAAGTCAGATTGTGAGAGGTTTTCTAAAGCTTGTGAAACCCTCCAATTCAATTTGTAAGGAATGTTAGTTGGGAAAGTAGACAAAGACAAGTTTCAAGAGAAAAGAACAGTTTTCTATTAGTTTGCTGGATTGATGCAAGAGCATCTAGTGGTGTAAGGGCAATCTTGCATCACCTAAAAAAAGATGTGTTTCAAAATTATTGATGTTCTTTCCATTTCTTTTAAAAATTTGTGGATCTAGTTCCATAATTGCTTGAATAATGATGTAGAACTTTCAGTTTTTCCAAACTGCTAAAAATATTAACTTGCTATTTTTAGAAAGTTTGTATTTGGGCACAGATTGAAGTGAAAATTTATAGGAAGTTACATAACAAAAATATAAGACCTTTGGTGAAGGAATCACACAAAGTTCATTCGCAAGTTGAACGATATTAAAGTTTCTATTTCCTGAAAAACACTTGAAAATTATTCAAACTCAGGTTTGAGGCACCAAACGGCCCCGTAAGGGCCTAAAAAATGGCTGGCACTGCTAGACCTACTCCTTAGTGCGTAGAGCATTCCTTGAGATTTCTAACGCATAAAACAATTCGTCAATCAGACACCCGGATCAAAAGTTATGGCTCCTGGAAGTTAACCTATTTTTGGAGGGAGATGCAAATTTTGAAATTAGGTTGTTGGCTGCCAAAAAGGCTATTAATAACCATTTTTGGGAACCCTAGGTAGTAGTAGAGTTAAGGGGGCGAGTGTGGAGTCAAGAATAAGTAGGTAAATAGAAACCCTAACTGATTTAGGGTTACAGAAGGCAGGTGATTCTAGAGTCTGGGAATAGGAAGCTGTAATGTGTTGTAGCCTGTGGAGGGTTGATTCCTTTGATTCTATTTGAGCTTTTGTAATGTAATAAGTTGTCCAAATCAATAAACGAAATTCTATTTTCTATGTGCAATTTCTATTGTTGTGTGTTCACCATCTTGGTAGTGAGCCACCCTTCAACAGTGAGCCATCCTTAGGTAGTGATCGTTTCTTTACTATGAGCATTTTGGGCAGTAAGCCCTGTAGGAAGTGAGCCTCTATTCTTCAGTATTGCTATAATTTATATTTTTTTGGGCTAACACCCAATATGGTTTTTCTCTTTTAGGGTTTTCCACATAAAAATCTAGTGTCTATTGTGTTGAATGTGTGATTATGATTAAGTTAATGGTTCCATACTTTCATGGTTAAATCTGATTATGAATAATTAAGTTGTTGATGGTTTGATATGCATGTGAAGCTAATTATTTTGTGATAATTGATTCAATCCCCCTCTTAGTTGTTTGGTGTATTCTAACAATTGGTATCAGAGCTCGGTTCCTCTAAAGAAATCCTAACAGCTTGAGGAAGATCTAGGATGTCTTATAAGAAGGAAGCTCCACAATTTGATGGGACAAATTATGATCTTTGGAAGGTGCGAATGAAAAGCCATTTTCTTTGTCTTGGTTATAAGGTATGGAAGGCTATAGAATCAAATTAGACCATGCCTCAAAATGGTTTGATGATTGAAGATGAAATCAAAGAATATGAGTTGAACATAAGAGCTAGAGATGCCTTGTTAAGTGCCTTCACTGACACTGAGTTGATTAAAGTCATGGACCTAGAAACTAGAAATGAAGTTTGGGAGAAGTTTAAGAAGCTATATGAAGGAGATGATTATGTAAAAGAATCTAAACTTCAGGGCCTGAAAGATAAATATGAGAGCTTAAAAATGAATGAAGATGAAAATATTATAGCCTTCATGCAAAGGGTTGATGAATTTGTTAATGGAATCAAAGGAATGGGAGGAACCAATTGTGATAAGGAAGTTGTGATGAAAATTCTCAGATCACTACCAAAGTCCTATAGTGACAAGGTAGTTGCCATTGAAGAATTTATGACTATGAAGACTATTAATAGAGATCAATTACTTGGAAAGCTTACAACCTTTGAGATGAGAGAATTTGCTGATGCCCTACTGAAAGTTGAATCATATTTTAAATCTAGTACTTCAAAAAATATTTCTAGAGCTGAGAAATACAAGGTGGATGATGACTTTGATGAAATTGAAGCTAACTTTGTTCAGAGGTTGCAAAGTGGCTTTGGTAAGTTCAAAGGTTTCAATTACCTTTCAAATGTTTCTCTTGTGGTAAAGTAGGTCATTATGCTTCTAGATGTCCTGAAAGAATTGAAAGAAATAAGAAAAGATATGAGAGCAGGCCTAGAGTTCCAAAGAAATGCTACTAAGTCAGAGAATTTGATGATGAAGGTGTGACTGATGATGAATTTGATGATTCTAGTACTAGTGCAAATGAATGCCTTTTTATTGCTATTAAAGAAGATCCCATGTCTACTAATTCTGCTAGTTGTGTGAAGGAAGAAATACCAGTGGAAGAAAGTGCTTTGGCTGTTCAAGTTGAGAAAGATAAGGATGAATGGATTATTGATAGTGGATGCTCACATCACATGACCAGTGACAAAAGTAAGTTTGTAAGTTTGGAAAAGTATGATGGAGGACTGGTTAGGTTTGGTGACAATGCAGTTGGTAAGATTTGTGGAAAAGGATATATATCATTTGATGGAAAGCATAATACTAACAATGTTCTATATGTGAAGGGTTTGAAGCATAATATTTTGAGTGTCAGTCAGATGTGTGACAAAGGATATGATCTAACATTCAAAGACAATGGGTGCAAGAGCATGGAAAGCTCTAGAACTGTGATTGCTACCAATAAGAAGACAAAAGGTAACATCTATCAATTAAGAGGAACTAATGATTACTATTTACTGGTCCAGGTAGATGAAAGTTGTTTGTGGCATAGAAGGATGTGTAATATAAACTTTGATAATTTGGTAAAGATATGTTCAGGTCAGATTGTGAGAGATTTATTAAAGCTTGTGAAACCCTCCAATGCAATTTGTAAGGAATGTCAGTTGGGAAAGTAGACAAAGACAAGTTTCAAGAGAAAAGAACAATTTTCTATCAATTTGCTGGATTGATGTAGGAGCATCTAGTGGTGTAAGGGAAATCTTGCATCACCCAAAAAAAGATGTGTTTCAAAATTATTGATGTTCTTTCCATTTCTTTTCAAAATTTGTGGATCTGGTTCCATAATTGCTTGAGTAATGATGTAGAACTTTCAGTTTTTCCAAACTGCTAAAAATAGTAACTTGATATTTTTAGAAAGTTTGCATTTGGGCACAGATTGAAGTGAAATTTTATAGGAAGTTACATAACATAAATATAAGACTTTTGGTGAAGGAATCACACAAAGTTCATTTGCAAGCTGAACGATATTAAAGTTTTTGTTTCTTGAAAAACACCTAAAAATTATTCAAACTCATGTTTGAGGCACCAAACGGCCCCGTACGGGCATGAAAATGGCCAGAACTACTAGAGCTGGTCCTTAGTGCGTAGAGCACTCCTTGAGATTTCTAACGCATAAAACAATTCGTCAATAGGACACTCGAATCAAAAGTTATGGCTCCTTGAAGTTGACCTATTTTTGGAGGGAGATGCAAATTTTGAAATTAAGTTATTGGCTGCCAAAAAGGCTATTAATAACTATTTTTGGCAACCTTGGGTAGCAGTAGAGTTAAGGGGGCAAGTGTGGAGTCAAGAATAGGTAGGAAAATAGAAACCCTAACTGATTTGGGGTTACAGAAGGTAGGTGATTCTAGAGTCTAGGAATAGGAAGCTGTAATGTGTTGCAGCCTATGGAGGGTTGATCCCTTTTGATTGTATTTGAGCTTTTGTAATGTAATAAGTTGTCCAAATCAATAAAGGAAGTTCTATTTTCTATATGCAATTTCTATTATTGTGTGTTTTATGATTTACCCCCTTCATCATGGATCTAGTACATACAGATCTCTGTGGTCCCACAAGGCTGAGAAGTCTACAAGGTGATAGGTACTTCATTTTTCTTATTGACGATTATTCTAGAATGACTTGGGTTACTTTTCTAAGAGACAAATCAGAAGCCCTAGATAAAATCAAACCTTTTCAAGGCAATGGTTGAGACTAAAATAAAGTTGAAGATCAAATACTTGAGCTCTGATAGAGGAGGTAAGTTCACATCAAATGAATTCAACATTTTCTATGAAGAACATGAGATAAAGAGATAGCTACCTGCACCTAGGACTCCTCAATAGAATGGAGTTGTGGAAAGGAAAATAAAATAGTTCAAGAAGCTGCTTGGACAATGATGAAGGAAGAAAATTTGCCGAAAGTTTTTGGAAAGAGGCTATTCATACTATTGTCTACATTCAAAATAGAGTTCAAGTGAAAGGTAATGGTACTCAAACTCCCTATGAATTGTGGTATGGAAGAATTCCTACAATAAAATCTTTGAAAATCTTTGAAAGAAAATGCTATATAAGGAGAGATGAAGATCTAGGAAAGTTTGATGCAAGCTGTGATGAAGGAATCTTCCTTGGATACTCTACCAAAAGTAATATTTACTGGTACTACAACAAAAGGCTCATAAAGATTGTTGAGAGTGCAAATGTGAAGGTGGATGAAGGCAAGGAAAGAATATCAGACATGAGTTACTATGAACCAGATGAACTTGTGACTATAGTAAATGAAGAGAAAGATGAGCAAGAAGAAAGTCTGGATGAAGAAGAAGAAGCTCTGGAAATTGTTACCAAGATACCTAGGTATGCACAACTAAATCATTCTAAAGATCAAGTCATAGGAGATAAGAACAAAGGAATTCAAACCATAAGAAGAGCTGCAAAAGAACAAGTAAATTTCTATCTAATTTAAAAAATAAAAAATAAAACTATGACTGAAGCTTGCAATAATGAGAATTGCGTAAAGGCTATGAAAGAAGAACTAATGCAGATAGAGAATAATCAAGCTTGGGATCTTGTTCCTGGACTGGAAGATAAAAATGTAATTGGCACCAAATGGGTCTTCAAAAATAAAATGAATGAGAATGGTGAAGTGATAAGAAAGGTTGGTATGCAAAGGATACTCTTAGGTTGAAGGAATAGATTTTGAGGAAATATATGCACTTGTGCCAAGGATTGAAGCAATAAAAATGTTTCTAGCATTTGTAGCCTACAAAGATTTCAAAGTATATCAAATAGATGTAAAGTCTACATTCTTGAATGGAGAATTGGAAAAAGAAGTTTATATTGAACAACTAGAAGGATTTATGTCATCAGATTAGGGTGACATGGTGTGCATATTGAAGAAAGCATTGTATGGATTGAAAAAAGCCCCTAGAGCTTGGTTTGCAAGGTTGGATAAGTATCTGATATAGTTAGGGTTCAGTAAAGGTACTTTTGACATCAATCTCTATTTCAAGATCAATGATGAAGAAATCTTAATTGTTGTAGTCTTTATTGATGACATTATCTTTGGAGGCAATGAAGGTATGTGCATGGTGTTTGCTAGGGAAATGCAAAGTGAATTTGAAATGTCCATATTTGGTGAGATAAATTTCTTTTTAGGACTACAAATTAATCAATAAGATAAAGGTGTCTTCATTTCTCAGTCTAAGTATGTGAAAGAGTTGTTAAAGAAGTTTGGGATGGAAGACTTTAAACCGGTAAGCACTCCCATGGTAATTGGTTGTAAATTGAGAAAAAATGATGATTCACCTAAAGCAGTTTAGAAAAGGTACAGAACTATGATTGGAGGATTACTTTATCTAGCTCAAACTAGACCTGACATAATGCATGCAGTTTGTCTTGTGGCAAGATTTCAAGTAGAACCTAAAGAGTCACATGTGATGGTAGTTAAGAGAATATTGAGATATTTGAAAGGCACAATAGATTATGGTTTGTGGTACCCAAAAGATAATGATTTAACTCTCAGTGAATACACTAATGCTGATTCAGCTAGAGATGTGGATGACAAGAAAAGTACAAGTGGAGGTGCATTCTTCTTGGGTAATAGATTGTTTTCATGGTTGAGCAAGAAACAAGATTCAATCTCTTTGTCAACTATAGAAGCATAGTATATTGCAACAGCATGTTGTTGCACTCAAGTGTTATGGATGAAGTAGACTTTGAAGGATATAAGAATTGTGTATGAAGATCCAATTGCAATCTCTTGTGACAATACAAGTGCAATAAACATTTCAAAGTATCTAGTGATGCATTCAAGAACAAAGCACATATCAATAAGGTATCACTTTTTGAGAGAGTGAAGGTGATAAAGAATGAAGTAAAGTTGGAATATGTGTCTACAAAGGATCAGATTGCAAACATCTTCACTAAGCCTCTACTTAAATATACCTTTGAGTATCTTAGAGAAAATTTAGGGGTCATTACCCCTCGTGCTCTGAACTAAGATGCATAGGAATGTATCAATCCAGTGGAGCTCAAAGTGTCATATGTTGCCATCAATGACAAAGGGGGAGATTGTTGCAAGTATATGTCTAATCAGTGTTGTCATTAATGTCAAACTATCTGGGTTGATGTTGGTGTTAGCTATGCCCTCATTTTGTTACTTACTCATAGATATTGATGAAATTAAGAAAATTAGCTCATCCGGTAAAATTAGTGAATTGCAGTAGAAATAGTGCATTACATGCAGAAGAACAATCTAGAAGAATACTTTGCATTTCTTGTAAAATAAATATCTTTGCATGCAGATTGGAATTTATTTAGGAGTCTATCTAAAGTTGTTATATTCCAAGGTTGAGCCTCTGGAATGAAGATTTGAGTAAGTTGTGTTTGCCAGTGTGAAAATTACTTTTTCTATATGTTTGGTGGTGATAGGGAGAAAGTGTTTTGATCTATATTCCTTCACATTGAAGTATTTTGGTCTACGGTTTTCAAAATAAGTCTGTGATGATGTTAAGTGCCTTCAAATGCAATGATTCATGATTTGGTTGTATACAAGCTATCTTTTACTCATGACAGTGGCTGACAATGTTGTTCTTGTGGTCTGGTTTGAAGAATCTTATTGATAGAGTGATTAGAGAGTGTATTTGTTCCTGGTGACTACAATGTGCTTGTGGATGTCTCTTGATCATGTTCCTACCTTTATATTGGTTCACAAAGAGAAAATTGGATCGTGAATGAAGAATGGTCTTGTAGACCCAGTGCTATCATCAATCTTGGTCGACCTGGTTGAATTCATCATTTGAAAAGATGCATCGAAGATTGTAGAAGCATTTCATGGCATGGATGATTGTGTTTGAGTCCCAACTAAGGTGTGACATGATCCATATACATCTTTACATCTTTTCTTTAGCCAAATTTGTGTTAGGTCCAGACCTATTTTATGTATGTAAGAAATTTTGACCTTGGAGATTGATCCAATGGATGATGAATGTAATGCCGACCTTGATGTACATTCAAAGGTTGATGAATTGTATAAAAGCATGTAATGTAATTGGAAAAAAGTGTGTGTGGTGGAAATATGAAGAGATAAGTGTGAAAGTGTGAAAGAGCAGAGTAGAGGAGTCATATTGTGCTACAATGGAACTGAACTCTAGCTACAATGCAACTAAACTCTAGCATGAAGTAGATGCTATTCAATTAGTTCACCATCTTGGCAGTGAGCCACCCTTAGGCAGTGAGCCATTCTTTGCAATGAGCATTTTTGGCAGTGATCCCTGTAGGTAGTTACCCTCTATTTTTCAGTGTTGCTATAACTTATATATTTTTGTGGGCTAACACCCACTGCAGTTTTTTTCCTTTTAGGGTTTTTCACGTAAAAATTTGGTGTCTACTATTTTGAATGTGTGATTTTGATTAAGTTAATGGTTTCATTTTTTCATGGTTAAATTTGATTAGGAATAATTAAATTAGTAATGGTTTGATATGCACGTGAAGCTAAGTTTTTATGACAACTGATTCACCCCCCCTCTCAGTTCTCTTTTGTATTCTAACAGTTTGTGCATGTTTGTTTCAAACCATCTTCATGTCTAAAAGCATTTTTATTACTTTAGAGTTAAGAGTCAAAATTTCAAGTGTTGTTTCATGATTGGAGAGGGCACATGAATCTAATTTATTAATTACTGTAACATCAGAAAATGTTCCCTTTGGGGCTTTTCCCTCATAAGGTTTAGCTCCCAGGTCTTTTGCATGCATTTAGGACATCTTAGTTCATAATTTGGTATCTTGATGGAATGAGCCCTAGGTAACATGACAAATGGGACCTAGGAGGACCCCTTGAGCTATATCCTACCAAAAATAGGGGGGAGGACTTAGGCACCTACGCCTTAGTCCTGCCCTATTTCGGGCTAGCCCTAATTTTTAGGTGTCAGTTTATGACAATTATTTGGGTCCTTTACCGACACGATAAGTTTGAATTTATGAAATCTTGGCGAGAGTGTTTGTAGTTGCATATAAAAACATATTTAGCTATTCATTTGTAAACTAGATGGCAATGGTGATGTTTAAGTGTTCTCAAGGTGATTCAAGGCTTTCATTGTGTTGCAAGAGCAGACTTGTGTGGTTTGTGTGTTTGTATTTGCATATTTGAGCATCCATTTCATCATGGAGTGAAGAGCATCTTTGTCCCATGATATCTTCACTACAAGGTGACATTATATTGTGTTTTCATTATCAATTCCTTTGGTTTTTGCCTCTGCCTCACAAGGGCATGCACTCTCTATCTGACAATGGTGTTCAGAAACTTAAGTGTCCTCTGGGGCTTGACTGAGGCAAGCCTCTAAACACCACAAACCCCTCCTAAAGTCTTGTGATTGCAGGTTACAGGTGTTCCATTTGGGAAAATTAAAGTTGTAGGAAGGATTAGTAGACATCAAGGATTTAGGATCTGAAGAGAATCAGGACACCGGAGCATTTCTAGGACTTGGGAGCTCACTCTAGTGTCCTCTACAACTAAATTTCTAGAAACAAGAGTTACTGTGTTGATCAGTGTCAGAAGGAGGTCTAGATTCTGCGAAGAAACTAGTACCTTAGACTAGGACACCTGCTCCATTGTCCCCAACTATTCCTCCTTGAAACCCAAAAAATAGGTACTCTTATGATTTTCTATTTTACTTCTATCTGTAAGAGCTTTTTCTGTTATCCGTCAGTTTATTGTCATATTTTCATAATTAGGGTTTTAATGGTCAATTGAGCATAAGAGAAGATATATTGGTGATTAAATTCTTTAATCCAAGTTTCCCTACATCTCACAGCAATCTAGGGTATGATATTGAATTTCCACTCAACTCTAGATCCTTGAATGTAAAGTGGAAAGGCGGATTCAAACATCAAAACACTAAAACATTAAAAAATCCAAGTTTCCACTAAACATTGTGGTGAACCCATGTTTTTGGACTTAAATTGCAACTTGTTGAGTGTGTGTCTTTAGATTTGGATTTCATTCATTCATTCATATAGTCTTTCACTTTATTGCATTGAGAAAAATTCAAAAAAAATTGAAAATTTTGAAAAATTCAAAAAAATTGCATTGTTTGACTAACTAAATTGCATCAATAATTCTAAAATTTTCCTAAATTCATGATTTTTGTATCAAATCTGATATAACCTACAGAAAAAAACAAAAATACAATCATTTGCATTGCATTTTGATCATTAATTTGCTAGCCTTTTGTAGAAATTTTGACAATTTTCATTAAACCTAGTAATTCTAAAATCTAGGGTTAGTAGACAAAATATTATTTCAGATTTTTATACTGATTTTAGAGGCTCATTCAAATTATAATTTGGTTGTGGTCTTGTATTTTACTGTAAGTTTGCATTTGGATTTAAAATATTTACATTTTTGCATTGAAAATTTCATCAAAAACTAGCAATTTTTATGCATTTTCATTAGATTTTGCATTAGCATTTTGCATATTAGAGCTTGAAAATAATTTTTAGATCTGATATTAATTCATTTTAATAATAAATCAAATTTCAAAACATTCACATAGCATTTTGTCCCAACATCTCAAGCCTAGGGCTTCAAAAACAATAATTTTCACTAAAATTGGCCTTATCGACTCTACAAACTTGCACCATAGGCATGTTGTGGAAAGTATTTTTTCATTAATTAGATGTTATCATGGTAATAATGATCTTCCCCTCTTAAAAGTCTTCACAACACCCTTTTAACGACTCTTGTACTGAAAATTCAGTGAAAAACTACACATTGTGATTATTTTTGCCCTAGGGTTTGACCTAGTTTGCACTCCAAGCATGTTGTGATCAATTTTATGGATTGAAGTAACTGATATAATTGATATTATTTTCTATACATCTTTATATACATTACAACACCTCCTTTGTTAGGTCTTGGAATTGAAAAACTGTGAAAAATTACATATTTCACTATATTTTCACTAGGGTTTTACCTTAAGTGGCACTAAAAGCATGTTGTGTTGAGTATTTTGGCACCAAGTGGCTGTTATTACTGATATTATTTTTTTTCCATCATCATTTTCCTCACAACTCCCTTTGTTATGCTCTTTTATATTGCGTTTTGGTGAAAAGAGTGCCTATTTTGACATATTTTCACTACATTTTGACTTGGCATTATCTTGGATTTGCATCAAGAGTGTGTTGAGAGTGATCATATTGCTATTTTAAACTAATATCAGAGATTATTTTCTTCCCTTGATCAAAATCCTTACAACATTCGTTGATTCATTCATTGGCATTGAAAAAAGTACAAAAAGAAAGCAGTTTGGACTATTTTTGCCCTTGTCTTTTGCACCAATTTTGAAAAGCCTTCAAAAATCTTATTTTACATTGGTGAGAGCATACAAACATGGCCTCTCACCACAACAACAATAATAGGTTCCCTCATAGACCTTACATGAAAAGAAAAGCACCTGAACCTAAAATTGTCTTTAAGCCTCATGATAGAACAATTGGAGACTCCAATGGACCTCTTTGCATCACTGTGAAAATAATGAGAAACCCTATGGATGTAACTCTTATTGATCCTAATTACATGAATAATGTTGCCACTGAGGAGTTCCTCTTTACACATCAACTAATGCAAGGTTCTTATGACCCCTCAAACTTGATGATTAAGACACATAAGGGAACCTTTATCAAGCCTTTGGGTAAGCTATCATTATTAGTAACACTATCTAGAAAACATGTCGAACAATGGTTTGATGTTGTCCCTATTTCTGATCTCTTTCATATTAAATTGGGACATCTGTGGCTAAAAGAAATGAAAGCTATCCCTTCAAAAATACACCATTGTCTAAAATTCCCTTTTGATGGACCCATGATTACCGTCCTCCACAAGAAATATAAATCTTTGATCAAGAAAAAGTATTATAGATTGAATTATTTTGGGGATAAAACTGAAATACCTAGCCCTTCTATACAAGAAATGACAAAAGATAAACAATCTACATGTGAAAAGAACTTTAGACTGAAAGGACAAGGTCCCTATGCTGAGGTCATCCCCCAAAATCCTTACAAGGATCGGGAGGTCATTATCAACAACAAATTGTTCCACCACGACAAATGAGGTTTGATCCTAATGCTTAATATTCTAAATTGCATAATCCTTTGAAAGAGGATAGACCTATATTAAAAGATATAAGTGGTAAAAGAAAATGAAATCTAAAAGCAAGAGAAAGAAGAAAAAGAAGACAAGCTTACTCTATAAACCTTGCCTCTCAACAAGAAAACATTGATCCCAACATTCAATGAAACAATAACGATCCTAATGATGAAAAACATGATGAACAAGACATGAATTTGGCTATGGTACCTTATGTCCCACTTTTCTCCAACATTAGGGAGTGGGAATATGACGACGATGATTTACTTATAGATAACTTCTAGCCTGGAAGGGGCCCTACAAGTAAGTATCTCTAACCCTTTATCTCTCTTGTGATGTGTTTCCCCTGTGATGTGTTATGTGTTGTTTAGGCCTCCTAGGATGACCCTTGATTCTCTTGTAAGGTCTTGGATACCAAGAGACTGCCTCTATTGTGACCTTCTTCTATTTGTATCATTATTCTTCTAAATTACTCTCTTTGATTTCATCATTATCTATTATGTCTTACGGACATAGCGTCACTGTTAGTTACACTAGGGGCACCCTCCTATGTGACTATCCCTAAGACACTTCTTTCTCCTCTCTTATTTATTATTTCCCTTCCTCTAGTGTTTCCATCTAGTGGGCGGATGACGATAAACATTTATACTGATGCAGACCTAGTGTCCCTTTCGAGAGAAATAAAAAATTGGACTTAGTTCCTAATATGATGATGGAGTTGTATATCTTATCTGAAGCTTGGCTAGTGGAAGCTCTCGTGCTTTCTGCATAGTGAATTTAATGATGTTTCTATCGCATTTACAAACCTTAACAATACTACTGCTCCATGCACCTTTGTTTGTCTTTGAATCTAGCCTTACTGGTGCTTGATTCAGAGAGCTTCATGATATAGACGTATGGTTATCCTTGAACTCTAGATTTATAGTATAACCTTGGCTCTTTGTGTGGTTAATCATATGCATTGATGTTTTTTGTTTATCATGATTTTGTAGACACTAACATGTTTCTTGCAGGGATGTGTTTGTGGGAGCATTTGGCAATCGTAAAGTACATGTCACCTCCGAGGGGCATGGGCTTTGCAAAAGTCTATGTTCCCTTTTGTGTTTTCTTCCTACCTTAGCATGCTTGATATCATTGCATGATATCAACCACCTTAAGGTGGGGGCATATATAAGGTAAGATGTCTGTTATAGATGTTAGCAATGTGCTTGTTCTCAGGCGCAGACTAGTGCAATGAGTACTTCCTACATCCTAAGTTTGTTTACAATCAACCAATCTATCTTGAAATCTATTGTGTATAACTCCTTTTCACTATAAGGAGTCTCTGTGATACGGGTGGGGTTGTATACTTCTGAACTCATACCTCCTTTTCACTATAAGGCATTTCTATGATGTTGGTGGTGTTGTATGCCATGCTTCCTTTTCACTGTAAGGCGTCTCTGTGATGCAGGTGGGGTTACATTTTCAAAAGTCCTCTATGGAGGCAGGGAGTGGTTCTGTGAATAACTCAACCCTTAAGTGTGTCTTCAATGATTGTTGTGGTAAAGCCCAATCGTCGATGTGTTCTTGTAATGTGCCTAAAATGGTGATGAGCCTAGAAATAGGGAACACACCATCGCTTGTCTGTCGTGTTTTCTCCTTGTCTTCAAATGTGTGTGTTTCGATGTGCTTGTTTTGTTTGGCGTGTTTGTTGCCCCATATGCAGAATAAATACCAACACCTTATAGTTGTACTTCTTACATTTTGGGAGGTTTTCTATGTCTTGCATCTATGTTGCCCCATATATACAAAGACCTATGTGATGAGTGCATCCTATATTATGGGAGGTTTGTTTACATTCCAGTACTTGCATTTGCATTTCATATATATGAGAAAAAGAAAAGAAATGAATCATGCCTATCTTCCATGCATTTATTGTATTCTTCGTGTTCTGCATGACTGTAATTGTCTTCTCCATGTTTTGCATGCATGTTACTATCTTCTATGTGATTGGTGTGTCTTCTCTATGATTGGTGTGTTTTCTACGTTTGTGACCATACTTTAATCCATGTATTGGCATCGTGTTTATACATACATTAAAGTGGGGGCTAAATGTAGCGTCAAAAAATGTCCCCTTGGGGGCTTTTCCATCATAAGGTTTAGCTCCTGAGTCTTTTGAATGCATTTAGGACATCTTAGTTCATAATTTGGCATCCCTATGGAATTAGACCTAGGTAACATGACAAATGGGATCTAGGAGGACCCCTTGAGCTATATCCTACCCAAAATAGGGGGGATGACTTGGGCACTTGCACCCTAGTCCTACCCTATTTTGAGGCAGCCCCAATTTTTAGGTGTTAGTTTATGACCATTATTTGGGTCCTTTGCCAACATACTAATTTTGAAGTTATGAAATCTTGGTGGGAGTGTTTGTAGTTGTATATAAAAGCATGTTTAGGCATTCATTTGTAAACTAAATGGCAATGGTGATGTTCAAGTGTTCTCAAGGTGATTCAAGGCTTTCATTGTGTTGAAAGAGCATACTTGTGTGGTTTGTGTGTTTGGATTTGTAGATTTGACATCCATTTCACCATGGAGTGAAGAGCATCTTCCTCCCATGATATCGTCACTACAAGGTGACATTATATTGTGTTTTCATTATTAATTCCTTTTGTTTTTGCCTCTGCCTCACAAGGGCACGCACTCTCTATCTGACAATGGTGTTCAGAGACTTAAGTATCCTCCGAGGCTTGACTGAGGAAAGCCTCTAAACACCACAACCCCCTCCCAAAGTCTTGTGATTGTAGGTTATAGGTGTCGTATTTAGGAAAAGTGAAGTTGTAGGAAGGATTGGTAGACATCAAGGATTAGGATTTGAAGAGAAGCAGGACACCAGAGCATTTGTAGAACTAGGATGGTCACTCTAGTGTCCTCCACAGCTAAATTTCTAGAAACAAGAGTTACAGTGTTGATCAGTGTCAGAAGAAGGTTTGGATCCTGCAAAGAAACAGGTACCTTGGACTAGGGCCCTCGCTCCAGTGTCCCCGAATGTTCCATCTTGAAACTCCAAAAATAGGTGCTCTGTGATTTGTTATTTTACTTTTGTCTACAAGAGATTTTTCCATTATTTGTCATTTTATTGCCGTATTTGCATAATTAGGGTTTTAATGGTCAATTGAGCATAAGAGAAGATAAATTGGTGATTAAATTCCATAATCCATGTTTCCCTACATCTCACAGCGATCTAGGGTATGATAGTGAATTGCCACTCGGCCCTAGATCCTTGAATGTAAAGGGATTCAAATGTCAAAACACTAAAACATTAACAAATCCAATTTTCCACTAAACAGTTACAAAAACTTCATATGATGTAGTGCACTCCTTCTGGTTCTCCATAAGCATACCAACTTATCTGTAGGCTACATGACAACATACATCTTAAGTGACAAGACAAAGTTTAAAGATGGGAGTGAATAGGGGGATGTGGTCAAGAAAGAGGCAAACAACTAGATTAGCATGTGTAGATGCTAATCCAATGAACTTTGTACCACCCGATCAAGTTACTTCTCTTGAAAGTCAAGTTCAGTCAGAATCTGGTACATGGGAAATTCCTGCTTGCAAAATAGGTGCAAATTATCCAAATACTAAAGTTGTAGAGTAAAAAAAGGATTTTCCTAGAGAAAGTTGTGTTGATGTCTCAAAACGACCATTCATAGGGGAAAAGTAAAGTAGAGTAAAGGGTAATCCATGTAACAGAACTAGTTACAAGTTGGGTAGCTTGAAGATGGCTCCAACCAAGCAAGAATTGGGGCATAATAAGTGAAGATAGTTGTGATGAATTATTTCCTGAACACAATGGTAAAGTTGTAGACAATCTGCAAGTGTTAAGAGGGATGAATAAAGTTGTATTAGAGTCTAGTCCATCTACTATGAATGCTCAGAAATGTAGCACACTTATTTCTTTTGTAGAACATGGTTATAAGGAATTAGTTCATGTTGTAGACCTTGAGGCATATAATAAGAATTATATTAAGATTGAGGAGGATGACATTGACCTTGAACAGTTAAAAAAATTGAAATAATATGTTACTAAGAGAGGTGGAACTATTGATCCTGACTCTAAAGTACAAATTTTAGATAAGCAAGCCTAAAGTTGCCCATATATTTCACCAGACAACATAAGACTCAATTCACATTCATTCAACAAGTAGTGTTGTAAGGCACTCAAGGGATAGCCAAAGTTATAATGACAAAGTGAAAGCCAGTAGTTTTTGTAAGTAGTCATCACTGCTATGTAGAGAAAAAATCATTTTTGAATAGTAGAGATAAATATGAGCAAGTGATAGCATAGTGTCACTATGTGAAGAGAGATGCACCAAAGATAGTTTAGAAAGAGTGTTGTAAGTACAACCAATAACAGAGATGATAGTCCAAGCAAAAAAAAAGGATAGTGATGAAGATACAACTAACAGTCAAGCTAATAACAACAACAACATGACTAGCAAAGTTAATGCTTTGTTAAGTAACATGAGTCCAAGAAACTCTCCACATCACCAAGCCAACTATTGTAGAGTTACAAAGAGACAATAGGTATCATCAATAGTAGGAAAGTATGCAAGAGAACATATGTTACAGTCATAAAGAGACAAGGTACTTCCTAGAAATAGGATACTGAGGAGTAGTAATAATTGATGACTATTACAACAACACAGGTAGTAAATATTCATAATCAATAGCAAAAAGGGCAGTCCAATAGATAGGTGTAGTCCATGTGCAAAGAGGATTATTTTGACAATACTAAACAGTAAGACAGGCACTGTCGAAAGTAGAACAAGGCATAATAGTTAAAGGCTTTTAATGAATAGCATCTAAAGAAGCTTTAGACTTTGTAGATATGTGCCTTAAGTTTGGAACATTGAGCTTGAAATAATAAATGATATAGGAACTTCCAAAGGCTGTTAGAACAAGCATTGCAAAATGCCCTTTTCTACCAACTATAGAATCTATATATTTTTTGCAATGCATTTCTCTTGAGTTACAGCTCCAGTTGGCTATGGAGATAAAACTAGAATACTTCACTCCAAAAGAGGACATTTTTCTTCAAAATGGCACACTTAGTGACATCCACATATTGGTAACAAGGGAAGCAAATGAGATTACTCCTAAGAATGGAAATAAAGAGATCATAGTGTCAAGGTCAACTATAGTTTTAAGTGGTTACTGTTGGGAATTAAGGCGTCTCAACCTTCATAATTCCTTGTATTTTTACATTGTATTTATTTATTATTTGCCTATTGTATTAATTAGATGCAAATCCTATGTTGTCATATTGTGGGAGTTGGCACGATGATGTGTCATCCTACATGGCATATGACCACATGTATTTTTGTACTCACGTGAGGAGATAGGCATCCCACTTAGTGGTAGGAATATTTTGCCATGTGTCGGCATCTTGAATGTTGTGTAAGTGAATATTGACCATAACAGTCATGATAGATTCCTATGATGAAGTTATGACATGTAAGAGTTAGAAATAGAAGATTTTATGACAGGTGAAGACATGTGTCAAAGAGCATCTTTGAGGAAGGCATCTTTGGGTGCCCCAAGTTGGGTTATGATATGTTGTAAGAGAATATGATATTTATAGCATGTGTGTGATGGATTCTCTTACAGCTGTAAGTTATGATAGCTATGACAATTTTTATGATGGTTGTAAGAGTCGTAGAAGCATCTATTGTTACCCATTTTGGGAGTAGGTGACTTGTTTGGGATGGGGTGACCTGACAAGTGTCAGGAACATTTTACTAGGTTGGACAAGTGTCCATAGGCATGGGTTTTGGGCCATGAGGCCATGTTGGATGCCCATTCCAAGATAGAGCCAAATTTGCCTTGTATACTCTTTATAAACAGGTGCTTTGAGGAGGTGATGTACTATAAGTATTATAGGTATTGTTATGTTTCTAGATCATCTCTTGATACAAGTTCAAAGACTCTTGTAAGAGCATTGTCTTTGTGTTGTATTGTAACCTTCATTGTTTATGTAATACATTTGAGTTGTGTTTTGGAGTGTGGGGTTTTTCACCCGTAAGGGTTTTCTGGTGCAGGGCACCTAGGAGCAGTCTGACACCTCAAGCATTTTTATGCATTTTGATAAGCTATGTTTTGTTTTGATTGTATGTGTGGTAATAAGGCTTTAGCCATGTTTGTATGGTCCCTTTTGTGTGGTCAAGATGATTGAGGTGACCCTATAAACCTCAATCATGCTTAGTCCACTTGGATCCTTGTTGTGCCAATTAGGCCTAGAAGGTCTAAGGATTGGTTTTCAAGTTTTTTTTGGTTGTTTTAATGTTTTAGTATGTTGGAAGGAGTTTGTTGATCATTTGGACTCCATTGGACGAGCCAAACAAATCAACCTCCTTGTGTTAATGCAAAACACCATAGTTGTCAAAGGTGTTATGTGTTGGGTCGGTTCAAAAACTACTTTGGGCAGTTAAATGCTATTGTAGAAGTTGGAAACCAACTTGGATGGGTTAATATGGTGGATATCTGACTCCAGTACGGAGGAGGAAGTTTTTGTACGGAATTTGGGCACAAAATTCAAGAAAACTGACTGTTTTTCGCTATTTTTCTTGCTGTGTACAGATTGTACGGACTTTTCACGTGTGCAAATGATATTTTTCTGAAATCTCCTGGAGTCAGAGTTCCAATGCAACTAGTTTGAGGTCTTGAAGTGGTCGGAGTCAAAAGTTATTGAATTTTCTTTCAAAACTGGTCTAGAAACCCTGTTTTCTAGGGCAGTCCCACAAATTTGGCCCTAGAATGCATTTCCACCAATGAAATTTCATGCCACTCAGTGAAATGTAGGCTAGGGGTGTATACTACTTGATTCCAAAAGCATTTTCTAAGAAAATACAGTTTACTATTTTTAATGTGATGCCCTAGGTCAAATATCTCTATGTATTTGACAAAACCCTAAGAGGATGAGTGAATGAATGGTGGATTTGTGTTGTTTGGGGATGGTAGAGTCATTCCAAGTTCCTGCCCTTGACCTATGCACCCAATTTTGAGCACTTGCTTTGTAACCTAGCCTAAATTGATCAATTAGGCCTAGAGACCTAGTAGGCGTTTTGGATTGCTGGAGTAGAGTTGGAGCAAGAGATTTGGAGGTTTGTTAGGGTCCCCTGAAAGGTGTTCAATTCCATCATTTTTTTGCCTAGACCTTTGGGATTTTGTCAAGTTTTGTTGAGAAAACCTAGTTTGGAGGGCTAGTAGCCTTACTAGTCAAGGTATAGGTTGAAGAGTTTTGGGAAGTTGGAGATCAAACCAACTGCATAGAAGGTGTTTGTTGATCTGTCTTAAGGTGTTGGAGAAGCCTTAGGGGTTGGACAATAGTCTGGACATCAATTCCTTCATATGCCTTGTATGTGCCTTTGGTTGGTTGGTTGGTTGAAGGCTAGTTGAAGTGGGTGAGTGGGCAAAGGACAATAGAGTAAACCTTTGTGTGTTGCTTCCCTTGTGCCACTCTGCATCAGGTGGTATCAGAGCCATCAAAGAGATGGGAGATAGAGAAGAAGAGGAGGAAATTCCTTCAAAGGTGACAAATGTTGAATTGGCAAAGATAGTGAGAGAGCAAGCAGCCAAGAACAAAAGGATGGAGGCTGAGATAGAAAAGTTGAAGAAAGACAAAGACAAGAAGAAGTCAGAAGTCATCTTAGATTCAGATGAAGAGGATCATGATGAGGAAGAAGAAGTGCCTATGGAAGAGCCACAAGGAGGCATGTCAGAGAGACAATTCCTAGATGCACTTGGAAAGTTGAGTAGGAAGGACACTAAGGCAGACTTACCTATGTTTCCTGGTAAGATGAATCCAGAGGAGTGCCTTGATTGGATTGAGGCAATGGAGAACTATTTTGAATGTGAAGAAGTGGCAGAAAATCAGAAAGTGAAGATTGTCAAATCAAGAATGAAAGGGTCAGCCTTGAGTTGGTGGAATTTTATTCAAAATGAGAGGATAGAAGATGATAGGAATCCTATCTCTACATGCAGGAAGATGGTACTTGAAATCAAGAAGCAATTTGTCCCTGAGGATTATGAGGTCAACTTGAACAAGAAGTTGCACAACTTGAGACAAAAGGACATGGACGTAAGCACCTACACAGAGGAGTTTCACAAGATGACATTGAAAGCCAAGATGCCTGAGAATGAAAAATAGAAGCTTGCAAGGTATCTTAATGGCCTCAAGTTCTCCATTCAAGATGAATTAACTCTCTTTAACCCGGAGACAGTCCATAAGTGTTTTCAAATGGCACTGAGGATTGAGGATAAGCAGAGAAGAAAAGGGGATTTTGGCAGCAGCAGCAGAGGCAGAGGAAATCAGAATTTTAGGGGCAGGGGCAGATTTCAAAACAAAGATAATTTCTCTAGATTCCAAGGTGGCGGATCACAAGAAGGCAGCCAAGGGCAGGCTGATAAAAACAGTGCTGATAAGGGTCAGTTTAGGGGCAGAGGTAATGGCAGAGGAAGAAGTGGGGGAAGAGGTCCCAATGTGTTTACTGGAAGGTGTTTCTCTTGCAATCAGATTGGACATCAGTCCTTTAGGTGCCCGGAGAAGATGGGAAACACTGCTGCAAATAAGAAAGAAAGAAGAGTACTACTCCTTCAAGAAGAGGACTGTCAAAGCACCACAAGTTACCAAACAACCTCTTCCAAGTCTGCAGCACCTGAGAGTGGAGAATGCATCATGTTTAATAGATCCCTCATCATGCCAGCCACCAAGGAGCAGCCCCAAAGAAACAACTTGTTCAGAACCACTTTCAAGGTGAAAGGAAAAGTTTGCAAGGTAATAGTAGATTCAGGTTCTTCTGAAAATTTGGCTTCTAATGAAATGGTGACTAAGTTAGGATTGGAAAGAATGCCTCATCCTAACCCCTATAGAGTCTTTTGGCTAACCAAGGAACAACAAATTGTGGTGAAAGAGCAATGTTGGGTTGAATTCAAGATAGGTGAATATCATGATAAGGTTCTTTGTGAGATAGTGGATATGGATGCATGCCACCTTCTTCTCGGAAGGCCTTGGCAACATGACACAAGTGCCCAACATGATGGTAAGAACAATGTGATTCATTTGTCCAAGAATGGTGAAAAGTTTACAATGACTCCTTTGATTGATGATTGCAAAGAGAAAGTCATTTCTAGTTCAGTTATGTTGGTAGGTGAAAAAGAGTTTTTGGCTAACCTCAGGGAAGAGAAAGTGCCATGTTTTGCAGTAGTCATCAAGCCCAAGGATGTGAATCCCAAGAAGGTCAAAGTGCAGCACCCTCTTAGGAGGATTGGACCAAAGGAAGTGGAAGAACTATTGGAGAAGTTTCAGGATGTGATAGCCGATGAAGGCAAGGATGCCCTTCCACCAAAGAGGGAGATTAGTCATTGCATTGATCTCATCCCTGGATCCACCCTACCAAACCAAGCAGCCTACAAGTTGACCCCAGAGCAAAATGTTGAAGTGGCAAGACAAATCCAAGACTTATTGGATAGAGGACTTATAAGGAGGAGTATTAGTCCATGTGCAGTACCTGCAGTGCTTGCACCTAAGAAGGAAGGAACATGGAGACTATGCACTGATTCCAGGGCCATCAACAAGATTACTATCAGGTATAGATTTCCAATGCCTAGAATAGAAGATTTAATGGATTGCTTGGGTATGGCTAAGTATTTTACCAAGATAGATCTAAAAAGTGGTTATCACCAAATCAGGATAAGGGAGGGGGATGAGTGGAAAACTGCCTTCAAAACCAATGAAGGACTATTTGAATGGGTTGTCATGCCTTTTGGCTTGTCAAATGCACCAAGCACCTTCATGAGATTGATGAATGAAGTGCTAAAACCTTTCCTTAACAAGTTTATTGTTGTATATTTGGATGATATACTAATTTTTAGTGACAGCAAGGAAGACCACATAAGGCATATCCATCAAGTGCTCAGGAGGCTTCAAGAGGAGAAGTTGAGAATGAATCTTGACAAATGTGTCTTCCTACAAGAAGAGTTGATATTTTTGGGGTTTGTCATCTCCAAGGGCAGCCTAAAAATGGATCCAAGTAAGGTTGCAGCCATTCTTAATTGGCCAACACCTACAACAGCCTCGGAGGTAAGGAGTTTCCATGGTTTATGCAGCTTTTATAGAAAGTTCATTAGAGGGTTTAGTGGCATTTGTGCTCCACTTGTTGACACCATAAAAGGGGGCAAGAAATGTGTGTTTTTATGGACAAATGAGGCCAACCAAGCCTTTGAACTGTTAAAGAAAAAAATATCAGAAAAACCGGTCCTTGTTCTTCCTGATTTTGACAAGGTCTTTGTGGTAGAATGTGATGCAAGTAAGAGGGCTGTTGGGGGAGTCCTAAGTCAAGATGGGAGGCCTATAGCATTCTTTAGTGAGAAGTTAAATGAGGCAAAACAAAACTACTCCACCTATGATCTAGAGTTATATGCCATGGTTCAGTCATTGAGGAAATGGAGACACTACTTATTGCCAAAGGAATTTATAGTTTTTACTGACAACCATGCATTAAGCTTCTTGAACAGGCAGCAAAAGTTGAATCACAGACATGTCAAGTGGATGGAGTACATCCAAGCATACACCTTCTCCATAAAACACAAGAAAGGAGTGGCGAATAAGGTAGCTGATGCCTTAAGTAGGAGAAATCTTGTTGTGCAAACTATTCAGTTGGAAAGTACAGGTATTCATGCCATTAAAGATCAGTATACAGCAGATGAAGACTTCAAAGAGCCATACCTATCTTGCAAGGCCATGACAGGAAGGTATAATACTGATTTTTCTGATTTTTTGTTGCAAGATGGATATCTTTTCAAGGGTAGCATGTTGTGTATCCCAAGAGGATCTATTAGAGAGAATATAATTAGGGAAAAGCATTGTGGCAGCATGTCAGGTCACTTTGGTATTGATAAGACCCTAGAATTGGTTAGGAGGTACTATTTTTGGCCAAAATTGCCAACCGATGTAAGGAAGTTTGTTGAAACTTGTCAAATTTGCCAAAGACCAAAGGGGCATACATCAAATATAGGTTTATACACTCCTCTACCTATTCCTTCAAAGCCTTGGGATTCCATAAGTATGGACTTTGTACTTGGTTTGCCTAGAACAAAGAATGGACATGACAGCATTTTTGTGGTTGTAGATAGGTTCTCAAAAATGGCTCACTTCATCCCATGTAGAACCACACATGATGCCTCACACATAGCAGGTCTTTTCTTCAAGGAAATAGTCAGGTTACATGGTTTACCTTTGTCCATAATCTCAGACAGAGACCCCAAGTTCATTGGACACTTCTGGAGGACACTGTGGAAGAGACTAGGTACAAATATGTCCTTATCATCTGCCTATTACCCTCAGTCTGATGGACAAACAGAGGTGATTAATAGGTCACTTGGTAACCTCCTAAGATGCCTAACCAAGGAGCAGGGTGCTAGTTTGGATTCAATTTTGGCTCAGGCAGAGTTCTCATACAATGACACTGTCAATAGAAGCACCAGCCTGTCTCCTTTCCAAATTGTTTATGGCACTCACCCAAGGGGTATTTTGGAACTAAGAGAGGTTAAAGGACTGGAAAACAGCAGTGCCTTGGCTGAAGACTTTGTTCAAGTCATGAAAGATGTCCATGAACAAGTACAATAGAAATTGCTGTCCACTTCTAAGAAATATAAACAATTTGCTGACAGAAAAAGAAGGGATTTGCAGTTCAAGGAAGGTGATTTAGTAATGGTTCATCTAAAGAAGGAGAGGCTCCTGGCAGGTAAACACACTAAGCTACTCATGAAGAAGATTGGGCCTTGTGAAGTGCTCAAGAAATGTGGAGAAAATGCCTACAAAATCAGACTTCCGGATGGCATTGCTTTGTCTCTAATTTTTAATGTTTCAGACCTTTATCCCTATAAAGGATCTGATCCTTAGATTGTTGTTGAAGAAGATCAAACTGATCACACACTCCAGGAACTCATTCCTTCATCTCCAAATCAGATTGAGTGCATTTTGGACAAGAGGATTGCAAAACAAACTAGAAGGCACACCTATCATGACTATTTGGTGAAGTGGCTAAACAAACCTCAGGAGGATGCCACTTGGATGAGTAGGGTAGACATTAAGAAGGCAGGTTTCACATTTGATAGCATTCCAACTCAAGAGACTTGAGTTCTGTTTGACAGTGGGTGTATGGTGCAGGGCACCTAGGAGCAGTCTGACACCTCAAGCATTTATATGCATTTTGATAAGCTATGTTTTGTTTTGATTGTATGTGTGGTAATAAGGCTTTAGCCATGTTTGTATGGTCCCTTTTGTGTGGTCAAGATGATTGAGGTGACCCTATAAACCTCAATCATGCTTAGTCCACTTGGATCCTTGTTGTGCCAATTAGGCCTAGAAGGTCTAAGGATTGGTTTTCGAGTTTTTTTTGGTTGTTTTAATGTTTTAGTATGTTGGAAGGAGTTTGTTGATCATTTGGACTCCATTGGATGAGCCAAACAAATCAACCTCCTTTTGTTAATGCAAAACACCATAGTTGTCAAAGGTGTTATGTGTTGGGTCGGTTCAAAAACCACTTTGGGCAGTTAAATGCTGTTGTAGAAGTTGGAAACCAACTTGGATGGGTTAATATGGTGGATATCTGACTCCAGTATGGAGGAGGAAGTTTTTGTAAGGAATTTGGGCACAAAATTCAAGAAAACTGACTATTTTTCGCTATTTTTCTTGCTGTGTATGGACTATACGGATTTTCACGTGTGCAAATGATATTTTTCTGAAATCTCTTGGAGTTAGGGTTCCAATGCAACTAGTTTGAGGTCTTGAAGTGGTCGGAGTCAAAAGTTATTGAATTTTCTTTCAACACTGGTCTAGAAACCCTGTTTTCTAGGGCAGTCCCACAAATTTGGCCCTAGAATGCATTTCCACCAATGAAATTTCATGCCACTCGGTGAAATGCAGGCTAGGGGTGTATACTACTTGATTCCAAAAGCATTTTCAAAGAAAATACAGTTTACTAATTTTAATTTGATGCCCTAGGTCAAATATCTCTATGTATTTGACTGAATTTATGCAATTTATTGTTGTATTTGACAAAATCCTAAGAGGATGAGTGAATGAATGGTGGATTTGTGTTTTTTGGGGATGGTAGAGTCATTCCAAGTTCCTGCCCCTAACCTATGCACCCAATTTTGAGCACTTGCTTTGTAACCTAGCCTAAATTGATCAATTAGGCCTAGAGACCTAGTAGGCGTTCTGGATTGCTGGAGTAGAGTTGGAGCAGGAGATTTGGAGGTTTGTTAGGGTCCCCTGAAAGGTGTTCAATTCCATCATTTGTTTGCCTAGACCTTTGGGATTTTGTCAAGTTTTGTTGAGAAAACCTAGTTTGGAGGGCTAGTAGCCTTACTAGTCAAGGTATAGGTTGAAGAGTTTTGGGAAGTTGGAGATCAAACCAACTGTATAGAAGGTGTTTGTTGATCTGTCTTAAGGTGTTGGAGAAGCCTTAGGGGTTGGACAATAGTCTGGACATCAAATCCTTCATATGCCTTGTATGTGCCTTTGGTTGGTTGGTTGGTTGAAGGCTAGTTGAAGTGGGTGAGTGGGCAAAGGACAATAGAGTAAACCTTTGTGTGTTGCTTCCCTTGTGCCACTCTGTATCATTTTCCCCACATATATCATGTGTCTCTCTTCTTCTATCATACTTTCTTGTTTATGTGTTTACTGCAATATCTCTGTAGTGGGTTTAACATTGTTGTAATAGTAAGGATAGAATTGAATTTGCACTCTCCTCCCCTCATTAGATTAGTGTAGGAAGCATTTTCTACACACCTAACTTCCTTTCAGTTGGTATCAGAGCTTGGCTTGTTTTGGTTCTAGCTACTGGGTAGGGGTTTTTTGAGATAATCTTAGGTTGAGTGGGAGTTTAGTGTAGAGTATTCTGTATATTGTTGTAGCAAGGAGATGGCAACCACATTTGAAAGGTTAGAGGTTGAGAATTTTAATGGTACTAATTTCAAGTTGTGGAAACTCAAGATGGAGGACCTACTTGTTGATCATGCCCTATGGGAAACTATATCTAGTGTGAAATCTACAACAATGTCACAAGATGATTGGGATTTCAAAGATTAGAAGGCTAAGGGTCTCATAAGACTCTATTTAGCTGACTCTATCCCATTGAATGTCCATGAGGAGAAGAGCATGAAAGATTTTTGGAAGAAGTTGGGTGATGCTTATCAGGCTAAGTCCTTGGTAAACAAACTTTTCCTGAAAAAGAAGTTCTTCTCTCTGAAGATGGAAGATGGAGGATCTGTTGCGGACCACATGAATTCTTTCAATATGATTGTTGCACAATTGACATCTATGGGTGTGAAAATGGAGGATGATCATTGTATGACCCGGCTTTGTTCTTTTCCTGATTCATGGGATCATCTTGTGGTGGCTATCGAAAGCACCACTACCACCTTCAAGATGGAAGATGTGGTGTCCTTGCTATTATCTAAAGAAATACAGAGGAAGACATATGAATTAGCCAAAGAGGCTCTTGCACTTCATGGAACACCCAAGGAGAAAGGGAAGAAGGACAAGAAAGCTAAGAAGGGCAGATCCAAATCTGGTGGGAGATCCAAATCTCCTAGAAAGTCCAAGGCTCTCTGTTGGAAGTATGGCAAGTCTAGGCATTTCTAAAAGGAATGCAAAGAAGAGAAGAAAAAGAAAAAGAAATCAGCCCCAATTTTAGATTGTGACAAGTCACAAGATAATGGTGATGCCTTCATCACAACCCTGGCCACCCATGCATCTGATGATGTGTGGTTGATTGATTCTAGTGCATCTTTCCACATGACCTCGCATCAAAGCTAGTTCACAAAATATGAAGAGTTTGATGGTGGAAGAGTGTACCTAGGTGATGACTCTCATCTAAAGATTATTGGTCATGGAAGAGTCTCAATCTGATTCCCTAATGGATGAGTGAATGGAATCACTGGAGTTATGCACATTCCAGGCCTTGCACAAAACTTACTACCTATAAGTATGTTGAATGATGCGGGTGTGTAGGTTGTCTTTTCAAAAAATGGATGCAAGATGACAAGAGGATCTATGGTGCTTGGGAAGGGTACTTAGAGGGGTACTGTGTTTCAGCTGGAGGCATGCACTACATAGTGCAATAGTTCTTCTGACTCAAAGAAATGAGATGCAGTCACTTCATCCCCACCATTTGAACAAATAGTGAAGAAATCCGGTGTAAGTAGTTTTGATGGTAGTGCACATGCTATGGACGCTAAGCTTCATGTTGAAAATACTATGTTATGGCATTTAAGATATGGCCACAGTGGTGAGAAGGGTCTGTGTACCCTAAAAAATAAAAAACTTGATGAGGGGTTAAATGATTGTAATCTTGATTTTGAATTTTGTGAACATTGCATTTATGGAAAGCAAAATCATGTTTAGTTTTACTGTAGTTCTGGTGTATTAGATCTTATTCATTCTGATGTGTTTGGTCCTATTAATGTTCCTTCAATTTCAAAATCTGTATATTTTGTATCTTTCATAGATGATTAAAGTAGAAGGACATGGGTTTATTTTATCAAAAGAAAGATTGAAGTCTTTAGTCAGTTTAAGGAGTTTAAAGCCTATGCTGAATATTAGACTAGTAAAAAGATTAAGTGTTTGAGAATTGACAACGGTGGTGAATTTTGTTCGATAGAGTTTGATAAGTTCTGCAAAGAGAAAGGGATTGAAAGGCATAAGACAACTCCATATCCCCGCAGCAAAATGGAGTTGCAGAGAGGATGAACAAGACACTGATGGAGAAGGCTAGGAGTATTCTTAGTGGAGCAAGCCTCGAACAAAAGTTATGGGCTAAAGCTATTGCCACTGCTTGCTATATGATAAATAGATCTCCTACATCAGCTCTTATTGGTAAGACACCTATGGAGGTGTGGTCTGGTAAGAATCCTTCATTTAGACATCTTCATGTTTTTGGTTGTGACGCATATGCACATGTGCCTAGGGAGAAATGGTCTAAATTGGAGAACAAGGATGTTAAATATATCTTCATTAGCTATGGTGTCAGTGTGAAAGGATACAAGCTTTGGGATCCTGTGGTTGAAAAAGTGTTGTATAGAAGTGTTATCTTCAAAGAGCTAACACCTTCTTCTGTTGTTCTACAGCTAGAACATACAGTAAAGAAAGAGGATGCAATTGAGTTTCCTTCTACTCCTGAGAAAACTGAACAGACAGACCCTATGAGACATGATGATGAGGAGAACTCTAGCAGCTCTGAAAGCTCAGAAAGCAAAACCTCAACCTTAGGCATTGAGGAGGTCTAGATGAATGAGAAAGCAACCTGATAGGTTTGGTTATTCATTACTTGATTCTAGTTGTGCTTTTGCTTTACTTACTAACAAGGATGAGCCTAGAATTGTGAAAGAGGCTATGAACATGAAAGATGCAGGTTCCTTGAAAGAGGCCATGGAAGACGAGATGGATTCTTTAGAAAAGAACAAAACATGGGACTTGGTGCCTTTGCTTAATGGACAGAAACCTATTGGTTACAAATGGGTGTTCAAGAAGAAATTCAGTGCAGATGGTAGTGTTGAAAAGTATAAGGCTAGATTGGTTGCGAAGGGGTATATACAAGTGGAGGGAATTGATTTTGGTGAAATTTTCTCTCCCATTCCAAAGCTGACATCCATTCAATTTCTATTATCTCTCGTAGCTACTTATGAATTAGAGGTAGAATAGATGGATGTGAAAACAACTTTCCTTCATGGTGATTTGGAGGAAGAAATCTACATGTCACAGCCAGAGCATTGCATAGAGAAAGGTAAAGAAAATTTGGTTTGCAAGTTAAAAAAGTCTTTGTATGGTTTAAAGCAATCTCCTAGGATGTGGTACTTGAAGTTTGATGCCTTTGTGTTGTCGATTGGATATCTAGGATTGAAATCAAATCATTGTGTGTATTACAAGTTTGACAATGATTGCATTCTCATTATTGTATTGTATGTTGATGATATGTTGTTGATTGGGAATGGTAAGAATATGATTTCTTATTTGAAGTCTTAGTTGTTAGCACAGTTTGAGATGAAAAATCTTGGGGCGGCCAGGTACATTCTGGGAAAGGAAATTAGAAGAGAAAGAGAAAATAGAAAACTTTGGTTAAGCCAAAGTAAGTATGTGAAGACTGTGTTGGATAGGTTTAGCATGGCAGATTGTAGAGCATTGTGTGTTCTTGTTTCATTGGGGACAAAGTTATCTATTAGTGATTGTCAAAAATCTCCTAGTGAGGTGGAAGACATGAGCAGAGTACCTTATGTTAGTTCTCTTGGCAGTTTGATGTATGCTATGGTCTGCATAAGACCAAACATTGCCCATGCAGTGGGAGTCCTTAGTCGATTTATGGCTAATCCTTGACAGGTACATTGGGATGCAATTAAGCGAGTGTTCCAATATTTGAGGGATACTTCTAAGTATTTCATATGCTATCATGGTAATGTTACAAGACCTCCACATTTAGTTTGTATTCATGGATTCATGGATTCTTATTGGATAGGTGACATTGACAATAGGAGATCCACTAGTACCTATGTGTTCACTATGTTTGGTGGTGCAATTAGTTAGATGAGTAAGTGATAACCTTTGGTTGCTTTGTCCACTACTAAAGTTGAGTATATGGCTATAACTCATGTTTGCAAGGAAGCCATTTGGCTTAAGAGATTGTGTTCAGATATTGGTGTTGATGTAGGTCAAATCATAATCAATTGTGACAGTTACAGTGTTATTCGCCTTGTGAAGAATCTAACTTTCCATGTCAGAACAAAGCATATTGATGTATAGTTTCACTCTGTACGAGACATGGTAGAGGATGGGAAGCTCAATTTGGAGAAGGATGATACTTTGAAGAATGTTGCAGATGCATTGACGAAACTAGTGGGCACAAAGAAGTTCAGATGGTGTTCAGAGTCTATCGGCCTCTCGGCCTATAGCAGTTCAATCCTATTAATTCTATTGGCTCTTACAAGGTGTTCGACAATTGGGAGAATGTTGGGAATTAAGCTGTCTCAACCTTGGTAATTCTTTGTATTTTTATATTGTATTTATTTATTATTTGCCTATTGTATTAATTGGATGCAAATCCTATGTTGTCATATTGTGGGAGTTGGCATGGTGATGTGTCATCCTTCATGGCCTATGACCACATGTATTTTTGTCCTCACATGAAGAGATAGGCATCCCACTTAGTGGTAGGAATATTTTTCCATGTGTCAGCATCTTAGATGTTGTGTGAGGGAATATTGACTGTAACGGTCATGACAGATTCCTATGATGAAGTTATAACATGTAAGAGTCAGAAATAGAAAATTTTATGATAGGTGAAGACATGTGTCGAAGAGAATCTTTAAGGAAGGTATCTTTGGGCACCCCAAGGTGGGTTATGACATGTTGTAAGAGAATATACTATTTATAGCATGTGTATGATAGATTCTCTTACAGGTGTAAGTTATGACAGTTATGACAGATTCTATGACGGTTCTAAAAGTTGTAGAAGCATCTGTCATTACCCATTTTTGAAGTAGGAAACCTCTTTGGGATGAGGTGACTTGACAAGTGTCAGGAACATTCTACAAGGTTGGACAAGTGTCCATAGGTGTGGGTTCTTGGCCATGAGGCCATGTTGGACGCCCATTCCAAGAAAGAGCCAAAATTGCCTTGTATACTCTATATAAATAGGTGCTTTGAGGAGCTGATGTACTACAGGTATTACAGGTACTGTTATACTACTAGATCATCTCCAGATACGAGTGTCGAAGACTCCTATAAGATCATTGGCACTGTGTTGTATTGTAACCTTCATTTTTTATGTAATACATTTGAACTATGTTTTGGAGTGTGGGGTTTTTCACCCGTAAGGGTTTTCCCCATGTATATCATGTGTCTCTATTCTTCTGTCATACATTCTTGTTTATGTGTTTGCTGCAATATCTCTATTATTGGGTTTAACATTGCTGTAATAGTAAGGATAAAATTGAATTTGCACTCTCCTGCCCTCATTATATTAGTGTAGGAAGCTTTTTCCACACACCTAGCTTCCTTTCAGCTATAAAGACATTCACGAAACCACATCAAACACATACATATAGAAACACAAAATATGGACTTTCCACCATTTTCTCATAGCATAACCATAAAGAAGTAGAAGCACATTCCATGATTTTACAAGTACTTAGCCTTCAAAAGAAAAATAGACTCTTTCCACTATTTTCATCATGAGAAATAGGAGATCACAAAGAGAAATACAACAATGCTTCCATAGTTCAAACCATAGCAGGAAAGTCTGCACAGCTTCCATTTTTGCTAAGTATTTACACAGTGAAAGCAATTTTTTTACCATAGTTTTTCATAAAGAAGAATAATAATAGCTCAGATACAAAAATATATTACATATTTTTGCATAATGAACAGGGAATCACCAGATAAGATGGTTGTTTCAACTTTTTCCCTTGTATAGAGGGCATAGCAGTATGTATGAAGGAAAATTTACCAGTGAAGAAGCAATAAGAATCCAAAACAACAGAGAACAGTTTGGTATTTATTCTAGGGAGTAGTCTTCCAAAACCTCAATGCCACAATAAAAGAGCAGCAAAGAAAATTGAAAAGAATTAAATGAAGTTTTAGGGTTTGACAAGTTTGTTGCATAATGCCCTAGCCTAGCCCGATACACTTATAGACTTCTTTTTTACTTTAAAAAGGAAAAAAATCATTGCAAAAACCAAGTGGAGACTAATACCCCCATGGTGAAAACACTTTTCTAAGTGTTGAATGTTAAGAGATGCATGAGGAGTTCAAAAGGAGGTAAGGGAGGTATAAGGAGATCATGTGATTTTGATCTTTCAAAGTTTGTTTTTTAATTGTTGTCACGAAGGATTGTGCCCTAAATACTAAGCCTTTACAAGCTTGGCAATCCCATGCAACATGTGAACATTCTCAGATGTGGGTCTGTCAGTTTTCAAAATGAACCTCCGTAAAAGTCATCTCCCTTTAAAAATCCCCTTTAGATCTGTAACTTGATTGGGAAAAGAGATAGAAGAAAAATGAATAAACTAAAAATTGCACTACAAAATCTATCTTAAAGGGAGTTATGCACCAAAATTTGAAATTAAATCTACAATATAACTCACAAACACCTTCTAATAAACCTGCTCTTACAATCCAAACTGATCAATCTGATTACATAAGTATTTCATAGCAAGGCATGACCAATCTTGCACAAACTATGACCTGTAATAAACTAAAGTTTGTATACTTGCATCTAATAAATGAGACCAAGAATTTAGAGGTTTTCAAGAAAAACATAGTAAATTCTCATCAAATCACTCACAAAATGAACACGGCACCTAAATTTAGAAAGAACTCTTGATCATATTAGAAATTGAAAGGGATCTCTACATAACAATAATGAATCTACTAGAAGAAAATCAACTACTATTGCTGAATAAGCTGTAAAAAATATACTAAATTACAAGACAATCTCTTCTTTGTTGTTGTGCAAAGGCTAAAAAGTAAGAACTGAGGAAAAAAAATCATAATCTTTTTTTCATATAATACAAAATTGTCCCCAAAAAGTGAATGGGTAGTCAACTCCAGCTCAACTAAACTCAAAAATATTCATGAATGAGTTTGAAATAGTAACTCCAAGTTGATGGGTGAGCACATGTGAAAAGCCTGCAATTTAGGCCCCAAAACTCCTCCAAGATGGGTAAAAATAGGTCAGAACTCCAAGTCTCAAAGTCCTTGACCAAGAAACTATAAAAAATAGTCATGTCAAAAATAGAACTCCAAATATCTCTCCCTGCATGACCCTGCACTTTAGTTCGACTCCTCTCCTATTTTTATGTAACTTGAAAGAGTTCTGATCAAGTCCAGAATGGAATTTTTTGGAAAATATCAAAAATATATATATTTTTTGATATTTTATACATTTTAGTATATTGCATTTTTAGAGGCCTTCTAACTAATAAGGTAGCGAGGAGTTATCTTTCTAACGAGTCCAAAAACTTTAAATTTTGATAAGGTAGCGAGGAGTTATGACCCTGCCAATTCTTTTTTTGAAAGAAGATAGATGAATGGTCTTCAAGTAACTATATCTGCATAGTTAGGAAACATGTTAGATAAAATGTAGCGGCTAAAGCCTCTCTCTTGACTATTTTGATAAGATATTCTCTTCCATCCTATTTTATTTTAAGCCACTTGCTTCCTCAGAGCATTAGAAAACAACTGTTACAACCCAGCCTAATTGGGTTGCAAAGCACAATTTGGTAACATTTTTTATGACCTCTACGCTAGTTTTGCCTACAAAAACTCTCATGGATAGTTGCATGTATGTCCATTGAGTAATAGAGTCTTCCATTAGCCTTTACGACTCATAAAACTCCTTGAAAAATCAACTGCTAGAAAAGTAACAACAAAAACAAAATGAAAACATAACAACACTGGCTCCAAATAGGACTAGCCAGTTGTGCATCAGTAGTTCTTGGAAAAAAGAAACTAAAATGAAACAATTGTGCAACCAACAATTATTAAACTAAAAGATTCTATTATACTATGATACATTTGCAACTTTTGATCTTAAGAAACACTGCTTCAGGTGAATCCCATTTATAGGAATGGGTAACACCTCTCCATTCAGTTTTGAAAGATAAAATGAATTTTTTTTCTTGCATTCAATAATCACATAAGGACCATCCAACATGGAATCAAACTTGGTATGCTTACTAGGATTACTTTTGAGGTCATCCCACTTAAAAACAAGATCACCCTTCTTGAACACTCTAAGAACTTCTCTCCTATCAAAGGTCCTTTTCAATTAGGCTTAATGAATCTCCATATTTCTCAACGCTTCCCTCCTGGTCTCTTCTAGTTCCATCAGCTATGCAAGCCTGATTTCCATAGGTTCCTCCTCTAACATTTCTAGTTCTTTAATCAGACTTAATATAGGTAACTTGACTGAAATAGGAAATCTAGCCTCTTTACCATAAGTAAGAACAAAAGGAGAGTTACTTGTAGCTCTTTTAGGAGTGATCCTAACAGCCCACAAGGCTAGCTTCAACTTGTCATGCCAAGTCCTTTGGTTATCCTTGATTGTCTTTCTGATAATTTTGATCAAGTTCTTATTAGTTTATTTGGCCTGTCCATTAACTTGAGGGTAATAATTAGATAAAGTATTCAAATAGATATTATGTTTAACATACCAATCAAATATCTTCAAGCCAAGATATGCCAATGCATTATCAGAAATAATGGAATCAGAAGTACCAAACCTTGCAACTAGGTCCTAATAGAAGTTGAGAACATAAGTTTCATTGGCCCCCTTCAATTCTATAGCTTCAAACCACTTTGTAAAATAATCAATTGCAGCCAAAATCCCCTTGTGACCTACAGTTGAAGGTGGGTTAATAGGCCCAATAAAATCAAGTCCTCATTTGGCAAAAGGATGATCCACTTAAATCAGATGTAAAGGCAAGGCTATAAGCGTTTATTTTCCTACAAATAAAGATGATTTGTTGCATTTTTTGACCCAAGCATGAGTATCTTTAAATATATTAGGCTAGAAATATCCTACTTTCATAATCTTAAGGGTTGTAGTTCTAGCTGCAAAATAACCTCTAGAAGATCTATCATGAAATTCTTCTAAATTTTATCAATCTGATTTGGCTTAATACGCATTAATAAAACTCCATGAAAGTCCCTCCTATACAATACTCCATCTATAATAGCATAATGAATGACCTACAATCTAAAATGTCTCTTCTTTGCATTGTCCAAACCTTCAAGATAGTCACCAGTGTTAAGATAATGAATTATCTACTGATTCTAGTCTGTAGAAGATACTAGAACAGTAGTTGGTTCCTCATCTTCTAGTACCAAAATAGTCTGCTCCTTAGTTTCTTGGTTGTCCTCTACATTTATCTCTAGCTTCTCACATAAGCCTCTAACCAACTTTGTAACCTTAATATTAACATCATACTCCATAACCTTGGTTATCCAACCTACTCTTTTGCAATTGATATCCTTACTCACCAAGTATTCTTTGACTATAGGGTGAGCAACCAGCAAGTGGATCTTGTTGTTGGAAAGCATATGCCTAAATTTTTTTAAGCTTCTAACTACAGCTAGAACATGCTTCTCAACAAATAAGTATTTTATTTAAGAGTCCTAAAGAACTTGACTGAAAAATGCTATGGGTTGCTCCAAACCTTGTTTATTCTATTGACATAACATAACTAAAATGGTATCCACACCTCTGAATGCATAAAGAATAAAATCTTTATCAAAATTTGGATTGATGAGTGTTGGAGCAAGAGCTATGGCATCCTTTATCTCATCACAACTCCTCTTTCCTTCTTTTGTCCAAATGAAACTGGTATTTTTTTTTAACATAGAAGTTAGTGGTTTTAAAAGAGCTGTGGTACTAGGAATAAATCTTCTTACAAAATTTATCCTACCTAGAAATCTTTGCAAGCCTTTCTTGTGGGTTGCTAATGGTAATGCTAGAATAGTATAAATTCTTTTAGGATCTATTGAAACACCATGCTTAGAAACAATTTGTCCAAGCAGTTTACCCTCATGGATAGAAAAATAAACTTTTTTAGGTTAAGTGAAACCCCATATTCTGTACATCTCTCAAATATCTATCTCAAATGAACTAAATGATCACTTGTATTAATATCATCTAGGTAAACCATTACAAACTTGTTCATCAAACCATGGAAAGCCATGCCCATAGCTCTTTGAAAAGTAGATCCTACATTTGATAGTCTGAATGGCATCTTCCTATATGCCATGGTTCTCCACTTTGTTGTAAATGCAATTTTGAACTGATCCTCTTCCTTCACCAGAACTTGGTTATAACCTGAAAAATCATCTAAAGGAGAGAATCTATCATATCTAGATACTACCTGCAAAATTTGTTCCATGGATGGTAGTAGGTAATGTTCCTTGAGAGAGGCTCTATTAAGGTCTCTGAAATTAACACAAAGTCTAATTTCTCCATTCTTCTTCCTCATAGAGACAAGATTAGACACCCATGAGGCATGCTTGATTGGAAAAATGATATTACTTTCAGTAAGCTTATTTAACTCAGCCTTCATTAGATGTTCCAACTTTGCATTCAGAGGTCTTTGCTTCTATCTTACTCATTTTTCCTTAGGCTCCAGCTCTATAGTATGATGAGCTAATTTAGGATCAAAACCATTCAAATCATGGTACTCCCAATCAAACACATCAGCAATTTCTTGACAAAGTAAAATGAATGCATATTTTTCTTCTAAGGTACCTACCTTGCCAAGCTTTAACAACTTGCCTTTAAAAATCTCAATCTGCTCATAATGATCCTATTTGATGGATAAACTAGCTTTCTCTTTTTGACTTGATCATCTAAGTTGAAGATTGACTCAAGAGTTGCCAAACATTTTAGCAACTTATTGGCCTTAGGTTGAAGAATCTGATCTTCATACTGCTAAGACAACTTTTGCTAGTTAGAAGCTGAAAATTCAACTTCTTCAATTGTGAAACTAATAATCTGTTCATCACTATTAAATACCTGCAAATAAATGTTGTTATCTGGCATAACAGGTCTAATAGCAACTTTCACATAGTTCTAAATAGCAACATTTTTTATTTCAGCTGAAATATCAAACTTAGCTCCCATGGCAGTGAGTTTATCAGCTTCTTTATTCTGAGCTCTTGCTATGGACAATAAATTAAATGCATCAAATTCCTCAATCACGCCCCATACTCTATGTTTATACAGTTTGAACAAGTTTTTTTTAGTGGCATGAATATTCCTTACTTGATTAACCACTAATTTACTATCTCCAAACACTTGAAGACACTTAACATTTTACTTTCTAGCCCATTCCAGGCCATGAACAAGGGCCTCATACTCAGTAACACTATTTGAACAGATGAAAGAAAAATTAAAAGATGAAAAATACCTTTCACCACTTGGAGAAACAAGCATAGCACCTCCTCTAGTGCCAACTTTGCTCCTTGATCCATTGAAGTACAAAATCCATACCTCATTGGACTGCTATTTTTTAAAACTTTTGCATCTTTAGTCAAATTTGGAATAGCAATATCTTGTTCTCGAATCATGTAAATGCCCAAGTCCACTTGTTCTATATGCTTAGCTATATTAACTTCATGATTCTCGAGTGCCAATTCATCTAAGAACATGTTTGCAATACCTTTAAAAAGGGTGTTAGAATCTTGGACAACAAGTTTATCTTGCTCATTCTACTCATGAAATGTGAGATTTACATTAATAGGACTTGGAACATATGGCTCAATGTGATCTTTAGCTAGCAATTCATATTTTATTGTGACTTTTGTACCATATCTGGTTCTAAAGAACAAATGTGACCAATTAGAGGATAAGTATCCTCCCAATTTAGATGTAAAATCTCTTGCAAGACACAATGCAAAATAATCAAGAAGATTTAGAATAAACACTTCTTCTGGAATTGCAAAATTTAGACAAGCATGTAATATAAGATTTAAATTTCTGATCACCCCTATTGTATTGATGGTTGTACCATCCAATTGAACAACTCCTTTTGAGACTGGTTCATATTTTAAACCTAGCCAATCAATAATTTTCTTTGGCATTACTAAATTGCTAGCACCTGAATCTATCATGCGGTTGTGGACAAGATGATTCCCAACAATCAAAGTGAAATAAAAATAAGGTGGCTTGACCTCTTGGTTTGGTTGTAACTTATTCACTGGTTTTCCTTTTGGTTGATTAGTTACAATATTCACCTTTGGTTGATCCTTACTTGGCTTATTTGACATAGTGAGACTTGTTAATGCATTTTGTAATAAATCTCTTTGGCCAGGAAGAACCATAGAGTCCCATATTGAAACATTGATATTAGATTTCTTCATGTGATCTAAAATTTTAAAAGGTGGATTTACCTTCAACTGTACTTTTGGAACAACACCCTCTCCTTGCACTTGTGGCTATGTTTGAATTTTCTAATGGTTTTTGCATGGTACAACTTGTTGTCTTGGCAAACTTTGAACTTGTTTTAAGGGAATATGTGAAATACCTGGCTGTTGATTTGAAGAAGCCTACTTTTGCATTGGATTAGGTTGTTGTCCCAAATCTACAACCCTTTTCTTGGATCTTGTATTTGGTACTACAAAGTTATATGATTGATTATGCCCCTATCTTTAAGGATGACTGACACCACAAAACTCTTATCCCTACCAATTCATCAAATCCACTTCATTTTGACCATCTTCATTACTCGCTTGCCCATTATTTTGTTGATCAACAACAAAATTTTGCACCATAAGTGCTTGAGTTAACACTCCATTTGAACAAGATGATTGACTATGAGGCTGATTACATAGAAATCACCACTCATGGTCTTGAACCAGATTATTTTGCATTGGAACTATTGTCAATCAAAGTATGCACCCAATGCTAAGCTATCAACTTAGATACCTATTGACACATGGGAACACTCCTAGGCCTATGGGTTGTCTAAAACTTGGAGTGAACCTACAAAGTGAGCTGGTTCTCTTGATGAACTCTCCTAATCTAAATGATTTACTAACAAAAAGGGTGAGAAGATGACTAAAATTTAAATTAAAAAATCTAATCTCCAAAAATATAGCTTGTTCTAATGATCTCTCACAAACAGCTCCTTAAACATGAACTTTCACAACATCACCTAGAACATACAACTCAAAAGTAATTTGCATGAAGGTTCAATATGAACACACCACACAACCAGAATCATATGAAATATTTGCATACAATTTCACAATAAAATAGCAAATCAATATTGTGACTATGAGGCAAAAGAAAGGAGGTAGGAATACTCTACTATATTGAACTGAAAGGAGAACATGAAATTGAAAATCTCAGTCAAAAAGTGTCTACAAGCTCTTTGCAGATGAGCAAGAGAGAAGAAACAATGATCTCAACTCAGGAAAAACTAAGTTTTTCTCCAATATATCCTCTAATTTTTCAAAAATAGGAAAAATAGGAAAAATTGCAAAAATCTCTCTTAAAGCTAGCCTCCAGGTCATTTTCAAAATCCATTGAAAAGCTACCAAAAAGCACATTAAAATGCCTCCAAACTAAAAATAAAAGTTGTCAAATTGATATCCCAAGTGGTCCCACTAAAATCTCCTCAAAATTAGGCTTTACCTGGTCAATAAAAACCTCCTTTTATCAATATTTGCTCAATTCCGCCCAAAGGAAGTCAAATCCAAAAGAAAGATTCTAGTCTAGATTTTCTCTGCTTTTAACTGCATATAATAACAAATATTTAAAAGCAATTTATAAAGATATTGCTTTAAAAATTGCTTTACAAGGATTTACAGTTTTATTTTCTCGATTTGATTTGATTTGATTTTTGCAAAATATAAAAATACAAGGATCATATGAATCTATGCCAAGTACAATACATCCTATTTGGGCATTTGATTTTCTATAAAAATCATAAAAATCTCAAGGCATATTAATAGGTTTAGAAGAATAACTCCATTTGGTTTGCAAAAACTACTAAGGCATATGGGGTTTTTGGCCTATCTTCAAAGGTGATCAAATAGCCTTTAAGGCATAAATCCTAGGCTTTGAAAATTCAAAAGGACCTAAGGCATATGACATCCTAAGTCATGAGGACTAGGTAAATGCAAAGTAAACACAATACCAGGAGGGGTATTAGTCAAGGCATGAAAAATATAATTCGATGTGAAAAAAGTCACCATCAAACTTAGGATAAAATGCAAACACTAACACAAAACAAATGATGCCCTTGTTTTTCAGGCTCATTTCACTTTGCAATCTTTTCAGAAAAAGGCTCTGCTGCCTAGCCATGACCATGAGATTAGGGTTTGAAGAAAAACCTCAATTCTTAGCATCTCTGATGGATTTTTTGATGATTCCTCACTAAAAGTGAAAGGTAAGACTCTTTGTCACATGTTAGATCCATTTTCTTTTTGTCTAGAAGCAAAAACTTGTCTTTTTAGCTGCGACTGTGACTACATTTCTCTGATACATTTCTCCCCTATTTCTCTGTATCGATATTCCTCTATGTGGGGTCACCATGAATGATCGATCTAAGATTTTTCAAATGTAGCAAAGTGGGTGAAAACCCATGGCCCTATGTACATGTCTCTTACTCAAAACAAAATAAGGTAAGCTCTCTTCAAACTCTACATTATGTATTTGTGTTTCTCCATTGATATGAGGCTCGATACAAGTCCAAAATCTAGAAATAAATGGACTATTCTCATTTACCTTGCAAAGAGACCTTATGGGAAATTTTTTGTATATTGTCATCTTATTAGAGGTCGTGGCCATAGTTGTATTTCTGAGCATTTCATTCTTTCATATGAGCTCAAATCCTTCTATTATTACATAGCTAAAACTTTTTTCTTCAAACCCTAAATGGGTTTGACTCACCTATGAGTAAAAGAGACTCTCTATCACTACCTGGGGCCCTACCTGGTATATTTCACATTTCTGAATGATTGACAAACCCTCAAGGGCTTGAACCAACTAACTTATTTGTATCTAAAATTTGTCCAAATATTATAATAAGGGTTTGTTGAAAAAACAACTCTCAGGCAGTAGCACAAACTGGGTTTCTTTAATCATTTTCTATACAAAATTACATTGCTCTTTGTTTCCTAAAAATCCAAAAACAAAGCTTTCTCTTTCGGTATATTGCATCATGGATACATTACTAGCTCTTTATCATTTCTAAGTATTACCAAACCCTTATGGGTTTGAACCATCTATCTCTTTTGTATCTGTGGTTTTTATATATATAATGCAAGTTTATATGGGGTTTTGTCATTCTGTAAAAAAATACATTCTTGGCTATGACTTCGCTAGCACAAAATGATTTTTTCCAATTCATTTTATGCATGTGAAAGATAATGAAATCACATTATTTTTCCATTTGCAAAATACAAACCTTTCTCTGATATTACACAAGACCACATGCTCTTGGTGCTTAAATCTGTTTTTGTAGTAGCATAAGAACACATAATGAATAATAACCTTCCTTTTGCAAGATATCTCTAATATTTCATTTCATTCATGAGATAAGGCATCATCAGAGAAAGATCATAGTCTCATTTCTACTGCTCCATAAGAACTTTGTGATGACAACATCCATTCCATTTGTTTCTGCACCTCCTGTAGATGAAACACATTCATTTGAAACTTCATTATTTTTACAATGGTAAGGTGTATCTTGATGTTTCAACTCATACAATTATACATTTGTGAATGCTCCATTTGATGACTATGGCACTTGGCATTAATCTCTATATACACTTGGTATGATCATATTCAATCTATGACATGACATTAATCACTTGTAGTCTAGTTCACTGTATTACACATCAGTTTGATCATTTATATATGATAAAGATGCTTATGTTTTATAATTGCTGCTACTCATATGATTGAAGCACTAAGTATCATGGGGTGACATAGTTCATGATTAATGTCACTTGGCATAAGCACTATAGTTATACCTGTAACTTATGATCTTTTTCGTTGTTCCATTTCTTTTGAACAATAACTTCATATGCCTATTGTAGGCTCCTTCACTTTCTATTTAGTTATATTGCATCTTTTCAATATTCAAAAACATGTTGAATGTGGCATAGCTACCCTTTCATTTGATTCATGGTGTTACATCATATCTTTATCTTGTACACTACATAGGCATCTGGTGACTAACTTTATTCTTATAGTTGTTCTATGTGTTCCATGGCTTTTACTAATGCAATATAGTTATTTGAATGCATACAAAAGACAATATATGATATTGTATAGCAAACAAATGTAATAATAGATATTTTGATGTTGAAAATACCTTTTACTTAGTTTCACACCTCATTGGGCAGCCTTGAATGAGCTCACTACTCATTTGTGATTCTCATCTCATCATGTTTGAGCTGATACTCATGAATGAACATTGATCTTGAGGCTCCTATAAACACTTTATGAATCACTCGATCATTTAAAATGTTTCTATTTGCACAATATGAATATGTATTCCTATTCTATCCCCTTGAGATTCAGGGGCAACATGCTAAGCTCTACCCTTGTGGGAGCCCACTTTATAAAACATGTTGAAATGTCTTCAAACCAGCAACATAATTTATTCTATACCTACATAGGAAACAAACATGTTAGCTTTAAAATAGTGAATCTTAATGATGTTTCATTCCTTTAGACTCTCTTGCATATGGATGATTTGATCAACTGATTTAGTGCATCATAAAGAATGTATTATGTCTTTACTTGATGAAGTACATAGGATAAATCATATCTGGAGCTTTAACATATCTTTCTCCATCACTGTAGGTTCATTCAAAGGTTGGGAGCAAAGAGGAACTTGTAACAAGGATCAATTCAAGACTTTCATAGGCAATGATAGATATGCCTTATCTTATCTGCTTCATTTTAGCTTTTTCAGATGCATAGTATATTCTTTTTGATACATTGGTTCAGCTATTCCCATGGCTTATGTGGGACATTTGATCTTTCTTGCTTTCATTCAATGCAATACTTGTTCAGTTGTTGTATCTCATTTGTAAAATTGAATGATTATTGAAATTAAATGAAATGTCATTATCCATGATGAATCCTCTACAAAGCAATGAATGATAAACTGATTTTCTTTCTAATGATAAAACTAAACCCTTTCCTTTCAAAAACCTTAATCTATGCAAAACAACATAGTATAAAATATTAAGAATCTTTCATCTTAAAATGAAATAAAATTTACTCTAGCTTTACCAATTTGTGCTGTAGGTGAAACATTGGTAACATTTCTAGCGACCTCTGCTAAATGCTTGCTTTCTAAGCATCAAGACCAATTTCCTTAACTATTCATTGGGCATGGAGTCAAACTCTACTCTTCTCAAACTTAGAAAATAATGAAACTACACTTCAAACTACTCCAAACAGTAGTAGAAAACTAAACAAAATCAAACTGAAAGCAAACTGAAAGGCCCTGGTTGCCAAAAATATATGTGCAACAACACTTAGGAAAAGAAAATAACTTAAACAAATGTGCCTTGAGCACTTATTAACTGAAAATACTAACTCTAACCTACTCTAACTAGCCAAAGAAGCAATTCAAACAAACCCATTCACTTGCTGGGTCAATTAGTTGTCTTTTTTCAACAAAGAAGACTGATTTACGTGCTTATGAACATCTGAAATTAGATGAAGCATGAGAAGATACTCAAATAAACTATTGCAATGCTTCATAAAGAATGTAGACAAAATCACCCATCCTTTGAATATGACCAACCATGTTTTTGGTTTGGAGTGAATGGATAAGTTGGATTTGTTTTCCCTTTACTAAAACCTCATCAAGTATGCTTGGGATCTCAATCCTAGAAAGATGCCTGATTGGGCATCCTCTTGAGATGATAAACCAGTAACTCTTTTTGTTGGCTTCTCCTTTGAGAATTGTTTCTTCCGCCACAACCCCTTTGGTCACTTGATTATGTTGATCACAAATCTTTGTCTTGAAAGGTGCTAAGTTATCAATAGTGTTAGAGAAAAAAACTTCAATTACAATTGAGAATAAACCCTCTTGATGATCAATTTCATCATGCAATATATGCTCTAACCTATCCTCATGATGGATTTCAAAAATCATACCTTCAATATCTATGATTTTCTACTTGTCTCATTTTACTTGAATAACATTTTCTTGTGAATCAACCTCTCGACCTCCCAAAACATGACTATCCTCAAACTGATTATCCTTATATTGTTCAAATGCAAAAGGCAAAAGTTCATAAACCTGCCTTACATTGTTGTCCTCATCATTTACTATCTTGGGCTTATGGTCACTACAAGAATTCAGTAGAGTGGCAAGCTCTCTACAAGCCGAACAGTTAGGATCTTGACAATCAACCATAGAGTTGTCTTGAAAAGGATGATCATCTTCAGCTAGTCCACTTGATTGCTCTTCAAGGAAAGCTGCCTTAGTTTCATTCATATTAGCCTTTTCATTGTAGTACAAGGGGAGCTCTGAAAAAAATTGGATTCTTCCTCTTCATGGGGAATCTGATCTAATTTGGTTTCATATTCAGCCTCGTAGTGAGTCCTATCTTTATGCAAAACAAGCTTGCTAGATTCTGAAACAAAAATGTCTCTTTTCTCTTCTAGATGAATTGAGGCTTCAATCTCATCCTTGCCTTTATGAACCAGCAGTACATCATTTTCTTTAATATCTCCTGGCTGTCCCAAATCAGCTAGTAAGTTGGGTACCTGTATGATGTCTTCATCATCACCAACAAAAGCAGGCAGCTGATCAAATGAAGAAACCGAATCCTTGTCTCTATCTGGTTTATTCTCCATTGGAACTTGGGCAATTTGTCTTTGCAATTGAAGAATTTTGCCTTCCAATATATGTGTCCTACTTTCATTCATCTTATAAATAGCTTTAGAAAAGTTATCAAAGGAATCAGAGTGCAAAGGATTCAGTGTCAAGCCTGAACTAATTCCCTCTACACATTCATTATGCTCATATTTAGCTAGAGATGCAACACAAATAGCATGACGTAGAGCTACTTAAGGATATCAAACACAATTACCAATAAACAACCTTTGTAAATTTGAAACCCTAACTCATTTATTTGCTCACCAACTCTTCAACTTCCCTAGTAGTATAACAAATGGGGTTTTCTCTCCATAACTTTTGAAGAAAACCACACATCCAAAATCTAAAACCTGTTTTGAGTACCCATTTGGATGTTATTCAACATATGTGGAAATTAGAGGTGGTTGCCTTGAAACATAGGGCCTTAAAATTGACTGTCTCATTTTGATAAAGGCCTAATTAGGACAACAAACTAGGGTTTTCAAGAAAAATTTTCAGATAAGGATTCAAACCCAAAAATGAATCACCATTTTAGATACCCATTATGACCCTCTTCAACATATCTCAAATTTAGGTGGGGTTGTTGCGTAACTCTAGCCTCTAAAATTGACTGTTACAGTTTTAGTAGGCCTAATTAGCCATGTTTTCCAAAACAACTATAAGAAATTCAACACCCAAATCACAAAACTTCTCTTCAAATCTTTCCCCACATTACATAGGTTCTGAATGTGCCATTTGCATCCTCTAGAGTTAAGAAATGCTTTAAAAAAGCTTCATTTCTTCAATTAAACCCTCACCACTAGGGTTTCTGAACCAATTTTAGAAAATCTAATGTAAAGTCCTCAAAACATGATAAAAATCAATGAAAAAAACAAAAAGGAAGCTAACTCAATACTCCATCAATTCCAATTCAAAAATGTACACTTATAGGCCGTACAGGGTCGTACAACACACTAGAGTAGCAAGTTTTCTCTTAAAACATAGGAAAAAAATAGAGTTTTTGTATTTGAAATTCAAATTTGACACTTTCTCACCTTGCCACAATGTTCACAAATTATTTTTAAAGCATTCCCAATCACCAAAAAACTAGTTCCAACTATTTTCCCACCAAAAAATACAACATGACCTTTCAACTTCCTCAAAGTGCAAAAGTGCAGAGCTAGTTTTTTACCACTCTTACAAAATTGACTTAAAATAAACTAAGACAACTTAATAACAACTTAAAAACATAGGAAATGGTCTTATAGACCTTATTACAAACCAAAAGACTCAACATCTAACTCTTTGTAACATTTTCACTCTAAGAGCTGTGGTACCCTGCACCATACTCCCAAGCAAAAAGGAACTCAAGTCCCCTTGAGGACTATGCAGCAATGGAATCATGCTTGATCACATCATACTCTAGCCTCCAAGTGGCATCTCCAGGTGGTACACCCCTCCAATGAACCAAGTATTTGAAATAGGCATTCTTGCTTGCCTTTATGAGCTCCTTGTCACCTAAGATATATTGCAACTTCAAAGACTTGTTTAATAGATTATCTTTGACTGGTGCTACCCTTGAGAATGTTGGTAAACCTACATCTTGACCTGCCACCTTATCTCCTTCATCCTTGCAAAGCACTTCCTTATTGTTCACTTCCATGCTATGCTTGAACTTGCACTTTTCCCTTTATAGTGTATCCTTGAGCCCTTCACCTCTGTTTCTCATCTCTTTCATTTGATGCTCTACCCCTATATCTATTATTTTATCAGGTTCACTAAGCTTTGTTTTGATAGAAACTGAATGATCACTATCCTCTATTGAAAACAATGAATAAAACCCTCTATCCATCACATCAACATGCCTCTCAAACCAATCTTGCATCCCCAAAATCAACTCATCCTTGACCTTCAACAAATCTGATTTTGACACCAACTCAATATCATTTTCCTCCAGAATCTGATCACTCTTCATGTTTGCTATCATACTACTACCACATTTTGAATTGGATGCAACATTCATATCCTCCCTTTCCTCTACCTTTACAAACTCTTTCGTACCAACCATCATCACATTAGCTTGCTTTGTCAAAATAAAAGAGATTCCATCTTTGTTTATCTCATAGGTATTTGTTCTACCATCATACAAGGCATGCCTATCAAATTGCCAAGGGCCTCCCTAGTAGCAAATGGCACACATCCATAGGCAACACATCACATAGAATTCTATCCTTATATCCTCCTATATTGAACTCCAGCCAAGCTTGCTCATTAACCAATACAAATTGACCCTCATTCAACCAAAAAACTTTATAAGGAGTATCATGTGGTATCCTAGAAAATTTAAGTTTCTCAACCATCTCATTAGACACCATGTTATCTATGCTTCCTGAATCAATCACAAATTTATATACCTTACCCATTCACTTACAAGTTGTTTTGAAGAGTGTCCTTCTTTGTGGTGGCTCCTTCTCCTTTGATGTTTTGATGAGAGTCCTTACCATTAGAGATTCACTAAACTTAGGAGCAGCATGCTATGATGTTGAGCCCACACTTTCACAATCCTCTCCTTGAGCAATCTGATTCCTCCTTTCTCCACCAGTTGAAGTAGAGGCTTGACCTTCATTGCACTACCATGCTTGATGTCAAAATTTGTTGCATTGATAACACCTTCCTGAGAATCCTTGTGAACCTCTTCCTTCTCCTCTAAATCTACCTCTAAAGCCTAATCTACCACCTTTAAATCCACCTCTCTGATCAGCAACTTGTCCTTGCACCTTGCTTGCATCTTCTTGACCCTCAGATGACTTCCTTGAGTTGGAAAATGATCCTCTACCTTTGATATTGCTGCCTTTACCCCTATTTGACTTGTCTTGCCTTCTCTTGATCTTTTCTTCAACCCTTATTGCCATTTGACAGTATTCCTCAACCATTCATGGATTTGCCACAGTTAACTCATCTTGAATCCTAAATCTCAATCCACTAAGGCATCTAGCCACCTTCTCCACATCATCCTCCATATGACCTACTCTTATAATCAACTTATAAAACTCATTAGTATAAGTTTTTACATCCATATCTTTTTTCTTCAAACCTTGAAGTTTCTTATGCAATTGAACTGCATAATCATTTGGAAGAAACTTACCCTTAAGCTTAGCCACCATTATGTGCCAAGAAACAATCTTTGACTTATCTTTCTTTCTCCTTTCAGATTGCTCATAATCCCAGCATAATAGTGCATGGCCCTTCAATTTTGTCTTTGCTCCTCTAGAACATCTTCACACTCAAACTAGTTATCAAGTGTTGCAATCCAATCTAATAGCTATTCATCATCCAAGTTACCTCCATACATTGGCACATCCATCTTCACCTTGTGTTTATATTCCTTGATTGCTCTCAGTAGCCTGGGAAACTTCTATTCATCAAGATCTAACTCTTCCTCTTCATCTTCTTTAGGGGGATTCTCCCTTTCCCCTTCCTCTTCACCGTCACTCCCATCACTTATGACCACACCTCTTCTCTGACAAGTTTCCACAACCTCTATCCTTTCTAACAACCTATCTTGTAGTTCCTTAAACCTTCTAATCTCCCTTTCAGTCTTCTCTTTCATCTCTTGCATTTCTCTAGCCACATGGCTACCTTTTGGAGGCATCTTGATCAATTTTTCTTAACACCTTCCCTCCCTTACACACCTACCGAGGATTTGATACCAATTTGATGTAGAGATACTTAAGGATATTAAACACAATCACTAAAGAACAACCTTTACAAATTTGAAACCCTAACTTGTTTATTTTCTCACCAACTCTTCAACTTCCTGGTAGTACAATAAATGGGGTTTTTTCTCCATAACCTTTGAAGAATAACTCATATTCAAAATTTGAAACATGTTTTGAGTACCCATTTAGGATTTATTCAACATATGTGGAATAAGAGGTGGTTGTTTTCCAACATAGGGCCTTAAAATTGACTATCCTGTTTTGATAAAGGCCTAATTAGGACAACAAACCAGGTTTTTCAAGCATAATTTTGAGATAAAGCTTCAAACAAAAAATCAAATCACCATTCTAGATACCCATTATGGCCCTCTTTAACATATCTCAAATGTAGGTGGGGTTGTTTTGTAACTAGATAGCCTCTAAAATTGACTGTTACAATCCTAGTAGGCCTAATTAGCCCTGTTTTCCAAAGAAACTATAAGAAATTCAACACCTAGATCACAAAACTTCTCTTCAAATCTTTCCCCACATTACATAGGTTCTAAATGCACCATTTGTATCCATTGAAGTTAAGAAATGCTTCAAAAAAACTTTGTTTATTCAATTAAACCCTCACCACTAGGGTTAGTGAACCAGTTTTTAGAAAATCTACTGTAAAATCCTCAAAACTTGATAAAAATCAATGAAACAAAAACCAAAACGAAGCTAACTCAATACTCCATCAATTCCAATTCAAAAATGTGCACTTAAAGGCCATACAACACGCTAGAGCAGCAAGTTTTCTCTTAAAACACATAAAAAAATAGAGTTTTTGTATTTCAAATTCAAAGTTTACACTTGCCCACCTTGCCACAACATTCACAAAGGATTTTTAAAGCATTCCCAATCACAATCAACTGGTTCCAACTATTTTCCCACCAAAAAACATGACCTTCCAACTTCCTCAAAGTGTAAATGTGCAAAGTTGCTTTTTTACCACTTACAAAATTGAGTTCAAATAACCTAAGACAACTTAAAAACATAGGAAATGGTCTTATAGACCTTATTACAAACCAAAAGACTGAACATTTAACTCTTTGTAACATTTTCACTTTAAGAGCTATGGTGCCCTGCACCACAGTAGAAATCTCTTGCTTCACATTTGGTTTGTCTGATTCGGTGGCATAAAAAGGCTTCCAAGAACCTTCAACTACTTGACTGAAACTTGGAATCTTAATTGGTTTGGACTCTACAACCTTTTACTCTCGTTCACCACACCAACTTGGAATCTTGATTGGTTTAGATTTTACTACCTTTTCTTCTTCTTAATTTTGGATTGGTATGGAAGGGGTAGCTTTAACAAGGTTTGGCATTTTATAACCAGGATACTTAGTCTAAGAAGGCTGCCATGGTTGTTCAAAACTTTGATGACTTGGTTTAGGCTCTTGATAATACTAAATTTGAGGGTTAATGGACTTGTTTTGAATGGAAACAGACTCCTGAGCAAAATTAGAACCTCTGAAACTTGGAATTTGGAGATTTTAGGAATTTTCTTGAGTTTCTTGGAGGAAAAAGGGCACTTCAAGTGGCTGGTTTTGAAACATAATAAATTTAGATTGTGCCAACATAGGCTCTTGCATTGGTAAAGGATATCTGAAACTAGGAATCTTGACCTTGGGAGGGATAAGAGGTTCACCTTGCCTGAAACTTGGAAACTTATGCTTACAAACCTCTTCTCGAATGGACTGATCTAGAATGATAGGAGACACTTGTAGTTGATGCCTATGTGTTTGGGCAAGAAAAAGTCTCATCTGCTCCTCTTTTGCAAGCATCTCCCTCTCAAACTGTACCCTTTGTGTTTCCATTTCCTGCTCATAAAGATAGGCTTGATAAGCCATCTCTTCCTATTGTTGATTATACTCATGTTGCCTCTTAATCTCATCCATTTGCTTGTTATTTCTAACAGAATGTCTCTAAGCTCCATAATTTTAGAATTTTGAGGTTGATTGGAAGATTGAGAAAGTGTGGGTGGGTGGTAAGCATCTCAAGTAAGCTAGTTGCTTGCTGTAATAGGGTTATTTGGACTAAAACCAACATTGTGGCTACTTGGGTATGGTTGATAACAAGGTTTGTTGATAGTATTTTCACAATATGGGATGGGTATACATATTGACTATGAAAATTTGACATTTCTACTCATATGAAGAGTTGAAAATAAAAAAGTTTAATTTTTTGAAACATACCAGCACTTGATCTATTAAACTAGTAGATCTTGATTCGGAGTCACTAGATGTGTTTGTTGAACTTGCCTCCAAAGGATGACATTGCTAGTGCACACACCAAGAACCAACAATGAAATGACAAGATTTGAACTGTGACAGTTCAAATTGTCCCACCAAGCATGCCAAAAACTATTGTCAATCAAAGTATGCACCCAATACTAAGCTATCAACTTAGCTACCTATTGACACGTGGGAACACTCCTAGGTCTATGGGTTACCTAAAACATGGAGAGAACCTCTAGAGTGAGTTGTTTCTCTTGATGAACTCCCCTAATCTAAATGATTTATTAAGGAAAAGGGTGAGAAGATGACTAAAATTTAAATTCAAAAATCTAATCTCCAAAACTATAACTTGTTCTAATGATCTCTCTCACAAACAACTCCTTAAACATAAATTTTCACAACCTCACCTAGAACATACAACTCAAAAGTAATTTGCATGAAGGTTCGATCTGAACACAACACATAACTAGAATCATATGAAATATTTGCATATAGTTTCACAATAAAGAAACATGACAAAGGACAAAATATTTATTATCACAGTGAAACATCAAATGAATATTGTGACTATGAGGCAAAAGAAATTAGGTAGGAATACTCTGCTATATTGAACTGAAAGGAGTACATGAAAATGAAAATCTAAGTCAAAAATTATTTGTAACCTCTATGTAGATGAGCAAGAGAGAAGAAACAATGATCTCAACTCAAGAAAAACTTAGTTTTTCTCCAATATATCCTCTAATTTTTCCAAAATAGGAAAAATAGGAAAAACTGTAAAAATCTTTTTGAAAGATAGCCTCCAAGTCATTTTTGAAATCCATTGAAAAGCTGCCAAAAAGAACACTAAAATGCCTCCAAACTAAAAAGAAAAGCTATCAAAATGATATCCCAAGTGGTCCCACTGAAATCTCCTCAAAATTAGGCTTTACCTGATCAATAAAAGCCACATTTTGTCCATATTTTCTCAATTTCACCCAAAGCAAATCAAATCCAAAAGAAAGATTCTAGTCTAGATTTTCTCTGCTTTTAACTACATATAAATAACAAATATTTAAAAGAAATTTATAAAGATATTGCTTTAAAGATTGTTTTACAAGGATTTGTAGTTTTATTTTCTTGATTTGATTTGATTTGATTTTTGCAAAAAATAAATATACAATGCTCATATGAATGTATGCCAAGTATAATACATCCTATTTGGGAATTTGATTTTCTATACAAATCCTAAAAATCTAAAGGCATATTGACATGTTTGGAAAAATAACTCCATTTGGTTCGCAAAAACTACTAAGGCATATGGAGTTTTTGGCCTATCTTCAAAGGTGATCAAATAGCCTTTAAGGCATAAAACCTAGGCTTTGAACATTCAAAAGGGACCTAAGGCATATGACATCCTAAGTCATGAGGACTAGGTAAATGCAAAGTAAACACAGTACCATGAGGGGTATGAGTCAAGGCATGAAAATAATAATTTGATGTGACAAAAGTCACCACTGAATTTAGGGTACAATGCAAACCCTAACACAAAACAAATGAAAACCTAGTTTTTAAGGCTCATTTCCCTTTTCAATCTTTTTGAAAAAGGCTCTGCTACCCAACCATGGACATGAGGTTAGGGTTTGAAGCAAAACTTCGATTCTCTGCATCTTTGATGGATTTTTTGATAATTCCTCACTATGACTCCATTTTCTTTCTGTCTAGAGGTAAAAATAAGGCTTTTTAGCCATGACTATGACTCTATTTCTCTGATACATTTCTCCTTTATTTCTCTCCATCGATATTCCTCTGTATGGGGTTGCCATGAATGATCAATCTAATCTTTTTCAAAGGCAGCAAAGTGGGTGAAAACCCATGGTCCTATGCACATGTGTAATGCCCGTCATTTTTGGCTTTTGACAGTTCTTAGTTTTTATATTACACTTAGACAGTTTTGAGACATATGGTTGATAGACTTTTGGTTTATGCTTATTATGATCATGATGGACTATGTTTGACTGATGTGGTTTTGACATGTGTTATGAGTTTTATGATGACAATATTGATATTACAGTTTATGATGTGTTTGACATGATCAGTAATGGTTAGATATCATCATCCTTTATGTGAGTTATTGATATCTAATTTATAGTTAGAAGTGTTTATGTTATTATCATGCTTTAGAGAAGGGACAGTTTAGTATTGCTCATTCTGAGCACCCTACTACACTGTGAATCCCTAACTATGTGTGTGTGTTATATATGTATATACTCAAATGCAACATATCATTTTGATGTAGGCTATAGGTACCGGGCATCGACTCCACCTTACTTAGTAGGTCTAAGTGTACCCTTACACCAATGGATAATGTTGATGGGAGATAACATGGGGTTTCCCTAGGTCAGTTTTTGTTTTCAATTTGTGTCATGAGTCTAGATGTCACTCTATGGTCCTTACCTCAGGCTTGGTCGTCATTGTTATGCAATTGTCTTTGTTTGTTTTTGTTGGTTTTAGTCTCTAAATTGGTAAAAAATGAATTTATTATTATAATAATAATGATATTAAAAAGTTAGATATGAAAGTAATTTTTCTTAGTTGTAAATTATTAATGAGTTTTGGGAATATTATTTAAGTAATTTGTAATAAACATTAAATTAATTATTTTAATGTTTCTAGTAAGATTTGAGTCATGAGTATTTAATATTGTTTTATTAAAATAGTATATGGTAAGTTAAAGAATAATATTAGTTAATATTTTATTCCATGTGAGTTGTGGTATAAGATTTCTATCTTGGAGAATCTCTCTAGAAAGTAAAAATTAATTTCTTTTTTTAGGGCTTTAGTGGGATTCTGGAATAGATTTTGGGTAGTGGAAATTTAATGGAGTTGGCCTATTTTTAGTTTATGGGAGGTTATTTGGGGGTATAGGAATTCTAAGAAGAGGGAGACAAAAATTTGGAGAAAAATTGTTATGGGAAATAGAGGAAGAACTTGAGGAAGTTGAAGAATTTGAAGCCTTGGATAAAACATCTAGGTATGTTTACTTGTAATTTTGTTCAAATTTGATAAAACTAGTTATGTCTTTGTTGAATTTCTTGTGTCAAATTTGAACATGTCTCCTTAATCCATTGGCCCTCTCTTCTTATTTCCATCTAAAACTGGAGTCCTTTGTAACCTTGAGCATGATAGCTATTGGTCGCCTGAAGTTTATGAGAAATTACTATATTCAATCTTTTTCCACATCCTTACCTATCTTGCTGCTCTCAATACCGTCAAACTATTTACCCAACATTTTCTTCTCTGAATCCATTGCTTGAAAATGAAAATTTAAAACCAATGACATCTCTGTGGAATTGCCAGTGCCTAAGATATGAATTAAAACTTTCACCTTTGCCTCAACATGCCCTTGTACAATCCCTCCATCTTTATTTCTCCAAACTCTACCTGAAATCTATGATAAAAATTAGTGTAGATGGGGTTGTTCCTTTTGGTCAAATTTCAAACTTCTGCAACTTTTATCTCCCCTGGACGTCATTGTACAACCGTCATACGATCTCCTTCCCTATATCCTTTGGAAATTCTTCTACTTTAATTTTTTATCCTACCTTACAATCTTTGCCTAATTGTACGACATATGATGACAATGGTTTGATATAACTTTAGAAAATTAACTATGATCCTCCTCCTTGGTCGTTGTTTGGCGTTTTACTAGAAATTTTTAGTCTATAAAATAAAAAAATGAAAAAAAAGATAATAAATCTTGTTTCTTGCCTGTGATTGATACTTCTTGGGGTCATTTTTCTTCCTGAATCTACTACAATCTTCTTCTCCTCTACCAGACAATTTAAAAATCTCTAATTTCTCTGTTAAATTCTTCAATCTCTAAAAATTTCTAATGGTTTCACTCTCTGTCTTTAAAATCTGTATTTCCATCTTGCTCTCTTGGCTTTTCTTGGTAGACCAATTCTCCATTTTTGCTAAAAACCTTAGAAGTCTTCTTCCAATTTCTTTTCTCTAGATTTAAAGACTCTCAAATATAATTACATTATTATTGTTTCTTTCCTTATGATGAAATTGTAACAATAGTTTATTTAAATAGAGTAGGAATCTTGGCAAATGAGTTTATTTAGGAAGTTGCTAATAGATACTCCATGAATGTTTAGTAAACATTGCTTAAGTGAATATCACTTTGAGTTAGTAAATTGTCAACTATATTTTTTATCATCTCTTTAGGAATAAAATTTGGTGAACTCATATATGTGTTAGAATATATTTGAAATATTTTATTAAGAATAGAATTTAATTAGTAGATGTATGTTTGTTAAATGAATTAATTTAGAGTTGTTAGTGTAGGTTTTTATTTCCTAGTGGGTTATTTATTTTTCCCTTATATTCCTAGGTTTTTCCTACACTTCTATTAATCTTGCTTAGGATAATAAAGTATGTCTTATTAGGTGAGTGGTTGTGAGGTGTCACTTTCCTACATGTGAGCATCCATTAGCTATCTTGGAAAGATACTTTGCTATCTTTAGTCCGATAGATGGTTTCTCCTCATTGGTCGGTGTTGCCACCTCCTCCCTCTCCCTAGTCTATATAAGCATGCTACATGGCTTATATTTTGTATGTCTTGCTTTTGCATCCTCTTAATGCTATTTTGCTTCTAGCATTTGCATTACTCTCTTGGAGACTAACTCTGTGTTTCTATTTTGATTTCCTATCATTTGCATTCATAGTTTAGATATCTATTCTTTGCACTAGTTTTCTGGGTTAATAATCTTTTCAGATTCTAATATGGTATCAAAGCCTTGCTATGTGCAAGAGTAGATTTTAGTTTCCTTATTTGAGAGATTCAGGGGGGGCTAATTAATTTTAATGCAATTTTTTAAAAAACCCAGTATGCTCTTCTCTTGCATCTTCAGATGATCTTGAGAATCAGAAAAGTTTGACAAAAACTTTTTTGATCTCTAGGGTTTGCACATTTGTTTTATGACATCTAGGTGATTGTAGCATTTTTGGTTATGATAGAAGCATTTCTGGCTATTCCAACATGTCTAGGAGGCTTGAGAAAGTCAGATTTGGCTTTCATTTCACTAAAATCAGAGATCATCATACACAGTTGCAAAATTGGGGTTTTCAAGCTCAAATCTGACAACCAACTTGCATATTTTGTGTTTACAATCAATATTGCAGGTTCCAGCATGCCATTGTTTGTCTTAGGTAGCTGATTTAGCCTTGGCATGTCATTTTTTGGTTGCTAGGGTCATTTTTTTAAGCTAAAGGCATTCTGTTTACACTGGATCAACATCTTTTGTACATTAGCAAGAAAAACACCTTCTGGGTTTTGTTCGTAGCACATAAAAACCATTTTGGTATCTTTCCACTTTTGCATGCATTCTATGTATTTTGCAGAAACATGTTCAGAAAGCTACAGCAAGACCCCTCTCCGTTGGCAGTTGTAGTTTTGAAGGCATTTTTCAAATGCTCCATTCTTTCTCATACGGACTCCTTTTCCCACGAACTTTTTTTTTATTTTGGCTATTTTTTCATGCTCTATGCACTAGTGTAGACATTTTTTTATTTTGATGGCAAGATTTTTTAAAAATTGTAGATTCTCAGTCATGACATTACACAGTTCTCATTTTGGGAACTTCAAAGGATCATAACTTTCACATACGACCTCCTATCGAGGCAATTCTTTTTTTTGAAAGTGCATATTTTTTGAGTAGATCGCAGTGGTGCTGTTTATTTCTCTGGATATTATGCCAAAGTTGTATTTTTAGCATATGCTCTTAATGAGGGTTTTGTAATGCATTGAAATCAAGACCACTTAGTATTTATTGCTAGTGGTAGTTGTAAACGCACTAATATAAAGTGCCAAATCATATTTTCTTGGGGGGGTTCTTTGATTGAGTGAAAAAGGGGTTTGTCTTGGTTGGGTTCTCTTCTTTTCGATACTTCTTCTTTACATTTCTTCATCATGGATCAAACAAATCTACCCATCCTAACTCCATACAATTACTTTGAGTGGAAATCACGCATGACAATTCACTTAAGGAAACCTTGACTAAATAGGATAACTATGGGACTTGAAATTGAACCTACTAAAGATGAAGATAAGCCTAAGTGGTTTAACAAATGTGATGAAGCATATGAAACATTGTGTTTGTCTGTTTCTCCTAATTTTCTCTTTCACATTAAGTCTTTGAATAGACCAAATGAAATCTAGACAAAGCTAGAAAAACTATTTGGCACACAAGATTCAATGAGAGGTCATATGTTGGAAAATAAACTAATTAGTTTAAGTCCAGACAATTTCAACACAATCTAGGATTTCTTCACTAAATTGAAATCACTAAGGCTATAGTTAAAACAATGTGGAATTGAAAAGAAAGATGAACAACTGATTCTTAGTATTCTCTCTAAGCTAGGTTTAGAATATTCTGTGTTTGTTTCTACCTTCTATGCTACTAAGGGTGCACTTGGTACTCAATTCACCATGCCATCTTTAGATGATTTTGTTGTCAGTCTCACTCGGGAATAGGACAAGCTAATCTAGATGGGAACTCTTAAGTCCTCTAAGTCACATTCCTTGGCTGCTAACCAAGGCACAAAAGAACAGAAAGGACAAAGTAGTAACAACAATAGTAAGGATAAGAAATAGAAGAATAACAAGGAGAAGAAGGATCAGATACTGGTTGCTTCAAAAGTAACTAATGAGACTCAATCTTCCAAGGGTGACAAGCCTAAGAAAGAGAGGGTCCAATGTGCCTATTGTAAAAGACTTTCTCATGATGAACATAAATGTCTGAAGAAAGAAATTGATCACTTGACACACATTCTTGAGAAGAATAATATCAGTGTTCCTAATTCTATCAAACATAATTCTAATGAGGGGTCTAATAAGGCAAAAGAAAATAGCAAGGGGAAAGGTAAGGGCAAGGCCCTTGTTGCAATTGCTTCTTCACCATCCAGTTGGGTTCTTGATTCGAGTGCTTCACACCACATAGCTTCATCTAAGGAAGAACTTGCATCTTTGGAGCCATGTACTATGCCTTCTATTTTGATGGGTGATGATAATCTTGTTGAGGTGTGTGGGAGAGGGTCTATTGATGTGGGGGAGGGCACATTCCATGATGTTCTTTGTGTGCCCTCTTTATCAACTAATCTCCTATCGATATACCACATCACTCACACAAGTTCATGCAAGCAGGTTGAGTTCACTCCTGATTCAGTGGAGATTCATGAGTTGCACAGTGGTTCTACAGTTGCAGTTGGAAGAGCAGATCATCAGTCATGAATCTATCTATTTTCTCACTTTGTTCTTGATCTTCCTTTGACTATTTTGCTCACTCATTCTGATGATGTGAGTAGATTATGGCATGAGCGGTTTGGCCATCTTAACTACCGATACTTGTAGCAACTCAACTAGCAGAGCATGGTCATAGGGTTGCCTTCAGTTCAATTTTTAGGTGCTGTTTGCCAAGGTTGCATTCGTGGTAAGCATTCTAAGGAAAATTTTGACAAAGGTAAGGCATGGAGAGCTTCATAGATACTGGAGTTTGTTCATAGTGATTTGGCTGGTCCATTTCAACATCATTCTTTCAGCAGGGCTAGATATGTCCTCACAGTCCTTGATGACTTTTCTTGATATACTTGGCTGTACTTTCTCAAACAGAAGTTAGAGGTATTTGATCATTTTCAGGACTTCAAAACTCTTGTGGAGAAGCAGTCTGAGAAGACCATTAAAGTTTTGTGCACTGATAATGGTGGTGAGTATGTCAACCATAGATTTGAAAGGTTTTACACTTCAGAGGGGATTGATTTGTAGCATTCAGTTCCATACAATCCTTAGTAAAATGGTGTTGTAGAATGGAAGAATAGGTCCTTGAAGAAAATGGTGAACTGCATGATTCGCTCTAGATCTCTTGCACCACAGTATTGGGTAGAGGCCATTAACTGTACTTGTTATATCTAGAACTGTGTTCCTCACCGAGCCTTGAAGGGAATCACTCCTTTTGAAGCTTGGAGTGGTTAGAAACCATCAGATAAGCTCTTTCAATTTTTTGGTTCTCCTGCATGGGCCCACATTCCTACAGAGAAACGCAAGGCCTTAGATCCGTAGAGCAGACCTTTCATATTTGTAGGTTATCCTGATAGTGTGAAGGGCTATCGATTACTCCACCCTACTACACATGAGTTGTTCATTGAGAGGATTGTTCAGTTTGAGGAGAGCTCTTCGAGCTCACTTTTTATCACTTCTCCAACTCCTTCTACTTTAACATTGGAGTCACTTAGGATAAATGACAGATCTTCTGATGAGTCAGATTCACCTAAGTAGTCTTCTACCTCCACTTCCGATGCAGAGAGTGATTCAGAGGACTCACCTCCTTCCTCTCCTAGTCATCATTTAGAGGTTGATGATTCTCCTCCAAATTCTCCATCTTCCAGTCCACTTTGGGCTAGATAGACCTTGTAGTCTGCAAGTGATTGGGTTGGAGATCCATCAGACACAAGGCAGACTAGTTCACAGTTCCAAGATGCTCCACATGTCTTCATTGCTACTGCCTCAGATCCACAGTCTTTTCATGAGGCTTCTAGTATTCCTAAGTGGGATACAGCTATGTAGGAGGAGAATAGTTCCTTGATGAGGAACCACACTTGGGATCTTGTCCCTCTTCCTAAGGGAAGAAAAATTATTCGATGTAAGTGGATCTATCAAATAAAATTTGCAACAGATGGGTCACTTGACAAGTATAAGGCTCACTTGGTCACCAAAGGATTCTCCCAGGTTCCTGGGATTGACTACTCTGAGACTTTTGTGCTACTTGCCTAAATGAATTCCATCCGACTTGTTCTTGCCATTGCTATAGCCAATCATTGGGAAGTACACTAGATGGATGTAAAGAGTGCTTTTCTTCATGGTGACCTTCAGGAGGAGATCTACATGGAACAACCATTGGGGTTCCTTTAGGATTTTTCACTTGTGTGTCATCTTCAAAAGTCTCTCTATGGCCTCAAACAGGCTCCTCGGGCCTAGTATGCCAAGATGGACTCCTTCCTTCTATCAGTTGGGTTCACTCGGTGCCATTCTGATCCCAATGTCTACATTCTATAGCAAGATGATTTACTCCTATTTCTAGTTTTGTATGTTGATGACTTGCTGATCATAGGGAGTTCTTCATCCACCATTGGGGCTGTCAAAACTACCCTTCATGATAGGTTTTTGATGACTTCCTTGAGCTTGTTGCATTACTTTCTTAGAATTGAGATCTTTCAGTCTTCTTTTGGGATCACCATCACATAGTCCAAGTATGCTCTATATTTGCTCTCATGGTTTCATATGGCTGACTGCAAGCCTGCTCTGACTCCCTTCCTTTCTAGAGTCAAACTTGAGGGTCAGTGTTCTTCTCCACTTGTTGATGGCACTTTGTACCAATAGCTTGTTGGGAGTCTCATTTATCTGACTCATACAAGACCTGACATTTCATATGTTGTAGGCATAGTCTCTCGATTCATGCAGGAGCCTCATGAGCTGCACTGGAAAGCAACCAAGTGGATCCTTCACTACATTCAGGGTACTCATAGTTTTTGGATTCACTATGCAGAAGGCATTGAGCTTGACTTGGTGGGCTACACAGATTCAGATTGGGTGGGTGATTCTCAGGATCGCAAGTCTACTTTAGGTTACAGCTTCTCACTTGGTTCATGTCTTTTTTGTTGGTCAAGCAAGAAGCAGTTTGCTATTGCTCTATCTTCTACTGAGGCTGAGTATCAGGGGGCTATGAATGCTGCCACTGAGGCCATTTGGCTTCAAAATATTCTCACTGAGTTTGCTATCCAAATCAAACGGCCATCAGTCATTTTTTGTGACAACCAGAGTGCCATTCAGATCTCATGGAATTCGGTCCATCATTAGTGGACCAAACACATAGAGGTCCACATGCACTACATCCGGGAGCTCATCCATGGACATGTCATCAACCTTTGCTACTATCCAACTTCTGAGCAAGTTGCTGATATCTTCACCAAACCCTTCACTAAGAGCAAGTTACTTTGTTTGTGAGCTTTGCTGTGGGTGCGGGATGCTTCATCTTTTGGGGGGCTTCTTCCTCTCACTCGGAGTCCTAACTCTCTCTACTTTGGGGGGTCTCCTCTCTTTCTATTTTGGGGGCCTTTTCTCTCTCTTTGGGGGGGGAATTTTATGTACATGGGTACCTCATCAGTCTTGATTTGTGGGGACCCATTTTTATATCTACCTAATTTTCTCTTATGGGGGAGTGTTAGTGTAGGTTTTTATTTCCTAGTGGGCTATTTATTTTTTCCCTATATTCCTAGGTTTTTCCTACACTTCTATTAATCTCTCTTAGGTTAATAAAGCATGTCTTAATAGGTGAGTGGTTGTGAGGTGTCACCTTCCTACATGTGAGCATCCATTAGCTATCTTGGGAAGATACTTTTCTATCTTTAGTCTGATAGATGGTTGCTCCTGATTGGTCAGTGTTGCCACCTCCTCCCTCTTCCTAGTCTATATAAGCATGTTAGCTGGCTTGTATTTTGTATCTCTTGCTTTTGTATCCTCTTAATACTATTTTGCTTCTAGCATTTACATTACTCTCTTGCAGACTAACTCTGTGTTGCTATTTTGATTTCATATCATTTACGTTCATAGTCTAGATATCTATTCTTTGCACTCATTTTTTGGGTTAATAATATTTTCATATTCTAACAAGAGTATTAATAGATTATAATGGTAACGCTAGTGGATAAACAAATGATGAATGGTATTACAGTTCTAGAATTAAATATATTAAGTTAATATTAGTTATACTCATTTTATCTTGTTAAATATAAATTTGTTTAGTTATTAGTTAGTAATATACTATCCTGTGGTACATTGATTTTAATAAATAAATAATAAATTTGAGATTTACTATGAGTTGAATTATTATGGTAATGGTTAAACAAATATTAGATGAAATTATAATTCTAGAATGGAATATTATTTGGATTTTATTTAAAAGAGAGTGAATACCTTATAGTGCTTTCTAGTTTAAAATGTTCAATAGTGATATGTTGAGTTAATTTTGAATATGGTCTTTCTTGAAATTCCATTGTTAGTTATTAGTGTCAAGTAGTAATGATGAAATTGAGTTATTGTATTAATCTTTGGTTCTGAGTCATATTGTTCTAATGGAATGTAATAATCATTTAAATCCTCATTTTTCCATATCGAGAAACGGATGTAGTAATAGTGGTATTGTGTTTCAATTTATCGACTCCAGAGGTTGGCTACTTGTGTTCCAATTTAATATTGTGTTATGTTGTTTAAATGGTTTATTTGATTTGGGATTTTGAAGTGGAAAGGGGAAAGTTTGGTGATTTGAGGTCTTGGATTTGAAATTTTCTATGTACTAGGTTGCAAAAGAAAGATGCCTTATAGTCCCTTGTCCATGCATGTTTTTTAATTGGTTTTTTTATGTTAGTTAGGGGTTGCTAGTTGCATGTAGGAAAGTGGATTTCATAGTGGGGTTGGCGCCCAAAGTGGCTACCTAGATAACCGCATGGGAGTTGTAATCAAGTGATAACTTAATAATAAATTTATCTAGGTGGATTTGGTAGTAAGTCACATAACAAGATAAGTATGAAGCCTGACCCTTGCCTTGAGTGCTCTCACAGGATAAGGATGGGATGAGAAGGCCTAGTTGGCAAGATCAACCTCCTTGTCTCCATGAGAGGATGTGTCAGTTCTACATGTGTCACCCTATGGGGCCAGTGCCTAGAGAGAGGTAGCTAGGATAGCCATAAATGGGGGTTAGTTTCTAGTGAGAGATAGCCTGGATAAGCCATGCTAGGGCCATGCAATGACACTCTCCCTACTACAGTCTAGTTACTACCTCTTTATATTTTGTTGTTGCCTCTAGAGTAATATCTTGTCTTGATGATTTGAGTTGTCTGTGTCAAGTTTATATCTACTTGCTTGTATCTTTTGACTTAGTAGAACCTCATTGTTATCTCCTAGCTTGGGGGTGGACCTCAAGGTTCCACATGATTGGGTAGAAGAGACTTATCCATTGGTTTTTCTTGGTCGTCTTGAATCGTTATCACTAAAGACGTGGTTCTAGGTTTAGACTTGTTCTTGCATTCTCAGATTTGTTTCATACTTTCCAAAATTATATATTCATGTTGGTTATTGTAAACTGATGTAATCAGTCAAGAATCTTGTAATCATGTAATCTTGTATTCAAACTTTTGTAACTATTCATATCTGCAATTGAAGGATGTAATCTTCTTTTGTTGTTTCATAATCCATAATACTTGTGTTGTTATGAATTTATGTTTATCTGATGTAGTTATGTTCCCTAGAGGTGTTAGCTATTCATCTTATTTAAAAATTGTGAACAGTGTCAATTTTATCTAATGTTAATACATTTACTTTCTTGAAAAAAAAAATTCTGTAATTTTTTTCTCCTGTTAGCCTAACTCTCTAGGGTTGCATGATGGGGCATCACATTTGGTATCAGAGCCAAGTTTAAACACTAGGTACTCTAGTTATAATTGAGCCCATTATGTGACCTAGTGCTTAAACTCTGTAGATTAAATTATTTTCTTTGTTCGTATTCCTTGTTTTGAATTCATGCTTAAGAGGTATGTGTACATTGGAAGATGCCTAGGGGTCAAGGTAGAGGTTGAGATCGAGGTTAGGGTAGGGGTTGAGGGAGATGTGGTGGTGGTACACCTCCTCCCAGTTCTCCTCATGAGAGTGCCCATGAAGGCAGGGGTCAAAATATGGAAGGTCAGGGTTAGCCTAAGGGAGCCTAGTTGCGATAGTTACTTGAGGAGGACCTTGCCTATTTAGGTCCTAGGCAGGAGGTAGAGAATCTAGGAGGGGATCAAGAAGTAGATCAACCAGAACCTAGGGATAGAGAGATCACCTAGGCGGAGAGAACTGACAGTTGAGAAGGAGGCCACTTTAGCCAGTCATATGAGAGATCTTCTGAGGGGACAGCCTCCGACCTTTGATGGAGCTGGTAGTGGTCTATAGGTAGATACTTGGTTGCTAGATATAGTCAGGTGTTTCACCATGCATCCATATGGCAGAAACACCAAGGCTAGATGTGCTATTCTGCATCTCAAAGGTTTTGCTTTGACTTGGTGGTGTTTACGAAAGCATAACCTACACTTGGATATTAGCATGGTCTCATGTGAGTTGTTCTTAGAGAGATTTAGAGCCCGTTTCCTATCTGATCACTGGAGGCAATGCCACGCATATGAGTTTCATGAGCTGAGACAGATGGCCATGTCAGTTGAGTAGTATGAGTGTAGATTCTATGAGCTCAAGTAGTATGCGGGTATCAGATATGATGAGACTATGGTAGTGCAACATTTTATTAGGGGTTTAAATTCTCAAATCAATGGATAGGTTTGTGTCTTCAAACCTAAGTCCAATGAGGTAGCCGTGGAGAAAGCCCAGTTAGTGGAGTAGAATCTGGAGATGGCCCTAGGAGGACATATAGGTGTTCATATTGGTAGTGCACCTTCTCTAGGTGTTGGTGGTCAATCTCAGGTAGTCAGCTCTGCAAGAGGCCATCATGCACCTAACAAAGGCATGCAGTAGCAGCAGCAGTGTTCTCAATCTCAACCAAAGAATTCTTAACCTCCACAGGGTAATAGATTTCAGAATAGGAAGGGTCGGTCTTGGCAGCAAAATAGGCATAACCACTTCAATCAAGCAGCAGAGTATGTAGTTTGTAGTTAGTAGAGATAAATTTTAGCAGTCTAATGCTTCTTTAGGTGGTAGAAGTTTTGGTAGAGGCATAAGATGTTACTCTTGTGGATAGTAGGGCCATATAGCTAGGTAGTAGCCACAAAGGAATGCTTCAGGATTTGGTCAGAGGCTAGAAGCTTCAGAGCTAACTATAGGCGATGTGGGGATGTCTCATAGAGTGTTTGCAGTGATTGAGAATCACTAGGAAAAGCATCAGGGGATAGTCTTTAAGGCCATAGGTAGGGGTCAAGTAGCCTTCTTTGGAGATCATGCGTGAGACGCAGCATCAGGAGTAGACTATCAAGGGCAGAGACATGGAGGAAGTTATGGTCGAGTGGGATCCTAATATTGAGACTTCTACAACCTAGGAGGATTCTTCTAGGATGAGAAAAATATACCCTTATTTATTTACAGGCTTCCAAGAGTAAGCCTGATTCTGGGGGGAGGATGTAATGCCCCTCATTTTTGGCTTATGACAGTTGTTAGTTTTTGTATTATACTTAGATAGTTTTGAGACATATGGTTGATAGACTTTTGGTTTATGCTTATTATGATCATGATGGACTATGTTTGACTAATGTGGTTTTGACATGTGTTATGAGTTTTATGATGACATTATTGATATTACAGTTTATGATGTGTTTGACATGATCAGTAATGGTTAGATATTATCATGCTTTATGTGATTTGTTGATATTTCACTTATAGTTAGAAGTGTTTATGTTATTATCATGCTTTAGAGAAGGGACAATGTAGTATTGCTCATTCTGAGCACCCTACTATGCTATGACTCCCTAACTATGTGTGTGTGTTATATATGTATATACTTGAATGCAACATTTCATTTTGATGTAGGCTGCAGGTACCAGACATTGACTCCACCTTACTTAGTAGGTCTGAGCTTGCCCTTACACCAATGGATAATGTTGGTGGGAGACAACATGGGGTTTCCCTAGGTCAGGTTCTATTTTAAGTTTGTGTTGTGAGTCTGGATGTCACTCTATGGTCCTTACCTTGGGCTTGGTCATCATTGTTATGCAATTGTCTTTTTTTTTTTTGTTGGTTTTAGTCTATGTGAATTGGTCGAAAATGAATTTATTATTATAATAATAATGATATTAATAAATTAGATATAAAAGTATTTTTTCTTAGTCGTAAATTATTAATGAGTTTTAGGAATATTATTTATGTAATTTGTAATAAAGATGAAATTAATTACTTTAATGTTTCTAATAAGATTTGAGTCATGAGTATTTAATATTGTTTTATTAAAATAGTATATGGTAAGTTAAAGAATAATATTAGTTAATAATTTATTCCATGTGAGTTGTCATATAAGATTTCTATCTTGGAGAATCTCTTTGGAAAGTAAAAATTAATTGCTTTTTTTAGGGGGTTACTGGGATTCTATAATAAATTCTAAGTAGTGGAAATTTAGTGGAGTTGGCCTATTTTGGGTTTATGGGAAGTTATTTGGGGGTAGACAAATTCTGAGAAGAGGGAGACAAAAATTTGGGGAAAATTTGTTATGGGAAATGGAGGAAGTACTTGAGGAAGATGAAGAATTTGAAGCCTTGGGTCGAAAATATGGGTATGTTTACTTTTAATTTTTGATCAAATTTGATAAAACTAGTTATGTCTCTGTTGAATTTCTTGTGTAGAATTTGAACATGTCTCCTTAATCCATTGGTCCTATCTTCTTGTTGCCATCTAAAATTGGAGTTCTCTGTAACCTTCAGCATGATAGTTGTTGGTTGCTTGAAGTTTGTGAGAAATTGCTCTATTCAATCTTTTTCCACATTCTTACCTATCTTGCTACTCTCAATACTGTCAAACTATTTACCCAACATTTGCTTGTCTAAATCCATTGCCTAAAAATGAAAATTTAAAACCAATGACGGCTTTGTTGAATTGCTAGTGCTTAAGTTATCAATTAAAACTTTCACCTCTGCCTCAGCATGCCATTGTACGACCCCTCCATCTTTATTTCTCCAGACTTTGCCTGAAATCTATGATAAAAAATAGTGGAGATAGGGTCATTCATTTTGGTCAAATTTCAAACTTCTGCTACTTTTATCGCCCCTGGATGCCGCCGTATGGTCTCCTTCCCTGCATCCTTTGGAAATTCTTCTACTTTAATTCCTTTATGCTTCCTTACAATCTTTTCTTGATTGTATGACATATGATGAGAATGGTCTAATATAACTTTAGAAAATTAACTTTGATCCTCCTCCCTGGCCGTTGTATGATGTTTTGCTAGAAATTCTTAGTCTATAAAATTTTTAAAAAAATAATAAAAGATAATAAAACTTGTTTCCTTCCTATGATCAGTACTTCTTGGAGTCATTTTTCTTCTCGAATCTACTACAATCTTCTTCTCCTCTACCGGAGAATTTGAAAATCTCTAGTTTCTTTGTTAAATTCTTCAATCTCTAAAAATTTCTAATGGTTTCACTCTCTGTTTCTGAAATCAGTATTGCCATCTTTCTCTCATGGCTTTTCCGGGTAGACAAATTCTCCATTTTTGCTAAAAACCTCAGAAGTCTTCTTCCAATTTATTTTCTCTGGATTTAAAGACTCTCAAATATAATTACATTATTATTGTTTCTTTCCTTATGATGAAATTTTAACAATAGTCTATTTAAATAGAGTAGGAAGCTTGACAAATGAGTTTATTTAGAAAGTTGCTAATAGATACTCCATGAATGTTTAGTAAACATTGCTTAAGTGAATATCATTTTGAGTTAGTAAATTGTTAACTAGATTTTTTTATCAACTCTTTAGGAATAAAATTTGGTGAACTCATATATGTGTTAGAATAGATTTGAAATATTTTATTAAGAATAAAATTTAATTAGTAGATGTATGTTTGTTAAATGAATTAATTTAGAGTATTAATAGATTATAATGGTAATACTAGTGAATAAACAAATGATGAATGCTATTACAACTCTAGAATTAAATATATTGAGTTAAATATTAGTTATACTCGTTTTATCTTGTTAAATATAAATTTGTTTAGTTATGAGTTAGTAATATACTATCCTTTGGTACATTGATTTTAATAAATAAATAATAAATTTGATATTTATTGTGAATTGAATTATTATGGTAATGGTTAAACAAATATTCGATGAAATTATAATTCTAGAACAAAATAGTATTTCAATTTTATTTAAAAGAGAGTGAATACCTTATAGTTCTTTCTGGTTTAGAATGTTGAATGGTGATATGTTGAGTTAATTTTGAATATGGTCTTTCTTGAAATTCCATTGTTAGTTATTAGCATCAAATAGTAATGATAAAATTGAGTTATTGCATTAATCTTTGGTTCTGAGTCATATTGTTCTAATGGAATGTAATAGTCATTTAAATCCTCATTTTTCCATATCAGGAAATGGATATAGTCATAGTGGTATTGTGTTTCAATTTATTGACTCCAGAGATTGGCTACTTGGGTTCCAATTTAACATTGTGTCATGTTGTTTAAATGTTTTATTCGATTTGGAATTTTGAAGTGGAAAGGGGAAAGTTTGGTGATTTGAGGTCTTGGATTTGAAATTTTGTATGTACTAGGTTGCAAAAGAAAGATGCCTTACAGTCCCTTGTCTAGGCATGTTATTTAATTGGTTTCTAGATGTTAGTTAGGGGTTGCTAGTTGCATGTAGGAGAGTGGATTTCATGATGGGGCTGGTGCCCAAAGTGCCTACCTGGATAACTGCATGGGAGTTGTAATCAAGTGATAACTTAATAATAAATTTATCTAGGTGGGTTGGGTAGTAATTTACATAACAAGATAAGTATGAAGCCTAACCCATGCCTTGAGTGCTCTCATAGGCTAAGAATGGGATGAGAAAGCTTGGTTCACAAGATCAACCTCCTTCTCTCTATGAGAGGATGTGTCAGTTTCGCATGTGTCAGCCTATGGGGCCAGTGCCTAGAGAGAGGTCACCAGGATAACCATAGATGGGGGTCAGTTTCTAGTGAGAGATAGCCTAAATAACCCATGCTAGGGCCATGCGATGACACTTTCCCTACTACAGTCTAGTTACTACCTCTTTACCTTTTATTGTTTCCTCTAGAGTATTGTCTTGTCTTGATGATTTGCATAGTCTTGATGATCTGAGTTGTCTTTGTCAAGTCTGTATCTACTTGCTTGTATCCTTTGACTTAGTGGAACCTCATTGTCATCTCCTAGATTGGGGGTGGACCTCAGGGTTCCACATGGTTGGGTGGAAGAGATTTATCCATTGGTTTTTCTTGGTCACCTTGATTCATGATCACTGTAGACATGGTTTCAGATTGAGATTTATTCTTGCATTCTGACAGTTGTTTCATACTTTCCAAAATTGTATATTCATGTTGGTTATTGTAAACTGATATAATTAGTCAAGAATCTTGTAATCATGTAATCTTGTATTCAAACTTTTGTAACTATTCATAGACCAAGATGATTAGAGTTACCTTTCCAATGGGTTTCGTTAAAGCTCCATTATGTGTTTTAATTCTCTAATCTGATAGTTCGTAAGATTCTTGTGCCATTTCATATTTAAGGGGGAAATATTCTGTGACCACATTTGTCATGCAATTAGGATCTATGATTGTTCCATTATCTTTACTATGATATAAAGAGGTCCTTCGGTATCTACCATTTCTTTATCATGAGGTGTGAAGGTTATTTCAAGCTCAGGGGCTCTTCTTTTCAAATGAGGGCTAGGAACAAACCTAGCATTATTATTATGTTGAGAATTCATTTGTAAGTTTGCAAAGGAGTGTCAAATCAGATTTTTAAGATCTTCCAAAACTTATGTAATCAACAAAATGCAAAAGTGATGTCAAATATGCTCTAAAATGCTTGATTTTTTAACTATTCTCAATGCAAACAAGTGAAAGAAGAGGTGTTGTAAAGATTTTCAAGAGGGAAAGAAAATTATATTCCTAAAAACAATCCACTAATGGAATAATACCTTTCACAACATGCTTTTGAAGCAACTCTAGAAAGTCGATAAGCCAAAACTTAGTGAAAATAGGCCAAAATATGCAATATTTCACCAAATCTCAATGCAAAAGGCTAGGGCAGCATGTGTTGTAAGGAAAATGATGATGGAAATAAACTTATAACAGTACTAACAGCTGTATAATTCCAAGAAATCCATTACAACATGGCTATAGTGCCTCTTTAGACTAAACCCTAGTGCAAAGATAGCAAAAATATGTCAATTTCTCCAAAATTTGAATGGAAAGTTATCAAATAAAGGGTGTTGTAAGAAAATTGAGAAGGTGAAGAAAATACCAAGTCTAATAACAGCTAATTAATGCAACACAATCCCTTACAACATGCTTGGAGTGCAAATCTAGCAAGATGATAAGCTCAAATCTAGTGAAAAATGCAAGCTTTCAAACCCTAGGCATGAAATTTCACAAGGAGGCCACTATGGTGCAATGCTACAATAAGAGATCAGACCTAATGAGTGTTTTTACAAGGTACTAAAATCTAAGACAGGATTTTGACTACAACCCTAGCTCATGCAAAACTAGGTTTTCATAAAAAATGTAAAATTTCAAGCAAATTTTGACAAATCAAGCATGCAAATGCAATGCAAATGAATTGTAAATGATACATTTCTGTATTTTGGATCAGATATAATGAAAATGACAGAAATTAATTTAAATTAGATGTCAATTAATTAAAATTTCAAAAAAATGCAAGCTTAATATGCAAATTTTAGCAAATTTTCCAAATTTTTCAATTTTTTGTAATTTTTCAAATGCAATATTGAAAATAATGAATTGAATGATGATCAATTTCAGATCTGATGTAAGAATCAGAGAATTAATTAAATTCAATTTAATGAATGCCAACTATGTCAAAAATCAAACCCTGCAATGCAATGTTTTTTTCAAATTTTCCAAATATATCATTTTTTTTGTAAATTTTCAAATACAATAGAATGAATGAATACAAATTTGTCAAACAATAGTCAGTAAAGTGCCAAATAGTTCAAAAACATGGGTTCACCAAAATGTTTTATGGTAAAATTGGTGGAGGGTTAATGTTTGGTTTAGTTTGAATCCTCCTTTCCATAAAACATTCCAAGGGATTTTCAATTGAGTGCCTCACCTATCAAGGGGAGAGTTAGCTATCAGATTTGAATTGCGGGTTGGTTTTTTTCTAGGAAATTGAGATGTGATAACACAAGTTTGCTAATTAATTTTTTTATGCACTTATAACCCTAATTTAAGCAAAATGGTAATCAAATCTATGAATTGTGATAAATGCTATAGGAAATAGACACAGGGCACAGAACCTTAACTCACTATTTTTCACAGACAAAAAATGGAGAAATCTGGGACAACAGTGACGGCACCCTAGTCCAATGTGCCACTTTTTCCACATAGTCCCAATCTCCTTCTAGCACTGATCTCTTCTATGTCTTCTATTTCCTGTGATCTAAAAATGGAGGACAAGGTTGATGGCACCCTTGTCTCAAAATGTTGAATAATGTTTACTTCTTTTTAGATCTAGAATATTCATTGTCTGCCTTCCTACTCTACAACTCCACTTTCTCTGGATCTAACATCTGTAACCTACAAGCACAAGGAGTGTGGGAGGGGTTTGTGGTGTTTAGAGGCTTGCCTCAATCAAGACTCAGAGAGACATTCAAGTCTTATGAACAATGTTGTTAGAGAGAGTGTGTGCCCTTGGTAGGCAGAGGCAAAACCCAAATGATAATGATTGATAAAGAAAAATAAATGATACATTGATGATGAAGCTCTCATGGAAGGAAGAAGCTCTTCAATTCCATGAGGAGAAGATGCAATCCAACTTGCAAAAATACAAAATAATAATGCTATGCTCTACAACACAATGATAATCACAAGTATGCCAAGTACGTATCAAGTTCACAATAACCATCTAGTTTCTAAATGATAACCTAAACATGCTTATATATGCAACTATTAAGATTCCCACCAAGAATTTTGTATTTGAAACTTATGATGTTGGCCTAGAGACTGAATAACATTAACAAAACTGACATTTCAAATTAGGGTAGACCCAAAATAGGGCTAGATGAGGGTGCTAGCCCCCTTAATCACCCCTGTCTTTGCTCAAATTTCATTAAATTGTAACCCCCTAGGTCCTATTTACCACAAGACCCATGGGTTTTCTCATTGGGAGGCTGATTTAAAATGCAAAATGCTCTAAATGCAAATTTAAGGACCTAGGAACTAAACCTTTAGGAGAAAGCCCCCAAGGGTGCATTTTTTGGATATAAAACCTTCAAATACTAAGATCATTGTACTTACATCTCGTAGTGAGTTTGAGGGTTGTACACCCCTTGAGTATGTGTCTGATGATGATTCAGAGGGATATGCTCACCTTGTAAAATGATATATAAATCATAATATGTATGTATCCATGGAAAATGTATATACTCTTAAATAGATCATAATAAAGATGGGTGTGTTTTTGTATCGACCTTTGTTTGTGTGAGATAATTACCTTATAGGCTTTTTTTAGATGAATTAAAAACTAGAAAACTAATATATAACTCAACATTCTCAGGTGTGAGAAAAATCTTCAAACATTGTGTGAACAAGAACAAACTAGGGAGAGAATCAAGAGGATAACAACTCACAAGTCAAGTCCACAATTAAACTGGGTCAAATTTTAGTTATGCCTGCTGAAACAAAAGAAAGGTTAGTTAATTTAGAAAAGAAAGTGAATGAGCAAGGTAACGTAGAAGGGGAAAATGAATTTTCTCATGGTGTGAGTGGGGGAAGATAACAAGACCATAGTACGGCTAGTGATAGCTTGGAAAACAGTGAAATTTAGAAGGAAACAAAAGATAGACTTGCCTTTAAACTATCCAAGGATATGAAAAAGATCATCCCCCCTAAGTTTGATGGAACAAAAAATGGTGATGCAACTAAATACTGGTTGGCAGAAATGGAAAAATATTTTGAAATCAAAAATTATTCAGAGGTAACTAAAGCAGTTTGGGAGCTTACGAACTGGTAGGAGAAGCATCCACATGGTGGGTGAATAAAAAGATGGAACTAAATTTAAGTTCCCTAAGGGTAACCTAGGATGAGTTTGTTGAGCTTTTGAGGAAAAGGTGGCTACCACAACTCTACTTTGATAAAAAAAATGACTGACTTCTAGAGTCTTTGTTAGGGAGATTTGTCCATGGTAGAATATGTAGAAAAATTTATCCATCTCTTGAAATATGTACCCCAATATTAGAAAGATGAAAGGTTCAGAATCAATAATTTTATTATGGGATTAAATGCTCAAATTGGTGGGGAGGTGGATGTACATGGTTCGACAACAATGGATCAGGTGTATGAAAAGGTAATCAAGTAGGAGCAAAAGCTAAAATCTATTTCAGCTTATCGCAAAAGAAATCGCAAAAGGTTTAATAAGACCCCAACTATCTAAGAGAAGAAATGAGAAGGACTATGAGGACAAAAGAAATGGTAAAGGAAATTAGAAGAATAAAAGTAGCTTTGGAAATGATAAAAAGAATGATAACTACAAAAGAAATGATGATACCATTGGAAGGCCATCAAAAAAGAGAGGTCCCTGAGGAGGTTGTTTCACTTGCGGAGGAGATCACTATGCTAACCGTTGTCCAACCAAGAAACAAAATGGATATCAAAAGAATACTGCCTTACCTTCTCAACAATTAGCTTTCCAACAAATAATTCATGCAGCTTGTTGTCTTCAAAATCAGCTATGCTTGTTTTTGTAGACAACCCCTACAGAACTTGTGCAAATCTAGATGAGATTCTCTTGGCCTCATGTGAAGTCATATGGCATCCTAAACTAGTTTATGACATTCCCTCAAATTGATTCCTCAAAGTTTATGCAAATTGATTAGGTTGCAAACTGATAAAAATACTAGTTTTGATCATTTTGAGGTGTTAGTAAAATTTTGAAACTTTATGTGCAAAGTCAGCAAAATTTGCCGCTATTGCATACCTTTTTATTTGCTTGTGTTGTGTCGGTAAAATTTGCTGCTTTTATATAGTTTTTTGTTTGAACATGCCCAAGCAGCAATTTTTCTACCGTTACATGTTCTTCATTGATAGCAAGTGCATAGGCAGTACTTTTTACCACTGTTGCATTACGAATCGCACATGTCGGGTCAATGATTTTCACTACCCGAGTAAGATCATGAAGATCTCAAACTTTAGTGGCATTTATGGCCACTCGTGTTAACATTAAGAGCATGCTTTTTAACCCTTTGTAATGGGTAAATTCATTCTATTTCTTTATTTCTTTTTCTCTAAAGCCTCCCAGTTGATTCTCGAAACCTTCCTCAAACCGCTAGATCGCATTCATCTTGAATTCAAACAAATTTTGAGTCACCACCATTGCACTTAGGGTTTCACTCTTTTTGACAAGTAAGTCTTTAAACCATTGTTTTTGTTATTGTTTCTGTATGCACCAGAATATAGATTTTATTGAAAAGATTTTACAATTAAAACCCTAAAATCTAATATCAAATGCAACAGAAAGATTAATGATAAAAACTATAAAACTGCACAAATATAAATGTTACCAAAATATTGAAATGTGGTTGCTTAGAATATTAGCATAACTCCAATGTAAATGTTGCCGGGGGGCATAAATGATGAGTGAAATTGATTTTATAAGGTTTGGGTAGAAGTAGTTCGGGTAGTTGAACGGGATATTAATTTGGTAAATGGTAGTTAGGGTTATGGTAGGTATTTTACAAGTTAGGTTAATAATAAATTAGAGTTGTTAGATTTAATTTATTATTAATGAGAGGTTTTAGGTTTCAAGTTGTAAATAATAAATTAAATTTATTGATTTTAATTTATTATTTATGGGAGAATTGTAAAAATGAAAGGATCTAATTAATTAATTAAAATTAATTAAATCTTTAGGATTAAGAAATATTTATGATTTAGGGAAATGATCAATTGGTCAATTTTTCATGCCTACATTTTGCCCCTCTTTGAGATGATGGTGTGAAGCAATGTCATTTCAAAGAAGATTAAAACATAGGTTTTTGGATGCAAATTTTGGGTAGGATGGGACTCATAGAAATGAAGCATTGGTAGATAATGCCCTCTAAAGAGGATATGTAGGGACAACGGAGATGGATAGGCTCTTGAAAAAGGAAATGAAGGGAAGGAGGATGGAGTTATGTTGATTAAACGTTGAGCAACCTGATGTTTGATATGACACTTGACATTATGCACCAAGGTATAAAGACCAGGGTGATGATGTGTCAAATGCAGAAAGGAGTAAAGTCGCAAGCAAGCATATGCCTAATGGCACCATGATATGAAAGGCCATGATCATGGTGTGGCAGGTATGTTGCAAGGACCAATAACAGACACAAAACATCAATGAGTCAACACACGCAAACAAAACAAGCAAAGCATGCAGACACAATGTTGCCCCTAGACAAAAAAGCAAAAGAAGAACCAAAAGACTCAATCATGATAGAAGTAATAAAGGCAGTAAGATCACAAGCCAAAGATTAACACGATAAATGGATAGGTGCATGTTGTGGGAACGATATATCCCTGGATAAGATAAGGTAAATAAAGGATGGTTTGGCCTGGGGGATCTACAACTTAGGTACTGCAATCAAGATCAAATCGCTAGGTGTTGAGTTGCACAATTTTGTCTAAGAGTTTCAAAGAGTTTTTGAGATATGGCATGGAATGTGCGAGTGACAAACAATTGGTTTGTGTTTGTTTTTTTTGAAATTTTGTATTTTTATGAATTTAAATGATTGGATGGAGTGGAAGAATAAGGATGCGGTACTGAAAACTATATTACGAGATTGCATGAGACTAGAAATGTATATGAACCCAAGAGTCTATTATGAGGAACTCAAAGGTACCAAGACACATAGACCGACACAGGTGGACAAAAGAATACTAGGATGAGTGCAAGTGAAGGAATAGGAAAAGACTAATGGAAAGGCTAGTGATAATGGAACGTAGAATAGATGGCAAGACAATACAATATGACCAGATGATACTGAGTAGATGCGTATGGAAAGATATGGATGGGGGCGGAAGGGAGGACAAATTTTATTATGGAAGGGAGATGGAGGATGGAGATATGGGTGATGTGAAAAAGCTACCTAAAGGATGGTGGGGATTGGTTGAATTCTACACATGGCACCTGCGAACAATTATTCACCATGGTACTTATCTAGGGCACCATCGAAGTGGTTTTCACCATTGGACAAAATGGTTTATCTTTACTATTTTGAATTTTATTTATTTTTAACTGAGATTCTCCAAGTCAGGTATAGAACCATTTTAGATGGGCTATGTTGATAGGCTCTTCCAAAGGTTGACCTTCAAGAGTGGAAAGTGTAGGAGTCCGGACAACACTGAAAGGGGGGGTGAATCAGTGTTGTATTAATTTTCTAACATTTTACAACTTTTTGCAAGCTTTCTCTTACAGAACAGATGGAAAGGAATACATTGAGTTTATATGCACAAGACTTACAATAACAGATGTAAACAAAACATGATCAAACCAATAATATGCACACACATAAAAGAAATCAAGACACAACCTTTTTACCGAGTGGAAAACCATCAGGGGTAGAAAAACCACTCATGAAGTGCCTCACTGGCTTAACTAAAAAACATGCCTCATTGGCAATACAAATTGTCTCACTGACAAATATTAAGGTCTCACTGACCACAAGCTTCACTAGCATAGAAAGGTCTCACTGACCATAAGCCACACTGGCATTTTGTGCCTCACTGGCAAACCAAATTACCAACAAATGTAATAAGCAAATCAGAGGAATACTCTGTTTCATTCAATACAAATATATGTCTGTCAAATACCCATTCTATTCAATCTGACATCCGGATACACTCAACAATCCTTTATTCTAATCCAATCAACACTGCATTCTAATCCATTCAACAACACTGCATATCAAATCTGTATTCTAATCCAACACTTCACAACACTATATGTTTCATCTCTATCCTTCTTAAATCATTCAATCAATGCTCAATGCACCTGATTATCATTGCAATTGCATATTATCTTTCTGATCACCTTGTCAATCTTTGTTTCTATCTTTAATCCCTGTCAGTTCATCATTGATCTGTACAACCTCTACTCATCAATTGCAAAGCCATTATATACAAGATAATCATTTTCATCCTCTCTGCAAACAAAATCATTTCACCTTCTCTCTGTAAATCAAAAAACCTTTTCATTTTCAATAATAAAAACATCAAGAAATCCAAATGCCAATCCATCAGTAGGAAGAAAATCTTATTCATAAAATAAATGATCAACTTTGATATTCTTCTGTGTGCAATTTTATCTTCAAAAGACCTTTCAAATTCCATCATTCTCCTGCAAAAAAATCTTTTCATATTCCTTGATATTCTTGCATTTTTAAATCTTCTGACAACATCTTTTCTCAAAATATCCTGTAAATAAAATGTCTTCCATCTCTTTCTTTCAATCTGAAAAAAAACAATAACCTTTCATATTCCTCAGGACTCTTCAATCTTCTTTTCAATTTTCAGATTGAATGTCTTCAACAAATCAATTTATTTTTCAATAAATCAATTTACTTCAACAAAGCACCTGTAAACATCTCACAGAAAAAAAATCCATCTCCAAACAAAAATATATCTTTTCAAACAAAATTTCTTTCATCTTCTTCAAAATTTTGTTCATCTTAAAAAAAATATTTTTGTCTTCTCTGATAAAAATCTTCTCAAAATTCTTCTCCTTGCAATCAAACTCTTTGTCTTCTTTTTAATCTCCAATTCTATAAAAATCTCTCTAAAAAATATTCTTTTTAAAGCTCCTAGTCCTATTAGAAAGGAGACCCATTAGACTTGGAAAGAGAAAAAAAATCTCCCAAAAAAATAATCTATAAACTAGGTGAATAAAAGTTTCTAAAAAGAAAACTAGTTCTCCATTTTTTATAAGGCATATTTAATGCCAAAAATACCGATGCCTTTTCTTTTAAAACATAAAACATATTTATGAAAAATACCGATGCTTTTTCTTTATTCAAGCGACCGTTAGCATTTCAAATTCATAAACTTTCCCATAAGAAATCATTTGATGACCTTTTTCCCATTCGGGCCGCTCCATTGACTATGTTAATTGGATTTTGGCGCTTAGCAATTTTAAACAAGACCACCGAAGTTTCTATCTTTAAACAAAACTTTCCTTTTGAATGCATCACGGGCTTTTCATAACGCATAAAGCATTTTCAAATGCTTTTTAAACTCTTAAAAAAAAGTCAAGGAAATCCCGCTCCACATTTCAAAGCCTTTGATAAGCTTTTGCCCGCGCATGAAGATGACTTGCTCTATCGTTGGAAAGGGGGAAAGGGGCCGGTTGCATATGTTATCGATACCCTCAAGTGATGACTTAAGTCATCCTTTTACCTGTGCTTCAAGTCACCGTAGAAATAAGACATAAAGTGCATGCCAACTTAAATGGATGCTTTGAAATATGTTTCACAAATTTTTTAGGTCACATTAATATCCTTAGAGTTTGCCTTGGTATGTACAAAAACTCTGCCACTTACTACAGCTAATAATAGAGACCTTTTGCATATTGAAAACTTATCAACAGTATAAAAATTAGCATTCAACTTCGAGAAACTATGCATAAACTTGAACCTTGTGAAAACTTAAGAGATTTATTGTTTTGAATAACCATATGAAGTGCTCTGCCATCTGCCGTTTGTAATACAAAACTTAACACATCTGCCATATGTAATGCACAACATTTATCCTCTTGTGAAGATCCCTGATGATGATGACAACTTTAAGCAAGATCATTAGAACTTCTATGTAATATGAGACATTGGATTCCTGTATGATCAACATTTGAAGCACAAGACTATCCTCAACACATCACTGATAATTATGACATCAAATAACATCAAGTATTGTTCAACTGAGATCCAATTGTGATTCTCTTATCTAACCTTTGATTTTTTTCACATCATAACTTATATCAGAGCACATAGTACCTGACGACATCACCTTGAAGAAACTTGCATCACCTTGAAGAAACTTGCATGAAATCCAACTGATATCTGCATCTGTGAAGTATAGAGCCATTCTCGGCATCTGCAAGATTGTCTTTGCATTAAATCTCTCCCACTTGAAGACATCATGAAATATGACATGAGGACCAAACACCTTTTTGTCATCAATGACAACCTGTCACCATCAATCTCCCCCTTTGTCATTGATGGCAAAACCACCTGATGCATATTTTTCTTTCTCCCCCTTTTTGACATCGGATGACAAAGACTATTATCTCCCCTTGAGAACAACTCCACAAAATCTTTGAAGCCATTTGTCTTTCAAGAAACTTACATCTGATGACAATACTACTGTGAAGATGAAGACTGACACACTTCTTCCTGATAACAACACAAACTTTCAAAACAATTCTTCTTTAATCAACAACCTTTTTGACCTGAAATAACAAATCTCCAAGATCTTCCATGTATTAAAGATCACAAACAAATTACTATTCAGAAATACCATTGGTAAACACTGACAAGACTAACCAACATAACTCAACTCAACTCAACACTTATCCACTTCCTGAATTAGTCGTGAAGCAACATATCAACTTGAAGTATACCATCCATTTACTGACAGTCAACCTTCTGAACACTTTTGCAAAGAAAATCATAAACATACCAATACTCTTTGATGAACAATTTTACAGGCACAAAACATGTAGACCCCTCATCACACAGATGCCAAGATGACCATTTTTGATAAGACCTTTACTTGCCTCCGATTTGAAGAAAAACAAGATTCACCATCAATGTCATAAGAGACTCTGGATTGTCATAACTTGAAGCTCATACCTGAAATCACCACACAATTTGAACAAACCTTTCTGAAAGCTCCAAGGTACATGTCATAAACATAACTCAACAAAGCAATAGATATAATCATCAAACTGATTTCCTGATATGAAATATCATCGTGCATATTCTGACACCTTTTTCTTGATAGACCATCTTGCTGTTCCTGCACATATTATACTGTCAAATCTGATATACAACACTCTGCAAAAACTTTTATATACATACTCATATCTGAAACATATTGAAATCAACAAGAACTCTTGCCTCTTGACTTCATCATTCAAAACAAGATATTATTGCAACAACACTTTCCAAAACACTTTGGATTGCAATGATAATTCAACCTTTGTAATCAACAACATGATCAAGAACAATTTGTGCAATTTGAAATCCTGAAACATCTTTCAAAAACTTGAAATCATAATAAGCCAATGAACACCTGTATCACTGACAACACTGTCATACACTGAAACTCAAAAACATCAGAAACTTCATTACAAACATTTCAAGCAAGCATGATAAACAAAACAAAATCAACTGATCTCCTCCTGTAACTTCTTGGGGATAATAGAACAAGAACAACTCCCCCTCACATTATACTATCTATTATGCAACAGATGAAATGACTTGTGCAGGATGCACAAGCTTAGATTTTGACTTCTCTTTACTTTCTTTCTGCCTCCAGATTTTCACAGGTGCTTTCTTCCTCCAAACCTTTTCTGTCTTTTTCTTTTGCCAACCTTTCAAATTAGGTGGAGCTCTCCTGCAACTGTATGCTTTATGACCAAGAGACTTGCAATTGTAACAAATTATGTTGCAATCAAAATCAATTGACTGATAATACCTTTGATCACTCATATTAAGCTTCCATGAAGGATCATACACTCTGTTCATTTTGCAGCTTCTTTGAATATGTCCAACATTATTGCACTTGTAACATACAAGGTTAGTATTCCTTTTGCAATCAACTGCTTTATGCCCAAAATGATTACAAGTATAACAGTAACCATTAAATGAATAGTTATACCTGTACATGTAAGCTTGTCTTATAGATGCAGGTTTTCTCAAATTTCTTGTTTGATTGTGCACAAATTCATCTCTCATTTTTCTTTCTGTGGCAACATGACTTAAATCAATTTTCCTTCTAGGAGTCTCTCTTGCTTTTGAACATTCTCCTTCTTCAAAACCAAGTCCAGTAGTGTCTTCATATAGTTTTTGCTTACCAAGCATCTTATCAAACACTTGATATTTCTTAGATAAAACCTTGAGACCATCATACTCTTTTCTCAGATTAATAATTTCACTCTCCAGTTTTAGATTTTCAATCCTTGAAACTTCAAGGTTAGAAATTGATCCATCAGCTATCCTCTTAGCTTCTTCAATTTCTGTCTTCAATCTATCAATTAGTTTGTCTGAATCATCAATATATGACTTTAAACTAATAATCTGACATCTGGCCTCTTCAAGATCTGTAGAAACAATTTCAAGTTCTGAAAGTGCATTGACTTTTGATTCTCTTTCTTGTTGCAGCTACAACATTAATTTTTGGTTCTCCTTCTTATACTTCTTGAGTTCAGTTAGAGCATATATGAGCTCTCCTTCTAGATCAATCTCACAGTCTTGTTCATCATAATCCTGATCATCATCATCTTCTGAATTTGATTGGGTCTCAACTTCTTCATATGATTGCCTTTCATTGCAACTTTCCTCAGATAATAAGTTGTTTTCTTCTTCAGGTGCACTACCTTGATAAATTTTTATCAACTTTTTCCAGACATCCTGAGCTGTTTCACACTATACCACTTTACAAGAAATATCATTAGATAAACCAGATAAAATAACCGTCTTGGCTATATGATTGCAATTACTAGCCTCTTTGTTATTTACAGAGTTAGAATATCCATTCTCAACAGACATCCATATATCATATCCTAAAGAGGATAAATAGGCTTGCATTCTCATACACCAAACTGAAAAATCTGAACCATTAAACAAAGGAGCATCTGAAATCTTTTCTTCTAATACAATACTTGACTCAACTTGTGAGACATATCTAACAACATCTGAATTTGATAAAGATGGGGACTTTTGTGTCTTTTGACCAGAATGAATTTTGACATTTTTCATGCTCTTATTTCTTCTACACTTACCCATTGAACTCCACACACAAGACCTACCCAAGTTGATTAAGCTGCAAGAGGGAAACTGGCTCTGATACCAATTGTAGGAGTCCGGACAACACTGAGAGCGGGGGTGAATCAGTGTTGTATTAATTTTCTAACATTTTACAACTTTTTGCAAGCTTTCTCTTACAGAACAGATGGAAAGGAATACATTGAGTTTATATGCACAAGACTTACAATAACAGATGTAAACAAAACATGATCAAACCAATAATATGCACACACATAAAAGAAATCAAGACACAACCTTTTTATCGAGTGGAAAACCCTCAGGGGTGATGCAGAGTGGGACGCAACGGAGGCTAACTAACAAGAAGGAGTCGCCAACAATACAAACAGCATGATAAAATTCTCTATCGGCTAAACATCATCATCATATTTCCTAAAGACACCAACAGCATCATCACATTTCAACAGCATCATCATATTTCGGATGATCGCAAATATCCTCCTGTCGACTACTATTTACCTCCTCCGTTTGTCACCTATCATCATCATCATGATAATCAACGGGCGCAAACATCCTCCGGTTGCACTGTTCATCGTGTGCCAAATACAAGCGGCATCATCATGATATTCAATATCACCTTCGTCAGCAGGATATCCAAATATCCGGTTGCTCCAAATATCCTGATGACGTTGCACTTCAACAACTTGCCTTCGATGCTCCACTGCCCGACGATACAAGCAACAGCATCATGATATTGTTCATCCAGTTCCTCGAAACCTCCTGATGATGCTAATACAACTTCCTGCCTACGCCGATACCTTACCACTTAGTGACAACAGGATAAACTCGCATTGAGGGATTTCTTAATATCCTGATGACGATGACGTCATATCTTGATGACGATGACGTCACACATCATCCTGATGAACTCTTCAACACTTAGCCAAAAAAACTTAACTTTCACACCCGCATCCGTTAGCGATATGCGGATGATGAACTTCCCCGAGAGATGATCCTGACTACGATATATACACTGAGTATATATCCAACTCAAAACATCATGATGTACTTGCAACATGCAAACTTCAACAACTTCATGACCCGATTCTGATGGTGATGCATTCGCAGATGACGATGCGGCTCGTTCCGACTGGAAACGCACATGCAGACTCCTGTGTATCCGTCCACTGCATGTAAACACTCAGAACCGCATAAGTTCACAAAGACAATGTGACGACCAGGCCGGATCACCTTCAAACCAAAGTCTAACAACTTATCTTTCTATACCTAGCACATGAGGATGCTAGGCTGATTCACAGCATGCTCCTAACTGATCTCCTGAACAATGCAATGCATAAACAGAAAACACAAATGCAAACTAAACTATGATACAGGACCATTCCACCGATTTGCAGGATCAACCGGTGGAAGGGTTGAAAGTGCCCATTAACTTGCAAACAGAAAAGGAAATCAACACAGATACAACTGATACAACCAGATACTGCAAAAGATGAGATCTTATTCAATTGAAATTCAAAAGTCCTGAATACAGCTTCACCATGTCTGAACTGCTCTCCTGAATCTCAACTCAACACAACACCGATACATCTATCAACATCAATCTCAATATGAACTATATCTAAACCCTAACAGATCGAAGGTATATATAACAAATCCTTCGAGTACTACCAACTTCACTTCCCAGCGGCTGGGAGCTTCCAAGCGGCTGGGAGAGGGGACAGCTCAGACTATCTTATCCCGATCTCTAACTGCCTACACATACTCCTAGGCTGAACTAATACATAGCATCGGTCCAGTGGACCTTATTACATGAAGAAGTCAAACATACTAAAAATAGACTATCCTGTCATCATGCTGATAATTATCCTACATCCTGATCATGTATGTCATCATGCGGACCTATATCCTGATCATGTGCGGGTGCTCCTGCACCATACTCCCCAAAAGAAGAAATCTCAAGTCCACATGAGATGAGAGTATCAAGGTCGGCACCATGCTTCTGTATCTGTTCTGCAGTCATCCATACGGCTTCAGAAGTTGGCTGTCCCTTCCAAGAGACGAGGTACTCCAAGTACTTCTTGTTCCTGGTCTGTTTGACCACTCTAGTGTCCAAAATCTGCTGTATCTGTGGAGGATCATGTTGAGGAATGTCTTCAGCAACTGTATCCTGTAGGATATCCTGATCTGCATCTGGATTAGCCCTGTATGGAGTTAAGTCACATACATTGAAGATAGGAGATAAACCAAGATCAGGTGGGAGTTGGATCTCATAAGCATTTTGTCCATGCTTTTGCAAAATTTGACATGGTCCAACTTTCTTTTGCATGAGCTTAGTATACTTCCCCTTAGGGAGCCTGTCTTTCTTCAAGTGAACCCAAACCAAATCTCCAACAGCAAATTGAACATCCTTCTTTTTCTTATCAGCATATTCCTTATATTTCAATGTGGTTTGCTGGAGTTGGGTCTTGACCTGATCATGAACTTCCTTGATGGCTTCAGCAAAAGCCTCTCCATCTGCACTAATAGGATCTGCTGTAGGTAGATCTCGCAGCTCCAAAATTCCCCTGGGATGCATTCCATACACTACCTGAAAAGGCGATTTCCCTGTGCTCCTGTTGACAGTATCATTGTATGAAAATTCAGCTTGAGACAGAATACTGTCCCACTTCTCTCCATGCTGTTTTGTCAAGCATCTAAGTAGATTCCCCAAGGAACGGTTCACTACTTCAGTCTGACCATCCGTTTGAGGATGATATGCAGAGGAAAAAGACAAATTGGTTCCTAGTTTCCTCCATAGGGTTCTCCAGAAGTGACCCACAAACTTCACATCTCTGTCTGAAACTATGCTCAAAGGCAACCCATGAATTCTGACAATTTCCCTGAAGAATAAATCTGCAATATATGAGGCATCTGCAGTGGTTTTGCATGGCAAGAAATGTGCCATTTTACTGAACCTGTCCACTACAACAAAAACACTGTCAAATCCTCTCCTGGTCCTTGGTAAACCCAAAACAAAATCCATACTGATACTTTCCCACGGTCTGGAAGGAATGGGTAAGGGCTGATATAACCCTGCATTAGTTGACCTGCCTTTAGCCTTCTGACAAATTACACAGGTTTCTACAAATTTCCTGACATCTGACTGCAACTTAGGCTAGAAATAATGCCTCCTGACCAGATCAAGAGTCTTGTCTAGACCAAAATGACCTGCCATTGCTCCACAATGTTTCTCCTTGATTATATTTAATCTCATGGAACATCTTGGGATGCACAACTGTCCACCCTTGAACAACAATCCATCTTGGATCAGGAATTCAGAGAACTCAGCATGGTATCTCTCCCCAAAAGAAGTACAGACCTGATATATTTCTCCAAAATCTGCATCAGACTCATACATGGTCTTGAGTGAATCAATACCAACACTCTCTAACTGAATCTGATTGACGGTGAGAACTCTCCGGCTCAAAGCATCTGCAACTTTGTTTTTGACCCCTTTCTTATGCTTCAAGGTAAAAGTGAAAGCCTGTAAGGTCTCTACCCACTTCATATGTCTGTGGTTCAGCTTCTCCTGGCTGTTGATGAAACTCAAAGCCTGGTTGTCTGTGAAAACTATGAACTCCTTTGGCAGCAGGTAATGCCTCCATTTCTTTAGGGACTGAACTAAAGCATACATTTCCAGATCATATGATGAATACCTTCTTTTAGCATCATTGAGTTTTTCACTGAAAAATGCAATTGGTCTACCCTCTTGACTGAGTACTGCTCCAATGGCCATGTGACTGGCATCACACTCTACCTGAAAGATCTTATTGAAATCTGGGAGTGCAAGGACTGGCTGCTGTGCCACCTTCCTCTTCAATGCCTCAAAGGAATCATCTGCTCCTTGAGTCCAAACAAACCTGCACTTCTGTCCTCCTTTGATGGTATCCAGCATGGGTGCACAAATATGACTGAACCCTCTGATGAACTTCCTGTAGAAGGTTGCTAACCCATGGAAACTTCTGACTTCATTCATGGTCTATGGAGTTGGCCAATTCAATATGGCACTCACCTTCTCCTTATCCATCTGCAGCTTTCCTTGTGAGATGACAAAACCTAAATAGGTGATCTCCTGTTTCATGAACAGACACTTGTCCAAGTTTATCATCAGCTTCTCTTCATGTAGCCTCTTGAGAACCAGATCTATATGCCTGAGATGTTCTTCTCTGGTGTTACTGAAAATCAGAATGTCATCTAAATAGACTATGACAAACTTACCAATGAATTCCTTCAGAACCTCATTCATCAGCCTCATGAAAGTACTAGGGGCATTAGACAAACCAAAAGGCATAACCTTCCATTCATACAACCCTTCATTTGTTTTGAATGCTGTCTTCCACTCATCACCTGGTCTAATCCTGATCTGATGGGACCCACTCTTCAAGTCTATTTTTGTAAAGTACTTAGCATTTCCCAAACAATCAAGTAAATCCTCAATTCTGGGGATTGGAAACCTATACCTGATTGTGATCTTGTTGATGGCTCTAGAATCTGTACAAAGCCTCCAAGTGCCTTCCTTCTTAGGTGCTAGTACAGCTGGTACTGCACATGGACTCAGACTCTTCCCAATCAGACCTGAATTCATCAATTCTTCAATCTGTCTGGCTACTTCTGCATTCTGTTCTGGGGTAAGCTTATAAGCTGCTTTATTTGGAAGTGTAGACCCTGCAATCAAGTCTATGCAATGACTGATATCTCTGACAGGTGGTAGGGATCTTGGCATTCCCTCTGAGATAACACCTTTGTACTTATCCAATAACTCTTGGACAGCTGGGTCTATCAACCTTGGCTTCTTCTCTTTCTTGGCTGCCTGCTGTTGTTCCTTATTCACACTCATACAGGGGATCAGGGCATATGCAACTGCACCTTCTGCTGCTACTTCTTTCATGAACTGTTTGCCTTCCATTAGCATGACCTTCACCTCTTTTCCTTTAGACTTCTCCTCTTTCTCCTTCAATGGGAATAACTCTGTCACCTTACCATCTTTAGTGATTCTATAGGTGTTTTTAACACCATCATGCTGTGCCTTCAGATCATACGGCCATGGTCTACCAAACAAAAGGTTGCAAGCATCCATCTTGGTGATATCAAACAACAACTTATCCTTATATCCACCAATCTGAAATTCTACCCAAGCCTGCTCTTCTACAGTTGTCTGCTGACCTTGAGTAAGCCATGAGACTTTATATGGAGCTGGGTGAGGCAATCTCCTAAGCTTCAGCTTTATCACCATTTCTTCAGACACAAAGTTCTCAGTAGAACCAGAATCAATCAAAACTTTACAAGCCTTACCTCCTGCTTTGCAAGTGGTTTTGAAAAGAGACTTTCTCTGAGGGGCTTCTTTGTCAGGTACCTTCATGGTAGTTACTGTTCTTCTCATCATCAGGGACTCTCCACTTTCTGGGTATCCATAGTTATCAGGAGCATTCACACTCTGAAAATCATTAGAGCTTGTCCTACTTTGATTATCAGGTTCATTGACCAGATTTGTCCTCCTTTCTCCTGCTGAGCTTGTGGCCTTGTCTGGACATCTGCTGGCTATATGGCCTTCTTTGTTACAGTTGTAGCATCTGATGGATCCTCTGCCCTGGGATCTTCCTCTGAACGGTCTTCTACCTCTGAAGTTTCCTTGTTGACTGAAATTCTCTCTCTGATTCTGACTATTGTTGCCCTTGCTATTGTCCTGACTGGATTCTCCTTGATATCCCTGTCCATGTCCTCTGCCTCTGAAAGGACTTCTTCCACCTCTTTGTTGTCTTCCTCTTCCTCTATTGTTTTGATCTTGTTTTCTCTTCAGCTTTTCTTCCACTTTCAGTGCCAACTGAAAGCTTTTCTGCACTGTATCTGGGTTATGCAGACTGAGATCTTCCTGAATATTAAACCTCAATCCATTAAGGTATCTGGCTACCTTTTCCTCTTCACTTTCTTTCACCTTGGTCTTCATACAGAGTTTCATGAACTCTTCTGTATATGAGCTAACATCTAGCTCCTTCTGCTTCAGGTTCTGCTTCCTCTTGTGTAACTGGATACTGTAATCCAAAGGAATATAAGCCTCCTTTACCAATTCCATCATCTTCTTCCATGTGGCAACTCTACGTTTTCCCTCCTGCACTCTATCATCCTGAACAAAGTTCCACCATGTCAAGGCAGCTTCTTTCATCTTTGACTGTGCTATCTTCACTCTCTGCTGTTCTGGTATCTCCTCTGTTACAAAGAAATTGTTCAGACAGTCTATCCATTCCATTACTGAATCAGGGTCCATCTTACCTGTAAATACTGGCAAATCCAGCTTCACATCCATGGTTCTCCTCTCCATGGCCTTGAGGGCGTTCAACAGCGGTCTCTGGTCTGCAGGAACGACCTCCTCGCTCCAATTAGGGATCTCTTCTTCTTCCCTATCATCTTCTCTACCAGAACCTACCCTGCTCCTCAACTTTGCTAACTCATCTTTCAACTCCTGATTCTGAGCCTTCACGGCCTTGCTTTCTGCAATCTGTTTCTTCACCAGAACTGCCAACTCAGCATTGGTCATCCTTGCTGGAACCTCAGATGTTCCTTCTTCGTCTGACATCCTGCTTATCCTTTCCAGAAGATCCTAACCTTTGCTCTGATACCACTATGATGCAGAGTGGGACGCAACGGAGGCTAACTAACAAGAAGGAGTAGCCAACAATACAAACAGCATGATAAAATTCTCTATCGGCTGAACATCATCATCATATTTCCTAAAGACACCAACAGCATCATCACATTTCAACAGCATCATCATATTTCAGATGATTGCAAATATCCTCCTGTCGACTACTATTTACCTCCTCCGTTTGTCGCCTATCATCATCATCATGATAATCAACGGGCGCAAACATCCTCCGGTTGCACTGTTCATCGTGTGCCAAATACAAGCGGCATCATCATGATATTCAATATCACCTTCGTCAGCAGGATATCCAAATATCCGGTTGCTCCAAATACCCTGATGACGTTGCACTTCAACAACTTGCCTTCGATGCTCCACTGCCCGACGATACAAGCAACAGCATCATGATATTGTTCATCCGGTTCCTCGAAACCTCCTGATGATGCTAATACAACTTCCTGCCTACGCCGATACCTTACCACTTAGTGACAACAGGATAAACTCGCATTGAGGGATTTCTTAATATCCTGATGACGATGACGTCATATCCTGATGACGATGACGTCACACATCATCCTGATGAACTCTTCAACACTTAGCCAAAAAAACTTAACTTTCACACCCGCATCCGTTAGCGATATGCGGATGATGAACTTCCCTGAGAGATGATCCTGACTGCGATATATACACTGAGTATATATCCAACTCAAAACATCATGATGCACTTGCAACATGCAAACTTCAACAACTTCATGACCCGATTCTGATGGCGATGCATTCGCAGATGACGATGCGGCTCGTTCCGACTGGAAACGCACATGTAGACTCCTGTGTATCCGTCCACTGCATGTAAACACTCAGAACCGCATAAGTTCACAAAGACAATGTGACGACCGGGCCGGATCACCTTCAAACCAAAGTCTAACAACTTATCTTTCTATACCTAGCACATGAGGATGCTAGGTTGATTCACAGCATGCTCCTAACTGATCTCCTGAACAATGCAATGCATAAACAGAAAACACAAATGCAAACTAAACTATGATACAGGACCATTCCACCGATTTGCAGGATCAACCGGTGGAAGGGTTGAAAGTGCCCATTAACTTGCAAACAGAAAAGGAAATCAACACAGATACAACTGATACAACCAGATACTGCAAAAGATGAGATCTTATTCAATTGAAATTCAAAAGTCCTGAATACAGCTTCACCATGTCTGAACTGCTCTCCTGAATCTCAACTCAACACAACACCGATACATCTATCAACATCAATCTCAATATGAACTATATCTAAACCCTAACAGATCGAAGGTATATATAACAAATCCTTCGAGTACTACCAACTTCACTTCCCAGCGGCTGGGAGCTTCCAAGCGGCTGGGAGAGGGGACAGCTCAGACTATCTTATCCCGATCTCTAACTGCCTACACATACTCCTAGGCTGAACTAATACATAGCATCGGTCCAGTGGACCTTATTACATGAAGAAGTCAAACATACTAAAAATAGACTATCCTGTCATCATGCTGATAATTATCCTACATCCTGATCATGTATGTCATCATGCGGACCTATATCCTGATCATGTGCGGGTGCTCCTGCACCAAGGGGTAGAAAAACCACTCATGAAGTGCCTCACTGGCTTAACTGAAAAACATGCCTCATTGGCAATACAAATTGTCTCACTGACAAATATTAAGGTCTCACTGACCACAAGCTTCACTAGCATAGAAAGGTCTCATTGACCATAAGCCACACTGGCATTTTGTGCCTCACTGGCAAACCAAATTACCAACAAATGTAATAAGCAAATCAGAGGAATACTCTGTTTCATTCAATACAAATATATGTCTGTCAAATACCCATTCTATTCAATCTGACATCTGGATACACTCAACAATCCTTTATTCTGATCCAATCAACACTGCATTCTAATCCATTCAACAACACTGCATATCAAATCTGTATTCTAATCCAACACTTCACAACACTATATGTTTCATCTCTATCCTTCTTAAATCATTCAATCAATGCTCAATGCACCTGATTATCATTGCAATTGCATATTATCTTTCTGATCACCTTGTCAATCTTTGTTTCTATCTTTAATCCCTGTCAGTTCATCATTGATCTGTACAACCTCTACTCATCAATTGCAAATCCATTATATACAAGATAATCATTTTCATCCTCTCTGCAAACAAAATCATTTCACCTTCTCTCTGTAAATCAAAAAACCTTTTCATTTTCAATAATAAAAACATCAAGAAATCCAAATGCCAATCCATCAGTAGGAAGAAAATCTTATTCATAAAATAAATGATCAACTTTGATATTCTTCTGTGTGCAATTTTATCTTGAAAAGACCTTTCAAATTCCATCATTCTCCTGCAAAAAAATCTTTTCATATTCCTTGATATTCTTGCATTTTTAAATCTTCTTCAAAATCTTTTCTCAAAATATCCTGTAAATAAAATGTCTTCCATCTCTTTCTTTCAATCTGAAAAAAAACAATAACCTTTCATATTCCTCAGGACTCTTCAATCTTCTTTTCAATTTTCAGATTGAATGTCTTCAACAAATCAATTTATTTTTCAATAAATCAATTTACTTCAACAAAGCACCTGTAAACATCTCACAGAAAAAAAATCCATCTCCAAACAAAAATATATCTTTTCAAACAAAATTTCTTTCATCTTCTTCAAAATTTTGTTCATCTTAAAAAAAATCTTTCTGTCTTCTCTGATAAAAATCTTCTCAAAATTCTTCTCCTTGCAATCAAACTCTTTGTCTTCTTTTTAATCTCCAATTCTATAAAAATCTCTCTAAAAAATATTCTTTTTAAAGCTCCTAGTCCTATTAGAAAGGAGACCCATTAGACTTGGAAAGAGAAAAAAAATCTCCCAAAAAAATAATCTATAAACTAGGTGAATAAAAGTTTCTAAAAAGAAAACTAGTTCTCCATTTTTTATAAGGCATATTTAATGCCAAAAATACCGATGCCTTTTCTTTTAAAACATAAAACATATTTATGAAAAATACCGATGCCTTTTCTTTATTCAAGCGACCGTTAGCATTTCAAATTCATAAACTTTCCCATAAGAAATCATTTGATGACCTTTCTCCCATTCGGGCCGCTCCATTGACTATGTTAATTGGATTTTGGCGCTTAGCAATTTTAAACAAGACCACCGAAGTTTCTATCTTTAAACAAAACTTTCCTTTTGAGTGCATTACGGGCTTTTCATAATGCATAAAGCATTTTCAAATGCTTTTTAAACTCTTAAAAAAAACTCAAGGAAATCCCGCTCCACATTTCAAAGCCTTTGATAACCTTTTGCCCGCACATGAAGATGACTTGCTCTATCGGTGGAAAGGGGGAAAGGGGCCGGTTGCATATGTTATCGATACCCTCAAGTGATGACTTAAGTCATCCTTTTACCTGTGCTTCAAGTCACCGTAGAAATAATACATAAAGTGCATGCCAACTTAAATGGATGCTTTGAAATATGTTTCACAAATTTTTTAGGTCACATTAATATCCTTAGAGTTTGCCTTGGTATGTACAAAAACTCTGCCACTTACTACAGCTAATAATAGAGACCTTTTGCATATTGAAAACTTATCAACAGTATAAAAATTAGCACTCAACTTCGAGAAACTATGCATAAACTTGAACCTTGTGAAAACTTAAGAGATTTATTGTTTTGAATAACCATATGAAGTGCTCTGCCATCTGCCGTTTGTAATACAAAACTTAACACATCTGCCATATGTAATGCACAACATTTATCCTCTTGTGAAGATCCCTGATGATGATGACAACTTTAAGCAAGATCATTAGAACTTCTACATAATATGAGACATTGGATTCCTGTATGATCAACATTTGAAGCACAAGACTATCCTCAACACATCACTGATAATTATGACATCAAATAACATCAAGTATTGTTCAACTAAGATCCAATTGTGATTCTCTTATCTAACCTTTGATTTTTTTCACATCATAACTTATATCAGAGCACATAGTACCTGACGACATCACCTTGAAGAAACTTGCATCACCTTGAAGAAACTTGCATGAAATCCAACTGATATCTGCATCTGTGAAGTATAGAGCCATTCTCGGCATCTGCAAGATTGTCTTTGCATTAAATCTCTCCCACTTGAAGACATCATGAAATATGACATGAGGACCAAACACCTTTTTGTCATCAATGACAACCTGTCACCATCAATCTCCCCCTTTGTCATTGATGGCAAAACCACCTGATGCATATTTTTCTTTCTCCCCCTTTTTGACATCGGCTGACAAAGACTATTATCTCCCCTTGAGAACAACTCCACAAAATCTTTGAAGCCATTTGTCTTTCAAGAAACTTACATCTGATGACAATACTACTGTGAAGATGAAGACTGACACACTTCTTCCTGATAACAACACAAACTTTCAAAACAATTCTTCTTTAATCAACAACCTTTTTGACCTGAAATAACAAATCTCCAAGATCTTCCATGTATTAAAGATCACAAACAAATTACTATTCAGAAATACCATTGGTAAACACTGACAAGACTAACCAACATAACTCAACTCAACTCAACACTTATCCACTTCCTGAATTAGTCGTGAAGCAACATATCAACTTGAAGTATACCATCCATTTACTGACAGTCAACCTTCTGAACACTTTTGCAAAGAAAATCATAAACATACCAATACTCTTTGATGAACAATTTTGCAGGCACAAAACATGTAGACCCCTCATCACACAGATGCCAAGATGACCATTTTTGATAAGACCTTTACTTGCCTCCGATTTGAAGAAAAACAAGATTCACCATCAATGTCATAAGAGACTCTGGATTGTCATAACTTGAAGCTCATACCTGAAATCACCACACAATTTGAACAAACCTTTCTGAAAGCTCCAAGGTACATGTCATAAACATAACTCAACAAAGCAATAGATATACTCATCAAACTGATTTCCTGATATGAACTATCATCGTGCATATTCTGACACCTTTTCTTGATAGACCATCTTGCTGTTCCTGCACATATTATACTGTCAAATCTGATATACAACACTCTGCAAAAACTGATATATACATACTCATATCTGAAACATACTGAAATCAACAAGAACTCTTGCCTCTTGACTTCATCATTCAAAACAAGATATTATTGCAACAACACTTTCCAAAACACTTTGGATTGCAATGATAATTCAACCTTTGTAATCAACAACATGATCAAGAACAATTTGTGCAATTTGAAATCCTGAAACATCTTTCAAAAACTTGAAATCATAATAAGCCAATGAACACCTGTATCACTGACAACACTGTCATACACTGAAACTCAAAAACATCAGAAACTTCATTTCAAACATTTCAGGCAAGCATGATAAACAAAACAAAATCAACTGATCTCCTCCTGTAACTTCTTGGGGATAATAGAACAAGAACAACTCCCCCTCACATTATACTATCTATTATGCAACAGATGAAATGACTTGTGCAGGATGCACAAGCTTAGATTTTGACTTCTCTTTACTTTCTTTCTGCCTCCAGATTTTCACAGGTGCTTTCTTCCTCCAAACCTTTTCTGTCTTTTTCTTTTGCCAACCTTTCAAATTAGGCGGAGCTCTCCTGCAACTGTATGCTTTATGACCAAGAGAGTTGCAATTGTAACAAATTATGTTGTAATCAAAATCAATTGACTTATAATACCTTTGATCACTCATATTAAGCTTCCATGAAGGATCATACACTCTGTTCATTTTGCAGCTTCTTTGAATATGTCCAACATTATTGCACTTGTAACATACAAGGTTAGTATTCCTTTTGCAATCAACTGCTTTATGCCCAAAATGATTACAAGTATAACAGTAACCATTAAATGAATAGTTATACCTGTACATGTAAGCTTGTCTTATAGATGCAGGTTTTCTCAAATTTCTTGTTTGATTGTGCACAAATTCATCTCTCATTTTTCTTTCTGTGGCAACATGACTTAAATCAATTTTCCTTCTAGGAGTCTCTCTTGCTTTTGAACATTCTCCTTCTTCAAAACCAAGTCCAGTAGTGTCTTCATATAGTTTTTGCTTACCAAGCATCTTATCAAACACTTGATATTTCTTAGATAAAACCTTGAGACCATCATACTCTTTTCTCAGATTAATAATTTCACTCTCCAGTTTTAGATTTTCAATCCTTGAAACTTCAAGGTTAGAAATTGATCCATCAGCTATCCTCTTAGCTTCTTCAATTTCTGTCTTCAATCTATCAATTAGTTTGTCTGAATCATCAATATATGACTTTAAACTAATAATCTGACATCTGGCCTCTTCAAGATCTGTAGAAACAATTTCAAGTTCTGAAAGTGCATTGACTTTTGATTCTCTTTCTTGTTGCAGCTGCAACATTAATTTTTGGTTCTCCTTCTTATACTTCTTGAGTTCAGTTAGAGCATATATGAGCTCTCCTTCTAGATCAATCTCACAGTCTTGTTCATCATAATCCTGATCATCATCATCTTCTGAATTTGATTGGGTCTCAACTTCTTCATATGATTGCCTTTCATTGCCACTTTCCTCAGATAATAAGTTGTTTTCTTCTTCAGGTGCACTACCTTGATAAATTTTTATCAACTTTTTCCAGACATCCTGAGCTGTTTCACACTGTACCACTTTACAAGAAATATCATTAGATAAACCAGATAAAATAACCTTCTTGGCTATATGATTGCAATTAATAGCCTCTTTGTTATTTACAGAGTTAGAATATCCATTCTCAACAGACATCCATATATCATATCCTAAAGAGGATAAATAGGCTTGCATTCTCATACACCAAACTGAAAAATCTGAACCATTAAACAAAGGAGCATCTGAAATCTTTTCTTCTAATACAATACTTGACTCAACTTGTGAGACATATCTAACAACATCTGAATTTGATAAAGATGGGGACTTTTGTGTCTTTTGACCAGAATGAATTTTGACATTTTTCATGCTCTTATTTCTTCTACACTTACCCATTGAACTCCACACACAAGACCTACCCAAGTTGATTAAGCTGCAAGAGGGAAACTGGCTCTGATACCAATTGTAGGAGTTCGGACAACACTGAGAGGGGGGGTGAATCAGTGTTGTATTAATTTTCTAACATTTTACAACTTTTTGCAAGCTTTCTCTTACAGAACAGATGGAAAGGAATACATTGAGTTTATATGCACAAGACTTACAATAACAGATGTAAACAAAACATGATCAAACCAATAATATGCACACACATAAAAGAAATCAAGACACAACCTTTTTACCGAGTGGAAAACCCTCAGGGGTAGAAAAACCACTCATGAAGTGCCTCACTGGCTTAACTGAAAAACATGCCTCATTGGCAATACAAATTGTCTCACTGACAAATATTAAGGTCTCACTGACCACAAGCTTCACTAGCATAGAAAGGTCTCACTGACCATAAGCCACACTGGCATTTTGTGCCTCACTGGCAAACCAAATTACCAACAAATGTAATAAGCAAATCAGAGGAATACTCTGTTTCATTCAATACAAATATATGTCTGTCGAATACCCATTCTATTCAATCTGACATCCGGATACACTCAACAATCCTTTATTCTGATCCAATCAACACTGCATTCTAATCCATTCAACAACACTGCATATCAAATCTGTATTCTAATCCAACACTTCACAACACTATATGTTTCATCTCTATCCTTCTTAAATCATTCAATCAATGCTCAATGCACCTGATTATCATTGCAATTGCATATTATCTTTCTGATCACCTTGTCAATCTTTGTTTCTGTCTTTAATCCCTGTCAGTTCATCATTGATCTGTACAACCTCTACTCATCAATTGCAAATCCATTATATACAAGATAATCATTTTCATCCTCTCTGCAAACAAAATCATTTCATCTTCTCTCTGTAAATCAAAAAACCATTTCATTTTCAATAAGAAAAACATCAAGAAATCCAAATGCCAATCCATCAGTAGGAAGAAAATCTTATTCATAAAATAAATGATCAACTTTGATATTCTTCTGTGTGCAATTTTATCTTCAAAAGACCTTTCAAATTCCATCATTCTCCTGCAAAAAAATCTTTTCATATTCCTTGATATTCTTGCATTTTTAAATCTTCTTCAAAATCTTTTCTCAAAATATCCTGTAAATAAAATGTCTTCCATCTCTTTCTTTCAATCTGAAGAAAAACAATAACCTTTCATATTCCTCAGGACTCTTCAATCTTCTTTTCAATTTTCAGATTGAATGTCTTCAACAAATCAATTTATTTTTCAATAAATCAATTTACTTCAACAAAGCACCTGTAAACATCTCACAGAAAAAAAATCCATCTCCAAACAAAAATATATCTTTTCAAACAAAATTTCCTTCATCTTCTTCAAAATTTTGTTCATCTTAAAAAAAATCTTTTTGTCTTCTCTGATAAAAATCTTCTCAAAATTCTTCTCCTTGCAATCAAACTCTTTGTCTTCTTTTTAATCTCCAATTCTATAAAAATCTCTCTAAAAAATATTCTTTTTAAAGCTCCTAGTCCTATTAGAAAGGAGACCCATTAGACTTGGAAAGAGAAAAAAAATCTCCCAAAAAAACAATCTATAAACTAGGTGAATAAAAGTTTCTAAAAAGAAAACTAGTTCTCCATTTTTTATAAGGCATATTTAATGCCAAAAATACCGATGCCTTTTCTTTTAAAACATAAAACATATTTATGAAAAATACCGATGCCTTTTCTTTATTCAAGCGACCGTTAGCATTTCAAATTCATAAACTTTCCCATAAGAAATCATTTGATGACCTTTTTCCCATTCGGGCCGCTCCATTGACTATGTTAATTGGATTTTGGCGCTTAGCAATTTTAAACAAGACCACCGAAGTTTCTATCTTTAAACAAAACTTTCCTTTTGAATGCATCACGAGCTTTTCATAACGCATAAAGCATTTTCAAATGCTTTTTAAACTCTTAAAAAAAACTCAAGGAAATCCCGCTCCACATTTCAAAGCCTTTGATAAGCTTTTGCCCGCGCATGAAGATGACTTGCTCTATCGGTGGAAAGGGGGAAAGGGGCCTGTTGCATATGTTATCGATACCCTCAAGTGATGACTTAAGTCATCTTTTTACCTGTGCTTCAAGTCACCGTGGAAATAAGACATAAAGTGCATGCCAACTTAAATGGATGCTTTGAAATATGTTTCACAAATTTTTTAGGTCACATTAATATCCTTAGAGTTTGCCTTGGTATGTACAAAAACTCTGCCACTTACTACAGCTAATAATAGAGACCTTTTGCATATTGAAAACTTATCAACAGTATAAAAATTAGCATTCAACTTCGAGAAACTATGCATAAACTTGAACCTTGTGAAAACTTAAGAGATTTATTGTTTTGAATAACCATATGAAGTGCTCTGCCATCTGCCGTTTGTAATACAAAACTTAACACATCTGCCATATGTAATGCACAACATTTATCCTCTTGTGAAGATCCCTGATGATGATGACAACTTTAAGCAAGATCATTAGAACTTCTACGTAATATGAGACATTGGATTCCTGTATGATCAACATTTGAAGCACAAGACTATCCTCAACACATCACTGATAATTATGACATCAAATAACATCAAGTATTGTTCAACTGAGATCCAATTGTGATTCTCTTATCTAACCTTTGATTTTTTTCACATCATAACTTATATCAGAGCACATAGTACCTGACGACATCACCTTGAAGAAACTTGCATCACCTTGAAGAAACTTGCATGAAATCCAACTGATATCTGCATCTGTGAAGTATAGAGCCATTCTCGGCATCTGCAAGATTGTCTTTGCATTAAATCTCTCCCACTTGAAGACATCATGAAATATGACATGAGGACCAAACACCTTTTTGTCATCAATGACAACCTGTCACCATCAGAAAGTTTGTAAGCTCCTGATCCATAGCTCTTGGTTATGACAAAAGGTCCCAACCAGTTAGGTTCAAACTTCCCTTTCTTTACACGATTAGCTAGATTTCTTTGATTTTTGAATAGAACAAGATCTCCGAGCTCAAATTTACGAGGCTTCATTTTTTTGTTGTAACCTTGGTGCAGATGATTTTGATAAGCTTTCAGATTATTAAGAGTTGTAAGTCACTTCTCATCCAACAATTCAAGCTCTTGTAATCTTGACATCTAATACACTTCATCTGAAATCAAGTGTTGTAAGGATACTTGCAAGGATGGGAGCTTGATCTCAATGGGTAAAATAGCTTCTAAACCATATACCAAGGAATATGGTGTAGCACCAGTAGGAGTAGAAATATTGGTTTGATAAGCCCAAAGAGCGAGATGAAGTTGCAAGTACCGATCACGGCCAGCCTCATTTACTATTTTCTTCAAGATTTTTAAGAAAGTCTTATTAGTGGCTTTAGCTTGGCCATTACTTTGCAGATAATAGGGAAGTAGAAAAGTGATGTTGGATTTTGAATTTATTGCAAAGCTCTTTGACGTCTTGATTCTTAAATGGGAGACCATTATCTATGACTATGGTTTGAGGAATACCATAGTGGAAAATGATATAATGGAAGATAAACTTAGATAATTGCTTTCCTCTAATGTAAGTAAGAGGAATTGCTTCAAACAATTTAGTGAAGTACTCGGTAGCAGTGATAATAAATTTATGACCATCTGAGGAGGATGGATGTATTTTTCCAATGAGATCAAGCCCCCATTGTGAGAATGGCCATAGAGTAGTGATAGTTTGCAGTTCTTGTGTTGGTGTATGAATTAGATCACTAGGTTGCTGACAAGTACACATTTCTTGACAAAATCATGCACATCCTGGTCCATAGTAGGCCAGTAGTATCTTCTACGAAGCAATTTCTTGACTAAGGATGAACCACCAGAATGAGCACCACAGATACCTTCGTGTATCTCATGCAAGGCAGTTTGGGCTTCTTTCGGGTTAAGACATTTAAGCAAGACACCATATAGTGACCTTCTATAAAGCGTATCACCAAGGAGGACATATTGGGAAGAACGATGAATGAAGGAGCGACATTGGGATTTGGAAAGATTTGGTGCAATGATTTGGCTATGAAGGTAATGGTAGATCTCATTGAACCAAGTGGAGTTAGGACCAACAATATTACATACCAACTCTAATTCTAGGATATCAAAAGCTAGTATAAACAACTGTTCTATTAGGAATTCAATTTTGTGATCATTCCCAGGCATATCTATCATTGAACCAATTGTGGCCATAGCATCAGCAACTTTAATGTGAAGCCTTGAAATCTATTCAAATGTGATCCTGTTGAAATATGTTTTGAATGTATCCACTAGTTTCTTGTATGGCTTTAACTTTTCATCCTTTGTCTGATACTCATTGTTTACTTGCTTGATTACTAGTTGAGAATCCCCATGCACTTGTAAGTCTTTGATATTCCAATTTATAGCCAAATTCAATTCTTTGATTAGTGCTTCATATTCAGGGATGTTATTTGTACATGGAAATTGAATGTGAAATGATTTTGGTATATAATCACCTTGAGGAGTAACGAAGAGTATTCCAGCTCCAGAGCCACATTGAGTATGAGAACCATCAAATAATAAGTGCCAAGAGGGAATAGTTTCTATGTCCAAGATTGATTCATCAAGAAATTCTGTTACGATTGGATGATTTGATTCTATAGGTGCTTCTACCAATTAATCTGCTATTATTTGTCCTTTTATAGCTTTTCTATCATTGTACTCAATGTCAAATTCGCTAAGCATCATCACCCATTTTGCCATACGTCCAGTCAGAGCTGCTCTAGATAGTAGATATTTGAGAGGATCAATTTTTGATATAAGCTTAGTCTGATGACTCAACATGTAATGCCTAAGCTTTTGTGATGTAAAGACAACCATGAGACATGCCCTTTCAATAAGTGAATAATTTACTTCATAGCCCACCAAAGTCTACTGATATAATAGATTGCTCGTTCTTTACCACTATCATCATTTCATGCTAACAAAGCCCCTAATGTTGCTGATGTTGTTGAGATGTATAAAATAAGGGGTTTTCCATGAATAGGTGGTGCTAACACAGGAGGAGATCCCAGGTACTCTTTAAGTTTATCAAATGCTTCTTGGTAGTTTTGATCCCAAATAAATTGTGTTTTTTTTAAACAATTGAGTAAATGATTGACACTTGTTAGCAAGCTGAGCAATAAATCTCCGTATGGATTGTAATTTTCCTTGCAAAGATTTGAGTTGTTTTAGATTTTGAGGAGGAGGCATTTTTATGATAGCTTTGACTTTTGCTAGATCAACTTCAATTCCTCCTCTAGACACGATATAACCTAAGAGTTTTCCAAATGTTACTCCAAATACACACTTCTTAGGATTTAGTCTGACATTATACTTTTCAAGACGATTGAAAATGTTTTCCAAAACATATAGGTGATGTTCTCACATTTTTGATTTGGCAAGTATGTCATCTACATAATCTTCCATTTGTTTGTGAAGCATATCATGAAAGATAACAGTCATTGCTCTTTGATATGTCACTCTGGCATTTTTTAGACCAAAAGGCATGACAAGACAACAATATGTTCCCTAGACACAAATGAAAGAGGTTTTATGTTTATCTTCTTCAGCTATTTTAATCTAGTTATACCCAAAAAATCCATCCATCAATGATAACATCTCATGTCTTGCTGTCAGATCCACTATGATATCATTGTTTGGTAACAGAAAATTGTCTTTTGGACAAGCTTTGTTGATGTCTCTGAAATCATTACAAACCTTGATGGTTCCATTTGGCTTGGCTATAGGTACAATGTTTGAGATCCACTCAGGATAATCTATCGGTTTGATGAAACCAACTGCCAAGAATTTTTCTAACTCTGCTTTGACCATTAAGGCAATTTTGGGATGCATCTTTCTCAATTTTTGTTTGACTAGTTTTGTTCCTGGATGGACTGTTAAATGATGTACTATTAGTGATGGGTCTAATCCTAGCATATGTGCATAGGACCAAGTAAAATTGATTTCTCATTTTCTGACGAAAGAATTGAAGTCCCGGGTTTCAAATTCTGACAGTGACTTTGTTGCATATGTGATCTTGGGTTCTTCTGTAGTTCCAATATTCATCTCTTGTGTCTATTCTATGAGTATAGTGGACTTTTCTTGGTGTGCCCCCACTTTGGGGAGGTTAAATTCCTCATCCTCTGGCACCTTAGAGAGGTTTTCACCATTGGATACGTCTTTTTTTTTTTTTTCATCGTCCGAAAGTGCCACAAAATGGTTTTCACCAGGGGATGTTATTTTTATATTTTCATTTTTCTAACTAAGGAATTTAACGGATTCCCCAAAGTAGGCATCAGAGTGTAGTTCAATAGTGTAACCAATATTGTGATCTCTGATAGGTAGATGAGTACGAAGACCAATAGCCTCATCATTTTCAAAGACATCAAGGACAGGGGGTCCTTATTAGTCCAAGTCAATGAGATCTAGAAAGACAAGGGATAATGAATGAGATGAAGTGGATGGGGTGGATGAGGATGATGGTTGATCAAAGCAATAAGTGATGGTATATATGGAATTATCCTCGACGACATTAGCTACCACTTCAAAAGGATCTATGAAAGTGTCTTGATTAAATGATGCAACTACAGGAAAAGCTTTCACCACTTCGTCTAAGATAAACTCAACATCAGGTGACTCATGCTTAGTGGATCCAAACCCTAGCCCAGCATGCTTAGGTTGGTGATGAAACTCTAAAGGCTCTAAGATTCCCTGTTGTTGTTGCCCAAGCTGACCTTCTGTATAGCCCAACTTTTTAGTGATAGGATAGCCTCTATGATATATACTCAATGGTAATTGTCTCTATTCATCTTCTTCACTATAAAGCTATTTAGAGATGTCATCTTCGATGGTTTCTTGACTCATTTGCCCCCAATATTTGAAATGTTTCAACTATGGATGAGTAACCAAGACATTATTAATCTGATGAGGTTGCCCATAGCTCTTAGGTGAAAGAGGAAGTTCATTGATATGAAATAGAGTGTACTCACCCATGCCTTTATCACTAATCTTAGCCTTGATCTCTGATCGGGAAGTGGATGGTGTGGATGAGGAAGATGGGGTGGTGGAAATTGTTCTTGGTAGGATTTGCGTTTCTCATTGGGAGACTCATGAGGTATTTGATCTATGTTTATCTCTCCCTAATCAATTAGATCTTGGACATAATGCTTCAATCTCATGCATGAATTAATGGCATGCCCATTGACATGGTGGTATTCACAATATTGATCTTCTCGGAACCAACAGGGTTTTGATCGACTGTCATCATAAGGTTTACCAATGTTAGGTAGTTCAATCATGTTTGCTTGTTTAAGTTTTTGAAATATAGATTCAAGAGGTTCTGTCAAGTCTAAAAATTTGCATGGTGGTCTTAGACCTAGAAGGGTAAATTTATTTTATATATGCGGTGGATGATCTTGAGGTGTTTTATGAGTTGATGAAGAATTGAGGACAAATGGTTTGTTTTGCACAATTTGAACATGTTTAGTATTAGTGATTCCATCATTCACAATATTCTTGTTTTGATTCCAATATTGGGATTTACCATTATTTTGGTTATTGGAATCGCGATTGCAATTGTCTTTGTAAATTTTAATGAGACCTTTGTTGATAAGAGCTATTTCGATCATCTTTCCTTTTGTCATGATTTTCTCAAATGAATCAGAGCATTGCACTTGTAAGTGAAAAGCTAGCTCTTGATTAAGATTTTGCACAAAAATTGGAATTAGTTGTTTCTCAAGAATATGAAAAGGGAGTCGACTGATAATATGCCTCCATCATTGTAGGAAAGAAGTAAGGGTTTCCCCTCCTTTTTGTTTAGTGTTATAAAGGTCTTGCATGGAGGTGTCTTGTTCAATGTTATAGGAATTTTTTTTTACAAATTCTTCTGCTAGTTGTTCAAATGATTTGATGTTTCCTGGGAGACATGAGAACCATTCAAGGGCCGAGCCAGCCAAACTTTTAGGAAAAAGTCTCATTAAGTATGTAGGTTCGTGCCAAAATTCCATGCATGTGATACAAAATTCACGAATATGATCGTGAGGGTCACCTTTTCCTTTGTATTTGTCAAATTTTGGTATTTCAAGGTTTGTAGGAAAAGGTACCATGATTAGAGATTTGTCAAATGGATCAGGGTATAGTTCTTCAAATGAGTATTTCTTTTGTCGAGTACCAATCTAATTATCAATGATTCATTTGATTTCATCTTGAATGGGTGGAGTGGTGATTGATTGATTATGAAATTGTGTTTGAGGTGATGTTAGTGGGTGATTTTGATGTTGTGATGATGATTGAGATTGTTGGGTTGATTGGAGTCTCAAATTTTGTTGTAGTGATTGGGCGAGTTGTTGTTGTGATTCGGCGAGTTGTTGTTGTAGTTGAAGGATTTGGGGATCAACGGGTTTTGAGGATGAGACATTGGTAGGGTTATAATTTTGTGAAGTTCAGGGAATGGAAGTAGATATCTATGTTGGTTGAATGTTGCCATGACAGATGTGGATAGAAGAAGTTTGAGGTATGGAAACATGAGTTGTATTGGGGATTAATTGAGATGAGGGAATGTTGGAGGTTTTTGGTATAGAAGATATAGGGACAGATTGTGAGATCCCTACTGGTGAAATGGAAGGGGTTGTGAGAGATGATCCTAATGAAGGAAATGATGAAGGTGCAAGCGATGACTGAATGGGTTGAATTACGGGGATAGATTGTGAGATTCCTAATGGTGGAATCGATGGGGGTGTAAGTGATGACCCTAATGAAGGAAATAATGAAGGTGCAAGCGATGACTGAATAGGTTGGATCAGGGGAGGAGAATAGTCTAGAGGTATCCCCAATGTGTAAGTATGTGATGAGATAGACATAGGTGTTGAAAATGATTGATGGGAAGATAGAGATTGGATTGTAGAAATAGAGGTATCTTGTGGTATTCCCAAGGTGAAATTTTGTGGTGATGTGATAGATGAGGTAGATTGGAACACATTTGACATAGGTGTTGAAAATGATTGATGGAGAGAGGAAGTAGCATGAGCTTTGGCTTTAGCTTTTTCTGCTTTTCTTCATGCTTTTTCTCTCTCATAAATATCATTAGGGACTCTAGCTCCACAACCATAAAAGTATTGCATAAAATAATCAGGATAATGATCCATGGAGAGATGAACAAGTTGTAATGTTTCAGGATCTTGCTGGAGTTGAAGTGCAATTGGATTCATTTCAGAATGGTCATGTGTGGGTTTTGGAGTTTTGGGAGTAACTGGTTGGTCAGATACATCATCTTGAACATCTACATAAGTTGAAAGATCCCCTAGTGGATCATTATAAAAATATGATGATGATCCAGTATTTTGTTGAGTGGGATTGATTTGATCATGAATGGGCCCTTCTTCAAGGAATCCTGAGGATTGAGGTTGCCATTTTTGAGGAGTGAAGTCCATATTGTTTTTCTTGGCTTGGGCACGGGTAGTAACCATGAAAATAGAGGAAAATTTGGAATGGTAAAAAGCTCTTAGATGGATATATATGGATGATATGAAAGACTCCAAAAGTGGGAATAAATGATATGAATTATATTGAGATATGGATATAGATTGTGTGATTTAAGATAAAAATAGAGTCAAAATGATGACTCAAAGAGACTGGATGGACCTTAGGACTGGATAAGGATAAGGGGCTCCTTTAAAAACTCAGGGTTGTGATATGCCTGAGGAGAAAAGGAGATTAAAATGCCAGCTCTACTCAAAGGAAGTCAGGGCTTATTGAGTAGGAAAGATAAGATGGCAATGATACACCAACTTAAGAATGGTCAGGGCCTCTTAAGCAAATGGATCGGTATGGGATTGATTAGAAAAAGGTTTGTCTCTTAATTGGATGTTGATATATGATAATTGGAAATCCACTATTGGAAAGAGATTTTGGGAGTGAATATGGATGAATGACTTATTGAGGGAGCTTCTTATGATTCAAAGTGACAAGATTCCACTTGAGATGTGCCATGAGGACGAAAGATTCCTGATTCTAAAAGTTAATGATGATGATGATCAGGTATGCACACTCATCAATCATATAAGACACACAACAATTTGATTGGTTGTTTTTGTGACACTTTGATGTTTTGCAAACACTTGGAAACATGCACGATCCTAGGCTAGGAAAGGACAATACTTGTTGAGTTCCCACTTGGTTTTACCCAGCCGCACCTACTTATAGTGTATAGCTCCAGGAACTTGGGGCATGGGCTCCCCCTTATAGTGCACTCACTTCTCAGGCACACCAAGTTCTATGTCCTAGGACACATAGATCCTAAGGTACCTTGCTATCTCTGCCATAAGCCACGAAAATGTGAGATGGCTATCAGATTTTCCTCTATATCAACAAGTAGAGGGTTTTTTGCCACTAAACAAAAGGGTTCTAGTGAGTATCCTGGGGACCAGCACCTTACGAGCATCTAACAAGCCACTAAAGGCTTTGACTAAGCCTACTAGGAGTTTAATATACACAAAGGTATGCCTCCTTTCAAGCTAGCACTGTACGGTAAGCGCTATAACCAGTTAGACTTGGCTTTTGCCTTATCCTCAATTTATATAGTAGGCCGAATGAAAGTCCCGCTTGGGGTCACAAATGAGTTCTCCTTGCAGATGTGTCTCAAGAGCAAGCCCACTCTAAGGATAACAAAAGCAAGGAAACACATTGTTTTTGATCTCCCAGATCACACAAAACACAAGGAGAGAGCATACACAATGCCTTTGCCTCACACTCGCATGGGGTTCATTTTAATTACAAATCCAAATGTGTGGGTGGTTATACAAAATGTCAAAGGAATACTTTTGATTCTCAAGATCTTCGAATGGTGCAAGAGAAGAGCATACGTATTCAATAACAAAATTGTAAGCCACAAGACATCGCAAACACTTGTTAATTTTAACCCTTGCTTATGATGTGATCTAATCTATAAAAAGAAGACATGTTTTTTCAAGATTAGATTCTTTGACGATCGATCCTACAAAAAGCTTATTAGTAGTTTAAAAACTTTATCTTTGATAGGCATAAAGTTGCAATGAAAAACATTAGGATAGTATGAATGATCCTGCAAAAGTCCACACGAAATGTTAAATGCACCGTGAGATGAAAAATGTTTGATGTTTTGAAACAAAATATTAACTTTCAAATGATTATACCAGAAAATTAAATATGAATCTACAAGAAATGATTGTACCATTACTAAGCTCTCCAAATCCCCTTTTTGGCGCCTGCAAAAACGTGAAAATATGATGAAAATTGAAAAAGTTATATAAGTTTGAATGAAACAGCCTCCTAGGGCTAGAAATTGGCACTTGGGGGTATCATCTGTCACTGATGGTTGATGGTTTGTGCAGATACAAACAATTTCCTCTAGATGCCTTAGTCACTGGCAGTTATCTTTGGTGGAAAATTTTATATTTGGTAATCCAAGGATTGTTGTTCATACTACAACAGTCTGGTGATCTTGTTATTCTTCTTGTCTGCGGTTATTTGACTTCAACATTTTTTTTTACATTTAACAAAGCTTAACAATCAAAACAGATCCTATTTTACTTGCTGAGCTCCTCAAACTGTTACCATTTGAAATCTTGATAAAAATGCAACTTGCCAAATAAATTTTGAAAGTGATTATGTGGATGTTGTAACTGTTACATTTCCATAATGAGCATCAAACAGTGAATTAGGTTTGAGAAATTGCTATAGATCACAGAGAAATATAGCACCTTAATACTTGAAACATCAAAATACAAAACTGCAAATGATAATCATTTAGTGTTAATAAATATTGCGTTGAATCTACCAACTGCACACAGATAGTATATTTGGATTAGGCTGGCTTTTATTGCATATATGGCCGGCTCGTGTGAAGATTATGCATAAGGTAAGAACCAATTTTATAATGTGAGACGATTTTTTAAGGAAATACGCTAATAGGAGCACCCGACAAGTTTAGAAAACTTCCAGCATGAATCTTTCTTACGGTGTGAGACAATTATTTGAGCACTATAATGCTAACATATAAAAGCTACCAGCAGATAATGAACCTGCAAAAGCCTTAAAGATCAAAGGCAATTAGGGACTAATTAGGATCATTTGATAGTGAAGAGGGAAGAGTTGCAAGGGAAAAATGTCTCCATGATATCCAAAATTTCTCGTTCAAAGTGTCAAAATGAAGTGAAATCCCTACTACTTTTATAATGCCCGGCGTATTTATCATATAAATGATGACAGTTGGGTTACTTGCATCAATAGGAGGTTCAATGAACAAGCCAATAGGAATAGCAAATGAGTTTAACCAGTCTAACCTGAATGAGCTTTCTAGAATATGCCAAAAGGGACAACGGGTGAGGTGAATATGCTTGCTAGCTTATACTTGCACCATTAAAAACTAACATTAAAAATACGAAGAAACAAACATGGCAATAGAATTAAACAATTTCACCATAGTGATTATGAGGAGGTTCAGTGAATACGTCGATATAAACGAATCAAGTTCAGAGAATACCAAAAGGAACAACCAACGAGTTTTAAAAAGTTTCTAGCATGAATTTTTATTTTTATTTTTACCACGTGAATAGAATTTGCCCTGATTTTAAAGCCCTCTATGATAATGAATGAATGATATTGGCCAGAAAAACTGTTAAATGTAGCCACAAGCAGTTAAACATGTAACTACCAATCAATTAGTTTTTCACTAGTAAAACTATCTTCCCTGAGGTAATAAAGATAGGTAGTAAGCTCCTCAGATTAGCAAGAAAAAAGCAGTTGTTTCAGAAATGTGATCCAAACTAATAGTCAAATAATTGCACGTAATCCCCAACAATTAATTTTGTTCCAGAGGTGACCAACGATTCTTTTAAATTGCAATTATCTTAAGGCAAATAAGCAATATAAAACCTTATAAACACCAATAGAAGACCAGCAGGAGACGGCTTCTAAGATTTGTTAAAAAGCTCATGAAAAACCTGTACCAACTTAGCGCAAACACTTGCAAACCGATTGATTGAGAAAGGGCATGTTCATGTCAGGTTCACCATTGTATGCACTAGAATATAGATTTTATTAAAAAGATTTTACAATTAAAACCCTAAAATCTAATATCAAATGCAATAGAATGATTAATGATAAAAACTATAAAACTGCACAAATATAAGTGTTTCTAAAATATTGAAATGTGGTTGCTCAGAATATTAGCATAACTCCAATGTAAATGTTGCTGGGGGGCATAAATGATGAGTGAAATTGATTTTATAAGGTTTGGGTAGAAGTAGTTTGGGTAGTTAAACGGGATTTTAATTCGGTAAATGGTAGTTAAGGTTATGGTAGGTATTTTATGGGATAGGTTAATAATAAATTAAAGTTGTTAGATTTAATTTAATATTAATGAGAGGTTTTAGGTTTCAAGTTGTAAATAATAAATTAAATTTATTGATTTTAATTTATTATTTATGGGAGAATGGTAAAAATGAAATGATTTTTCTCCTGTTAGCCTAACTCTCTAGGGTTACATGATGGGGCATCACATTTGGTATCAGAGCCAAGTTTAAGCACTAGGTACTCCAGTTATAATTGATCCCATTATGTGACCTAGTACTTAAACTCTGTAGATTAAATTATTTTCCTTGTTCGTATTCCTTATTTTGAATTCATGCTTAAGGGGTATGTGTGCGTAGGAAGATGCCTAGGGGTCGAGGTAGAGGTCGAGGTCAAGGTTAGGGTAGGGGTTGAGGGAGATGTGGTGGTGGTACACCTCCTCCCAGTTCTCCTCATGAGAGTGCCCATGAAGGCAGGGGTCAAAATATGGAAGGTCAGGGTAAGCCTGAGGGAGCCTAGTTGTGATAGTTACTTGAGGAGGCCCTTACCTATTTAGGTCCTAGGCAGGAGGTAGAGAATCTAGGAGGGGGTCAGGAAGTAGATCAACCAGAACCTAGGGATAGAGAGTGATCACCTAGGCGGAGAGAACTGACAGCTGGGAAGGAGGCCACTTTAGCCAATCATATGAGAGATCTTCTAAGGGCACACCCTCCAACCTTTGATGGAGTTGGTAGTGGTCTATAGGTAGATACTTGGTTGCTAGATATAGCTAGATGTTTCACCATGCATCCATATGGTAGCAACACCAAGGCTAGATGTGCTATTCTGCATCTCAAAGGTTTTGCTTTGACTTGGTGGTGTTTACAAGAGCATAACCTACACTTGGATATTAGCAAGGTCTCATGGGAGTTGTTCTTAGAGAGATTTAGAGCCCATTTCCTATCTGATCATTGGAGGCAACGTCATGCATATGAGTTTCATGAGCTGAGGCAGATGGCCATGTCAGTTGAGCAGTATGAGAGTAGATTCTATGAGCTCAAGTAGTATGCGGGTATCAGAGATGATGAGACTATGGTAGTGCAACATTTTATCATGAGTTTAAATGCTCAGATCAGTGGAGAGGTTTGTGTCTTCAAACCTAAGTCCATGGAGGTAGCCGTGGAGAAAGCCCAATTAGTGGAGCAGAATCTGGAGATGGCCCTAGGAGGACATACAGGTGTGCATATTGGTAGTGTACCTTCTGTAGGTGTTGGTGGTCAATCTCAGGTAGTCAACTCTTCAAGAGGCCATCATGCACTGAACAAAGGCATGCAGTAGCAGCAGTAGTGTTCTTAATCTCAACCAAATAATTCTTAACCTCCGTAGGGTAATAGATTTCAGAATAGGAAGGGTCAGTATTGGTAGCAGAATAGGCATAACCACTTCGATCAACTAGCTCAGAGTATGCAGTCTCTAGTTAGTAGAGATAAATTTTAGCAGTCTAATGCTTCTTCAGGTGGTGGAGGTTCTGGTAAAGGCATAAGATGTTACTCTTGTGGATAGCAGGGCCATATAACTAGGTAGTAGCCACAAAGGAATGCTTCAGGATTTGGTCAGAGGCTAGAAGCTTCAGAGCTAACTATAGATGATGTGGGGAGGTCTCATAGAGTGTTTGCAGTGATTGAGAATCACTAGGCAAAGCATCAGGTGAAAGTCTTGGAGGCCACAGGTAGGGGTCAAGTAGCCTTCTTTTGAGATCGTGCATGAGTTGCAGCATCAAGAGTAGACTCTCAAGGCTAGAGACATGGAGGAACTTACGGTCAAGTGGGATCCTAATGTTGAGAGTTCTACAACCTAGGAGGATTCTTCTAGGATGAGAAAGTTATACCCTTACTTATTTATAGGCTTCCAGGAGTAAGCCCGATTCTGGGGGGGAGGATGTAATGCCCCTCATTTTTAGCTTATGATAGTTGTTAGTTTTTGTATTGTACTTAGATAGTTTTGAGACATATGGTTGATAGACTTTTAGTTTATGCTTATTATGATCATGATGGACTATGTTTGACTAATGTGGTTTTGACATGTGTTATGAGTTTTATGATGACATTATTGATATTACAGTGTATGATGTGTTTGACATGATCAGTAATGGTTAGATATTATCATGCTTTATGTGATTTGTTGATATTTCACTTATAGTTAGAAGTGTTTATGTTATTATCATGCTTTAGAGAAGGGACAATGTAGTATTGCTCATTCTAAGCACCCTACTATGCTACGACTCCCTAACTCTGAGTGTGTGTGTTATATATGTATATACTCGAATGCAACATATCATTTTGGTGTAGGCTACAGGTACCAGACATTGACTCCACCTTACTTAGTAGGTCTGAGCTTGCCCTTACACCAATGGATAATGTTGGTGGGAGACAACATTTGGTTTCCCTAGGCCAGGTTCTATTTTTAGTTTGTGTTGTGAGTTTAGATGTCACTCTATGGTCCTTACCTCAGGCTTGGTCGTCATTGCTATGCAATTGTCTTTATTTTTTTTTGTTGGTTTCAGTCTATGTGAATTGGTCGAAAATAAATTTATTATTATAATAATAATGATATTAATAAATTAGATATAAAAATATTTTTTCTTAGTCATAAATTATTAATGAGTTTTAGGAATATTATTTATGTAATTTGTAATAAAGATTAAATTAATTATTTTAATGTTTCTAATAAGATTTGAGTAATGAGTATTTAATATTGTTTTATTAAAATAGTATATGGTAAGTTAAAGAATAATATTAGTTAATAATTTAATCCATGTGAGTTGTCATATAAGATTTCTATCTTGGAGAATCTCTCTGGAAAGTAAAAATAGATTACTTTTTTTAGGGGGTTACTGGGATTCTATAATAGATTTTAGGTAGTTGAAATTTAGTGGAGTTGGCCTATTTTTGGTTTATGGGAAGTTATTTGGGGGTAGACGAATTCTGAGTCGAGGGAGACAAAAATTTGGGGAAAATTTGTTATGGGAAACGGAGGAAGTACTTGAGGAAGATGAAGAATTTGAAGCCTTGGGTCGAAAATTTGGGTATGTTTACTTGTAATTTTGCTCAAATTTGATAAAACTAGTTATGTCTCTATTGAATTTCTTGTGTAGAATTTGAACATGTCTCCTTAATCCATTGGTCGTCTCTTCTTGTTGCCATCTAAAATTAGAGTTCTCTGTAACCTTCAGCATGATAGTTGTTGGTTACTTGAAGTTTGTGAGAAATTGCTCTATTCAATCTTTTTCCACATTCTTACCTATCTTGCTGCTCTCAATACCATCAAACTATTTACCCAGCATTTGCTTCTCTCAATCCATTGCCTAAAAATGAAAATTTAAAACCAATGATGGCTCTGTGGAATCGCTAGTGCCTAAGTTATCAATTAAAAGTTTCACCTCTGCCTCAGCATCCCATTGTACGGCCCCTCCATCTTTATTTCTCCAGACTCTGCCTGAAATCTATGATAAAAAATAGTGGAGATAGGGTCATTTGTTTTGGTCAAATTTCAAACTTCTGCAACTTTTATCTCCCCTGGATGCCGTCGTACGGTCTCCTTCCCTGCATCCTTTGGAAATTCTTCTACTTTAATTCTTTTATGCTTCCTTACAATATTTGCTGGATTGTATGGCATATGATGAGAATGGTCTAATATAACTTTAGAAAATTAACTCTGATCCTCCTCCTTGGCTGTTGTACGATGTTTTGCTGGAAATTTTTAGTCTATAAATTTTTTAAAAAAATAATAAAAGATAATAAAACTTGTTTCCTTCCTATGATCAGTACTTCTTGGAGTCATTTTTCTTCTTGAATCTACTACAATCTTCTTCTCCTCTACCAGAGAATTTGAAAATCTCTGGTTTCTTTGTTAAATTCTTTAATCTCTAAAAATTTCTAATGGTTTCACTCTCTGTCTCTGAAATCTGTATTGCCATCTTGCTCTCATGGCTTTTCTGGGTAGACAAATTCTCCATTTTTGCTAAAAACCTCAGAAGTCTTCTTCCAATTTATTTTCTCTGGATTTAAAGACTCTCAATTATAATTACATTATTATTGTTTCTTTCCTTATGATGAAATTTTAACAATAGTATATTTAAATAGAGTAAGAAGCTTGACAAATGAGTTTATGTAGAAAGTTGCTAATAGATACTCCATGAATGTTTAGTAAACATTACTTAAGTGAATATCATTTTGAGTTAGTAAATTGTTAACTAGATTTTTTTATCAACTCTTTAGGAATAAAATTTGGTGAACTCATATATGTGTTAGAATAGATTTGAAATATTTTATTAAGAATAGAATTTAATTAGTAGATGTATGTTTGTTAAATGAATTAATTTAGAGTATTAATAGATTATAATGGTAATGCTAGTGAATAAACAAATGATGAATGGTATTACAACTCTAGAATTAAATATATTGAGTTAAATATTAGTTATACTCATTTTATCTTGTTAAATATAAATTTGTTTAGTTATGAGTTAGTAATATACTATTCTATGGTACATTGATTTTAATAAATAAATAATAAATTTGATATTTATTGTGAATTGAATTATTATGGTAATGGTTAAACAAATATTCGATGAAATTATAATTCTAGAACAAAATAGTATTTGGATTTTATTTAAAAGAGAGTGAATAACTTATAGTTCTTTCTGGTTTAGAATGTTCAAGGGTGATATGTTGAGTTAATTTTGAATATGGTCTTTCTTGAAATTCCATTGTTAGTTATTAGCATCAAGTAGTAATGATAAAATTGAGTTATTGTATTAATCTTTGGTTCTGAGTCATATTGTTCTAATGGAATGTAATAGTCATTTAAATTCTCATTTTTCCATATCAGGAAATGGATATAGTAATAGTGCTATTGTGTTTCAATTTATTGACTCCAGAGATTGGCTACTTGGGTTCCAATTTAACATTGTGTCATGTTGTTTAAATGTTTTATTTGATTTGGGATTTTGAAGTGGAAAGGGGAAAATTTGGTGATTTGAGGTCTTGGATTTGAAATTTTCTATGTACTAGGTTGCAAAAGAAAGATGCCTTATAGTCCCTTGTCCAGGCATGTTATTTAATTGGTTTCTAGATGTTAGTTACGAGTTGCTAGTTGCATGTAGGAGAGTGGATTTCATGATGGGGCTAGTGCCCAAAGTACCTACCTAGATAACTGCATGGGAGTTGTAATCAAGTGATAACTTAATAATAAATTTATCTAGGTGGGTTGGGTAGTAATTCACATAACAAGATAAGTATGAAGCTTGACCCATGCCTTGAGTGCTCTCATAGGCTAAGAATGGGATGAGAAGGCCTGGTTTGCAAGATCGACCTCCTTCTCTCCATGAGAGGATGTGTCGGTTTCGCATGTGTCACCCTATGGGGCTAGTGCCTAGAGAGAGGTCGCTAGGATAACAATAGATGGGGGTCAGTTTCTAGTGAGAGATAGCTTGGATAACCCATGCTAGGGCCATGCGATGACACTCTCCCTACTACAGTCTAGTTACTACCTCTTTATCTTTTGTTGTTTCCTCTAGAGTATTGTCTTGTCTTGATGATTTGCATAGTCTTGATGATTTGAGTTGTCTTTGTCAAGTCTGTATCTACTTGCTTGTATCCTTTGACTTAGTGGAACCTCATTGTTATCTCCTAGCTCGGGGGTGGACCTCAGGGTTCCACATGGTTGGGTGGAAGAGATTTATCCATTAGTTTTTCTTGGTCATCTTGATTCGTGATCACTGTAGACATGGTTCCAGATTCAGATTTATTCTTGCATTCTAAGAGTTGTTTCATACTTTCCAAAATTGTATATTCATGTTGGTTATTGTAAATTGATATATTCAGTCAAGAATCTTGTAATCATGTAATCTTGTATTCAAACTTTTGTAACTATTCATAGACCAAGACCATTAGAGTTATCTTTTCGACAGGTTTCATTAAAGCTCCATTATGTGTTTTAATTCTCAAATCTGATAGTTCGTAAGATTCTTGTGCCATTTCATGTTTAAGGGGGAAATATTCTGTGACCACATTTGTCATGCAATTAGGATCTATGAGTGTTCCATGCATAGGTTGTTCCATTATCTTTACTATGATATAAAGAGGCCCTTCGGTATCTACCATTTCTTTATCATGAGGTGTGAAGGTTATTTCAAGCTCAGGGGCTCTTCTTTTCAAATGAGGCCTAGGAAAAAACCTAGCATTATTATTATGTTGAGAATTCACTTGTAAGGTTGCATAGGAGTGTCAAATCAGATTTTCAAGATCGTCCAAGACTTATGCAATCAACAAAATGCAAAAGTGATGTCAAATATGCTCTAAAATGCTTGATTTTTTAACTATTCTCAATGCAAACAAGTGAAATAAGAGGTGTTGTAAAGATTTTCAAGAGGGACAAAAAATTATATTCCTAAAAACAATCCACTAATGGAATAATACCTTTCACAACATGCTTTTGAAGCAACTCTAGAAAGTCGATAAGCCAAAACCTAGTGAAAATAGGCCAAAATATGCAATTTTTCACCAAATCTCAATGCAAAAGGCTAGGGTAGCGTGTGTTGTAAGGAAAATGATGATGGAAAGAAACTTATAATAGTACTTGATGGTGTTAGATTGTCATTGATGTCAAAAAGAATTCTTGGTGGAGTTGCTTCATGGTGTTCACCATGTTGAGATGTCTTCAGAGGATCATGATAAGTGTGATATGCAAATATGGTTAGAGATGAGATGCTTCTGTTTGATCATGATATTTCAAGTTTGCTTCAGGATGGATTCTAATGTTCTTGGTGTTTGGTGTTGGTTTATGATGTTTATCATTGATCAGAGGTTTGGCCTTCATGGTGTTTTTGAAGTTGATCTAGATGCAATTCTTCATATTATGTTCTCAAGAGAACTTACAATGTATCTTCATATGTTTTTTGGTAAGTGAGGTCACAAGGTGATTTATTTTGGGTTGTCAAGTGTTGACAAATGTTCACCATTGATGGTTATGCAGTATATCATACAAAGGTATGGCAGAAGTTACATGTTCTTGCAAGTTCCAATGACATAAATTAAAATGACAGTGGCATTTAATGGTTGAGAGGTCTTCTTTTCATATATATAGTGATTGATGATTTTAACATTTAAATGCCATTATAATGATGTCGTTGTCCTTGTATTTAACCAATGGCATCAATCATCATTTGAAAGCCAATAAATATGTCTTTAAGTTTGAATGGCTATATTCTATAAAGCATATTTTATAAAACTAATAAAAAAGACCGATGGGAAAAGGTGTCAAAAAGTCACATGTGACTTAAGACTTGGCCCTCCTTATGTGCTTCGAGCCTTTCTTAGAGTGGCAGCCTAATCTCTAAGATATCCTTGTTTATATTTAAATTTAAAAGCAAAAATAAAATAAAATGAAACTCCTATTGTGTTGTGGGCCCATAAAAGCTATGAGGTTAAGTTTTTTAAAAAAAGACTATTATTAGTCTTTCACCCGTGAGGAGGAAATTTTTTTTAAAGAAGCTTTTTATAAGCTATTTTCAAGAAAAGAAATAAAGCCTATTATTAAGGCAGTTTTGTTTGAGTTTCTTTTTAAAAAGAAAAAGAAGAAATCTCTTTTGAATGAAAGTTTCTAAAGGAGAAAAGTTTCTTTATAGAGATTTTTTTTAATGATTTTTTCTTCTCTAATCTTTTTGAGAAGATTTATTGATTGTTTTGAAGGATATTTTTAAAATTTTTTTGAGAAGAAGTTTTTGAAGAAAATTTTCAAGACAGATTGATTGAAGGCATCTTACAGATGAAAAGTCTAAAATGTTTTTTCTTGGAAATTTTTTTTGGAGACTTTATTTCTTCATGTAGATGGACAAAGAAGATGTAGAGGAAGATGAAAAAGGAAGATTGGAAGAATATTTTGAAGATTGATTTGAAGTTTTTATTGGAAAAGAATATCAAAGAATTTGAGGAGTTTTCGAAGACAAAAATGACATATATATTTGCATATTTTTTATTCTTGCAGGAATAACCCAAAGATGGAAGAATATCAGAGTTTTTGTTTTAAGATGAAAGTGTTCAGAGATTTTATGTTCTCCTACAGGGCACTGATTGAAATATCAGAGAAAATGAAAGGTCAAGTTTATCATTTTTGCAGATGTCAAGGGTCAGAAAAATATGTTGGGGTTTTGGTGAATAGATATCATTTTATGTAAATGATAGTTGCAAAGGAGGAGATTGATTATTTTTATAAAGAGATTTTATTTTTCTCTTTCAAGGGCAAAAATTTATTGTTGAAGATATTCAATTTAACGAAGATGAATTTTTACAGGTGGAGCTATTTATTTTGGAAAATGAAAAATTTTGAAAAGAGGAAAATAAAAGTTTGCTTTGAAGATGAAAGGACATTTTTGTATTTCATATAAACATTGGTTTTGCAGATGCACTGGTGTGTGTGTGTGGTGATGTGGATCAATATGGAGTATTGAATATATTTTCAGTTTATTGTATGTGAGATTATGTTTGTGTAGGAATGGATCAAACACAGTATGAGGACATCAAGCAATAAACTTATAGATTGAACCATGAAGATAAAATGTAGGTGAATATGCATCAGGTGAATCAAATTTGCAGAGATAAGAGTGTTGTAAAGATGTGTAAAAGGAATTGTTTTGTATGGTCTTGATTTGAAAATCAAATAGGAGGTATAAGGGTGTATGATGAGACATAGGTTGCATAATGGTGCAAATCAGATTGAATAGCAATCAATTCTTGCACACAGAATTTTATGATGGAAAATTGTCTATGCCAGTGAGGCACAGTATGCCAGTGAGGCTTATAGGTCAGTGAGACCTTAACATTTGTCAGTGAGACACATATTGTAGCCAGTGAGGCTTCTTTGTAGCCAGTGAGGCATGTTTTATCAGTTAAGCCAGTGAGGCAGTTTTAGAGTGGTTTTTCTACCCCTGGAGGGTTTTCCACTCATGCAAATCTTGTGTCATAATATTCTCTATGTGTGTATGATTTACTTAGGAAGTTTTGTTCTCTTTCTGTATTCACAATCATGTGCATATGACAAATTAATGCTATCTTTCTCTCCTTGTGCTCTGAAAGTTAAATTTTGTAAAAAGATTTAAAAATTCACACAACACTGATTCACCCCTGCCCTCTCAGTGTTGATTGTACTCCTACAATTGGTATCAGAGCTAGGTTCCCTTTTTGAAGTCTAATAGGCTCGGGTAGATCCTATGTTTGGAGTACCATGGGAAAGAAGAATAGAAATAAGGTCTTGAATAGAGAAAAGATTGATGATGATCAAAAACAAGCCTTAGTTAAGACTAGCAAAAAGAATGATCCTGCAGTTGAGAATTTTGATAAAAAGGAAGACTTCAATATGAATGTAAAAAGACAAGAGCTTGATGAAAATTTTGTTGTTGAGATTGATAATGAAAATGATTATGAGATTGATATGGAAGGTGAGCTCATTTGTGCCCTTGATGAGATTAAAAAACTCAGAATGGAGAACAAAAGGTTAAAGTTGCAACTTCAAGAGGAAAAGGAATCCAAGACAAAAATTCTTTCAAATCTTCAAGATGCAGAAAAATAGATAATAGATTTGAAGGCTCAAATTGTAGAAGTTAAGAAAATAAAAGAAGATGTCAATAATTAGCTAAAGGTCAAAGAAGTTGATTGTGAAAAGTATGAATCTGAAATAGTTTCTTTAAGAAAGGAGTTAGAAAAGGCATCCTCTAAGTTGCACAGGAATCTATCGTTTGGAAAGAATACTGAAGAAGGAGATTGTTCCAAAGTCAGAAATCCTCCTACTACTTCTAAGGAAGACAAGAAGATAGAAAAAGATAAAGCTCCTGATGATGTAAGAGAAAGAACAAACAGACCTCCACCTGTTAGGCAATACCATTCAATAAGGTATAATTATTCTCAGTTTCATGGATATTGTTATTCTTGTCATAGCTATGGTCATAGAGCTAGAAATTGTAAGACTTATGCCAGAAATAATGTTGAGTGGCATAAGAACAAAAGTCTTTCTAGAATGACAAATAAGAATTCTAATGCAATATGTTACTATTGTAACCAAGTTGGTCACATAGAAAGATAATGTTGGATGCATGGAAGATATGATTATGGAAGTACTTTTGGCATGTCAAAGAGATATGATTCCTTTACTTCTCTAATTGGTTATAATGTCACATGCTTTAAATGTCATAATCTTGGGCATAAGGCACAATTTTGCAGGAATAGATTGAAGACATCTAGAGCAGATATCTTGAGCAAAGAAAAGAAAAGGTTTATACAAGTTTGGAAAAGAAAAGAAAGTCAGGACAAGAAGGATCCTAAACTTGTGCATCTTGCACAAGTTACATCATTAGTTGGATATCTGAGAGCATGAAGTGAGGGGGAGTTATTCATGTTCTATCAAGTATCCCCGAAAGGTTTCAGGAAGAAGATCATTTGAGGTTTATCGTTTTGATGATCTTGTTTTGTTGGTTTTGGATTCATCGTTGATATTGCAAGGGTTCCAAGCACAAAGAGTTTGATAGAGTTAAGTGATTTGGTTTTTCTTTGTCATATCATGTTAATACTTACAAAGATTGAGTTGTCATGGTGTTGTAGTTCTTGTGAGTGAGATTGGGAAGTTCAAAATCAATTAGGATGTTCTCAAGGTGCTCAGATGCTTGATTATGTGGGCTAAGGAGGTTACAAATGGAAGGAGTCAATTAATATTCTTGTCCCTGCATTTGGTTTTACAAAATGGTGTTACAAGAAGAGTTTGATGGTGAAGGTTGTGTAATCTTAATAGGCTGATTTGTATAATGGATCTTGGGTATATTCAAGAAGTTATCTTTAGATGTTTGCTTATGTTGGTTAAGGTGGTTGAAAATGAAAAATTCAATTCATAGCACTTATTTTTGCATTTGATTTGTGCAAAGTGTGGTTGCAGGATGATAGTTCATATCAAAGAAGTCAATTTGATGGTCATATCAAATGTCTTGTTGACTAATATGTTTTATGACATGTATTGTGTGATTTGAAGATAGTGTCAAAAGAAGATGATAAACTAGAGATATTAAGGAGTTTTCTGATGTGATAATTTTAGATGTTCCAGTGATGATCTTCCTCTTTAATATGGTTCAGAAAGGTTTGTTCAAATTGTGTGGCTCTAGTTTTGAAGTGGTATCAGGTATGTGTTTCAAGCTATAACAATCTAGAGTTTCTTATGACATTGTTGGTGAGTCTTGTATTTCATCATATCAGAGGCAAGTAAAGGTATTATAAAATGATCTTCATGACATCTTGTGTTGAGAGCTATGTGATGAGGAGTCTTCATGATTTTTGCCTGCAAATTTGTTCATCAAAGAGTATTGGTGTGTTTATGATTTCTTTGAAAAAGTGTTCAAAAGCATGGAAGGTTGAATGTCAGTAATTGGATGGTATACTTCAGGTTGATATGTTGCTTCAGGACTAATTCAGGAAGTGGATAAATGCTGAGTTGAGTTGAGTTATGTTGATTAGTCTTGTCAGTGTTTACCAATGGTATTTCTGAGTAGTGATTTGTTTGTGAACTTTAACACATGGGAGATCTTGGAGTTTTGTTATTTCAGGTCAAAAAGGTTGTTGATTGAAGAAGAACTGTTTGTTTTGAAAGTTTGTGATGTTATCAAGAGTGTATCAGTCTTCATCTTCATAGCGGTATTGTAATAAGAAGTGGTATTGTGCTTCAGATATAAGTTTTATGGTATCTTTTTGCCCTCAAATTTGAAATATTAATGTTCAGAATCAGTTTAGCAAAATTGCATTTAGTGCCTTCAATATTTTGAGAGACAAGTAGTTCTAATTTGATAACAGGAGTTTAACATCTTTCAGTGGAGTTAGTGGAGTTATTTTCTCAGGGGGAGATAATTGTCTTTGTCATCAGATGTCAAAAAGGGGGAGAAAGAGAAAATGTTTCATGAAGTTTTGCCATCAATGACAAAGGGGGAGATTGATGGTGTTAGATTGTCATTGATGTCAAAAAGAATTCTTGGTGGAGTTGCTTCATGGTGTTCACCATGTTGAGATGTCTTCAGAGGATCGGGATAAGTGTGATATGCAAATATGGTTAGAGATGAGATGCTTCTGTTTGATCATGATATTTCAAGTTTGCTTCAGGATGGATTCTAATGTTCTTGGTGTTTGGTGTTGGTTTATGATGATTATCATTGATCAGAGGTTTGGCCTTCATGGTGTTTTTGAAGTTGATCTAGATGCAATTCTTCATATTATGTTCTCAAAAGAACTTACAATGTATCTTCATATGTTCTTTGGTAAGTGAGGTCACAAGGTGATTTATTTTGGGTTGTCAAGTGTTGACAAATGGTGATGTGATTTATTTTGGGTTGTCAAGTGTTGACAAATGTTCACCATCGATGGTTATGCAGTATATCATACAAAGGTATGGCAGAAGTTACAGGTTCTTGCAAGTTCCAATGACATAAATTAAAATGACAGTGGCATTTAATGGTTGAGAGGTCTTCTTTTCATATATATAGTGATTGATGATTTTAACATTTAAATGCCATTATAATGATGTCGTTGTCCTTGTATTTAACCAATGGCATCAATCATCATTTGAAAGCCAATAAATATGTCTTTAAGTTTGAATGGCTATATTCTATAAAGCATATTTTATAAAACTAATAAAAAAGACCGATGGGAAAAGGTGTCAAAAAGTCACATGTGACTTAAGACTCGGCCCTCCTTATGTGCTTCGAGCCTTTCTTAGAGTGGCAGCCCAATCTCTAAGATATCCTTGTTTATATTTAAATTTAAAAGCAAAAATAAAATAAAATGAAACTCCTATTGTGTTGTGGGCCCATAAAAGCTATGAGGTTAAGTTTTAAAAAAAAAGACTATTATTAGTCTTTCACCCGTGAGGAGGAAATTTTTTTTAAAGAAGCTTTTTATAAGCCATTTTCAAGAAAAGGAATAAAGCCTATTATTAAGGTGGTTTTGTTTGAGTTTCTTTTTAAAAAGAAAAAGAAAAAATCTCTTTTGAATGAAAGTTTCTAAAGGAGAAAAGTTTCTTTATAGAGATTTTTTTTAATGATTTTTTTTTTCTCTAATCTTTTTGAGAAGATTTTTGGGCAGAGAATTTAAAGAAGATTTATTGATTGTTTTAAAGGATATTATTAAATTTTTTTTGAGAAGAAGTTTTTGAAGAAAATTTTCAAGACAGATTGATTGAAGTCATCTTACAGATGAAAAGTCTAAAATGTTTTTTCTTGGAAATTTTTTTTGGAGACTTTATTTCTTCATGTAGATGGACAAAGAAGATGCAGAGGAAGATGGAAAAGGTAGATTGGAAGAATATTTTGAAGATTGATTTGAAGTTTTTATTGGAAAAGAATATCAAAGAATTTGAGGAGTTTTTGAAGACAAAAATGACATATATATTTGCATATTTTTTATTCTTGCAGGAATAACCCAAAGATGGAAGAATATCAGAGTTTTTGTTTTAAGATGAAAGTGTTCAGAGATTTTATTTTCTCCTACAGGGCACTGATTGAAATATCAGAGAAAATGAAAGGTCAAGTTTGTCATTTTTGCAGATGTCAAGGGTTAGAAAAATATGTTGGGGTTTTGGTGAATAGATATCATTTTATGTTAATGATAGTTGCAAAGGAGGAGATTGATTATTTTTATAAAGAGATTTTATTTTTCTCTTTCAAGGGCAAAAATTTATTGTTGAAGATATTCAATTTAACGAAGATGAATTTTTACAGGTGGAGCTATTTATTTTGGAAAATGAAAAATTTTGAAAAGAGGAAAATAAAAGTTTGCTTTGAAGATGAAAGGAAATTTTTGTATTTCATATAAATATTGGTTTTGCAGATGCACTAGTGTGTGTGTGGTGATGTGGATCAATATGGAGTATTGAAGATATTTTCAGTTTATTGTATGTGAGATTATGTTTGTGCAGGAATGGATCAAACACAGTATGAGGACATCAAGCAATAAACTTATAGATTGAACCATGAAGATAAAATGTAGGTGAATATGCATCAGGTGAATCAAATTTGCAGAGATAAGAGTGTTGTAAAGATGTGTAAAAGGAATTGTTTTGTATGGTCTTGATTTGAAAATCAAATAGGAGGTATAAGGGTGTATGATGAGACATAGGTTGCATAATGGTGCAAATCAGATTGAATAGCAATCAATTCTTGCACACAGAATTTTATGATGGAAAATTGTCTATGCTAGTGAGGCACAGTATGCCAGTGAGGCTTATAGGTCAGTGAGACCTTAACATTTGTCAGTGAGACACATATTGTAGCCAGTGAGGCTTCTTTGTAGCCAGTGAGGCATGTTTTATCAGTTAAGCCAGTGAGGCAGTTTTAGAGTGGTTTTTCTACCCCTGGAGGGTTTTCCACTCGTGCAAATCTTGTGTCATAATCTTCTCTATGTGTGTATGATTTACTTATGAAGTTTTGTTCTCTTTCTATATTCACAGTCATGTGCATATGACAAATTAATGCTATCTTTCTCTCCTTGTGCTCTAAAAGTTAAAGTTTGTAAAAAGATTTGAAAATTCACATAACACTGATTCACCCCCCCCTCTCAGTGTTGATTGTACTCCTACAGTACTAACAGCTTTATAATTCCAAAAAATCCATTACAACATGCCTATAGTGCCTCTTTAGAGTAAACCCTAGTGCAAAGATTGCAAAAATATGTCGATTTCTCCAAAATTTGAATGGAAAGTCATGAAATAAAGGGTGTTGTAAGGAAATTGAGAAGGTGAAGAAAATACCAAGTCTAATAATAGCTAATTAATGCAACACAATCCCTTACAACATGCTTGGAGTGCAAATCTAGCAAGATGATAGGCTCAAATCTAGTGAAAAATGCAATCTTTCAAACCCTAGCTATGAAATTTCACAAGGAGGCCACTATGGTGCAACACTACAATAAGAGATCAGACCTAATGAGTGTTTTTACAAGGTAGTAAAATATAGGAAAAGATTTTGACTACAACCCTAGCTCATGCAAAACTAGGTTTTCATAAAAAATGCAAAATTTCAAGCAAATTTTGACAAATCAAGCATGCAAATGCAATGCAAATGAATTGTAAATGATACATTTCTATATTTTGGATCAGATATAATGCAAATGACCGAAAGTAATTTAAATTAGATGCCAATTAATTAAAATTTCAAAAAAATGCAAGCTTAATATGCAAATTTTTGCAAATTTTCCAAATTTTCCAATTTTTTGTAATTTTTCAAATGCAATATTGAAAATAATGAATTGAATGATGATCAATTTCAGATCTGATGTAAGAATCAGAGAATTAATTAAATTCAATTTAATGAATGCCAACTATGTCAAAAATCAAACCCTGGAATGTAATGTTTTTTTCAAATTTTCCAAATATATCATTTTTTTTTGTAAATTTTCAAATGCAATAGAATGAATGAATACAAATTTGTCAAACAATAGTCAGTAATGTGCCAAATAGTTCAAAAACATGGGTTCACCAAAATGTTTTATGGTAAAATTGGTGGAGGGTTAATGTTTGGTTTAGTTTGAATCCTCCTTTCCACAAAACATTCCAAGGGATTTTCAATCGAGTGCCTCACCTATCAAGAGGAGAGTTAGCTATTAGATTTGAATTGCCGCTTGGTTTTTTTCTAGGAAATTTAGATGTGATAACACAAGTTTGCTAATTAATGTTTTTTATGCCTTATAACCCTAACTTAAGCAAAACGTTAATCAAATCTATGAATTATGATAAATGCTATAGGAAATAGACACAAGGCAGAGAACCTTAACTCACTATTTTTCATAGACAAAAAATGGAGAAATCTAGGACAACAGTGATGGCACCCTAGTCCAATGTGCCACTTTTTCCAGATTTTCCTGATCTCCTTCCAGTACTAATCTATTCTATGTCTTCTATTTCCAGTGATCTAAAAATGGAGGACAAGGTTGATGGTGCCCTTGTCTCGAAATGTTGAATAATGTTTCCTTCTTTTTAGATCTAGAATATTCAATGTCTGCCTTCCTGCTCTACAACAACCAATTTCTCTGGATCTAACATCTGTAACCTGCAATCACAAGGAGTGTGGGGGGGGGGGGTTTGTGGTGTTTAGAGGCTTGCCTCAATCAAGACTCAGAGAGACATTCAAGTCTTATGAACAACATTGTTAGAGAGAGTGCGTGCTCTTGGTAGGCAGAGGTGAAACCCAAATGATAATGATTGATAAAGAAAAATAAATGATACATTGATGATGAAGCTCTCATGGAAGGAAGAAGCTCTTCAATTCCATGAGGAGAAGATGTAATCCAACCTACAAAAATATAAAATAATAATGCTATGCTCTACAACACAATGATAATCAGAAGTATGCCAAGTATGCATCAAGTTCACAATAACCATCTAGTTTCTAAATGATAACCTAAACATGCTTATATATGCAACTATTAAGATTCCCACCAAGAATTTTGTATTTGAAACTTATGATGTTGGCCTAGAGACTGAATAACATTCATAAAATTGACATTTCAAATTAGGGCAGACCCAAAATGGGGCTAGACGAGGGTGCTAGCCCCCTTAATCACCCTTATCTTTGCTCAAATTTCATTAAATTGTAACCCCCTAGGTCCTATTTGCCATAAGACCCATGGGTTTTCTCATCAGGAGACTGATTTAACATGCAAAATGCTCTAAATGCAAATTTAAGGACTTGGGAACTAAACCTTTAGGAAAAAGCCCCCAAAGGTGCATTTTTCAGATATAAAACCTTCAAATGCTAAGATCATTGTACTTACATCTAGTAGTGAGTTTGAGGGTTGTACAGCCCTTGAGTATGTGTCTGATGATGATTCAAAGGGATATGCTCACCTTGTAAAATGATATATAAATCATAATATGTATGTATCCATGGAGAATGTATATACTCTTAAATAAATCATAATAAAGATGGGTGTGTTTTTGTATCAACCTTTGTTTGTGTGAGATAATTACCTTATGATTTTTTTTAGATGAATTAAAAACTAGAAAACTAATAGATAACTCAACATTCTCAGGTGTGAGAAAAATCTTTAAACATTGTGTGAACAAGAACAAACTAGGGAGAGAATCAATAGGATAACAACTTACAAGTCAAGTCCACAATTAAACTGGATCAAATTTTAGTTATGCCTGCTGAAACAAAAGAAAGGTTGGGTAATTTAGAAAAGAAAGTGAATGAGCAAGGTAATGCAGAAGGGGAAAATGAATTTTCTCATGGTGTGAGTGGGGGAAGATAACAAGACCATAGTATGACTAGTGATAGCCTAGAAAACAGTGAAATTTAGATGGAAACAAATGATAGACTTGCCTTTAAACTATCCAAGGATATGAAAAAGATCATCCCCCCCAAGTTTGATGGAACAAAAAATGGTGATGCAACTAAATCCTAGTTGGCAGAAATGGAAAAATATTTTGAAATCAAAAATTATTCAGAGGTAACTAAAGCAGTCTGGGAGCTTACGAACTGGTAGAAGAAGCATCTAGATGGTGGGTGAATAAAAAGATGGAACTAAATTTAAGTTCCCTAAGGGTAACATGGGATGAGTTTGTTGAGCTTTTGAGGAAAAGGTGGCTACCACAACTCTACTTTGATAAAAAAAAATGACTGACTTCTAGAATCTTTGTCAGGGAGATTTGTCCATGGTAGAATATGTAGAAAAATTTACCCATCTCTTGAAATATGTACCCCAATATTAGAAACATGAAAGGTTCAAAATCATGAACTTTATTATGGGATTAAATGCTCAAATTGGTGGGGAGGTGGATGTACTTGGTTTGACAACAATGGATCAGGTGTATGAAAAGGTAATCAAGTAGGAGCAAAAGCTAAAATCTATTTCATCTTATCGCGAAAGAAATCACAAAAGGTTTAATAAGACCCCAACTATCCAACTATCTAAGAGAAGAAATGAGAAGGACTATGAGGACAAAAGAAATGGTAAAGCAAATTAGAAGAATAAAAGTATCTTTGGAAATGATAAAAAGAATGATAACTAGAAAAGAAATGATGATACCATTGGAAGGCCATCAGAAAAGAGAGGTCCCCGAGGAGGTTGTTTCACTTGTGGAGGAGATCAGTATGCTAACCGTTGTCCAACCAAGAAACAAAATTGATATCAAAAGAATATTGCCTTACCTTCTCAACAATTAGCTTTCCAACAAATAATTCATGCAGCTTGTTGTCCTCAAAATCAGCTATGCTTGTTTTTGTAGACAACCCCTGTGGAACTTGTGAAAATTGAGATGAGATTCTCTTGGCTTCATGTGAAGTCATATGGCATGCTAAACTAGTTTGTGACATTCTCTCAAATCAATTAGGTTGGAAACTGATAAAAATACCAATTTTGATCATTTTGGGGTGTTAGTAAAATTTTGAAACTTTATGTGCAAAGTTGGCAAAATTTGCCACTATTGCATACCTTTTTATTTTCTTGTGTTGTGTCGGTAAAATTTTTCACTTTTACATAGTTTTTTGTTTCAACATGCCTGAGCGGCAATTTTGTCGCCGTTACATGTTCTTCATTGATAGCAAGTGCATAGGCGGTACTTTTTACCATTGTTGCATTATGAATGGCACATGTTGGGTCAATGATTTTCACTGCCCAAGTAAGATCATGAAGAGCTTAAACTTTAGTGGCATTTATGGCCACTCGTGTTAACATTAAGAGCATGCTTTTTAACCCTTTTTAATGGGTAAATTCATTCTATTTCTTTATTTCTCTTTCTCTAAAGCCTCCCAGTTGATTCTCAAAACTTCCTCAAATCACTAGATCGCATTCATCTTGAATTCAAACAAATTTTGAGTCGCCACCATTGCACTTAGGGTTTCACTCTTTTTGACAAGTAAGTCTTTAAACCATTGTTTTTATTATTGTTTCTATATGCACCAGAATATAGATTTTATTGAAAAGATTTTACAATTAAAACCCTAAAATCTAATATCAAATGCAACAGAAAGATTAATGATAAAAACTATAAAACTACACAAATATAAATGTTATCAAAATATTGAAATGTGGTTGCTCAAAATATTAGCATAACTCCAATGTAAATGTTGCCGGGGGGCATAAATGATGAGTGAAATTGATTTTATAAGGTTTGGGTAGAAGTAGTTCGGGTAGTTGAACTGGATTTTAATTCGGTAAATGGTAGTTAGGGTTATGGTAGGTATTTTACGAGTTAGGTTAATAATAAATTAAAGTTGTTAGATTTAATTTATTATTAATGAGAGGTTTTAGGTTTCAAGTTGTAAATAATAAATTAAATTTATTGATTTTAATTTATTATTTATGGGAGAATGGTAAAAATGAAAGGATCTAATTAATTAATTAAAATTAATTAAATATTTAGGATTAAGAAATATTTATGATTTAGGGAAATGATCAATTGGTCAATTTTTTATGCCTACATTTTCCTTCTAGGATTTTCTTTTTCTTGTTCTTTGTAGTGGTTGTTCACTTCCTTCAGGGATTATATTATTCGAATGTTGTTCAAAGAAAATCATCATTTTGGCATCTTCCTTCTTTTTGAGTCATTCATAAAACCCTAGTTTTTGCTCAATTCCCCTCTGGCCAATGTTTTATCATAAGGGTTTGCCGATATTCATCTCATGAGGAGTAAATCTCTGCATGCCCACACGAAAAGTTTTACCCCTTAAAACATGTTCATTGAAAACCTTGAAACATCAACATGCGATGTCGGCGATAATGGCTACTCCAACATGTTTTTGTTATGTTCAGGTTTTATGCAATGTCAGCTATATTTGCCGATTGAAGTCCTTTCATAAATTTGTGAATAAATGCTAAGATGGTGGGAATCGCCACTTAAGCATTTGAAGTTGTATCTAAATGTGTATGGGCAGAGAAATTTGGCACCCTTACACAAAGAAAACCTTGAAACATCAACCTACAATGTCGACAAATTTAACCACCCAAACACTTGCAATTTTCTCTTAAAACATGCAATGTTGGCAAAATTCGCTGCCTAAACACTCAGATTGTTCCAACATGCAAAAGTAGTAATTTCTACCACCAATACAATTGCATTTCAACCTACTTGCAAGGTCAGTATAAATGGCTACTCTGACACTTGCGAACTATCCCATACATGCAAGGGTAGAAAATTTTGCCGCCCATGCACCCATTCTCTCAAATTTTTCTAACTCTGGGATATTTTCAATTTTGCTTTTCCAAACCCACTTTCCTCTATTTTTCAACCCACTTGCACTCTAGCCCTTTCAAGCGTATCCTCATAGTCGTGATCATCGACATGCAATTTTCCCAGATTACCAGTATTTCCCCTAATTGAATGATCATGGCTTTTTGTTGTAGTTCCTTCTGCGGATATTTTCTCTTCACCAACATCCTTCTGGTGATAGCTTTTTTAGATGATTGAGTTGTCTCTGAAGAAGTCAAAAATGATGAAGTATAAGTATTAGGGTGTTTTTCCAATCACCTCGGTTACTTCTAATGTTGATGACATTCGGGATACAAAGATTGGTCATGTGGACATGGCTAAATTTGTGGAAAGAATTAAGTCCAATAATCCTAGTTCTGCAATGAAGAGGATTATTGACAGTAACCTTCATTTGGTGTCATCTTTTCCGGTGGCAGCCCATAATAGAAAGTTTGTTCTTCAGTGTGCTTAGTTTTACAATAGAGATACTAGGAAAGTGATGGATGCAAATGGCAATGTGATAATCAGATTAGATCCTGAATTCATTGATAAAGTCTTCATGTGCCCTGCTATTACAAAAGTAATAAAACTAGATTTTGCTGAAGTACAAAAAGAGTATGACAAAAATCCTAAGAAGGCTAAGAAGATAATCAATACTAAATGGCTCAAGACTTCAAGGGCAAACTTGTCTAGGTGGCTGAGGAGTTTTCCTAGAAGTGATTTTGTAGAAGATGTTGGTGATCTTATAACTCTTCTTAGAAGGATAAGGGGATTGGCCTCTTCCTCACTATTTCATGAGTGGATGTGACCTTTCATCAAGGTAATACTCCAAGGTAAACAAGCCATCTTTTGGGGTGAGAAAATCAGCAATGCTCTGCACGAGCAATTGACAAAGGTATCCACTACCTTCAAATTCTACATGACTTCTTACCTCATGTATATAGCATGCTCCATGATAATCTTTCCAAGTCTGACATTAGAAGGAGATAGGAGAGTAATTCCTATGTATTAGTACTATTCTCAATTGACATTGAAGGGTTCTATTCACCATTTCAGGAGGGTAAATGATGCTTTCTTCGAAGTGTTATTTTGTCTTTTTGACCCTCAGCTAGAACAAAGAAGAGTTTTAGATGAAGCTTGGTCAGTGGTGAATGATTTTGGATGCATGTTCTTACAATTTCCTTCTTTCTCATATGTAAGGGTTTGCTTTTTCCAAGGCCATCCTTATATGTTGCCAAGGTTTCCCTCAGACAAACATGTTTTAATGGAATTATGTAGACAAATTATTGTTGTACATAATAAACACATGGAGCTCAAGAAACCAGGTTTCAAGTTTCCAGTTGAAATTGGTAGGTTTTCAGTATCAACTTCTCCAAAGGCTAGATTCATGGAAACTGAAATGCAGCTAGTAACCATGAAACAATTCAAAAGAAGACCAAAGTTTGATTATAGAGGTGTGAAAGATAAGATCAAGAGGAAAAATTAGTTCCATGAACCTATGGTCAAGGATGTCTGAGTAGATATGAGGACAAAAGATGTCAGAAAGTTGGATTATAAATGGTTATCTCTGGAGCAGATTGAATATCTAGGATTGGCTGACATTCCTAAAGACCTAGTGAATGATGAAGAGTTGATTGATGATAGATATAACACTGAATAGGTTGCTGGCTCTCCTCTCCCTCCTATCTAATGGTCTTAGAAAGAATTGACCTCTCTAAGGAAAAGGTTTGAGCCTATATTGGCAAACACCAATAAGTGGCTAGACGATAAGGGAATTGCTTTGAAATAATTCCTTACAGGATTAGAGACTGAACAAATAGGTAAAAAAATGGAGAATAGGACGAAGAACAAGAGTGATTTTCCCTCTTCTTCTAAGCCACATAAGCCTAAGATCAAATTTGTGATGAAGAAGTCAAAGGCTATGGAGAAAGAGTTGGAGATAAAAGATATGGAAATTGAAAAACAAAGCACTGAATAGCCAGCTACCGAGGAAATGGAGGTTGAAGATAGGCCTATATATCAACAAGGAGATGAAATTTTCTCTCCATAAGAGAATGTACAACAAGAAATCAGAGTCTTTTCTCCTTTGTCTGACACACCTGTTTCAGTTCCTTTGTCTATTTCACCCATTGATATCCCCTCTTCTGAATCTCCCTCACCTTCCAAAACAATTTTTGACAATCCTCAAAATACTTTTGAAGAGGTTCTTTATTCGTCAGAGACTATTCTTAGCTTGTCCTCCTCATCTTTTGATATTAGGGATACTTCTATATTTAATCACTTTGTAATGAACACTGAATAGGTTTCTAATGTGAATGTAATAGGTACAATTTTTACTAATACTCTACCTATTGTTTCTACTTCCAGTGGAAGTACAGTTTCGGTAACACCAAGAATGGGAACAAATCCTAATGTGAGTACTTCTGTGCTTCCATCATGGTTGTCAACATATACACCAAAAAGGAAGAAACAAGCCATCTCTCCAGATGACTTTGATTTTAGTAAGTTGGTGCCTGTGAAATCTAAGACCCTGAAGTAGCCAAAGATTCTATCAAGAATGCTTGGAGACAAGGGACACAAATTTCTAGACTTTGCAAGACCCCCGTAGGATGTAACCATGGAAAATTTTAGTATGAATGATTACTCTATCTCTAGGGTTGACTTAGGCAAAATAACTCATGAAAGTGCAAAGACTGACATGCAGTCAGCAATGGACATTCTAATTTAAAAGTCTGACAAAGAGAAAGAAATGAAAGATCATTACAAAGCAATGGCTTAATAGTTGACTGCAGTGGTGTGAAAAATCACTTTCAATCCAAACTCAGTAACTCCCGAGGTCATTTCTGTAGAAGACCCTATTATCCAGAAAGTAGAAAAGACTCATCTTAAGGGAGGAGTACTTGGAAAGGATGCACACACAAGGAATCTCTCTACTTAAAGAGCTATTTGAGAAGACAGACAAAATGGAGAAAATAAGAGTAGAACTTGATGACCTGATTGATGCTATTTCTCAAGATATCAATTGCCTAGAATAGAATCATGATAAGTGGGTGGAGATGATAAAGATGAAAATAAGAACTTTGATATCAATTGGTGTCATTCCGGATAGGGATTCTTATATTGAAACCAAAGAGGCATTGACATATCAGAGACGTGTGCTGAAAGATTTGATCAATGACCTAGAAACTACAAGGAAACTAAGTGATCAAAGTGATGTTAGTCTTTTGCATTAATTGGAGGGGCTACTGTGCAAACTAGTGTCACAGGATAACCAATTTCTTTCTGCATAAGAGATGATTCAGGAATTTGAAAATATGTTCCAGAAAGAGTTCGAGGACAAAACATTTTCAATGGCTTCCATGGACAATATTCTTGACAATCAGTTAACTTTGGATAATCTAAAGGCCAAGTTAACTAGTCACAAAAAATCAGTCACAACGGTCAGAGATACCATAGTTAGAACCAGGATAATTTTCAAGAACGTGGTTAGTCCAGATAGTCTTGGGATGCAAGCAGCTTTCACAATGTATGATTGCCATATGAAGAAAGATGACAATACAAGTTAAAGTAGTTTTTCCATTACTTAGTTTATTTTCCACTTTTTAGATGTACTTTTGAAATAATTTTGGACATATTTACATATGCTTTTCTCATATGTATTTACATGTAAAAACATAGGAAGTCCCAAATTAAAAATGACTCCTTTGTTGAATAAGTCATAGTTAGTTTTTCTTTTCCTATTTTTACTCTTGGTTTCTCTTATAAATAAAGAGGACCCCCATTGTAATGAGCCATCTTTTAGTTATTGAAGCAAAACTTTGCCAAATTGAAGAGCATTTTGAGACTTTGTGTTCAAATTGTAAATCAAATTTTATCAAGTGAATAAAAAAGCAAGTGATTGTTCAATCTTTGTGTTGAAATAACTTGTGGCATATTGGAAATTGTTCTTATGTCCTTTTCCTAATACTATCTTATCTGCTTGATCAAATTGTAGTGTAAGTGTGAATAATTTGGGAGATGTTCTAAAGTTGATTGTGGAGACTTTGTGCTACAACAATTATCTTTAGTTTGTGATTTTATGTTTTGAAGTAAATGATATTGGAAAGGCTTTAAACTACTATTATCTGTTGTGATCATATATTTTTTCGTAGTATTTAGTGAAGACTTTGGGCTGCACCTTATCCTACTTAGTTCTAGGTTATAAATTAGTAAAAGAAGTAATGATAGACTTTGTGCTCTCATGGTTTCTTGATTATTCAAATTTGTATCGAGAAAGTGCTCTTTCATTTTGTAAACATCATTTCTAAATAAAGAGGAATGGATAATATGGTCTCACCCCTAAGTTAGTATTTAGTTTAAATAAGTTTGTGAGAGTTGATCGGGAACCTCCCCTTGCTGAGAGGAGAGATTTATCTCATCACACTGTGGTCGATATAACCATTTTGCCTTCAGTTAGTTGAAGACAAAATATTCACCCAACAGTTTTTGGTGACTCTACTAGGGAAGAAACGTGCAACTTTAAGCCTCACACTTCGAGTTGAAGCATTGCAGTTCTTTTCCATTGTTATGAGATTTTTCAAAATTTTGTTGAGTACACTACATTTTGGTAGATTCATGGTATAAAAGAAGCAACAGAGCTCAATGTATTATTGATCTTGTATTTGAGTTGATGTAGAAAAATATTTTTGGTCTTTTGCCTCCACGACCTTGACTTCAGCGAACTAGGAGTTTTCCTCCTACCAATGCCAGGTCTCCAATACCAGGTGAAGCTTCTGGTTCTAGTACTAGCAGAGTTTTGTCTTTTCATACTCCACATGGGTTTGTTATCACACCCTTTAATCAGTGCAGCATGGCAGCTCAAGGCCCTTGGGGTAATACTTTTGGTCCTTTAAATTTAACTCCACCATTACATGAACTACCTCATAGTTCGAGGAAGAATTTTCCTAAGTTCTATGGTGATGGAAAAGTCAACCCAAATGAACACATTGCAGCTTTCTGCATAGCTTGTGGTGTAATAGGTGTTGAGCATGAAGATGTAGCAGTAAGACTTTTTGTGGAAACACTGCAAGGTGCTATTGCAAATTGGTTTTACCATCTTCAAGCTTAGACTATAACCAATCGGAATACTCTCAAGACCAAGTTTGAGGCTAGGTTCAAACTTGCAGAAGATGAACATACCTTGTTAGCACAACTAACATAGATGAAGAAAGAGCCACATGAACCCATGCGAGATTTCATCACTAAGTTCAATAAGTTGAGAAATAGGATTCCTACCACCGCTCAGCCAACAACGAAAAATCTTAAGTGTTTCTTTATCAATACTCAGCTTCCCAAAGTGAGCTTTCTATTAAGATGGCTAGCCATGCAGATCTTCTTGCAGCTCAAATTTTGGCTATTGAAGTGGAAGATGATCTTATCCTTGTGGGTAAGATAATAAGAGATTCTAATAGAAATAGAGGTCCCTCTTCTACTGATAATTCTTCCACAAGCACCACGGATCCTATGGTGCAAAAGTTAGCAAATGAATTGCTAGCTCTGAAAAGGAAAATGTCCCAAGGTATGTTTTCCCCTCCTTATCAGGACATACCAAGGAGGACATTTCCCAACAATTCATATCAAGACAATGCTGCTAAAAATTAAGGGCAACACATTCATCTTCCACCCACACAGGGGAAGCTCACCATTGAAGCAACGCCGGTCAACTCAGTAGTTGGCTATTATGAAGCAGAACATGATCTTTCTTTCTAATGCAGAGGGAAAAGTCCCTTTCAAATCTACAACAAATACCAAGACAAAAGCTTATGTAAGAAGGCTACAAATGAAGTGAAACAACAGAAATATAGAAGAGAAATATGCAACACTTATTTTATTTCAATAAGAAATTTCATTACATCAACATGAAGCTTCTGAGTTTCCTGGAATCATACATGCAACACCTAGAACAAATAAATTTTCAGCATCCTCAACTCATTTCCCAACATCTGGGTCTCTCCTCAATTTTTCTTCTCCCAGCTCCAATAAAAACCTGTCAATTATTCATTTCCCTGTGCTCTCATTTCTTATAATTTCTTAAAATGGATTCTAGGTTTTGTGCCTCTCCTTCCCATATTTCCAAAACATTTTAAATTTCTTAATTTTGAAAAGATATACGAAATTTATGCTCATTTTACCGAGACTGGGTCTCATAATTATGACCCCCCATTTTTGGAGTTACAGATTTTTGGAATTACTAAAATAAAATTGGGAGTTAAGTCCACCAACCTGGGCCATAAAGACCACTTACAAGATTCCTTCCACTATGATGGTTACGATAATAAGTGTCGTTAATTCCATGATTCTTGGCAGCCCCACTTATGACAAAATAAGTCAAATCCCACCAAATTACATTTACAATTTCACCCAAGGGAAATTACATTTGTTGCAAATAAAAATATAATTTTCTCAAAGCTCCACCATTATTGAAAAAAACCAAACAACTGAAAATTAAAATATTTTGATGATGCAAGATTTCCATTGACGTGAGTGCTCCTGCACCATACTCCCAGAGAAAACAAAATTCATGTCCACTTGAATGAGGAATATTATCGTGAAAAATATGTTTGATAGTCTCTGACTGATGTCTTGCATTTCCTGCATTCCAACTTTCTTGAAACAAAGTAATGTCCACTTCATTTTCACTCCTGGCTTTCCTACCTTCTTGCTCATGTGCTTAGGCCTATCAAATAGAAATAACTTCTTCTTATCCACTCCTTTGGATACCTGCACCTGAATAATGACAACTTCATTCATCAAAACAACTTGCTCAGTACCATTACCAACAATGTATTCTTTACTTTTCTTCTCACACTCCTTTGGCGATCCTTGCAATATAACAACATCCAACTGCAAGAACTTGGTCTGTAACTCTGTAACAACAACCCTATCAGCAACTTCATTATCAACTTTTTCAGCAACCTTAACAGTAATATGCCCTTCTACTTGTTCAACTTGCTCTTGAGACTCAAACAACTGAAAATGAAATGAAGGCTCATCCACAACCATGTCTACTTTGTCTTCTTCAATGCTTGATGTCAAAATAGTATTCACTATTTCATTGCTTATCTCTTCTTCTATCTGAGATTACTTTTGTTCTTCCTCTATTGTTGTTGCCTTTGTTTGTCTTCTTCTCCTTTGGACAATTTTCTTGATGGGCCATGTAACCTTCCTCTTCACTAATAAGTGCCAACTTTGTAATTGCTAAACTATTCTTTCCATATTTTTCCCCATCTCTTCCACAACTTGCCTTAGTTCTCTTATCTCTTTCTCAACCTCTATTTGCCTCATCTTTTCCTCTTTCCTCTTCCTCTATTTTTCTTCTTGCTTCTTCTTTTGTGAACCCCCATCCTGTAGGTACTTTCTCAACAAATCCATCTTCTCTTCAAGCAAGTCCCTTTAACCTTGCTTCCTCTTGTCTTTGCCTCACCTAGGTCTCTTCTTCTTTTCTCTACCTAGTCTTTTGGCAACCAGGTTCTCTCTTCAACCAACACAAAAACACAAACACAAAACCAAACTCTCTCTCCTAGACCTTCTAAGATATGATACTAATTGATGCAGAGGGAAAACTCTCCCTTTCAAATCTACAACAAATACCAACACAAAAGCCTATGCAAGAAGGCTACAAATGAAGTGAAACAACAGAAAAATGGAAGAAAAATATGCAACACTTATTTTATTTCAATAAGAAATTTCATTACATCAATATGAAGCTTCTGAGCTTCTTGGAATCATACATGCAACACCTAGAACTAATAAATTTTTAGCATCCTCAACTCATTTCCCAACATCTTAGTCTCTCCTCAATTTTTCTTCTCCCAACTCCAATAAAAACTCGTCACTTATTCCTTACCGCGTGCCCTCATTTCTCAAAATTCCTTAAAATGGTTTCTAGGTTTCATGCCTCTCCTTCCCATAAAATTTTAAATTTCTTAATTTCAATAAGATATATGAAATTTATACTCATTTTACCAAGACTGGGTCTCATAATTACGACCCCCCATTTTTGGAGTTACAAATTTTTGAAATTACTAAAATAAAATTGGTAGTTAAATCCACCAACTTGGGCCATAAACACCACTTACAAGATTCCTTCCACTATGACAGTTATGATAATAAGTGCCATTAATTCCATGATTCTTGGCAGCCCCACTTATGACAAAATAAGTCAAATCCCACCAAATTACATTTACAATTTCACCCAAGGGAAATTACATTTGTTGCAAATAAAAATATAATTTTCTAAAAGCTCCACCATTATTGAAAAAACCCAAACAATTGAAAATTAAAATATTTTGATGATGCAAGATTGCCATTGATGTGAATGATCCTCCACCACTTTTCAACCTGAGTTGGACTAGGAGAATGATGCTAATATTTTTGCAGAAGGAGAAGAAGAATTAGCTGGTGACTCTACCATTGGTTTTCTGAATTACCAAGATGAAGATAAAAAAGGAGAAGTGTATGATGGAGAATATGTTGTTTTTACTAGGTCCCAAAATTAGTCAACTCAACAAGCTGATAAAAGAAAAGCAAGAGAAGAACCTCAACCAGTGATCTTAATGGCTAAACAGGCAACTCCGTTACCTTTTCAGTCGAAGGACCTAGTGGGAAATAAACAAGTAAGTACATTTAATAATCCTGTATCTTCTACTTCTATCCCTCAGACCATTACTACCCCTAATAAAACTCAAAATGATGGATTTCCTTCCTCTGTCTCTAGTTCGTTTCAGTAATTTGATATAATAGATCATGCTAGGAAGACCAAAATCCAAATGTTTGAGGTTGAGTATTTACAAGCTAATCCCAAACAGTTTGATAGGTTAGCAAAATACGTCAAAAACAAGATTGTCCCTACAGGACAAGATTTTCCAAAAGTTGCCCATGATTCCTCAAAGAAAAAATCCACCCAAAATAATCTTGTCACTACTCCCCTTGTTGCCCCTAGAAAAATATAACCTTTCTATGTTTCTCTATTGGTAAATGGTCATAAGTTGAACAATTGCATAATAGATTCTAGGGCCTCTAATAATGTCATTCCTGCCAAAGTGGTAGACGCCCTTGGTCTCACTCTAACCAAGACCTTTGGGAGGTGTTTCTCCATGGAAAATAAGCAAGTCCTATTGTTGGGTAAAATCAAAGATGCCCAATTTGCATTTGCAGCCTTTCCAGACAAGAGGATTAAGATGACCGTCCTAGCAGCTGATGTTCCAGCTTCTTATGGCATTCTGCTCGGGTGTAATTTTTGTAAAGATGTGGGTGGGGAATTGAACATAGATCTATCCGAAGCAAGGATACCTATTAAAGGCATCATACAAAAGTTGCTCCTTGAGAAAGAGGCAAAATACATTGTTACCCAAATGACAAATCCCAAAGCCCAAATTTTGTTTGAGTCCTCAGGTATGGGTAATTATTTCCTGTCTACTGAAAATACTTCTAGTCCATCAAATGAGAGCTTAGATAATTTAGATGGAGAATCAAAAGAGTATTCAGATGAAAGTGTAGATGAAGGTATAGTAATTCCAGATTCTTCCCCCACTAATGAAGAAGAGTCTTCTGCTCAAAGAAATTCCAAAAAATTAAATTCTAATGAGGTCTGGGTTATAGAATTTGATGATAATTGTTCCTCTACCAATTTTGGAGCTAGAGTTGTTTTGATATCTCCACAAGGTGATATCTTCCCTTTCTCATACAAGTTGCAATTCGACAATACCAACAACACCACTGAATACAAGTCATTGTTGCTCAGATTGGAAACTACTCATGCTAAAGGTGTTCAAAATATTCATGCTCAAGGAGATGCCAAATTAGTGCTTTTTTAAGTGAGAAATTTATATCAGACCAAAAATGAAAGATTGAGACATTATCGCAATCATGTGTGGGATTGCATTGAAGGTTTCGATGCTTTCAATATTTCTGTGGTGCCTAGAGAGTTTAATGATCATGTAGATTCATTAGCTATCTCTGCCACTCTCATGGTTCCCCATAAAGATTTCAAAGGAAACAAGTACACAATTGAGTTGGTCTTCCAACCAAGTGTACCTAATAATGCTAACCATTGGTAGGTGTTCAATGGTGATAGCCAAATCATAGCTTTCTTGGAAAAGATGAATAGTTTTGATGAGCTTTATTTTGAAGGTAGTGTATCTCCACCATGGGAATACATTTCTGAAATAGATTCAAAAACTGGTGAAGATTTTCTTAAATTGAAAGGGAATAGGATTCCAAAAGGCTTGGTTTCCCTAGAAAATATATTTGATAAGAATGACAGATACATTAAGAAGTAGAAACAACTTGATTCAAGTTCTTCTATGGAATTTGAGCAAGTAAATTTAAGTTCTGAGGCAGATCCCAAAATGGTCAAGATTAGGAAGTGTTGCATTGCTGACGAGAAGTTCAAATTCATTACACTCCTTCATCATTACATTAATTTTTTGGCGTATTCTTATGATGAACTGAAGTCCTTCAGGCCTACGGAGATTTAGCATGAAATTCCTCTCAAAGTTGGGTCATTGCCTCACAAGTAGAAACAAAGGCAATACAATCCCAAAATATCAGGTAGTATCCTTTCTGAGATTCAGAAAATGTTGAATGCTAGAATAATCTTTCCAATTCATCACTCCACCTGGATAGCAAATATAGTTTTGGAAACAAGGCAGATAACTGAGAGGGGGGTGAATCAGTTATCTTAAACTTCTTAACTTTCCTTTCTTCTTTAACAATAGTGCAGTATAAAAACATATAAGCATAAATGAACATGAAACTAGAAATGAAATCAACACACATAACACAAGGATTTTTATGTGGAAAACCCTATTAAGGGAAAAACCACGGGGTGAATAACCCAAGATTGTATTCTCTATTAAAAGAATAAAAAGTACAAAATGGCACTTGCCAATTAGGGCTCACTGCCCGAGCACACTGCTCACAAGAGGCTCACTACCTATAAGAGACTCACTGTCTACAAGGTATATAGAAAGTAACTAGGTGTTTGAACTAATTAGAGGCATTGACATATGCTGAGGTTCAGTTTCAGTTAGGTTCAATATACTGATCTACTACACTTCATTCTTCCTTTTCTTAGTTCTATTGTATTGTCACATACTGGATTTGTATAACTACTTCTACACTACTCTCTACTTTTATTCACACACACTAACACACAACTCTCCACTTCACATCGAAATCCATCTAGTATATATATCCACACAAATGATTTTAATATCTTTCTAGTCGGCATCTGAAATACTCAAGATTTTCCCAAACTCTGGTATGTCGGATAAATACTTGCTTACTAAGTGATGCATATAAAAGAGATAGTTATAGAAGTCATCAATCATGTTGGCCAACCATGAATGATCTCTCAAGAAGCTTGATCACCATCAATTCCTCATCTGGATCTAATGCTCTGCTGGTCAGTTCTTCCTCAGTCTACTCTTCCAAATAGGAACCCAACACTTAGGTGCTCATATCTTTTCACTCTTTCATCACCGGAGGCTCAATCTCTAGAATGTAGCAGTCATAGTACTCCTCTTGATGTCCCCAAGTCTGTACTTTGATGAGATGCTTCCTCTGAGAGATCTGGACCTAATTGTGAAACCTTGCTGCATGCTCTATTCTTGCTCACCGGACCAAAACACTCTTGAATCTAACTTCTAGTATAGACATACCATGTGTTGCGGATGTGTGGAATGGACTTTCTTGCCATCAATGACAACACTCATGAAGCCACACAGTGTCTCTTGCCAACAATCTCCCCCTTTGGCATTGATGGAAACACTTAGTGAAAAATGACTAAGTGTCACCCTACACTCCCCCTTGGTTGATGCTCTATTCTAATGTACACTTTTCCAGAGCTCCCCCTTAGCTAGATTCCACATTTTTCACTGCTCCTCACTCCCCCTTAAACATCAATGGTAAAGGGTGGAATCTGCACACCAAGATTTACAAAATTTTACTTATACATAGCTGCATAAGTATATATACAAGTTATACTTACATATACTTAAGTATATCTACAAAAGTTGTTGTCAACTGGTCAAATTCTATTGCCCAACTCTGCTTCATCCTGTCCAAAATTGAGATGTGACCACTTAACAAGAATGCAAAGGCTTCTGCCCTCTTTAAATCTTCTGGATCACTGGTCCAGGCTGTAGACTGAGCATCGATTAGGGCCTCATTCATTGGCTCTAACTTAGGGATAATTATCCCTCCTAGTTCACTCATTCTGCTTATTCTATTTTTCTTCTCCTTCTCAAGCCTCTTTATCTCATTTATAGTAGGAATAGTCTGGCACTCTTGATTAATTATGGATGAGGTGAGAGGATCAAAGCTCTGGGATAAACTTGATAGTTTGTCCTTTTGTTCTTCCACCTTCTTTGCAATGTCTTCTGTTACTATGGACCAAGATAAACAAAATTTGTATAATTCTTCGCCATCTTTAAGAGCATTTTCTAGGCTCTTTATTCCAATATTTAGATTTCTCCTATCATTTTCTATTAGCCCCTATACTTCATAGAATCTCTTACCCAAAAACTCTTTCTGGACTTTCTCTTCTGTTGATTTCTCTAAGGAATCAAAATGTGTGCTAACAGAATTAACAAGAGATTTTAGATTACCGAATGAAGAGGTTGAAAGCTCCTTCTAGAAGGATGGCATGATCTTCTCTAACACATCAGATGCAATCTCTATCAGCTCACAGTCTTCCATGTGAGACTTCAGAAGATTTTCTTTTGCTTTGGCTTGAGCAAAAGATGCTACCTTCACTATCTGGATCGGAGAGAGAGAGTCAAAATTGAATGGTCCTTGAAATAGCTCTAGTTCATCTAATTCCATCATTTCCTTGGTCAAGAAGTCTTTAACTACTTCTGCAGTGTCTCCTACAAGAGACTTCTTTCCTCTTGCAGCCTCAGAGGTATCAACAGAGACCTTCTCTATTTGTTCTTCTTCTCTTCCCTTTTCCTCCTCTTCTTGACTTGTTTTCTCCTCTTTTCTTGCTTCTCCTTCAGTTCTGGAGTCTGCTGGGGGATCCGGATGAGAGATATTTACTTCTTCATGGACTTCCTCTTCTAGAGTAGAGGAATCTTGGTCCTTATTCTTCTCCTCACCTATCTCCTTTGATTCTTCTACAATTTTCTCAGTAGGATCTTCCTTTGATACACTTAGTCCTTTGACATCCATGGCAGAAGGTTCATCACTTATGTCCTCTATAATAGGAAGATTGAATCTTTTATATGCATTCCAGAGGATGTCTTTAATCTCTTTTGCCACCTGATCAGTCTCTCCAAGCATAAGTTTGTTCATTCTAGCTTTGCTCTAGAACTCATCCTTGCAATCCTTGAAGATTATGTTCATTTGTTTTGCAGTGATGGAATGATAGAGCTAAATAGCTATTTGTTCCTGGATCTCGATATCTTTTTCTTTGGCATTGTCTTTTCTGAGCTCAAGCATTTTCTCTAAACTTTTGGGGATTAGAGAGATGATTTCAATGAATGCTTTTTTATAGATATTCAATTACTTGACTATGGCTTCCTCCAATATCCTTTTGTTAGTGTCATTATACTTATCATAAAATTTAGTTAGTGGTTGCAGATTTCCATCCACTGTGACTACCTTGATAACATTATCAAAAGAAAGAGTGGACCTTTCAACAAATTCTTTTGCCTCTTCTTCTTTATTTGTACTGGTAGAAGATCCACCTAATGTTTTTTTCTTCTTCATTTTCTTAACCTCCTCATCTGTTTCTATCTCTTCATCATCCTTATAACTTATATAGGTCCTTGTGGCCTTGGTTTTTGTTCTCTATTCTTCCTTACTGGATGTCTTGGCTTCCAGTTTGGAGGCCATTTGTCTCTTAGAGCTGGCAAGTGTAGAGCTTTTGGAGGATCTGGTCTAGGATGGGACTTGCACCAGATTACTTTCTTTCTCTGCTTCTTGTCTCTCCTTGTCAGCTCTTTCTA